>CP053142.2:10000000-11200000 GCA_022674325.2 Grapholita molesta | reverse complement strand
CATTTCAATCGATAAACACGCAGAAATCTGGCTGTTTCATACGTTACTATTGATGCTGACTGTACAATGTGTAAATTTCAAATCTTTTACACGTTGCGTACAAATCTAAAACTTTTTTATAATTTGAGCCTTTTCTTTTACATAAATATAATGAATAAGATGACACATATATCTTCATATTTTATGAAATCTTATTAGAAACTATATGACAATCCCAAACTATAGTATATTTCTACAGAACGGCAAGTCACGTCATTCCGTCTCAGGCTCCCAACTTTAGGGCTCCGTAGCTATTGTTCCTCATACGGAACCTCGGGGCAAACGCGACCTTTAGATATTTTCGCCTTTGTCCCGCCATTTACCTCTCATTAGTAGAAAGCATATACAATGGAAAATGTAGGGCGAAGAAATATCCAGAACGCGACATTGTGAGCCCAATAAGAATATAGATGAAAAACTTAACTGAAGGACCATGTCTATGTAGTTGTGCAGAGAATTTAACATGGAACTTACGTTAAAATTTGAATATAGAACGCCTACATGCGTGTACACACGTTACTACTACATAGACACGTGCTTTAGCTATGTTTTTACCTGAAGTATACATTTATGACGTTTATAAATGCTTCTAACTTTCCGTATTTACTCCAAGCTTTTACTTAACTTGCAATGTAAGTATGTAATTAAATGCCACCAGCACCAGCAGCAGAAGTATCTAAGCGGGCAAGCTGTTAATGATCTTGTCACGCTTTTATTCTCTTGGCAATAAAGTTGTGTCCAGCTCATTTTGAATACCTCGCCCGCTTAATAACTTGTGCTGCTGACTGTAAAATCTCAAGGGCTTTTTTCTAGATTGAATGTAGTAGTAATTGTATTGCTTGCTTTTATAAAAAAAAAAAAATATGATCCGGTGAAATCTTACAACTCTATTATCTTTACCGAATGAGCTGAAATGGAGCAGACTTATATGTGAGTTTTCAAAATTTGGTACACCCAATTAGCGAAAGATGTAAAAAAAAGTTAAATCACTGTCAGTTTCATGACGACAATTAAGCATGAAATCTTTATGAAGATCGACTTTTTGTCTTCTATCATATTGTAATATCGATTGTTCAGTATTAAAACCTCATTGGTGGCTCGCTGCCTAACAGGCGACTTAGAATATTAGTTTTTTTTAATTTATGTCAAATAAAAATGGATCTCTGCATTTGGTGTTTTTTATAAGAATCCCTTTCACATTATAAATATAATTATATAGACATATTCTACAACATCGATTGAAGTTTATAAAACGAACATCAAAACCAAGCTTTTATCGATATTTAATGCTTAATTGTCGTCACGAAACTGACAGTGATTTAACTTTTCTTAACAATTTTCACTAATAGGGTGCACAATTTTTTGAAAACGCCCATATACCACTGATTTGATATGATGCTGGAGCCAGAAGGTAGCCCTAACAGCTATGTGCTTAGAATACTCTTAATTCCTTGACTGAGTTGATGATGATGATTCTGCAAAAGTACAGTCGGCAGTAAAGGCTTGCACAGTAGCCATCAGATATACTTATATCGTCACAAATGTTGGAACAAAGCCTCTATTGTCAAGGCGATAAATTCCATGTTCAGCTATTTATGACCACCTCCACAGCTTCGATATATCTGATGACGACTGTACAAAACATTTTGGTCGACAAATATTTCTATGTTGTTGTTCAACATTCACATGTCAAAAGGATACATTTTTTTTAAAGACTGACCAGCGTTTGACGTCAATCGCACCTGATGGTACCTAAGTGTCGACGAGGTCGAGGGTGTAGCACGCTCGTACAGTAACAGCCTATTCACTCTTGCCTTCAAGAGACCTAAATAATATGTTTCTGGGAATACAAACGAAGGGATCGAATTCTAATGTCTAGCAGTCCTCATTAGGTGCCAATAGTACTCCATACACGATCAAACCAGAGCTTGGTAAAGTGCTAAGAGCTGTTCCGGCGTGAAGTACCGCTTCACCTTGTGTAAGACCCCAAGTTTTTTAGTGGCGTCGAAGTTCAGCTTAGTGGTTAATTTAAGCCCAAGTAGCTCGAGAACATTAGTTATTACAAGTACTTAGTATAGATAAAGCCACTCGTCACAACGTTATCAGAGCGTGACAAATCCTGTTTCCACAGCGATAAACGACGTAAGTTGTAAATAAACTAAACAGTTTGGTCTAGTATCCCGACAAAAATTTTACATTATTTTTTATTATGCAGAAACGTCTGCTAGCGAATATCTTCGATATTTAAATCGAAAGAAAAATAGAAAAAAGACAATTGGTAGTGCACTGGGATAGTGATCCAGTGGTTGTGGGTTCGAGTCCCGCTTCGAGTCAATTTTTTCTATGTTTCTTTCGATTTAAATATTGAAAAAATTTTACAAAGATTTTGAAACACTTACGTATTTTAATGATAAACAAAAAATCTTCCATGTTCCTTATCTTAAGAGTTATAAGCAGGCTGTGGTGACTTGATGTGGTGTGATGCCGGCTGACTAGAATAGCACCACCCCATCTCCTCCCGCGGGTGTCGTAAGAGGCGATAAAGGGAAAAATCCTACGGACGCTGCCAATCGATAATCCAGCGGCGGCCGTCGAAACCCAATCTACAGCTACTACGGTTGCCAACCCGCCTGCCAAGCGTGGCGACTATGGCAACTACCCCCCAAGATGATACAAGTCATAGGTATTTGTGGGAGGCCTATGTCCAGCAGTGGACTGCATACGGCTGAAATGTATGTATGTGGTGTCTTTTTATTTATGTTCCTTCGCATTTCGTTTCTCCTTTCAAATGTATAATTATATATTTTTTGAAATCCACGAAGAATTCGCAAAAACATTTTGAAAAATGACTGCCTTTCTGATGAGTACAAGTTAATTCAAGTCAAATTATTTATTTCAAATAGATTGTTAATACGCACGAATAAAACTCTTTAACACTAAGAGTATGTACAGTCAGCATCAAAAGTAACGTATGAAACTACGCATCAAAAGTTTTTTTTAGATTTTTTTTTTATGACAAAGGTGGCAAACGGATTGCCTGATGGTAAGCAATTACCGTCGCCCATGGGCACTCGCAACACCAAGGGAGTGACAAGCGCGTTGCCAACCTATAAGTGGGTTGGAGGTCTGGGAACCTTATTCACCATCAGGAACACAACACTACATACCTGAAAGGTAGCAGTGCTATTATGACTGTGGTCTTCTGTAAGGAGGAGGTACTTCCCCAGTTGGGCTTCTCCAGATTGAAGCGTGATGGTCATCGCTGTGCCCTACCTCTCATTGTTGGACGTAGTTTAAGGACATACCCGGGTCTTGCACATTTCGCATTTCACTTGACAAACCCGCAGTAAATATGTCTGTTTTGCAATAAAAAAACGGTAGATTCTCTTGGTGCCCTCTTTCATTCAATTACAATGTACAATTGATGCTGTAACATAAGTTGAAATTATACGAGTAAAAACAAAAAATGGTATAAATACTAACATTGGGTCCTTACCTATGAAATTGGCGTTTTGTCAGTACAAACGTTTGCATTTCACCCGCGATAAAATGAAAAATAATGTGTTTAATTCAGGCTTGTATAGTCAACCAATTTGATTTCTAGTTCTGTTCGCCTTGTCACAGTGACGTTCTTAGATCTTTTGCGTTTTTCATATAGATTTTCACAAGGAACGAACTACGAAGTGGCCTATAAATCAAATTGGTTGACTGTACATGCCTATGGCATTTCTCATTTTCTTAGATAACTTCGTTACACGTTACAGTATTTATTTATTAAGTCGTGATCAGAAACAAACAGAATAGTAAATTTCGAAACTAGTGAAAAAAATGTTTTTTTCGACGAGGTGAAAGTTGGAGCCCGAGTGAAACTAGGGTGACAATCACCCGTGTCTTAAAGAAGTTTTTACATGTGTATCGAACCTAATTTTTTATAACAAGTGCCTAAAAAAGTGAAATTTGTAAGTGTAAGTGAAAAGTGCACTTTTTACGCACTAGTTAGGAAAAAAATATATCAAGAAGTAATTACATAATATTTCCACATCGACCGCTTGATAAAACAAGGATCTGTATGTATTTTTTTTTATTTAGGCACATTACTATGCACTTCTAAAAGTCAAAAATAACCTACTATCCGTTCTAATATTTCTGATCTAAGAAAATTATTTTACCGCCTAGAAACTCTATGCTATTTTCTATTTATACAATCAACATAAACGAAATGTTGGAAGAAATCCTAATTTGTCGTCACATAAAAAGGATGACTTACTGTCGTAACACATCCTTTAGCTATCTTCTCTTCGTATTCTAAAAATGTTAAAATATAGTTTAACTCAACTAGTATAATATTTAAATCCTTCGTTTCGCCATTCCTATCCTTTTCAGATAGTCTACCAAGAAACCTATAAATAATTCAAATATTCATTTTCTTTGCCATGAGATTTGAGACGGAACTATTTTTAGAATCTTTGTCACAAAGAACCGTTACTAAGTAGGCTTTTAACTAGGCCCAGCTTTTTTCATTTCACCAAACATTTCAACCTGAAAAATAAACCTATTACGTAGGACAAGCACGAAAAAACCTAGCTTTTATTACCAAGAAGACCTTGGCACCAAATAAATTAAGTTTTTATCGCATACGCGTATCAGACCCGTTACTAACACAAATACCAACCTTAAAACTTATATGTACACCAAATATAAACACACATAGCACACTAGTTACATAAAACCTCCAAGGAGGCTTAAGATTAAAACTATTATAAGACTCAAGCCAAAGAAATCCAATTTGGAACGTTACATAAACAGAAAAAAAACTATCGAATTAAAAAAAATATCGCGTATTTGAAATAGGAACTTACCCGCGTTCAGATATCACCAAACACAGCGTCAATTAAATACATCGAATCACAGGCACTATTTGAATTTGGAATATTTACAGTTTTATTTACAGGGTCGCGTGGATTTTCGCCGTGGTACTGGCTGGCTGAAACGTCAGTTATTCCGCATATTTTTACGCATGCGTGGTAATGGCGGATGGCGGGTCGATACGATAAGGTATCGGTAAGGCTGCGCCCTCATGCCGACTTTGGGCCGACGGGGTAAAAACGAGGTCACGGTTCGAATTTTCCCGCGTCGCAGTGTTGCCATGTTTTAAACGTGTTACCAGGGTTATGAGTGAATTTGGCGGCGGTTCGTTTTACGCAAAAAAAACGCACTTCGTTTGGTAATCAGGTTGTTTATTCTATATTATCTTACCTCAAATATATGTAAATATTGTATATACTTAAATAAATAAATATTACAGGGTTTAGAGGAAATCCTTACACAAATTGAATGACCCTCACGGTAAGCTCAAGAAGGCTTGTGTTGTGGTTACTCAGCCAACGATATATATATTTAATAAACAAATAATTAAAAATACAAATACAAATTTAATAAAGGTCCAATCTACAACTACTGCGGTCGCCAACCCGCACAAGCGTGACGACATGGCAACTACCCTCAAGCTGTTACAGTCATATTTAGGGGAGGCCTGTGTCTCGCAGTGGACGACTTACCACTTTGTCTATCCATCTCTTTCTTTCATTTTCTCTACCTCTTTCTTCATCTCTCTTTCTTTAGTTAAATCTCTATCTTCCTAGATAAGTAACACGTACTATAAATTCGTATTAAAACACAGCTAGCAACAAAATTCGTGTTAGTGATAAATAAAACAAAGATTTACAAGAAATCAGTTTGATCGTGATCACTGGTCAGATAGCGCACCTCAACATCGCTGAAGAGCTCTGGTCTTGTTTTTATTTCTAATAAGCTCCTCTTTCTTTTTGTACATTGTATATCTGTCTGTCTGTGTATGTCTTTCTAACGCTCCTGGTCCCTTATCTCACTATATTAGCAAACTTAGTGACAAAACTTAGAAAAAATCAAATATTTTTATATATATCTAGATTTGCTTTGATTTTTAAGTAGTAGTACTACTACATAAATTGTAATAGATGACATATACTTAACTCCCGTCTCGAACGCCGGAGGTCCTCGTCGCTTTTTCTTAAGTATATGTCATCTATTACAATTTAGTGACAAAAGTTTTTGATATATAAAACAAAGATTTACAAGAATCAGTTTAATCGTGGTCACTGGTCAGATAACGCAACTCGAGGTCGCTGAAGAACTCTGGCTGTCTTTATTTATCATTAGCTCACTGTTTTCTCTTTGTACATTATATACATGCCTCTCTCGGTTCCTCTCTATCTCACTATATTAGCAAACTTAGTGTCCAAAGTTATTGATAAATAAAACAAAGAGTTACAAGAATTCAGTTTAATCGTGATCACTGGTCAGATAGCGCACCTCGGGATCTCGCACGGCGCGGCCGCGCAGGCGCGCGACGGCGGCGCGGCCGCGGGCGCTGCGAGCCAAGATGGCGCCGCCCACTACCAGCACTACCAACACTATCATTAATACTACCGCTGTTGCTGCGCCGGATCCTGTTAAATTAAATTATGATATTAAAAGAGCGATAAACCCTCAACGCGATCGGTGTGTCCTGACTCGGCTTGAAGATGGGTACCAGAGCTTACCCAAAACATGTCGCATAGTGCGATATAATTACACGTGAGTTTAATCCGTTTGTAACTAAGTAGTAGTAACATGGGTCACAACAGTTTTAATTGTAACTATTATTGATATTAAAAGATGTAAAACTAAGAACATACTTGTTTTAATTTTTATGTAGTAGTACCTAAGAAAGACGAAGACACGGGATCCCGTCTCGAACTTCGGACTTTACGCTTTATCGTAGATACATGTCATCTATTTAAATTTTTAAAATATATACTTATTTTTCAACGTATTCTAGAATAACTTTTAACTTTGGAACTTCATAACTATACTACGTGCAGTGGCGCGTCGACAAAAACTTTGGCACAGTGCAACAGTTTCCTATGTCGTTTCGACCGCCTCGGGCGAGTTTCCTGACTTATTCTTTATTAACTCAAAAATTATTCCGAACTACTACAATATTGAATGACCACATAAGAAGTTTCAGCTTTCAAACAAAAAAAGTACTAAAACTCTGGAACTATTGCATAATGTTTTACAATATATTTTGAGAACAGTAGGTAAACTAAGCCGAATATCCCGAATTCGGGATTAGGTTTTCTCGCTGTAACTTTTTTCACCGGTGATATTTCTTACATAATTTTCGTAAAAATTGCAGTACAGGTCGGGGTTTCAATCCGAAATTTTCGAAATGAAAACCTTAGTAGTTTCCCAAAAATTTTAAGATTCTATAGCCGTTTCTCACTCGAACGAGGGGAAGGCAATACGTACCTTTCGCTTTATCCTTAACTAAATGATTAGCTCCAGCTGAATGTTCCTTTGCTTCTACATCTCTTCTGAACTCAGTCGTTAGCCTTGTAGTCGTAACCACTACCGTAGTCGGTTTGACTGTAGTCGTTGTAGTCGTTCTGACAACAGGTTTTATAGGCGGTGGGATGGTTCCCATAGGAACCGATTTTGTGGTTACAGTAGTAGTCATAGGTTTAGGCGTAGTGGGTTTAGGGGTAGTGGTAGTGGTAGTAGGTTTAGGGGTAGTAGAAGTGGTAGTAGAAGTAGTAGGTGCTATCAGTTTTTCTGTTCTTGGGACATCTGATGGGTTTTTCATCGTGGTTAAGTCGTCGTCATCTCTCATGGCTGTAAAAACATATTCATTATGTAAATAAATATTAATCCTTACAATAAATCGAATGAGCCCCACGGTATGCTCAAGAAGGCTTGTGTTGTAGGTACTCAGCTAACTATCGATATATATATAAATTCTTAAATACATAGAAAATACCGATGTCCCAGTAACAGAACAGATATACGAACCCAGTACCATCGGTTTCATGTGTACCCACTAGACGAGACCATTCCGTCAATAATAAGTTACTTTGCCATCTGATTTTAAAGAACAAAACAATTCTTACCGAGCCAGCGAAGCAAAAATACATTATCTTTCCATGGATTTTTTTCACATTATTAATGTCGACATATATAGATTTTTGCTAAAGAGGACGAGCTATAAGAAACAAAAACATACCAAAGTCAGGACTAAAGACACAGACGTCCAGGAAGTCGGCACAACAATCGCTGTCGCTGATGCAAGAAGTGCTGCAGCCGCACCCGCGGTGGGGCGTCACCTGCTCCGTACACCGCCCCGCGCATGAATCCGCTTGTAACAGAAAGAGACACTTAGGGCCTACGCTAACTGACGCGGACGCCCGCCGCGTGCCCATATACCGGGTGTGGCTTGTAATAGGAGCAATCATTTTAGGGATCGCTTCTGCACCACGAACGTAGCAACATTTGTTCTACAACTTTAAAAAATTGTGTAGTTTCTGTCTTGGGATTTTTTCGAACAAATTAAATAGTATTTTCAATGAACGGCATCCAATAGTCTAGTTGACGTTTACTGTTAGCTTACAAACTTCATAGTTTTCGCAATATATTGCTTGCTTGGAAAATCTTTTTTATTAATATTTATTAAACTATTGGTTATTTTCAAAAGTCGTAGACTAAATGATGATACGTTTGTGGTGTACAAACAATACCTAAAGTTAATGCTCCTATTACGGGCCATACCCGGTAAAAGTTGCCCGCCGCCCGCCGCGCGGATTAAAATTAGTATGGACACGCGGCGGGCGTCCGCGTCAGAAGCGTAGGCCCTTAACCTTTTGAACGCTTATCCTCTCGCGTCAAAATGTGTCGTGTACGCGAACGTATCGACTAGTGAAGAACAAATATAAACCTTATGTGTCAACAAGACAATTACTTTGACAGCGTCCGCCATAGCCACTTTAGGGGTCAGTGGTGTGGTAGGCACTACATAACGCGACCACTTTAGTGGTTCTTGGCGTTCAAAAGGTTAAAGTTTTTAATTGGGAACTTAGAAATTTCTTAATTGAGAATCTTCCAGTATTCCTTAAATAAAGAGAGCATATAGTTTATAGGTTTTCCAGTCGTTAGCAAGATTAGGATATGCATTTCGTAGACCAAAAGTCATTATTGGAAACTTAAACAATGAAAAGAAA
The DNA here is from genome assembly GCA_022674325.2 of Grapholita molesta. Lineage (NCBI taxonomy): Eukaryota > Metazoa > Arthropoda > Insecta > Lepidoptera > Tortricidae > Grapholita > Grapholita molesta. Next base: position 11,190,887 of record CP053142.2, on the reverse strand, counting down.
ATTAAGTAGGGCAGCTTCTAAGATAGTATAGTAGTCACAGTCGGTCATCATTGTTTTAAACCTCCTATGGCCCACCATACAAATAATATCCTAGTCGAATTTATTCTTTATAGTGTAGGAAATAAAGTAGAATCTCTTTTGTGTCAAAATCGAATGAAACAAATGAAATTCAACTCAGTTCCAATTGTATCTATTCAAATTTCATTATAATAACTAGTACTACAGGTAGGCCCGTGGGCCTTACGAGGTATTATAGAGATTAGGGATAATCATGACTATCTTTAATTAAAACCAAATGATAAGTTGATGAAAACATTCCATAAATGTAAATGTGTTGGTTGGTTTTATTCCGACTTGGATTTCCACTATTTCCAGAACAAAACTGTCGTTGAAATAGTCTCAGATTTAAAGTGTTTTTTTAACCTCGTAACGCCCACCATACTAAAATATTTAATAGTTAAAACCAACCTTACTATGCAGTGAATTGGGTTGAATTTTCTTTTGTACGAAAACTAATGAATAAAATAAATTCTACCGTATTTCCTTTTATAAAAGATTTCAACTCCATTGAAAGGGAGTGTACATTGTAATGCACACTGGGCCTTACGAGGTTAATGCTTTGCATTAGGCTATTTTATCAAACCGGTCCTTGTTGAGACAGTTAAAATTCTTTCTGCGTAAAAACTGAAATGTTGGCCCCACGTTGGGCGCCATCTAAGTGATAAAGACCAAAGTTTGACCGAGAACGTTTATTTTATCTCGGAAATAGTTAGGGAATAAACTTTTGGGTGTTCGAGCAGCCCAATTGGTTAAGAGTTTACCTGAAACCTATCGTCTAGTGTGATATAAGTATCATCCGTTTGTAAACTATGTAGGAGTAACATGGCTCACAATTTTTTTTTTATGACATAGGCGGCAAACGTGCAGACGGATTGCCTGGTGGTAAGCAATTACCGTCGCCCATGGGCACCCGTAACACCAGAGGAGTCACAAGCGCGTTGCCGGCCTTTAAGGGGGGTTGGAGCTCTGGGAACCTTACTCACCATCAGGAACACACTACATACCTCAAAGGTAGCAGTGCTATTATGGCTGTGGTCTTCTGTAAGGAGGAGGTACTTCCCCAGTCGGGCTTCTCCAGACTCAAGCGTGATGGTCATCGCTGTGCCCTACCTCTCATTGTTGGACGTAGTTTAAGGACATACCCGGGTCCATAATTATATTAAATGTTAGTATACTAACGCATTTCGTCAGCCGGAGTGACGGCCGTAGCTATGGCCTCGTCGCACTGCGTCCCCGAGAGGATGGCCACGTCGTCGATGGCGATGTCGCTGGTAAAGCTGGTGCCGCGGATACCCTCGATTATTATCTGATGATTAAAAATTTAGAAATACTTAAATCACTGAAAACCTGCGGCTCTCTTCGTGGCATCAGGCTGAATGAAGACCGAAAGCATATGGGTTGAAAAATTTTCGAGTAGAGACCACGGAAGATCAGCGCTGATTCTGGTCAACATTTATGTTGGGGTTGATCCATTTCGTGGTAAACTTTTTAATTTACACTTTTTTATATAGTTATCACGAATAAAAAAATTGAATTTGAATTTGGACTAGCAAGCACAGCGTAGTATGACGATCCACAAGATGGACAGACAACCTTATAACACATAGGTGACTGGTCGCTTCCAACTGATGGCTATGGAAGTCCAGGGGCGAAGCTTATGTTCAGCAGTGGACGTCTTATGGTTGAGATGATGATAATGAACAAGTATTAAGTTTTTTTTCTGTATTGTATCCTCTTGTGCTAATAAACATTATTCTTATTCTAACTGCCGTGCTTTGACAACTCTAGAGATAAGACAGCGTCGTAACCTTTCTTTATTTTCGTTTATTTAAATATGGGTTACTTTTAAATTACCTACGGTGAATTACAAAGTTGATAGTATGTTTAACTTGCACGTAATAATTTATAACATAGGATCAAACGAAGCGTTATAGAATATATGGATTGATAATGTCTATCTAAATCCCGTTCCCCTCTTTCCAGAAAACTCATTAGCGCCATCTATCACGTTTTACAGCAGGTCTCAGAGATGTATCGCTGTCTAAATAGCTCGATATCTTCGATTAGATGTCGCTACGACACAGTACCGACAACAGACTAAATACAGAATGTTAAAGGAACGCATTACGCAACTTTCTATAGACAGTATATGTGAAAAACTTAGCTAAAGCCTGGCCTATGTAGTAGTAACGCGTGTGTACAGGCATGCCGGTGTTCTACATTCAAATTTTAAAATAAATAGTACATTTCGATACTAGTGAAAAAATTTTTTTTTTCGACAAGGTGAAAGTTGGAGCCCGAGTGAAACGAGGGTGACAATCATCCGAGTCTTAAAGAAGTTTTTGCACGTGAGTCGAACCCAATTTTTCATAACAAGTGCCTTAAAAAGTGAAATTTACGCACGCTAATTTGCGCAAAGTGCACTTTTTACCCACTAATTAGGAAAAAAATATTTTAATTCTCTGCACAACTACATAGACATGGTCCTTCAGTTACGTTTTTGACCTATACCATATTGCCATATCGCTCACTCTGGCATTTCAGTTCTAATTATGTCTGGCAATATGAGGCTGTCTAAATAACTCAACGCCTATTCAAAAGATGGCGCTACACGCAACCGGCAATAGAGGAATTGCCTGAATTTGAGCGTAACGCGAAATGGCACCGGCTAATTACCGCTGACGTACTAACCTGAAAATTATCAGTAACATCTTTAAGATACGACACGTTTCTGAACCATTTGTCGCCCTGGTTCCCCCACTTCTCGAACAGGAGGTACTGGTCCTTGTCGTTCTCGTCGAGGATCTGATCCTTCTGGCTTTCTGGTACTTGGTACACTCGGAGACCACCAATGGATCTGAAATGGAAAATAATCCAGTAGATTAATTAGGTTTCGACGGACGCTGCCGCCCATCCGTCGATTTCAATAAGGTCCAATTTTAAAATGTCGAGTTTCATGCCGATACTTGATTTGTGGTAGTCACAAGGTACCTTTCCATGTGGTCTACCACTAATAAATTATCGGCATGAAACTCGAGAACCAACTTCGATTAGTCAAATCGACTCGGCTGGGCAACTCTGACACATCTTTTCTTCTGTCACTTTGACCAGTGTGTGTTGCCAGTGATGACATATGGTACTGAAACGTTGTCGCCTACTTATGCATGGGCCTCGTAAGAATGCTCAGTCACCCAAAGTGCAATGGAGAGGGCTATACTGGGAGTGTCTCTGCGCAATCGCTTCAGATATTATGTCATTCGCAGTAGAACCAAAGTACCTGATATAGCTCTCCGGATAAACTTAACATGTTCACGAAAAGTAGATCACTACGGAGTGTGGTTTAACCACCGTTAAATCGCGCAGTACTTCAGTTATTCTGTGAGGATGGCGCTTGCAACAGTGCCGAAATATCGGAAACTCTTTGAAGCTAATATACATGGTAACTATCCCGCTGTAAGTAATAGTTGTAACGTTCATGAAAAACCCGCAGACAGACGTGGCGTAGTTATTTGTTTCCTTTGGCCTATGACACCAGTCGTCACGCTGTATCCGTGAACGCGTGAAGTGGCAGAAGGCGGAGCACATTGCCCGTAACTGACGTCCGTTGGGGAGTAAAGATTCTCGAGTGGCGACCAGGGAAGACGCAGCGTGAACAGGCCTCTCACAAAGTGGACCGAAGACTTGGTAAAGATTACGGGAATGCACTGGGTGGCGCAAAACTGGTTTATCGCTTATATCCAGCAGTGGACGTCCTGATATGACGAAAGTCGGCGGGAATTATGTTTCATAATAGTGCAATATTATCACCTTTGCTGTGTGATGCCGACTGACTAGAATAGCACCACCCCATCCCCTCCCGCGGGTGTCGTAAGAGGCGACAAAGGGAAAAATCCTACGGACGGGCAGCAGCTTCTGTCGAAACCCAACAGCTACTGCGGTCGCCCGCCTGCCAAGCGTGGCGACTATGGCAACTACCCCCAAGATGATACAAATCATATCTGTAAGAGGTATATGTCCAGCAGTGGACTACATACGGCTGAAATGTAATGATGTATGTAATGTATTCTCACCTGCCATACATGTGGTAGAAGAATGAGAAGCAGCTGTTCTTCTCCAAGCCGGCGTACACCGGCGAGATCAGACGCGCTGTGTCATTCTCCGCTTTCGAGGAGCTCTCGATGTACATGTAGTATCCTGCAAGATAAATATATTTATTTACAGAAATTACAATCGTATTATGATAACTACAAGTACTTAACTAGTTACAGTATAAAATCTAAAAAGGCCCTTGAGGCATTGTACTCAATGATGCTGGCGGCATTTCCTTGTATCGCAATGCTAAAGCCGCCAGCTCTTCGGTCACCAGTTACATCAACCAGACGCTTCGTGATTTCTGCAAAAAGTTTGTGCGCGCTGGGACCCCATGGACCTAGCGTATTTACGCCAAATGGTACAAAATGGTACTCTCTGCCCAGGCACTTATATTTGATACGTTTAAAAATTTCGGCACTTTCTGCCGCTGCACCCGCTTTTACATTAGTAGTTGGAGACGGGACAGCGCTAGCGTGTCTACGCAAGTGTAGTTGGGTCATTCCAGGCCAAAGTCTTGTGTCCAAACAGTAGGAAGAAGACTTAATACAGATTAACTGCTAGGCTACAATCTCATCATAATTTACATCCATATCCCACAGCTGGGCAAAGGCCCCTGGTGTAAGTTTTACTCGAAATCTCTAATATTATCTATAGAAAACTGGCGATTTATCTTATATTTTACCTTTCCCCTCACTCAATATAAACAAGAGTAGGCTGATCTATAAAGAGAAAGACTGGGACTTCCGTGGCTTAAGTCAATAGGTACCTTGCTTTCCCTCTCCATACGTATGATCGAAGGCCGGTCCTGTGAACAGGAAGGCGCTGGGTGTCTTCCTGTTAATTCTTGTCCAGTCGAAGTCGTGGCGCGAGTCCTGAGTCCAGCCACAGAGGGAGGGAGACTCGAAGTTACAGGACAGGTCCACTTCCTTAGAACCTGGGGACAGAATTTGATGACAATCTTTAAAATACACAGGGCCGGTACCGCGAACACCGAAGTTCGTATATTGCGAGCATATTTCTCTTTTACTCCAATTAAGGCGTCATGAGAGTCACAGAGACAATCGTCCGAAATTTACGAATATCGTTTTTCGCGGTAGCGCTGCAGTAGTCGACAAGAGCACGCATAGCCTCCAGCCGCCCAGGCCCGGTACCGCGAACAACGAAGTTCGTATATTTCGGGCATCTTTCTCTTTTACTCCCATTAAGACGCCATGAGAGTGACAAAGACAATCGTCCGAAATTTACGAATATCGTTCTTCGCGGTAGCGCCGCAGAGACCAAAACTGGCCAGGCCAAATGCAACTATGGTTTGTCATAATTAGAATTCAAAATGGCATTCAATGGGAGACCTTTTTATAGGTCTCCAGCTAGAGGATAGGGTGAGACATTTCCGTAAATATGTACATGTCAAAAAGAGCAATCATGCATTTTACCGGGGCCATTCATCACTAATGTATCATCAATTCATCATCATATCGTCCCACGCTGCGCCTTCCGGTTCAGTAATCGGGTAGCGCATCAAAATTGGTCAATTCTCAGTATGACATATTTATGTTCATCACACAAATAAACGCCCTTACTGGGATTTGAACCCAGGTGGCTTCAGTAGCCAGAAGGCCAGACCTGCGTCAATTTTTTACAGAGTTAACATTAAAATCACCATTTTCACAAACTGGCACAGTCCCGTTCCACTTGCGTCCATCGCAGAAGAGCGTAGCAGAGCCCGAGTACCCGGGGAGACAGAAGATGTTGAGCCAGGCGTGTCTGTGTGTGGGCAGGATGATGGCGTGTTCTATTTTAGGAATTGGGCAGCCGGCACCTGAAATTACAATGGAACTTTTATTTGTAAACAGTAAAACAGTTTTTTTTTTATGACATAGGCGGCAAACGAGCAGATTGGCTAGTGATCTGGATAAAAACCAGAATGTGTAAGCAATTACCGTCGCCCATGGACACCCGCAACACCAGATGAGTCACAAGCGCGTTGCCGGCCTTTAAGGGGGGTTGGAGCTCTGGGAACCTTACTCACCATCAGGAACACAGCAATACATACCTGAAAGGTAGCAGTGCTATTATGGCTGTGGTCTTCTGTAAGGAGGAGGTACTTCCCCAGTTGGACTGCCCCAGATTCAAGCGTGATGGTCATCGCTGTGCCCTACCTCTCATTGTAGGACGTAGTTTAAGGACATACCCGGGTCCAACAGTATATAAACATTAACTTATATTTAGATAATGCAATAAATATGACTAAGAACTATACCAAATTTAGAAAAGCACCCTTCAGCATGGTACCGAAGACGCTGGGTGCGAAGAATGACTCACTTTACACCGTCGTGTTTCCTACACGTCGCCCTCCCGAGTCCGAACCTTCCGTTGACCCACCGGGCACTCACCGGGCTCGCCCGACACTCGAATATTGACATTAACACGACCGTCGTTCCATCCAGCTATTTGTTGCGAATTGACAATCGTCACACGCCCGTCGATATCGCGTGGATATCATATCGCCTTCCCGTCACCTGAGCCTTTTTACATAGCTGTAATGGCCGTCGCATGACCGGCCTGAGCCGAGCCGAGTGGCTCGGAGGGCTCGGTGATCACGTGATTAATTCCATACAAAATGTAGCGACGGTGGCTTCGGTTCGGCGACGGGCCGCGCTAACATGAGTGAACCTTTACTCTTTATCAGTCTGGAGACATCGCTTTCGGTCTGAGTAAGTGCTTCCTCACCCCGAGCAGTGTGTTCTAACTAGTAGTATAAATAAGGTCAAACGCTTGTCAGTCTTATATAAAAAATATAAAAATGTACACGTGAGTTGATGTAGTAACTGCGTAGTCCAAGCATGACTCACAACAGTTTAAATATGATTTTCAGACGTGTTTAGCGATCGCAGTATATTCAACTGTCCCCTATCCTTCGGTGGTTTCTGTACCCTTACCATGAGTTGTGACTTTGAGGTTTTGGATAACGAGTATCGAGTTTACTATCTGCCGTGCATCTCGTTCGCAGTAACATAGTACAAGCGAGATGCACAGATAGTAAACTCGATACTATTGAAATCTCAATGTCACAAGTCATGGTAAGGGTACAGAGGCGCTACGGGCAATAACGATATTCGTAAATTTCGGACGATTGCCTCTGTCACTCTCATGACGTCCTAATTGGGGTAAAAGTGAAAGATGCCTGTTTTCGAATATCGTTTTTGGCTCTGGTTACAGTTTAGGGACAATACCCGATTCCACCATCACACTTACGGACGCACACAGGCTTCGGCATGTCCCACGAGCCCCCCAGGCAGGTGGCATACTTGTCCCCCACGAGCTCGTAGCCCGCCGTGCACTCGTACCGCGCCATGCGCCCACGCTGTTTTAATCTCGCGGTGCCGTGCGCGATCTCTGGCCGTGCGCAGGTTCTGCCTGACCTCTGCCGGATGCTGTATTCTGAAACTGTCAAATGATCATGTTGAACACATGATCATTGTGTCGACCGCTCTGGCCTAGTGGGTAGTGACCCTGCCTATGAAGCTGATGGTCCTGGGTTCGATTCCCAGTCAGGGCATTTATTTGTGTGATGAGCACAGATATTTGTTCCTGAGTCATGGGTGTTTTATGTATTTAAGTATTTATATATATCTATATATTTTTTATTTAATAAATTTACTCAACTATTTAATAATATAATGAAATAAATACTAAGTATTAGTTATATAAAAACAATTTGTAAGAAAATTAATTATAGATACATATATACATTTTAAATGTCAAAAATACATTTTACCGGCTAACTTAAGACTAACTTAAGCCTAGTCAAATAGTCCCTCTCGAGTCGTCCCTGGTGCAAAGGTACCCATTACACTAGCCGCGTTACCACGCTGAATAGCGACGGACAACCTTTGCACCAGATACGAACCCGCGCGGGCGTCAGACCCCCTCTCTTCGATTCGACGTCCCACTTCCCTAATGAAGGCAATAGCCTCTGACCCCCAGCACCCAGTAGTCTCGAATGCAAGGGGTACAAAAAAGTAATTAGTGCCCAGAGCCAAATACTTTTATAATCTATATATTATGTATATCGTCGTCTAGTACCTCACAACACAAGCCTTACTGAGCTTACCGTAGGGCTAGGTCGATTTGTGTAAGATTGTCCCGAAATATTTATTTATTTATGTAAAATTATGCCAAGACAGAGCATTGTCAAACTAGTGGGCCAATTATTGAGTCGTGTAGTCGAATTTCAGACATTGTGGACACCGGACACACAGATAATCGCACCAAAAGTTTCTTATCATTGTTTATGCAAAAATATATAGTTTCGATACCCACGATTATTAATTTATATGATTCGTGTTTCTAACCTCCTAAGACAAGCAATGTATTGTGAAAACTGTAAAGTTTATAGGCTGACAGTAGTCAACTAGACTATTGGACGCTGCGTGAAAATACTATTTAATTTGTTAAAAAAAAATTCAAGGACTTAATAAATTTGTCGAAAATTTGACTCGCAGTGGGACAATTTTTTCTATTTTTCTTTTTTTTTTATATCGAAGATATTCGCTAGCACGTCTCTGCATTATTAAAAAATGTTGTATGTAAAACAAATGTTGCTTCTATTACCGGCCATACACCCGGTACATATGTGAGTAATTGATTACAATCGTATTATGATAACTACCAGTACTTAACTAGTTACAGTATAAAATCTAAAAAAGGCCCTTGAGGCATTGTACCATGCTGGCGGTATTTCCTCAGTATATATGTGAGTATTTATTTCCAGCAGATACAATAATCCCAGATTATTAATCTCGTAACATTGAAATCGTTTATATTGATTATAAATAAATCTTTCCGCTGTTTTCGACGCAGGCATCCGTCGGAAGCGGAGGACATAGCGTCCGGCCGACGATAAAAATGTACCTACAACGATATTCATTGCGACTCGCTTGTGTACTTGTTTACCTCGCACAATACCTTAAACGTGCGGACTTTTAAGGAACTCAAACTCAAACACAAACTCAAACGTTTATTCAGTAAGTAGGCCACAAGGGCACTTTTACACGTCGAGTATACAAAAGAAGAAAACATAAAAACTACACCGGTTCTAACCCTACACCTCTGACCCGAGGAATGGAATTCGCTCCCTTCGTCTGTTTTCCTGGAAAGATATTTTGGGTCTTTTCCAGCCAAGAGTGAATAGGCTGTTACTGAACCAGCAACCTCGTCGACACTTACCATCAGGTGTGACTGAGGTCAAACGCTGGTCTTGCTAATATCATTTCTTCCTATTCGCAATTCTACACAGTCTGAATTTTTCACAATAATATTATTATTAACTCTTGCTGTAAATTTTATGGCCTGAGCTTAGCAGTTATATTTGTAACTCTGTGATCATTGGAATACTTATTAACTTAAATAAATTAAAAATAAAAAGAGTCAAAGATTTTAAAATCTATTCATTTACTTCAACCCGGCAATTGATTGGCTGTCAATGCTGGAATGAAAAAGTAGACGATGTTTCCAGTCTCTGAAGACTGCATTGCTCACTGGAATGGGTACGGTCAGGGACTTTAATTGTTGAGCCATTTAGGGTTCACCTTACAGTGCCCATTTCATAAAGTAAGTATTAAACAAAAGAAACAGCTTGAACCGTAAGTGACTCAACAATTAAAGTCGGTGACTGTACATTTATGTGCGAGGGAAAGAATAAATAGATTCCAGAAATGCTTCTGATCAAGTAAACAGGGCATAATATATGCCTTCTCTGTTTTCTCTAGAAAGTGTATAAGTAATATAATTTTAGCATACTTGTCGCCGTGGTCACTGCTACTAAGTTCTGATCTAAATATATATAACTCAAAGGTAACTGACTGACTGACTGACATAGTGATCTATCAACGCACAGCCCAAACCGCTGGACGGATCGGGCTGAAATTTGGGATGCAGGTACATGTTATGACGTAGGCATCCTCTAAGAGGATGAGGATTTTGATCAATTCTACCCCCAAGGGGGTAAAATAGGGGATGAAACTTTGTATATTTTAAACCGGTTGGGCAGAGACTTTGCATGCATAAAGCTACTATGAAATAGGCATTTGTGGATAAAACGGCATGTTCCGAAAAAAAGCATGATGCTTACAAAACAACGTTTTCAGCGATGGTGTGCTAAAAATAACTTAAATACTTATTAACGCGAGCAAAGCCGCGGGCAAAAGCTAGTTATTAAATAAGTTTGTTTAGCACTAAATCTTTTGTTGCGCCAAAGGTGCATAGGTTAATTACAACACTAATTACAAAATTTTATCAATACTAGCTTTTCCTCGCGACTTCATCGGCCAGCCATGCCAGTTTTTAAAGTATATACATTATTAATGGGTAAAAATGGGGATAAAAATTATCCTGTCCTTTCCCGTAGCTTGAACTCTCTCTAAACCAAATTTCATGCTAGTTAGTTCAGCAGTTTAAGCGTGAAGAGGTAACAAACAGACAGACAGAGTTACTTTCGCATCTATAATATTAATATGGATGGGAATGTCACAATATTTTTTTTTCTAAAATAGTAAATTAAATACCTAGTGTTTTTTTTATTCCTCCATTGAGAAGACGATTGAGAGAGATTAAGACAGTACTTTTACTATAATGACATCGAGAAAAAAAAAACAACTCAATATATTTTCTTAATCTAGAAGCTCACAATGTCGTTATTTTTTTTTAATTTTGCGCTTTGCGTCGTAAAATAATTCAATAAAAAAAATAACTCACTGGCTCCCATTGGCACTAAACAAAACAAAAATAAATGTAACAATTTCGTCATTTTCACAAACACTTTTTTGTTTTAATTTAACTTCACAACGTCACCATCGGGACCAAACTGAGTCCGGCAACATTTCTACAACAATTTTATTATAAATGATTTTATGTATTCTGTCATAGATTATTTATTATATATAGAGAGGACATTATTTGTGTCTCCTTGACGAATACTCGGGCCTATACATCCCAGTCATTTAGTAGGCTTGCGTGGGGATACTGATCCAACACGTAGAGGCCCTTTGGAGAATTTTGCTATGTAATTTGCCTGCTAAAACCCATTCACGGGTACAACAATACACCCGTGAACCGGAGAGGAGGACATTTATTATTAGGCTTGGATGCTGTGCTGTGGCGCTACCGCGAAAAACGATATTCGTAAATTTCGAACGATTGTCTCTGTCATGATGCCCTAATTGGAGTAAAAGAGAAAGATGCTCGAAATATACTAACTTCGATGTTCGCGGTACCGGGCCAGTGCAGTTAGAAATGTCAGAATCAATCGTTCGTAGCAAAATAGCCATATAACTACAGACATTTGTATAAGTAACACGCGACGATTTGTTCGCAGGTGTTTTCTACTTAGGTATTGAGAAATTCCAAACACAAGACAAAACTTAATTTTTGACGAAATTATTACTATTTCAATTTCCGTTCCTTACTTGACAAGACTTAGGTACATATGTAGTGCAAAACTATTTTCTATCAGCAAAACTCGGATTTTTATCGAAATACTACCCTCACCGAAACTATCACTCAATTATATAAATGATAAACACGGCTCTACTCACGTTTATTTCGTCACTCGCGACATGACAGTGCGTGACGGGCCGGCGACGCGAGCGGCGAACCGAAGGAACACTCATCGTCCTTAGTGCTTAAAAATGGAGCCCTATGTTCTCCGAAACATGTCGCGCATGACTAAATAAACGTGAGTAGAGCCGTATTTATCATTTAGGTATATAATTTTACACTATCAGTCAATGATTGTATATAATGAGTGACATTTTGATATCGATTATCTTTAGCTTTATTGTAACGGGCTGTTTTTTTTACTGTATTATAACAATTGTCAACTATTGAAATAAACAAACATATATGTACCATTCATTTACAGTACCCGAATAACAAAAATAAGCCTCGCAGAGACTGAATTGCCATTTCCAACATACCGTCTCTTAAATACAAAAGCGACACATTTCAAAATAAGATCTTGTTGCAATGACAATTCTAAAACTTCATTATAAAATTTTAATTGCAAGAAGGTATTAGTTTGCATTGTGTTGCATTTAAGGGACGAATTACCAAATGACAAAGCCTCACAGAGACTTACAACCTGTAGGTCCTCACTCCTTCAATTCAAACAAACCACTCCACAACAATTTATCTTTACTTTTTTGCCAGGATGCGCTCACACGGCTATCGTGCGGAAACAAACCAACCATCCCAAAAAGGCTTAACCACCCTTCTAACAACGTTACCCTGTACCATATCTCATTGTAATAAAGGCGAAATTTGTCTAAAATAATCATAGCTGCATGCACATAAGTCATTAAGGTGTAGCACGGTAGTGATTCTACTGAATACTATCTGTTGGTATTTACGACAAGATTATGAAGAATTTTAATAATTAGTTATCGAAAACCGCCCCTGTCTGTGAATCATTATGGTGATGTCATTTACGTATTTTGAGTTTAAAATAATTTAACTTATAGTCAAAGGCCAGATGGATATTTTTTCGACTTTCTCATTTATACGCTCCGGCTGTGGAATGAACTCCCTGCCGAGGTTTTTCCTAGAGACTACAGTATGAGGTTCTTCAAAAAGGGAGTGTATAGGTTCTTAATGTGTCAATCCTCTGGAGTTGCAGACGTCCATAGCTACGGTAACTGCTTACCATAAGGCGGGCGTATGCTTGTTTGCCACCGTCGTTGTATTAACAAAATGGTGGATGCTTTTAATGCCTATACCGATTCTTGGGGTTAAGTTGCCGCGATACCCCCAGACCAGGAGCCCATTGCATAACAATTTACAAGTGGTGAGTACAAATTACAAATGGGGACGCATTGATGCCTTTTTCAAAGATTTGGCCAAACGTCTTATCGACGTTACTGGTGACCGGAGAGCTGGCAGCTTCCTCGCTCAACGCATAAGCATTGCGATACAGCGAGGAAATGCTGCCAGCGTTTACGGCACCATGCCACGGGGGGATCTTTTATTTTAGATAGGTATTTTAGGTTTAGTTTTTAGTTATTTATAGTTTTAGTATTTTATTTTATTTAAGTTTCCTTGTGTTTTTAATTTGTCAGTTTTAATTATATAATTCTACAGTTATGTAGTTCAATATTCATCTAGTACACAATTACAAATGTCCATATAAATATTTATAAATGCCTCACATGTTTTGAGACATTTATTAGTCAAACCAAATTATTGAAACATTACAATAACGTTCATAAGATTAAAAAAGAAACTAAAGACAAGTAATATTACGTGGCATTACTCATGTACAGTCGCCATCAGATATATCGGAGCTGTGGAGCTGTTGTTGTACGGATAGCTGGGAAAAAGTGGATGCAGAAAGCACAGGACCGGAGAGAATGGCGGGAATTGGAAGAGGCCTATACTCAGCAGTGGGTAGATTTTTTTTTTCTTTTTTTTTTATGTCATAGGCGGCAAACGAGCAGACGGATTGCCTGATGATAAGCAATTACCGTCGCCCATGGGCACCCGCAACACCAGGGGAGTCACAAGCGCGTTGCCGGCCGTAATTGCAAGGGGGGTTGGAGCTCTGGGAACCTTACTCACCATCAGGAACACAACACTACATACCTGAAAGGTAGCAGGGCTATTATGGCTGTGGTCTTCTGTAAGGAGGAGGTACTTCCCCAGTTGGGCTGCCCCAGATTCAAGCTTGATGGTCATCGCTGTGCCCTACCTCTCATTGTTGGACGTAGTTTAAGGACATACCCGGGTCCAAGGCAGAAGAAGAAGAAGAAGGAGGTGGTCACAAATATCTGAACAACTCTTCTATTGTCAAGGCGATGAAGTGCATGTTCTGATGTTTGTTACCACTTCCACAGCTCCGAAATATCTGATGGCGACTGGAGTGTTACCGCGAATACCGAAGTTCGTATATTTTGGGTATCTTTCTCTTTTACTCCAATTAAGGTGTCATGAGAGTGACAGAGACTATCGTCCGAAATTTACAAATATCGTTGTTCGCAGTAGCGCCTCTGTTCAAGCTTTCTTATGAAAAAAATGCTTGTAAAGCTTTTAAACAAAGAACAAAAATAACGTCGAGAACGCACAAATGAATATCCGTTATATACATAGGAATACCCTGACCAGTATTCGAACCCGGGTAATACCTATTGTTTACGGTAACATCACATTGTAGAGTGTACATCCACGGTAGACGGTAGGTATAAGACCCGGTACCGCGAGCATCGAAGTTTGTATATTTCGAGCATCTTTTTCTTTTATTCCAATTAAGGCGTCATAAGAGTAACAGAGACAATCATCTAAAATTTACGAATATCGTTTTTTGCAGTAGCGCCGCTGTTTTCATACATTTGTCTCCTCGTATGTAGTTATTTAAGTTTTGTATGTACTATTACGTAATACTAACAATATTCTAGTATGGACTATAGTTGTCTGAAATAAATGCATTTATTTTTTATATTTGTTTAAATTATGTATCTATCGACCCCGGATATAGACTAAAGCTTCTCACAGTTTAAACTTTTAAAAGTTTGGACAATTTTTGTTTAGTCACACTTTAACTCACTCGCAAATCAATACAAAATTTAACAATAAGATCCAAAACAAACATTAATTTCTACTAGAACTAAAATCAATTTGTGTAGTTAGAAATGTAATTAATTGGATCAAACTTAGAAAAGTTGGAAGTATCTAAACGTCATTGCACTAATGTCTAATGTCAAGCAACTGTCATCACAGCTCGCTTGTTTTGTTTATTGTTTATTTTGCCTTTGTTATTTGATATTGATAGAAACAAAAACAACTAATTCAGTGAAAATTATGACTTAAACCGCTACAATGGCCGGCATTTGCAGACTCTGTTTATCGTTTTCTACGAACAATATGCGGTCTTTAACTGACTGCGATGGAATTGTGAACAGCAGCTTAAGTTTTAAGATTCATGTGAGTTGCGTTTTATTATTGTAGAAACTTTTTTTTCTGGGTGATTAGTTAACAGTTTGCATATGAGTCATGTATTTTTACCAGTTAAGTTGGGAATGGTGTCAATGAGGATTAGAGTTCATAAAAAAAATAAGTCTTTAATTTTTTTAACTTTGGTCATGTCCACAGATAAGTTTATATTTCTATAAGTTCTTGAAATAGGCTTTTTATGACCCGTTGTACCTGTAAAATATGAATCTTTTGAATAAGGTTACTATTATTTAAATCAAAAGGAAAATAGAAAAAAATTACTAGCAGCGGGACTCAAACCAACAACCACTGGATTGGTTGGATGGAGTGGTTGTAGGTTCGAGTCCCGCTGCAAGTCAAATTTTTCTATTTTCCTTTCGATTTAAATATCTTTGAAATGCTAGCAGACGTTTCTGCTTAATATGAAAACAAGATTACTATTATCTTCTATTACATTAATAAAAAGAAAAACAAAAAAAAAATCTGACTGAAAATACTTAACCTAGGATCTTAAACCTGATGTTTATTTTATTTTATTTATCACACCATAATGCTGTTGAGATGCTGAGATGGCTGTTGCAATAAATATTATATTGACAACTGGTCTGGCCTAGTAGTGACCCTGCCTATGAAGCCGATGACCCTGGGTTTGATTCCCAGTCGGGGCATTTATTTGTGTGATGAGCACAGATATTTGTTCCCAAGTCATGGGTGTTTTCTATATATTTAAGTATTTATATGTATCTATCTATTATATATATTGTTGTCTAGTAAGGTCAATATTTTGAAGAAAAGTCCGTCATATGACACTAAATACCTATGAGATAATGTAGGAAATTGGTTGGTAGACGGTATTTCCGGATAGATGGTCTTACCCACATTGACCTTACCTACAACACAAGCCTTACTGAGCTTACCGTAGGACTAGGTTGATTTGTGTAAGATTGTCCCGAAATATTTATTTTATTTAAATATGTTTACAGGTGCATGAAATTGTTATGCATGCCCTGATATAACAAAATGTACGAATTATGTTTTTAATATTGCATTTTACAGATTCCCATAAATGACGTTTTTCCAACACATATCTGCGCACTATGTGTTAAAAAGCTAACCGATTTTAATAATTTCTGTCTGCAAGTACAAAATAACGAAGAAATTCTGCACCAAGAATTAAATAAAGGAAAAACTGCTTTAAACAACTTTTATGAACAAATAAAAAATCAAATAAAACATGAAACTAACGAAATACAAGAAAATAATATTTTGGAAAGTGCAAATGAAAGTAAAATTAACTTAGATCAGATTAAAACAGAAGTCAATTCAGATTGTGATGTTGACTTTGATTCTGAAGATGATGTACCACTTTTGAAAACAAGAGATAGTAACATTGACGAGGATAATGCTAGTAAACCAGATATAAAATCATCGGCAACAAATGGCCATATGAATATTTATAATTTTAAATGCCTCACATGTTTTGAGACGTTTATAAGTCAAACCAAATTATTAAAACATTACAATAATGTCCATAAGATTAAAACAGAGATTAAAGAGAATCAATATATAAAAATTGATGATAATGAGAAAGTATTGTACAAATGTAATAAATGTGATAAAACCTATGATAATGTCAGATCTGTGAATAAACACGCAAAGACACATTGCGATGAAAACTTCCATTGTAAAATTTGTGGTGAGTATTGATTTGTTTGTTGATTTAAGTCCATAAATGGAATAATTCCATAAATAAAAAATTGTGGAAAATCCCAAAAATGAAGTGAGCGTTTCTTTAATCGCCTTTTGATTCTGAGTAGACTAAATATAAAAAATACATAAATTAACAAAACTTTGCAAAATGTAGCAATTTTTTAGAGAAATACTAGTGTTTTATAATCATATTCATATGATATTTACTATCCACCACTTTTATACATTTGCAATTACCCAAATAAATAAATCATTATATATATTTAACCCTTAATTTGGCAGTGTACCCCTGGTGATACACATTATTTGACCATCCTTTGTTTTTTTTTTATTAAATTTTCAGGACTAGGATTTGCTGAGGCTGGCGCATTTTTTTTTTTTTGCCAAATTAAGGGTTTGGACGAGATTACTTTACATACACCTTATTTCAATGTTGATTATTTTGCCATAGTAATAACATAAGTATGATGACTTGTGACGCCATAGTGGTATGCGTATACAAAATACAACATGCAATGAAATATTGTCTTTACATTCCCTATAATAGACTCGGAAGTATGGTTTTTTGGGCGCAGCAACTGGCCGAAGGGGACGGAAATGGAATACTGAAATGACAACTTTTTTGTGACTATTATCCATACAGAGGCAAAGATGGCGGGTGTCATAGCAAACAGCTGATGTTAATTCTTAATACATTTCGATTTCATTGTTAGCTGTGATTTTGAAAATTTCATTTTTTGAAGCATTTCTTTTATTTCATTGTATGTTTGAGCAAAGCACTGTACCTACATGCCTCGTCGTGAAAACGGATTCCCGGCCCCGTATCACTATCCGTATATACCCACTTGGCTGGAAATCCTCATTTTCCCGGCTTCTAATGTAATGTACTATTATATTATTACAGGGAGGATGTACAAAACTGTGTCCGAGATAATAAGACATGGAAGAGCCCACAACGGCACCAAAATGTCTTGCTCATTAGGGTGTGGCTTTGTCACCGTCTACTCTGGGGCCCTGAAGAGTCATGAGCAACGGCACAGGGAGCAACTCAAGGTAGACTGGAATGGTTTTTTTTTAAATTATAGCTTACTAGCTACCCGGACCCGGGTATGTCCTTAAACTACGTCCAACAATGAGAGGTACGGCGCAGCGAAGTACCATCACGCTTGCGTCTGGAGAAGCCCAACTAGGGAAGTACCTCCTCCTTAGGGAAGACCACAGCCATAATAGCACTGCTACCTTTCAGGTATGTAGTGTTGTGTTCCTGATGGTGAGTAAGGTTCCCAGAGCTCCAACCCCCTTAATGGTTGGCAACGCGCTTGTGACTCCCCTGGTGTTACGTGTGCCCATGGGCGACGGTAATTGCTTACCATCAGGCAATCCGTCTGCTCGTTTGCCACCTTTTGTCATAAAAAAAAAAAAAAACTAGATGTGCTACCGTTGGAGGAGACCTTTGTGTCTTAAAGACAAGCAGATAAACGGAAAATAAGTTTATCAGCAATAAAGTTTATTATAAGATTAAGATAAGCTGTGCTACCCGCAGTTTATTAGGGACCGAAATCCTTCATAGCAAAAATCAAACTAAGAGGGATTGACTGACGTGTTTTATCGATATATCGATAAATGATTCTCCCTTAACGAAACATAGTTATAGTAATGAATGTAATCAGGCTGTTTGATATATGATTTTGTATGGAACAAAGATATAACTTTAATGAATCTTCTTTGTAACTAAGAGAATAAACTTTCTTCATCAATTTTAATTTAGGTTTTTAATATAAGATTAACCATTTTAATAATATGACACGGATACATACTTATGAAAACTCTAGAGACGTAAATGACATTCAAAGAGGTCTAATATTACAGAATAATCTTATAAATCGGTAATGGGTAATATGCGATAATATTGCATAATTACCTTAATATCGATAAGTGGAAGTTTCGATAAAACACATTGGTCAATCCCTCTTAAAGTTTGATTTTTGCTATGGAGTATTCCGGTCTTTGTTTATTAGGGAAAAAACGCTAGAGCGGCGTTCTTGAGGGTAGATGTGGAAATGGAAACCTTAGTGGCGAGTTGGCTATGTTTAAAGTCCAGTGACACCTCTCTAGCCTTTGCCCTTTGCACCGTTGCCCTTCAGCCATCTTCTATGTCGCTTTTTGTAGGCCCATCTCGCCAAGAGCGAGTCACCGTTTGCCGGAAATAAAATTGTATACCAGTTGCCAAGCGGACCCCAGGCTCCCAAAATGTCGGGACAACGCGAGGAAGATGATGAAATACAAAATATAAATTGATAATAGCACCACCCCATCTCCTCCCGCGGGTGTTGTAAGAGGTGACAAAGGGAAATCTCCTACGGATGGGCAGCAGCGTCCGTCGAAACCCAATCTACAGCTACTGAGGTCGCCAACCCGCCTGCCAAGACTCATATTTGTCGGAGGCCTATGTCCAGCAGTGGACTACATATATCCGCCTTCAAATGTTTTTTTATTTGCAATTTCATTTTTTTTTTCAGTACAAATGTGATACTTGTAACAAGAGCTTCCACGTGAAGACCTGGTATGAGCAGCATCAGAACGTGCACACTGGAGCTAAGCCGTACATTTGTGACGTCTGCGGCATGGCGTTCCACATGGACAGGTGTGTATTTAAAAAAAAAAATTTCGGGACAATCTTACACAAATCGACCTAGTCCTACGGTAAACTCAGTAAGACTTGTGTTGTAGGTACTAGACGACGATACATATAATAAATAGATACATATAAATACTTAAATACATAGAAAACACCCATGACTCAGGAACAAATATCTGTGCTCATCACACAAATAAATGCTCTGACTGGGATTCGAACCCAGGACCATCGGCTTCATAGGCAGGGTCACTACCCACTAGGCCAGACCGGTCGTCAAATGAAATATTCAATTCATTATCATCATTAAACCCCGATATCGGAAGTGCAAAATGGTAGCTGTCAAGTTCTTAGGGATGGGTAATCAACTAATCATATTTGTGATGTCGATATCGATACTCGATTTTTCAATACATTTTTTTTTATGTACAAGTACATTTATTTGTATACAATTTAACTTTTTTGTGGGATCTATGATCATCATTGACATTAAAAATATAAATCGTTATTAGTACAACAAAAAAATTATGGTTGTTATTACTTTTCTTGTTATTTTTGACACTTTTTCTTATTAACTTGACAGCTACCATTTTGCTCCTCCGACAGCGGGGTCTGATCATCATCATCATCATATCAACCGAAGGATGTCCACGCACCCGGTTCGGGTTGGCAGCTGCGCTACCCACATCTACCCTCCTAAGGCCCACGAGCCTACATGTAGTACTAATTACTATAAAGAAAATATTTTTTTATTATGCAGAAACGTCTGCTAGCGAATATGTTCGATATTTAAATCAAAAGAAAAATTGATAAACTTTTGACTCGCAGTGGGACTCGAACCCACAACCACTGGCTTCCAGTGGATATCCGATGGTTGTGGGTTCGAGTCCCGAGTAAAAAAAAAATCTTTTTTTCTTTCGATTTAAATATCGTACTTTAAAGAAATTTGAATTATATAAAATTGGAATAGAGTTAAGGCCAGCCATGCCTGTCTTTAAAGTATGTTAGCATAAAAATTATCTTATGTCCTTTCTCGTAGCTCAAACTCTCTCCATACCAAATTTCATCCCAATTAGTTCAGCGGTTTAAGCGTGAAGAGGTAACAGATGGACAGACAGACAAAGAAACTTACTTTCGCATTTATAGTATAACTAACTGTGCCCCGCTGTGTACCCTCGGTTGATTACCGAAAAACGTAGCCTAGGTGTTAATCCTAAGTTCATACAAAATTTTATCAAAATCGCTCCAGCCGTTTAGACGTGAAGAAGTAACAAACATACACACTCAAACACTCACAAACTTTCGCCTTTATAATATTAGTGTAGATACTGTAGATTATTATATTTATATCCTCCTAAGGCCCGCCATGCAAGTAAAATGCTATTCGAATTCTTTCTTTATAGTGTAAGAAATAAAATATATTCTTTTGGTCAGATTGAAGGAAACAAATGAAACTCAACTCTGTTCCAATTTCATAAAATTCAATTTTTTTTAAAGTTATTAGTACTACATGTAGGCCCGTGGGCCTTAAGAGGCTATTGAGTATGGATTAGTATGGATATGACCCACGAAAATGTACAGTCAGCATAAGAAGTGACTAAGCGTTTGAGGTGTTCAAAATTAGGTCAACGCATCTCTATTGTCAAGAGAATAATAGTGCGTGTAGGTCATTTTGAACACTTCAAACGCTTAGCCACTTTTGCTTCTGACTATATATATATACAAATAGATGTATTATCAATTTATCATACATGTGTAAGGTACTTGAAGGCGCACTGCAGCGCGGTGCACCCCGAGATGTCGTCCAAGAAACGCTTCGTCTGCGTCCAGTGTTCGCATCCCTGCGGGAGCACGAAGGCTCTGAAGAAACATTTGAAGGTACTGTACTTTGCTACCAACATCTTCCTACATGGGTCCGCTTGGCAATTAATCCCAGTTTGGCGTAGGCACTAGTTTTTACGAAAGCGACTGCCATCTGACCTTCCAACCCTAGTAAACTAGGCCTTATTGGGATTAGTTTGGCTTCCTCACCGAAAAGCGACTGGTAAATCATCATCATCTTCCGCTGTCCCAGCCTTTAGGCCACGGGTTATAGGTGCCTGGGGTCCGCTTGGAAACTAATCCCAGTTTGGCGTAGGCACTAGTTTTTATAAAAGCGACAGCTCACAAACGTTTGCCTTTACAATTTTTTCTATTAATTTTATTTAGTAACCAACAAGTAATTTATTCATGGTACAGTCAGCAGCAAAAGTTGCTAAGCGTTTGAAGTGTTCAAAATGACCTACACGCGCTCTTATTCTCTTGACAATAGAGACGTGTTGACCTCATTTTGAACACCTCAAATGCTTAGCTACCTCCGCTGCTGACTTTACATACAACCGGTTGTTTTAACATTCTTGTTTAGTTATTTAATGGTTGTATTGTAGGAACACGGGATAACTTCGAGCTTGCTCTGTGACTTGTGCGGTAAGACTTTGTCCAGCTCAGAGCAGCTGGCCATACACAGGAGACTGCACACCGGGGTCAAGCCTTATTCTTGCAGGTGCGTAGCTGCGGCGAGTCCATACGAGCCGGTTCCCATTGGATTGACCACTGAATGATATTGACTCCGACTTGTTTAAGAAACTACCTACTGATAGGGATAGATTTTAATGGAGAAAATACAGACTGTGTGGAATGTATTTTCGCTTCACTAGCTCGGAAAGAACTGTTTTGTTCTTTAAAAACAGATAAGTTGCATTTTATAAGCAAGAGTGCAAAGTAGTTTCATACAAATTGTTTATTACTAATCGAGTGTTTTATTAACACGTGCTGGTTGGATGTTTTTTTATTTAAATTTTTTGAATGATAAATAATGTATACTAATAATTTTCATAACATTTTTATGTTTTATAGTTAATTTTTTCCTTGCGCTAGTGAGATGAAAAATTGTGTGTTTCACTCGGTAGCAAAGTGTGTTCCCCTCTCGTGCTTTGAAACCCTCCCAACGCTCAAGGTTTCATCCGTTGAACCACTCGCTATGCTCGTGGTTCAATTGTGGAACGTCGCTAACTCGGGTCTCAATATTAGCACTAGAAGGTAACTAATTTTACGTCACACTGGGCGGTAAGACAGATTTACCGCCCTAGGGCGCGAGGGAAAATCTCACTTTACACCCAGATGAAGACGTAAAACTATGTACGCACGACGGGTGGTAATAAAGAAGGCCTCAGGTCGCTTGTTTATACAAATACCCGCGATCTGAGCTATTCTTTGTTTTACCACCCTGGGTACGTAATATACTATTGCTCCCTCGTATAACAGATAACAATTTCCAGCATATGCACAAAAAGCTTCGCGAAGCGCTCGAACCTGAAGCTGCACGAGGTGTCGCACAGCGGTGCGCGTGCGCACGCCTGCGCCTGCGGCCGCCGGTACAGCACACGCAGCGCGCTGCGCCGACACGCGCGCAGGTAATACAGGGTGCCATTCTTTACAAAATATATTTTTCCTAACTAGTGCGTAAAAAGTGCACTTTGCGCACGCTTTGCGTGCGTAAATTTCACTTTTTAAGGCACTTGTTATGAAAAATTGGGTTCGATACACGTGTAAAAACTTCTTTAAGACTCGGGTGATTGTCACCCTCGTTTCACTCGGGCTCCAACTTTCACCCTCGTCGAAAAAAATTTTTTTTTCACTAGTATCGAAATGTACTATTACGAACTCCATAATTAACTAAGCAATTGAAAGCTGTAACTCTGATTAAGATAAAACATTTTTTTTTTATGTTTCATACATTTTATATTTGAATTTTTTTACTTGTAAAGGACATTAAAATATTAACACAGCTTTTATGTGTAAATAAATTACATTTCAAACTGGCATAAATAACAAAAAAAAATATTGAGTTATGATTCGAACGGTCCATTTAAATAGCCTAATAACCGTTATATTATTTAGACAGAAATTAAAATAAATTACAAAAAAATAAAATAAAGATTTAAAACATTCTGTCTAATTTCAGCGTGAGCAGGCGCATTCAATTGCAATTTCTATATGTATCATGTGAAAAATTACCTACATGTTTTGTATGATGTAAAAAATTACACCCTGTATACGTAGTAGCCTGTTTTAATTGTTATCATACTTTGATGATGATCTGAATGTAGTTTTCTTATTTACAGGCAACATTCAACTGAAAATAGATGTCTGAAATGCGATGACAAGTTTACCACTCCGGCCGAATTGAAAGCTCACCAGAAAATATGTTCATGATGTTTTATAAAATATGACAATAAAAAATATTTCATATCAGTCTTGTTTTTTATTTTTTGTCTAGAACTTTTTAG
Organism: Grapholita molesta; assembly: GCA_022674325.2. Lineage (NCBI taxonomy): Eukaryota > Metazoa > Arthropoda > Insecta > Lepidoptera > Tortricidae > Grapholita > Grapholita molesta. Next base: position 11,167,082 of record CP053142.2, on the reverse strand, counting down.
TAGTTTTGGTAGAAAAAGTTATATTAATTTAATACCGATACTAGCCATTAATGCTTTAACTGAGCTTGTGCTACTGGACACAAGATGGCGTTAATTAATGTATTTACCTAAACGTAAAAACGCATAAAAAAACGTCTTTGAGTTTGACAGCTAAAACCCATGAACCTTTTCTAATCTGTGCTTGCTACCAACACCAACTTGTGACCTACATGTCATGTCACATAAATATCGATGTTTTGGTAATAATAAAGAAGAATTAATGACTTTCCGTAATTGGTAGCGATGTCTTTTAAATCAACTATTGTTACCTGAATTCTTCTGCCATGGAGGAATCCCCCACAGAACTTAATCTGTATTGTTTTGGGTGTTTGTCAGCAAAACAAGACAAATCGTTCCATTGCTTAGATTTACGAAATTCAGTGTTGAAATCAGTTTTACAGGTATTCCTGGCTTTCTTTTGTTTGTAATTTACATTAAACAAGCTAATTTCCTTATCTAATTTATTTAGGCTACGTTAGTGCACAAAGTAACGTTAAAATCGTCAAATTGCTTCCGAATGTATACACAAATTAGTGTATTTGTATGTTATTCTATTATTATTGATTTATTCCAGGCTGAAAGTGTGTTCCTCTGTTTTCTCTGTAAGCGGGCCTCGCAACAAGCGGAGCTGTTTGTAAAAAATGTTCAAAATAACCAGATTTTACTAAAGAATCTAGACGGGGTATGTATTCAGATCATTTATTTATTTGATTACTGCAATAACACACAATATCAAAAACAGGAAAATATAGGATAATAAGTTGTTGACAAAAATCACATAAATAAAACAGATAAATTAGTTTAAAAGAGTTGTGTGCGTCTTTTTAAAATTTATCTACTTAACATGTTTGCTTTGTCTCTCGATAAAAGTTATCCTGCTAAATCGTAAAATTTAAATTTAACCGCCACCAACAGAAAATCAAAATATACATATATAAATTTATATGATTTTTGGGTAGACTAATAGTTCACAAAGTTGGAGGGTAATATCTTCCAAATTTATATTTGAGATAATATTCCAGATGGAAGATTCTACGCTACAGACAGCTCGGACAAACTGCCAACCTCCTCATCAGCTAACTTCAGTGTTACTAGACATTGTAGAGTTGGGTACCAACACTGGAGACGAGGAAAAGAGCACTGGCTGTGGACAACGGCTTAATGTCAAGCAGGAGATGAAGGATGAAGGTGTGTCCGAAAATCATGATGATAATAATGGTATGTACCGTGAAGAATAGTGTAGGACGTCCACCCACAAGATGGACGGACAACCTCTTTAAGGTCGTCGGAAAACGCTGGATGCAGGTCGCTTCCAACCGGTAGATGTGGAGGTCCCAAGGGGAGGCCTATGTTCAGCAGTGGAAGTCTTATGGCTGAGATAATGATGATGATGATGTACCGTGAAACCTTAGTAAAAAATACATAAATCAAATAGCTCTTATTGCCAAAACAGACTGCTATGCTTTTGCAATACGAACATAATGCTTTGACAATAAAGGGTGTTGTTCAGATATTTGTGACCACCTCCATAGTTCTTATGTATCTAATGGCAATACCATATAATGTAGTTTGTCCTAATTGTCCTTAACAAAACCTACTGACAATAATACCATGTTATTTTTATATTAAGCAGAAACGTCTGTGCTAGCATATCAAAGATATTTAAATCGAAAGAAAAATATTTTTTTTTTTCTGCTTACTATAAAAATAATTTTAGAAAGGGGTAGCACATTGTTATCGATGAATTCTCAATCTAAATTTGAGACATCGATGCCGTAAAAAGGGTTCATTCTCTTCGGTAGATGTCGCTACACGTCACCCGTAATGACGTATACCAAGAAGGATAAGATAGAAAAATTTGACACGTCTAAGCGGCGCTCGTATAGCACAACTGGTAGTGCACTGGGCTAGTGATCCAGTGGTTGTGGGTTCGAGTCCCGCTGCGAGTCAAATTTTTCTATTTTTCTTTCGATTTAAATATCAATAATACCATGTGTTTCAATTGTTACTGTAATAAATATTATTTCAGGTTTACAAGAACCATTTGTAAAAGACGCTTCCTACCCTCTAAAAGTAGTGTTGAAGGAAGAAACTGAAATTATAAAAGTGGTCATAGATGAAGAAACACCCAAAAAAGTGCCCAGGAAATATAAGAAAAGAAAGGTGAAGAACAAGGAAGAGGAAGGTAAGATAAGATTTTTTTTATAAGTTTATAGCCCCACTGCTGAGAGGCCCTATTGATACTTACATCAGCCATATGCAGTCCACTGCTGGACATAGACCTCCCAAAAATATGACTTGTATCATTTTGAGGGTAGTTGCCATATAGGCAACCGCAGTAGCTGTATATTAGGTTTCGACGGACGCTGCTACGCCAAGCGTGGCGACTATGGCAACTACCCCCCAAGATGATACAAGTCATATTTGTGGGAAGCATATGGACTGTATACGGCCGAAATGTATGTATGTTACTGAACCAGCGTGCTACACCGACCGTACCACACTTACCATCAGGGGGCCGATTTTTGGCGTCGAGTAGGTACAGTCAGCAGCAAAAGTGGCTAAGTGTTTGATGTGTTCAAAATGATCTACACCCGCTCTTATTCTCTTGACAATGGAGATGTGTTGACCTCACTTTGAACACCTCAAATGCTTAGCCACTTCTGCTGCTGACTGTACTCGAATTGTGACATTTTAAACTCTTTCAGAAACGAAGAAACGGTATTTTAGAAACATGAATGTTCGAAATTAATAACCTCGGGTATCGAAACTATACATTTGCCTAGTGCAAAAATAATCGCGAGGAATTTTAGTGTGCAATAGGGATGTTGACACATATTAAGTAAAATAATAAAATTAAGTGAAATTGGTTCACAATGACGAATATAATCAATTGAAATTAAAATTGAATATAAATACTTATTTAGATTTAAAGATATCACTTTTACAAAATTTAAACAGCATTTTTAATTTGCGAAATTTCAAAAAAACATTGTACCTATCAAATTCTCACAACTTACTGCAAAATAAATTGTAAGGCAACTATATACAAAAACGCAAGATTTCGCGGTCTAAATAACAATTTAATTATTTTTCCATACTTTAGACAGAGCGGCTAGGAATAAGTGACGTCATAAGTTCTCATCATTTTGTAAGGAGCGTTTTCGCGGGAAATACGAATGTCAGACTTTGACGTTAATTTCTGGCTTTTGTGTAGTTTTAAGGCCATTACTCCCATACAGACATTTCATACCTAGAACGAAAGGGATCGATTGATAAAATAAAAATAAATTAGTCAACTAGCCTATTGTTTTCGTCGTCAAAGTTATTTTTATATTAAGCAGAAACGTCTGCTATATATAAACGTATGCTATAAATAAGTTAGAAAGGGGTAGCACATTGTTATCGATGAATTCTCAATCTAAATTTGAGACATCGATGCCGTAAAAAGGGTTCAATACTCTTCGGTAGATGTCGCTACACGTCACCCGTAATGACGTATATACCAAGAAGGATAAGGTAGAAAAATTTGACTCGTCTAAGCGGCGCTCGTATAGCACAACTGGTAGTGCACTGGGCTAGTGATCCAGTGGTTGTGGGTTCGAGTCCCGCTGCGAGTCAAATTTTTCTATTTTTTCTTTCGACTTAAATGTCGTCAAAGTTTTTCGAATTCGAGTGCCCGAATCATCCAAAAATCGGCCACCAGGTGCGACTGAGGTCAAACGCTGGTCAGGCTGGTATAAGTCAGTAAGCCGAGGCTGTCGGAACGCTGGTCTGGTATAAGTCAAAGCGAAAGCTGTCGTGGTAATTCCAGAGCGGCATATAATAGAGACGGTGGAGATCAGCCGCGAGCAGTGCGCGCAGGAGCGGGCGCGCGCGGCGCAGGAGCCGCGGTACGTGCGCGCGGCCCACCGGTGCGCCGCCTGCGTGCGCGGGTTCAACTACCGGGACAGCTACGACAAGCACATGGAGAAACACAGCCCGGTACCTCATCACACCATGTTTAATTACGTTTTCCCCTCACTAGCTCGTAAAGCGCTTGTTTATCCTTTAATACGAGAGGGTAAAAACGCATTTTATCCACTAGTGATTAAAGTAAGTTGACTTCTCATAGCTCTTATTGCTATGGTTTTAAAGTCTACATTCGCGAAGTACAGCTCACTTGCCCCCGCGGCGGCGGCAAGTGAGCTGTACTTCGCGAAGCCTCGCTAACGCACCGAGTTGGAAATCGAATTAGAACATTCGAAAATCGTACTGGCCACCACAAGCTAACCAAGCTAAAGGCACCTTTTGTAAAAATGTTGAATGTATCTAAACGCAAAGAAAAAGTCAATGCGATTTCAAAACCTTTTTTTACATGTTTCACTTTCCTCGCTGTAGTGAGGGGAAAAGTTTTGTCTTACACACGGGTGCAATTGTAATTTACTTCTCGTGTATTGAAACACTCGCTACGCTCAGGGTTCTATTTTAAAACCACTCGCTTTGCTCGTGGTTAAACTATAGAATCCATTCGCTTGCTCGAGTTTCAATCCCACACTCGCAGTTAAAATACAATTTTGCACCCTTGTATAACAAATAACTATTTTCTACTCGTGTACTTTTATATGTCATTTTCATTTCCATAGTCACGAACGTACATACAAGGACGTACATTATTTACTCCTTATAAAAGTCTATAGTCTATTGCCCAAAATAGCACTTGTATCATTTGAGAGACCTTACGACACGGTAAGCTAGTGCGGAGTAGCAGGTGCCACATACCGATATATTGCTACCAACTTGACAAACGATTTAAGGCATACGGTATTTATTTAAAAAAAAACATAACCATAGACATCACTCGCTTATTTTTACGTTTCCCCGCCTTTCCCGGTAATTTGTTTTTCGTAGTTTGAGTCACTATTAATTTTAGTATTTTATTGCCTACTCATAAAAAAAGCAGTGTATGCAACGTTGTATAAGTAGTCAAAAAATACTCATGGCGTACTTATTAACAATGTACCCACGCCACTCGCATTTTTTGACCCCTTTTATGCAACAGTTGCATAAAATACTATTTCGTAGTTAGGTGTTCTTGGTACTTCACCACCGATACTAATATTACTGTATGTTTGTTACCTCTTCACGCTTATTATAGCATGTTAAGGTTTTAGGATACTACTCTGTTTCTATTATACTGTGTAAGTCTAATACGGGCGAAGAATTAAACCAGACATAGGATTTACCAGTATAATGATTAACCAAAAGGTTTTTCTTTAATTATACCTATTATACACATGTAATTATACTCGTCGCGGCGAATCATGATCCCTATGACACTGACAGTTATTCCTACGACACAAACTTACTTCGTTTGGAAGATATCGACTAGTGCAAAAAGTATCAAAAACAAATGTCGATAATGGAAACGAGTGTACAAAATAAATAGTACACTTTCAGTGTCCGATGTACCTATAATCGTTTTCAGTTATACATATAGTAAGGTTATTTTGATATTATGCTATTTTCGATAGCACTATGTTTAAGATGGATTTTTATTTTTACATTCGTCAAGCGTGACGTAAAATACTAGATGCTAAATGTTAAAAAGTTACATTTTTCCACCAAAAAACTTAAATCATTACTAGAACAACAACATAACAAACATATGAAATGCAGATTATATTTTTAAAATCACGTTTACTAACGTGGCTGAATGCAAGTCACGCCTTTGCCTATAAAAAAGTTAAGTTACATCGACACGACCCATCACTAATATGAACTGTCATAGGGATCATCATTCGCCGCGAGGAGTATAGTTTTTGTAAAATTTCTGAACAGTAATGTTCTGCGAACATTACGCGATATAAGCTTTTGAAACTAACTGTCAACGAGTGTTTAACTCGAGTGTGTTGCATGACATTGCGGGTCGATTTTTTTTATATAGATAAAATTTTAATTGTACTTTTAAGCAAAAGTTATCTAAATATATTTCTTATGTCCTATTCTACGCTCCGTTAAGAGATTCGCCCGTGGGTATAAGATTTACACAGTGTATAATCTAGTGTAAAATGAATTATTGTAAAAATAATATGCGTTGTAGCAACTCAATAAGTTAAGTCTCCGGAGCAATCATAATTGTTAAATTGTTATTAATTATAAGTGGAAACTGTTTTGGCTACGTATTGTCTAAATAAATTTCTTGTAATATTTTGCCTGTTTGTTTCCCAAGTTTAAATAAAATAAATAAATAAACCGCTGAACCGATTGGGATGAAATTTGGTATGGATAGAGTTTGAGCTTAGAGAAAGGATAGGTATAGGATATTTTTATCCCTGGGTGGCAGACGAAGTCGGGAGAATAAGATAGTTATTTATAAAAGTTTTTATTAATGACCCCGGACCCGGGTATGTCCTTAAACTACGTCCAACAATGAGAGGTAGGGCACAGCGATGACCATCACGCTTGAGTCTGTGGCAGCCCAACTGGGGAAGTACCTCCTCCTTACAGAAGACCACAGCCATAATAGCACTGCTACCTTTGAGGTATGCAGTGTTGTGTTTCTGATGGTGAGCAAGGTTCCCAGAGCTCCAACCCCCCTTAAAGGCCGGCAACGCGCTTGTGACTCCCCTGGTGTTGCGGGTGCCAATAGGTGACGGTAATTGCTTACCACCAGGCAATCCGTCTGCTCGTTTGCCGCCTATGTCATAAAAAAATAATATATGTTATAAGTGTGTAAGATTTTTGGAATTTTGTTACTTTGCAGAGTAATGGTGCCTTTGAATGCGACGTTTGCAAGCAGAGGATGAGTACGGAAGAGAAACTGGTCGCCCACAAGAAATACCACGAAAGGTACGTTCTCTGTACAAGGCGGAACAACGAACATAAAAAAAAACATCAAATCAGCCGGAGGACGTCCACTGCTGGACTTAGGCCTCCCCCAAATATTACTTGTATCATCTTGAGGTGTAGTTGCCATAGTCGCCACGCTTGGCAGGCGGGTTGGCGACCGCAGCTGTAGATTGGGTTGCGACGGAGGCTGCTGCCCGTCCGTAAGGTTTTTCCCTTGGTCGCCTCTTACAACACCCGCGGGAGGAGATGGGGTGGTGCTATTCTAGTCAGCCGGCATCACACGGCATAGCGACCCAGAGTGACCGGTTTTGCGCCACCCTCGTCCAGTGGATTCCCGCGATCTGTATCATGCCGTCGGTCCACCTTGTGGGTGGTCTGCCCACGCTGCGCCTCTCGGGTCGTGGTCTCCACTCGAGCACTTTTCGACCCCATCGGCCATCTTGTCTGCGTGCAATGTGGCCTGCCCAGTTGCCACTTCAGCTTGCTAACCCGGTGGGCTATGTCGGTGAATTTAGTTCGCCTACGGATCTCCTCATTTCTGATCGCGTAGAGAAACTCCGAGCTTAGCTTAACTTTCAGTTTTGAGATGAGCCCGATACTAAAAGACCATGTTTCGGAGCCGTAAGTCATCACTGTAATAACACATTGATCGAAGACTTTCGTCTTGAGCACAAATTATGTACAAAAATATGGCACTAAATGACATTTCTATCACGTTCCAGTTTATGCTAATAATGGTAATTTATAATCTTCTTTTAGATTTTTTTTTTTTTTTTTTTTTTTTTTATATATATAAAAGACTGACCAGCGTTTAACCTCAGTCGCACCTGATGGAAAGTGACGACGAGGTCGAGGGTGTAGCACGCTGGTTCAGTAACAGCCTATTCACTCTTGCCTTGAAAAGACCCAAATTATATCTTACCGGGAATACAGACGAAGGGAGCGAATTCCATTCCTTAGCAGTCCGCATTAGGAAGGTAGAAGCGAATCGCTTCGTGCGAATGAATGGAATATTCACAACGTAAGGATGAAACCGCTCCCCTCGTCTGGACGTCCGGTGGAGGAACGGAGATGGCGGAATTAAATCGTGCAGTTCCTGTGCACACTCTCCAAAATGTATCCTGTAAAACACAGACAAACTAGCAGCCCTGCGACGGTGCTCAAGGCTTTGTAACCTTACACTCAGTAATTCAGGATCGCCAATGAGTCTGCGAGCACGGTGCTCTATTGAATCCAAAGCGGCCAGCTGATACTTGGCAGACCCGTCCCAAAGATGGCAACAGTACTCCATGCACGATCGAACCTGAGCTTGGTAAAGTGTTAGAAGCTGTTCCGGCGTGAAGTACCGCTTCACCCTGTGTAAGACCCCAAGTTTTTAGCAGCGGATTTCGCTTTGGCCTCAATAGTGGCACCGAAGTTCAGCTTAGTAGTTAATTTCAGCCCAAGTAGTTCGAGGTGGTCCGAAATTGCTAATGAAACATTCTGGAAAGCAGGAGCCAAGTTAAAAGGGCTCCTTTTGGCTGTGAATAAACACGCCTGTGTCTTGGAAGCGTTAAACCTGACCAAGTTGGCTTCGCCCCACTCGTCAACGGCCTTCAAGGTCAGGTTCGTTCGCTCAACCAAAGCTTCCCTAAAGGATTCGGTCTCTCCACTAGTAGTTTGGGCCTCAGGAATATATCTCTCAGTCACCGTGCTGTCGTCTGCATACCCAAAGATACCGGGCTTTAGCAAATCGTTTATATGCAGCAAAAAGAGGGTAGCTGAAAGAACTGAACCCTGAGGCACTCCGGCATTAATTGCAACGCGATCCGATGAGCAACCATCCACTACGACCCTAATAGATCGCTGCCTAAGGAAATCAGAAATCCAAGAGCACAAACCAGCAGAGATTCCGTACGCAGAGAGCTTGCCCAGAAGGCCGTCATGCCAAACCCTATCAAAGGCCTTGGAAATGTCGAGAGACACGGCGAGAGCTTCGCCGCGTTTCTCGATGGCCTCGCTCCAAAGGTGGGTAGCGTACACTAGAAGGTCCCCAGTAGACCGCTTTCGGCGGAAGCCGTATTGCCGGTCGCTAAGGAGATCGTTACCTTCAAGATACGCAAGGAGCTTGTTGTTCAATACACGTTCCATAATCTTGCAGAGTATGGAAGTGATTGCAATGGGACGATAATTCGATGGGTCCGCACGGCTACCCTTCTTAGGCACAGGCTGCACGTTAGCAAGCTTCCACGCTTCGGGAACTTTTCTCGTCTTTAGGGAAAGTCGAAACAGGCGCGTCAAAACAGGAGACAACTCAGGGGCACACGTTTTTAAAACGACTGCTGGAATACCGTCGGGACCACTAGCCTTATTCACATTTAGACAGCGTAGTGACTTCAGTACTTCCCTTTGGTGAATACGCACCTCTGGCATTGATACTTCGCAGCGGGGCAAAGAAGGAGGCATGGCACTACCAGCGTCTAAATGTGAATTTTCCGCAAATAGAGAGGCAAACAAGTTCGCCTTCTCTTCCGCAGTGTGGGCCAGTGAACCGCCCGGTTTCAGCAGTGGAGGTAGTGATGGGCGACAGAAATTCAACACAGCCGATTTCGCGAGAGACCAAAACGCTTTGCTCCCAGATGGGTATGCAGCAAGTTTGGCCCCGACACGACGAACATGGAGGAATCGAGCTTTCTGCATGACCTTCTTGCAGTACTTGGCAGCTTTGTTATAGGACTGTTTCTTTATGTGTACATCCGGAGCTTTACAACTACGAGCATCAACCCATGATAAATACGCCACGTGCTTAAGCGCTTCCGCCTGAGCACACTCAGCATTAAACCACGGGCGAGCTGCGCCACCAACAGCTACGTCGGAGTAGGGGATGTAATATTCCATACCCCGACGCAACACATCAGTGACAGCTGCTGCACAGCTCGACGGATCATCACTATTGAAACAGGTTGGCAGCCAAGGATATGATGCAAAGAAATGCCGCATCTCATCCCAATCTGCTGACTTGTATCGCCACACACGGCGCATGCCCTTCGGGCTAAGGACAGGAGGTGAGTGGTGCGACACAGATTTCACCAGACAGTGGTCAGAAGTTCCCAACGGGGATGACACTGACACGTTGTATCTGTCCGGATCGGTAGTCAACAGAAGGTCCAGGCAATTAGGCGTGTGACTCGCAACATCCGGAATGCGGGTGGGTTGGTCGACCAGCTGAGAGAGATCCAGCGATAACGCAAACTTGCGTGCCTCTCTCCCTGCATGGTCAGTGAACTGGTATGGGCACAGCCACTCCTCGTGATGAGCGTTAAAGTCCCCCAGAAAAACCAATTGCGCACTCGGGTACCGTTGCTGAGCCACACCCGCCGCATCACTAAGTTGTTCAAAGAGCCTGGTTGTCTCCTGGTCACCGCTGTGCGATCGGTAAACCACGGCGTAAACAATTTGTTCAACGCCGAGGTCCACCAGAAGCCATAAAGAGGAAAGGTTACGGTCCTCAAGGTTACGGAGACGCCGATAACAGATGTCATCGCGAATATACACGCACACGCCAGCCTTCTGCACAAAAGAGTGCTCCAGGGCATATCCCGGGTAGTGCAGATACGACGCGTCCATGGGACATCTGATCTGCGTCTCGGTGAGGCAGAGCAAGTGGGGCTTCTCAGTCTCGAGATGGTGGTGGACTGGCACGAGATTAGAGTGCAAGCCTCGGATGTTCGAGAGGTGCACTTTAAAGGAGAGGATGTGCTTCCGCTGTGAACACTTGCTCGAGTTTTTGACTTTAGCCATATATTTAAGTGTGAATAGGCGGGGAAGGCGGCAGTTGAACAGGTGCAAAGCTGCTCACCCAGCAGCACACAAACAGTCTGCCACACATTGGAGGCCTGGTCTGGAGACTGCGGGGACGCCCGAACCCCCCCGAAGACAGCTGTCGGGTCCTCTCTCCGGTCGCAAACCGGCACTACAGCACATCTCCGGGATTTTCACAGTTGGCGGGGCAGCCTTTCGGGGTTAGCTAAGTCCCTACTTGGGCCCCAACTACCTGCGGTCGGCCAGCGGAGAACCGTGCTTCGGATCCCGCTACCCTCCGCGACCAGGCATCCGGTGCAACAAACAGATGGTACTGAAACCGGCTTGCAAGCAGAGCAATACCGTTCAGACCCGCCTTCCCAAAAATGGCTGCTACTGTCTTCATGCCGGAACATGATCCGAAGATCATTTAGCGACATGGCTTAGACAGCAGGGTGGTGACAAGCCGCGGCTATAAAGCCTACCACCAGAGAGTGCTGGTCATTTGGCGCTACCCAGGGGACACGTGTGGGTATCTAGAGCTAAAGCCCACGGACGCGACAACAGCTTTATCCCCCAAACATAAACAAATAAACAAACAAAAAAAAGCTCAGTGTTCTAATTATTAAGTATCAAACTTCACTATTGATAAAGTAATAACTTTCAGTCATTGTTGACACTTGCACTGACAGCGGTTCAAAGAAGAGTAGAAGACTAACTAAGCCGCCCAAGTTGTTCGAGCGGCTGTTTTTAGACCATTTTTTTGGGGCTGATTGTGAATCTACGTTTATACATCGATGGTCTTGAGGCACTGAAGTAAGGCTTGTTCACGAAAAAAAGTAGCCACTGCCTTATAATTTCTTTTTTTCGTATGAAACCATCGTTATTTTTTTAAGTTATCATAAAAACCAACTCATTTTCTTTCGTTTTAGGTAATGTTGTGGATATTTTTAACAGGTGTTCTAAATCTATAGCATATTAAAAAATAAAATTGCATTTTGGGAGAGTTTTTTCTAATTTGAACCATTAAGCTTGCACTATGCTCTGTACTCAAACAAATTATCAATACTAGAATGTCCCGTGAATAATTTCTCTTAGATTTTACTATCGTAATCAAGCATCATGCATTTGTAATTTGACTTAGAAAAAGAGGTATTTTTGTAACGTTCATTTTTGTTTTAGCACTACTCCGCGTTATTAACATTTGAGGCTAGATTTTACGATTTTGACATCCTAAACGTAAAATAGACAAGCAATTTTGTAATTATATGACTGTTTCCACTACATGGACCCACCAGTTAACTGGAGACTCATACAACGGTGGCTACTTTTTTTCGTGAACATGCTTTATATTTTTCAAAGTAGTGATAGTATATTAAAATGACATAATTCTATAGGCGATACCGTTGCCCCGTCTGCGGCATGACCCGAGCCAGCCGAGTGCTGGTCAAGGACCACTACTCAGCCGTCCACTCCACCAACCAGACCCGGCACAGCTGTCCTCACTGCTCCAAGACCTTCAAGTGAGTATACTCTCCTGGTACAGCAGCAAAAGTGGTTAAGCGTTTGAAGTGTTCAAAATGACCTACACGCGCTCTTATTCTCTTGACAATAGAGATGTGTTGACGTCATTTTGAACACCTCAAACGCTTAGTCACTTCTGCTGCCCCTCTTTCTCCTGCCCACTTGGCGAGCAGGCGGTGTGCGGCAATGCGTTGTACGTCGTTGCTCGCCTAGCCAGTTCTCTCGGTTTCTGGGGTATTGTTCAGCCTTTATGAACTTCACGCTGACACCAGGTCATCAGTCCACCTTGCAGGGGGTCTACTAACGCTTAGTTTTTGAAATACGTGGCTTAAATAGTCAGTTAAACAAGCGTGTCGTTGCAGACGCAAGCTGGCGTGGCGCAAGCACGTGTCCAGCGTGCACGGGCGGCCGCGCCAGCCCTGCCCGCGCTGCCACAAGACCTACGCCAACCGCGACGTGCTGCGCGCGCACATGCAGCTGTGAGTACCTGCTGCACGCACACACGTCACAGCTAGCCCGGCAGCTCCAGCTGGCCAGCAGGGCCCGCGCTGCCACAAGACCTACGCCAACCGCGACGTGCTGCGCGCGCACATGCAGCTGTGAGTACCTGCTGCACGCACACACGTCACAGCTAGCCCGGCAGCTCCAGCTGGCCAGCAGGGCCCGCGCTGCCACAAGACCTACGCCAACCGCGACGTGCTGCGCGCGCACATGCAGCTGTGAGTACCTGCTGCACGCACACACGTCACAGCTAGCCCGGCAGCTCCAGCTGGCCAGCAGGGCCCGCGCTGCCACAAGACCTACGCCAACCGCGACGTGCTGCGCGCGCACATGCAGCTGTGAGTACCTGCTGCACGCACACACGTCACAGCTAGCCCGGCAGCTCCAGCTGGCCAGCAGGGCCCGCGCTGCCACAAGACCTACGCCAACCGCGACGTGCTGCGCGCGCACATGCAGCTGTGAGTACCTGCTGCACGCACACACGTCACAGCTAGCCCGGCAGCTCCAGCTGGCCAGCAGGGCCCGCGCTGCCACAAGACCTACGCCAACCGCGACGTGCTGCGCGCGCACATGCAGCTGTGAGTACCTGCTGCACGCACACACGTCACAGCTAGCCCGGCAGCTCCAGCTGGCCAGCAGGGCCCGCGCTGCCACAAGACCTACGCCAACCGCGACGTGCTGCGCGCGCACATGCAGCTGTGAGTACCTGCTGCACGCACACACGTCACAGCTAGCCCGGCAGCTCCAGCTGGCCAGCAGGGCCCGCGCTGCCACAAGACCTACGCCAACCGCGACGTGCTGCGCGCGCACATGCAGCTGTGAGTACCTGCTGCACGCACACACGTCACAGCTAGCCCGGCAGCTCCAGCTGGCCAGCAGGGCCCGCGCTGCCACAAGACCTACGCCAACCGCGACGTGCTGCGCGCGCACATGCAGCTGTGAGTACCTGCTGCACGCACACACGTCACAGCTAGCCCGGCAGCTCCAGCTGGCCAGCAGGGCCCGCGCTGCCACAAGACCTACGCCAACCGCGACGTGCTGCGCGCGCACATGCAGCTGTGAGTACCTGCTGCACGCACACACGTCACAGCTAGCCCGGCAGCTCCAGCTGGCCAGCAGGGCCCGCGCTGCCACAAGACCTACGCCAACCGCGACGTGCTGCGCGCGCACATGCAGCTGTGAGTACCTGCTGCACGCACACACGTCACAGCTAGCCCGGCAGCTCCAGCTGGCCAGCAGGGCCCGCGCTGCCACAAGACCTACGCCAACCGCGACGTGCTGCGCGCGCACATGCAGCTGTGAGTACCTGCTGCACGCACACACGTCACAGCTAGCCCGGCAGCTCCAGCTGGCCAGCAGGGCCCGCGCTGCCACAAGACCTACGCCAACCGCGACGTGCTGCGCGCGCACATGCAGCTGTGAGTACCTGCTGCACGCACACACGTCACAGCTAGCCCGGCAGCTCCAGCTGGCCAGCAGGGCCCGCGCTGCCACAAGACCTACGCCAACCGCGACGTGCTGCGCGCGCACATGCAGCTGTGAGTACCTGCTGCACGCACACACGTCACAGCTAGCCCGGCAGCTCCAGCTGGCCAGCAGGGCCCGCGCTGCCACAAGACCTACGCCAACCGCGACGTGCTGCGCGCGCACATGCAGCTGTGAGTACCTGCTGCACGCACACACGTCACAGCTAGCCCGGCAGCTCCAGCTGGCCAGCAGGGCCCGCGCTGCCACAAGACCTACGCCAACCGCGACGTGCTGCGCGCGCACATGCAGCTGTGAGTACCTGCTGCACGCACACACGTCACAGCTAGCCCGGCAGCTCCAGCTGGCCAGCAGGGCCCGCGCTGCCACAAGACCTACGCCAACCGCGACGTGCTGCGAGAAGGTATAGTCCTACACAGGAGGATCAGAACTACAGTTTCTTCCAGCCTGTCATGCCACACATCAACTTGTGAACGGTTACCAGCGATGGACTTCCGTTGTGTGTTATCACTTATCGTAAATTGCAGAATGCTCTGGGTCTCAGCGTTTGCCTGTCCGAAGTTGCCATGGATTCTTTGATAAATACTAGGTGTTTCCGACATAGCCTTTTAGATCCGCTACGAGGGCGGCACCCTAGCATTTGCTGTACCGTTTTCTGACAAGGCAGTAATTTATATAATCTCCTCGCGACATCCACTGTATCCCTCATGGTTACTTCCAGCAATAGGCCGTGGCCGAGGGTCGTGACAGTATCTTTTTTTAAGTACATCCACATTGAGTATATTTATACAATTTGGGAACTTATATAATACTGAACACTGATCTGATATATCCGACATAGGCCAGTCAAAATCGACACAAAAAATAGCTAAATTCGCAAAGCATGATGTATCTCTGAATTTTTACTATGTTATTAGGACCCATTAGGGCGATGTACACACGAGTTTGCAATTCACAAAAAGTTGTGGAAAAAAAAATATTCACAAAAAACCACGAAATTTTCAGGATTTTTTTAGATTAATCTTTATGTCTCCGAATCCATGCATTTTTGTTCAAAGTTCCTATATACGTTTTTAAGAACATTAAATTTGTGATAAATTAAAGCTAATTAGAGATCAATAGGGCTATTGGTCACGGAATGGCAACATTTTGAAAATAGGCCACTTTTAAAAAAATATGTAAATTTTAGTTATAGCCTTTTTGTGGGTTAAAATTGCATCGACACTACTGATCCAACTAGTGCAACTTATGGGATACGATTTATAGACAATTTGATAAGCTTTAAAATAAATATAGACCGGGCTCTGTAGGCTTCTTAGTTCCGTCATAATTTCAAAAAAACCCAAGCGAGGTAAAATCCGCATTTAACAAATATGTACCTATGGAACATTTCTTCATAAAGATTACTTGTTGTTATACTATGCATGTATATTAAAGAAAAAAAGCCTTCGTTATTCCCTCGGGAGTTATGAATATTGTGTAACTGAGGAAGATATAATAACTATAGTTTAAAGTAATACGTAATATCAGACTAAAGGGGTTTCCTAGTTAGCAAATGTTAAGTATGTTTAAAACTTACATACCTATAGGCTCAATTTTAGGATACGTAAAACTTATTTAACAAAAGAATAAAATGTAAAATAAAATAAAAACGACAAATTTCTTTAGGTGTCTGGATAAACACGTATGTGAAAACTAATGTAAAATAATATACCTACCTCAAAACTATCGTGAGATCTCGCGTTTTATATTATAAGCTTAGAAGCAACATTCTATTCGTTTTTATTAACTATATAAAACGTGAGTTACCTGCTTCTATACATTGAATATAATATACCTACGTACCTCATATACCTAATAGTACTATACTTATATAATTATAAAGTACTAAAACATTACAGAACAAGAATGAGAAAGGTCTTTTTCAACAATTAGCCTTAGTACATTTTAGATTCCATTAAATCTCAATAGTGATTTTCACCGTGTGCGAGTGTTGTATCTTGTACGACACGGACAGCATGCGCTTAGTGTACCCCGTATATTTTCGTGTCATTAGCATCGGCTTCGCAGACTTCTATCATGTGTTCGGAACACCATTGTTGCAATAAGAGTCAGGTATATTATTTCCGGTCGTTCTCATCGTTCTTGCTAGCAGCGAGTACTTTGAACAAATAAAGTCCCAGTCAGGATTATACACTAGCAGGTTGTCCTTAAGATTAGACCGCTCATCTGGACGGCGAGGTGGCATACTTCATGTACCACCCTCGCCTGCGCCAACAGTTCCAGTCTCTGCTCCGCTGTTATCGCGGGCAGGACTATTATTTGAGCCAATAAGCATATATATCGGTGCTGATGATCGATCGCTACGCCGAGCAATGCTCATTGACATCACCATCCCGTGTGAGGAGACCCTCGTGTAGGCAGAAAAGTCCAGCAAGTAACTAAACTTGGCTGACGAGGGAACCGGCATATGGGAAGTTGATACTGCGATCATTGTTTTGATAGTTGTTTCAGCGAACGATCTCATACCGAAGTTTCTCGACCGACATCTTGAGACTCGCTTCAAGGTTGTGTAAAGGATCAAGGCTCAGATTCAGAAAGCGCTAACCCTTGGCACGGCGCGCTCGAAGTTTTAGATTTATGTTAATATATATTTTGATAAAAAAAAACTATAGAAACAAAAATACTAAAAAAATAAGGACTCCTCTCTTGCAAATGCAAGAGCTTCTAGAGAAACTTACCGGAATGCTGTCATTTCCATCCTTCGAGAGGACTTCATGATCATGACCAACTCCAACTCTGACGACCCGCCAATTGAAGACCTATCTATTGAATAGAGCAACGAAAATTATGACCCACGACCCACGAGGTCTATTTTTGAAACTTACATACTCGTCCACGACGGTTGATTTCCAGCACTAGTGTTTTTAAAATACCATATCTTCGTATCTGACAGAGTAGGTATTCGACTCTACATATGTGTCTAATTTGATTGACTGATTGATTGAGAAAGTAAGGACATATGATCACTTATGGCTATATAACAATACATTTACGACCGGTCTGGCCTAGTGGGTAGTGACCCTGCCTATGAAGCCGAAGGTCCTGGGTTCGATTCCCAGTCAGGGCATTTATTTGTGTGATGAGCACAGATATTTGTTCCTGAGTCATGGGTGTTTTCTATGTATTTAAGTATTTATATGTATATATTTATTATATATATCGTCGTCTAGTACCTGCAACACAAGCCTTATTGAGCTTACCGTGGGACTAGGTCGATTTGTGTAAGTATGTCCGAAATATTTATTTTAAATATTTATATTTATTTATTATTTAATTGTCTATTTAATGATTTCAAGCCTTCTGTTTCATTGTAGGGTAGGCAACGCGCATGTGAATCCTCTGGAGCTGCAGGCATCCATAGGCTACATTAACTGCATACCATCAGGCGGGTCGTATGGCTGTTAGCCATCGTCGTTGTATAAAAAAAATACTACATAATGCAAAACACTAAAAATAGGAAAGTTCATG
Organism: Grapholita molesta; assembly: GCA_022674325.2. NCBI lineage: Eukaryota > Metazoa > Arthropoda > Insecta > Lepidoptera > Tortricidae > Grapholita > Grapholita molesta. Next base: position 11,149,391 of record CP053142.2, on the reverse strand, counting down.
GGACATACCTAGACAAACGCGATTCCGTCTTGGGTTTTTCTGAAATATTGAGAGAACTACGAGGGTTACAGACCCCCTTCTACATTTATTTTAAAGTTCAATAAATTGCCTATAAATTGCAATAATATTTTTTTTCGTTGGTGTAAGAATTTCTACAAAATTTGGGTTCAAAAATGGTATAATACTTAATTATCGACTTGGGCAAAAAATTACCCATTTTCAAAGGGTCATATTTCCGTAACCAATTGAAGTATAGAGTCCAATTAGGCTTACCTTACCACAAATTTAATGTTCTTCAAAACCCTTATAGGAGCTTTTGACAAGAAATGCATGGATTAGGAGACACACAGCAGAATCTAAAAAAATCCCCAAATTTTTGCGGTTTTTTGTGTATAAAAAAAATTCCACAACTTTTTGCGACTTGCAAACTTGTGTATATAAAGTCCTAATCGGTCCAAACAACATACTAAAAAATCAGAGATACATCATGCTTTGTTAATTTATTGTCGATTTTTACTGGCCTAACAATTACGTAGTACATAACATACACCATATATCAAGAGCAAGCAATCTAAACTAATTTAACTTCAATTAATTAAATTCCTTTTACAACACGAAAAGCGAAATAGGAAAGCCGTTACGAACTCTAACCTGACAAATATTAACATTAATATAGTCAGAAAAAAACGGGTTGTCTATTTCGCCGCGAGATACATTTACACCCATCTTGTGCTAGGCCACCTGGTTCCCGTGACCATAACCACAAAGTTGGAACCTGCGGATGGTCTGGTACACTATACCGCGACTAGTCTTGCATTTTTTTTTCAGCGTGCATCCCAAGGAAGGGGACAACTCGGAAATCCCCAAGCCCCACGTGTGCCCAGACTGCGGGAAGGCGTTCAAGTCGCCCTCTCTGCTCAAGATACACAGCGTCAAACACTCCGCTAACAAGGACTTTTACTGTGTCGAGTGTGACAAGTAAGTGTTGTGTGTCACATTGAAAAAAATTGCTACTCCATACGGCACTGGTCCCACCGCGAGCTAGTAAGCTAAAAGATCGCTCATTAGCAAGGATAGGACAAACGCCCGTCATTTTGAAAACATAACCCTGTTCCGCACAACGGAGACTTCCTTGAGATACTAATACATATATTCGATTTTATATTGTTTACTAATTAATTGATATTTTTACTATCCGACCTGAATTCAATCGCATCATCCTGCATCCAATGATCGCACAAGTGAAAAGATCGAACAAATAAATCATTCTTTTTGGATTACGAAAGTGATTTTTTTACATAACAACATCCATTCTAGATTCATTCATTAATTTTATTGTCGCTGAATTTGTTCTTATAAAAAAAGTTTAATATAATAATATTTTACAATATAATGAAGTCTCCGTAACACGGAACAGGGTTATGTTTCCAAAATGACGGGCGTTTGTCCTATCCTTGCTCATTAGTGATAAGACCGCTTGTTGTTTACTTCTAATTGTAATCATAATTATTTTACATTGTATCATGTGGGTTCCCTTTATTTGGCATAATTTGTTTTGTCCGAATCTTAATACGCATACCAAGTTTCGCATAATTTATCTACGCCGAATGTAAATGTTGCCGAATTTTTATTTAGCATAATTCTGTATTAGCCGAATACTACTTTGTCCGAAAATATATTGGCATACTATAATTGAGGCCGAATGTCCGAAGCGGGTTAGGTTAGGTTAGAACTGTGACCACAACAGAAAAACAAGGTGGGTTAGGTTAGGTTAGAACAGTGACTTCGACAAAAACGCACTTCCTGGGAAAAAAATCTTAATAACACCATTCGGTCTTGCCAAATTATGCGTACCAACCATTCGGCTTATTTAAATTCTGCGTAATAGAATTCGGCGGAAAAGTATTATGCGAGATCAGTTTCTGCTTATATACAGTTATGCCAACACTGGTTATGCGATTTAAAATTATTACAAAACAAATTATGCCTAGACAAGGGGAACCGTATCATGTATTTATCGATATACATATGTATAATCGGTAGTCGATAAACGGTAGTCCGTATAGCAGCTCAAAAATGCTACCAGAATTCCGATGACTGGTCCTGACCATTTTGATGTTACCAGCTAAATTGATAAGTACTTAAATGTAATTTTTCTCAAACATACTACGAAATGTATGCGTTAATGGCACGAAATGATGCCAAGAAGTTGCACATTTATGGACTAGGCCGTGAATAAATGTATGAAGTTAGTATGAAAAGCACATTATTGCCCGCAGCTCTAACTTTTTAAATTTGCCAACTAAGATTAGACTGACGAAGGAAAAAATACATGCATCCAAGTTACAATCTCTTTGAAAGCATAATTGGTATTATAATAATCGGTTAAACATGGTGCTGGAATAGCTTTTTCCGATATCAATTCATTAAAAAAAAAACGAAATCTATGAACCATAGATAGTTATATTTTTAAAAGCAGTTAAAAAAGGTGTACGAATAGCTTTGTAGAATTTGTTTTTTTTTTTTGTATAAAAAATAAAAAAGGCGGCAATTCACTATTATTTGCTTGATTGCTTTGTTGTTATTTTAATTTTATTATTTTCTTGAAATGTTTGAGAAAAGCACTATACACTATACAGGCTTCGGCCTGAACAGGGATTACAGGACTCAATTTATCCGCAATCTCGTCCTTAAATCCCTTACTTCACGGCCTCTGCAGTAATGTACTATTATACAATTTGCAGAAGTTTCAAAACTGCGACGATATTGAAACACCACTTGAAGACCGCTTCAGTCCACGTCAGCTACAACGATCTACCGTGAGTACAACTAGGGACAAATCATCATCATGGTTTTAGGATCTCATCTTCATGGAATCCAGTCATTAGTAAATGCAGGCGTCAAATACCGCAAGTTAAAAATTCCGATATCGTGAGTATAGTGTGTCGACCGAGTGACATCCCTAGTGCGCAAAACGTTCAAGTTGATAAACAAGATCAAGTGCGGGTAGTTCGAAAAACTCGCGCGGCTAGAAGATGTTGATGTGAACTTTAACCAGTCTTAATCTGAGACCACGAGGACAACGTCGTCTTCGAAACGTCGGAAGTAAATTTTAAAGTTAATATACGCGGTTAAGTCCCGTTCATAATTTACGATTAATACGGTACTACTCACGTTTATTTAGTCACTCGCGCGACATGTTTCGGAGAACATAGGCCTCCATTTTCAAGCACTAAGAGTGCTGAGTGTCCGATCGGTTCGCCGACGTTCGGTTGACAAAATAAACGTAAATTATTAAATATGTCTCATGTAAGTTTAAATAAAAAAATTCCCGTTCATGTTTAATAATGTGTACAAACCGTGAAAGTTTAAATCATCATCAACATCAGCTGTCGAAGGACACCCACTGTTCGACATAGGCCTCCCCTGAAACGACCCACAATTTTTCCACAATTTGCACCACCCGCATCCGGTGAATTCCCGCGAGCTTTTACCATGTCGTCGGTTCACCTGTGGAGGTTCTGCCGACGCTCTACGTGGTAGCCACTCGAGAACCTTTCCGCCCCAATGGCCATTGGTTACGTGCAATTTCAAATCAATATTGTACCCGGGTATGTCCTTAAACTACGTCCAACAATGAGAGGTAGGGCACAGCGATGACCATCACGCTTGAATCTGGGGCAGCCCAACTGGGGAAGTACCTCCTCCTTACAGAAAACCACAGCAATCATAGCACTGCTACCTTTCAGGTATGTAGTGTTGTGTTCCTGATGGTGAGTAAGGTTCCCAGAGCTCCAACCCCCTTTAAAGGCCGGCAACGCGCATGTGACTCCCCTGGTGTTGCGGGTGCCCATGGGCGACGGTAGTTGCTTACCACTAGGCAATCCGTCTGCTCGTTTGCCGCCTACGACATAAAAAAAAAATTATATAGATGGTAACGCGAGCACGCTTAGTAAAAGATACTTATTAGTATATTTTAGACAATTCATATAATATCTTTATATAGGTAATTAACGATTGCTGTCTAATTTAATTGTATATCGGAATCTCAATATCCATATATTTGGGTGCATATAATTGTTTTTATGGCTCTATACACTCTTTTGTGTCCACACAAGTTTTGTTAAAGTATTGCACCCATAGTGCCGATCACTGATTATTAGCTCCGTCTAGTTAAATGGTATGTCTAGTGGGTAGTGACCCTGCCTATGAAGCCGATGGTCCTGGGTTCGATTCCCAGTCAGGGCATTTATTTGTGTGATGAGCACAGATATTTGGGGCATGGGTGTTTTCTATGTATTTAAGTATTTATATGTATCTATTTATTATTTACATCGTCGTCTAGTACCTACAACACAAGCCTTATTGAGCTAACCGTAGGACTAGGTCGATTTGTGTAAGATTGTCCCGAATAATTATTAAAAAAAAAAATACATGATTTTAACGTGTCTGTGACTTTGTTTTTTTTTATTGTATTTTTTAACGTGTTTGTGACTTTTTTTTTATTCTTTAGCCTGTCCTGCGAGCACTGTGGCAAACGCTTCGCGATCCGCCGAGACCTAGAGCAGCACATCAACCGAGTGCATCTCAACATCAAACCATTCCAGTGCGATCGTTGCGAAAAGGTCAGTCGAGTGCAATTTATTTCTATACAGAGTGTAATTGTTAGATAGATACGCTTGGCAGGCGGGTTGGCGACCGCAGTAGCTGTAGATTGGGTTTCGACGGACGCTGCTGCCCGTCCGTAGGATTTTTCCTTTGTCGCCTCTTGCGACACCCGCGGGAGGTGATGGGGTGGTGTGCTTCTAATCAGCCGGCATCACACGGCACATATATCATATCAGATAGATAGATAGAAACATTTATTCATGACACACACAAATAATAATAACAACAAAAAAAACACATTAGAACACGACGTGTGCCACGAAATGGCCTCATGACAGCGTAATGCCAGCAATCGCCAGCGCTGGTCTTCCGATGAGACCATCAGGTGCCATGACGACAAGTAACACATATACACAAGAAAAAACAAAAAAAGGAACTAAAAATAAATAAAAGAATACACGCTAAATGAAAACACCTGGCCCGGTACCGCGAACATCGAAGTTCGTATATTTACTACTAGCTTTTGCCCGCAGCTTCGCTCGCGTTAGAAAGTAGCCTTTGTCACTCTCCATCCTTTCAAGTACCTCTACTTAAAAAATCACGTCAGTTCATCGCTCCGTTTTGTAGTGAAGCCGGACAAACAAACAGACAAACAGGCAGACAAACAGACAGACAGACACACTTTCGCATTTATAATTTAGCTTTTACCTGCGGCTTCACTCGTGTTGATTCGGGGTAACACGGTTTCCCTTTCCTGATGTAGAAATGGCAACAGATTATTATTTTAATACGTCTCTGTAGACGATATTATATGTATTACCATTTGGGGATAAAATGTAAAGATTTTGGGCATTGGATACACGCGAACATGCTACATACAATTGTCCATGGGAGAAGCACGGCTTTTCTAAGTTCACCCCAGCCACCTTTAATGTTTGTCCTTGCGCTTTGTTGATAGTCATTGCGAAACTAAGTGTATGTAATAAACCAAAAAAAAATAAAACCACGATGCTAAACTAATTCCAAAACCAAAGTCGAGGAATATTATAAATTTTAAGTAAATGAATTAATTGAATCCGAAACCGAGTTTTTTTTCGAAATGGGAAAACCAAACCAAGACAACAATACCAATCGCAAAGCTAAACACGAATAGTCAAAAATCGAAAGCAGTTGAATCAAGAATATCAAGAATTTATAAGTGTATACTACTATTAATCAATCGTCAAATTCAAGTCACAGAGTGTAGGTACCGTATGCACTGTATAGCGAAGCGCGAGCCGATGCCCGCACTTAAGTAGGTACAAATCGAGAGCACACAACGTTAGCATGTTTCATAACCCTAACAGCGCCATCTATTGGGATCCATGAGAAACACTTATTTATATTTCCAATGTTTTTTTCTTCTCAAAACCTGATTGATTTATGGTTAAATAAATGTAATGTTGATATTTTTAAACTAAATAGTTAGCGCGAGAGACATTCCAAAGTGGAAATAAGAGTCCCCCCTCCCCTTTGCGGAAAGCTCCATACAAACTTCCACCCCCCATTTTAGGAAAGTGGGCTGTTACAAAGGGACAAAAAGTTGCCTATGTCACTCTCCATCCCTTCATCTACCTCCAGTTTAAAAATCACGTCAATTCGTCGCCCCGTTAGACCGTGAAAGACGGACAAACAAACAGACAGACAGACAGACACACTTTCACTTTTATAATATTATACAGTGTGTAAGTCTTATACGGGCGAATCTTTAAACGGAGGGTAGAATAGGACATAAGAAATGTATTTAGATAACTTTTGCTTAAAAGTGCAATTAAAATTTTATCCATATAAAAAAAATCGGCCCGCAATGTAATGCAACACACTCGAGTTAAACACTCGTTGACAGTTAGTTTCAAAGCTTATATCGCGTAATGTTCGCAGTACATTACTACTCAAAAATGTTTCAAAAATAATTACATGTGTATAATAGATATTATTAAAGAAAAACCTTTTGGTTAATGATTATACTGGTAAATCCTATGTCTGGTTTAATTCTTCGCCCGTATTAGACTTACACACAGTATTAGTATGGATTGTTAAGTGTGGCCAGGGCAGATGGTGTGATGACTTGCGTAAGAGGGCAGCGAGTGGATGCATAAAACAGCTGACCGGTCTCTCTGGCGCACCTTGGGAGATGCCTATGTCCAGCAGTGACTGCAACGGGCTGTAACAGGGCTCGGACACTACACAAAGATTATGATAAACAAGCAATAACAGACATGTAACTTATAATAGGATCATTTATACCTACGAGTTCAAAATGTATCAACATTATTCTAATACCATACTTGATTATACCAATTGACTGTAGAAGATTTTGATAAAATATTTATAATCTATACAAATAAAATGCAAGTAAAACACGTAAATAATTTGACGACCGGTCTGGCCTAGTGGGTAGTGACACTGCCTATGAAGCCGATGGTCGTGGGTTCAAATCCCTGTAAGGGCATTTATTTGTGTGATGAGCACAGATATTTTGTTCCTGAGTCATGGGTGTTTTCTATGTATTATCTATTTAAGTATTTATCGTCATCTAGTACCTACAACACAAGCGTTACTGAGCTTACCATAGGACTAGGTCGATTTGTGTAAGATTGTCCCAAAATATATATTTATTTAAATAAGAATTTAGCACATTGTTGTCATATTATTTAAGTAGATGTTTTGTCTTCTAAGTGGGTACCTAAGCGTTTAATTAAATACAAAATAATTTTGATTGACCTTTTCTAGAAAAAACTCCAGATATGAAGAACTTCTTAGATGCTTTGTATTTGTGGGCAAAATATACCTTTTCTACCAAATAGACATTCTGTTCTGTTATTGCTCCCGCAATAACGATGTATTGTCATGATATGTATAAAAAGCGACATTTTTAACACGTTCGCGCCCGGTACCGTTTTACTAAACGCTTCCAATATGCCGGCAGAAATTATCTCGATCACTCAAAGCACGCCACGCCACTGGCATTTTACGATTTTTTTATTCCTATACCGCTGTCATAAGTCAAGTTTTGACTACTGTGCCATTGGTATATGAACACGAACATTTTTAACACAACTGTTGTGTCGCCGGCATTGGCCAGTTAATTTATCTCAACACACATAGGAGAACTATCTTTTGAAACACAAAAATGTGTCACTGGCATAGGAATGCAATAATTTTTGATCACATACGTTGTGTCACTGGCATTGCAGAAGGTTTAATAATATCACAGACGTTGTGTCGTCGGAGCTGAACGTGTTAAATGTTATATACGATAACTAATTTTCTATAAAAATTGTTGTTTTCTTGGATGTCAGTTGTAGTTTTTAGTAGTAATCGTTTTTTTTTTTAGTTTTTAGTTTTAGCAGGCTTCACTGAAAATCAGCGTCTTGCAGTGTGTCCTAGGACGGACTTCGGGACAATAAGCTGAGTGAGGACCTATTAGCTTAATATACTGTTGTGTTGTAAATATTAAACTCCATTATATGTACACTTACTTTTGTGCTAATAAAATATTTCTTATCTTATCTTATTGTTTAGTCTCATGCCATGTCTCCAGGCTTACGTGAATGTGTGGTCGCTGAACGAGCACCGGCGGCTGGTGCACGAGGGGTACAAGCGACCGCTGAAGTTCCCCTGCCCCATGTGCGACAAGGTCTTCGACGTGAGTAGACCACCGGACATCCGAGGGGAGCGGGTTCATTCTTACGTTGTGAATATTCCATTCATTCGCACGAAGCGATTCGCTTCTACCTTAATGCGGACAGCTAAGGCACTGGTCCCACCGCGAGCTAGTAAGCTATGAGCTATCAGCTATTTCAAGGGACAAAAGATAATCGCTCCCGTGTAAATAAAACAGAGCGATATATATTTATAGCTCATCGCCCGGCGATGAACTACGATCGCCTGGCTATGACATATATGTCTCTTTTATTTACACGGGATCGATTATCTTTTGTCCCTTGAAATAGCTGATAGCTCATAGCTTACTAGCTCGCTGTGGGACCAGTGCCTTACGTTGTGAATATTCCATTCATTCGCACGAAGCGATTCGCTTCTACCTAATGCGGACTGCTATGGAATGGAATTTGCTCCCTTCGTCTGTATTCCCGGAAAGATATAATTTGGGTCTGTCAAGGCAAGAGTGAATAGGCTGTTACTGAACCAGCGTGCTACACCCTCGATCTCGTCGACACTTACCATCAGGTGCGACTGAGGTCAAACGCTGGTCAGTCTTGTATAAAAAAAAATGTATCACAGAATAGAGCTAGTTGGATCTCGCCCGGGGCAGTTGATTTTTAATGTTTTCACCTCACTAGCTCGGAAATAATTGTTTTGTTTTTTGAAAACAGATAACAAAGTTGTATTTTGCAGTGCAAAGTGATTTTATACAAATTATTTATTACTTATCGAGTGTTTTGTTTTTTTTTTTTATATTATCTGGTCGGATGTTCTTTTATTTAATGTTTTTGAATGACGGATGCCAATGATTTTCAATATTTTTTAAAAAGTGTTAGAGTATTTTTTTCCTTGCGGCAAATTATGTGTTTCATTCGGTAGCAAAGTGTGTTCCCCTCTCGTGCTTTGAGACCCTTCCAATGCTCATGATTCCACTCTTTGAACCGCTCACTGTGCTCGTGGTTCAATTTTGGAATCTTTCGCTAGCTCTGGTCTCAACATTAGCACGAGAAGGTAAACACTAACTTTGCCACCTTGTATAACAGATAACTATGAGTGGCGGCGGCTTAGGAATTTTCTTACGCAACATACATACATCATTCATTACATACATTTCAGCCGTATGCAGTCCACTGCTGGACATAGGCCTCCCACAAATATGACTTGTATCATCTTGGGGGTAGTTGCCATAGTCGCCACGCTTGGCAGGCGGGTTGGCGACCGCAGTATATGTAGATTGAGTTTCGACGGACGCTGCTGCCCGTCCGTAGGATTTTCCCCTTTGTCGCCTCTTACGACACCCGCGGGAGGAGATGGGGTGGTGCTATTCTAGTCAGCCGGCATCACACGGCAAACTTTCTCAAGCAAACCATAGCCATTATGGCTTTCCTTTCCTGTAGGAGCTGATGGTAAATCGCTCAAGTATATGAAAATTAGTCAAGCCGTCGGGAATCGGGTTCTATTGATGCGCAGCCACTGATAACAATTTTTCTTTATTTCTAAGAATGACCAAGCAATATAATATGTCAAATGATATATGTTCGAAAGTAAGAACAAATCAAATTATTTTTTATAAAATATTTTGATTTGCTTTGATTTTTAAGTAGTAATACTACTATATAAATTAAAAGTAGAAATAGATAACATATACTTAAGAAAAAATTACGAGGACCTCCGGTGTTCGAGACGGGATTCGAACCCGCATCTCCAGCTATCGCGGCTGACGCCTTAACCAATTCGGCCACCCGTACACAGCGGACCACGTCGAAATTAATCAAGTATATGTGATCTTGTTTATTTTTAAACGGTTTTGGGCACCGTTTTACCAGCTCTAAGGCGAAACACTACGTATTTGCGTCTCCTAAGTATATGAATCCCTTTCGGGATTTTTTTTATGACATAAGGTGGCAAACGAGCAGACGGATTGCCTGATGGTAAGCAATTACCGTCGCCCATGGGCACCCGCAACACCAGGGGAGTCCTAAGCGCGTTGCCGACCTTTGGGGGGTTGGAGCTCTGGGAACCTTACGCACCATCAGGAACACAACACTACATACCTGAAAGGTAGCAGTGCTATTATGGCTGTGGTCTTCTGTAAGGAGGAGGTTTTTCCCCAGTTGGGCTTCTCCAGACTCGAGCGTGATGGTCATCGCTGTGCCCTACCTCTCATTGTCGGACGTAGTTTAAGGACATACCCGGGTCCCGGATTCTGATATAGCTAGAGAGATGGTGCTGCCATCTATGAAATGGCCGAATTGGTTAACGCGTCAGCCGCGATAGCTGGAGATGCGAGTTCGAATCCCGTCTCGAACGCCGGAGGTCCTTGTCGCTTTTAAGTATATGTCATCTATTCTACTGATATATGTTCCTCAGACCAACAAGGTGCTCAAAGACCACATCCACACGCACACGGGCGAGCGACCGTACCAGTGCAGCCGCTGTCCAGCACAGTTCCGGCAAGCCAGCACGCTGGGCACGCACGTCAAGCTCGTCCACCTCAAGCTCACCCGCGACGGCCGGCCCAAGACCGGGGGCAAGCAAGCCCTGTCGGGTTGAGAACAATTGCCGGGGTCTTATTAGTGGATATTTGAATCGAAGGAAAAATAAATTTGACTCGTAGCGGGACTCGAACCCACAACTCGTACAGGTTGTAATTTTTTTCTATTTTATCCTTCAGTATAGGGTGACGGTGCCAGTAATGGACAAGGAACCAATCATGAACATTATTGCTTATTTATATTTAATCTTTCGTGAGACATATTAAATAAATTAAAAATGAATACGGCTCTACTCACGTTTATTTAGTCACATGTCGCGCGAGTGACTAAATAAACGTGAGTAGAGCCGTGTTCATTTTTAATTTATTAGTGCTTATTTCAAAAGAGTCAAGTGTTGTGCATTTGTTGGTACATTTTCAATTTATAACGTTAGGGTTTTTGAGTTAAGAACTAAGTTTTAAACACAAAACTATCGTGAGATGGAAACATATTAATTGTATAAAAGCGGGTAACTCAACTACTAAGTGAAGAACTAAGTGTCCATTATTGGTGCCTGTCAGCTTAAAGTGTCCAACATTGGTGCCAGCACCCTACGTCATTACGGGTAAAAAAAAATATTTTTCTTTCGATTTAAATATAAGAGAAGAGCGTATAGGGATCTTAAAGGCCGGCAACGTACTTGTGACTCCTCTGGTGTTGCGAGTGTCCATGGGCGGCAGTAGTTGCTAACCATCAGGCAATCTGTCTGCTCGTTTGCCTCCTATATCATAAAAAAAAATAGATGATATTGGCTAGCAAACGTTTCTGCTTAATAAAAAACAAGTTTTATTAGTGTCCGACAGAAATTGCTGGTGCCTATACTATGTCTGTTTAGGTAGTTAAAAAAAGGTAAACAATCTTGACGTGTCTTTTTATTGAAAAACGCTTTTTAAAAATCAGTGACTATTACTTACGAAAGCAAAATAATGTAAATAACCATATATGATTCATAATTGTTACATACTTGTCATGATTTATTTTTCAAAAGTGATTTTCAATAAAGACTTGTCAAGATTGTTTACCTTTTTTTAACTACCTAAACAGAGTATAATTACAGTCTCCCTCAAATATATCAGAGCTGTGGAGGTGTTTATAAATATCTGAACAACGCCTCTTTTTTTAATATACAACGACGGTGGCAAATACGCATACGGCCCGCCTGATGGTAAGCAGTTACCGTAGCTTATGGACGCCTCCAACTACAGAGGATTCACATGCGCGTTGCCTACCCTAATGCGCATGCCTTTGTTGTCAAGGCGATAAAGTGCGAGTTCAGATATTTGTGACCTCCTACACAGCTCCGGTATATCTGATGGCGTCTGTGCAATATTTACAATTGATTTTTTTTTTAAATAACGGTTTCACTTACGTTTATTTTGCACTCGCGTAATATAAATGAATAAATAACAAATAAATTAATATTACAAGACATCCTAACATAAATTCACTGACCCTCACAGTAAGCTCAACTTGTATAGTGGATACTCAGCCAACGATAATATACATGTACTTAAATACGTATACCCATGACTCAGGAACAAATATATGTGCTCATCACACAACTAAATGCCCTGACTGGGATTTGAACTCAGGATCAGGCTTCATAGCCACAAGACAAAAACCTGTAGTTACAAATCATGTGTCGGTATGAGTACGACAAAAAAAATCTACAGATAGTGTTACTGACTATGACACAAAAAAATCTTCAAATTAATACAATGATTGTTATGCGTTTTTTTATGATGATGATTGTACTCGGAACTACATATAAGTGACATTTATTTCATATAATGAAAATGAGTATAATATGAAAATAAGTATTATGTAATTAATAAAATAATATATATTTCTATATATAATTAATTAAATGCATACAAGTCTATAACAGGTTTTCCCCTGTTGTTTTCTTATACATTTATTCTATTTTTTAAATATATTTTACCACATACAGTCGCCATCAGATATATCGGAGCTGTGGAGGTGGTCACAAATATCGGAACATGCACTTTATCGCCTTAACAATAGAGGCGTTGCTCAGATATTTGTGACCACCTCCGCAACTCCGATATATCTGAAGGCGACTGTACGCCCCTGGTATAGGTCGATTCACGAGAGTTGGCACGAATGGATTGAACGAAACTTTCATTGTATGAGTGACACTTGTATCGGTATACAATCGAGCCACTATTTTATTGGTTAATGTGACACACATATAGACATTTTCATTCAGTCATTCATTCCATTCGTGCCAACTCTCGTGAATCGACCTGTACTGTATTACTTAATGCTAATATTAAAACATGCCAGTACAAATTATCTCGATCACTCAGGGCATGTCACTATCATTTCACGATTATTTTATTCCTATCTGTCATAAATCTTAATCCTATGCCAGTGGTATAGGAATACGAACGTTTTTAACACAACTGTTGGGTCGACGGCATTGGACAGTTTTATAACATACTTACATGATACCGGTATAGGAGTATGATCTTTTTAGACACAAATACGTGTCACTGGCATGGGGGTTCGATAATTTTTGATCACAGATGTTGTGCCACTGGCATTGCACAGTCGCGATCAAATATCAGAGCTGTGCCTTAACAATAGTGACGTTGTTCAGATATTTGTGACCACCTTCATGGATGGCGACTGGACGAGGATTAATAAGATCACAGACGCTGTGTCGTCGGGGTTCAACGACTTAGTATTCTAATGTTACTTAATCCTCTAATTTAGAAATATCATAATTATATGTAAGAACAATTGTTTAACTAATTCATATTCTGCTGAAATTAGGTCTCGTAATGTTATGTCATTTATAGTTAGATTAAGTATGGATAACAAAAAATGTTATAAATGTAATTTAATTATTTGTATTTCAAAAGTAATGCATCCCAAGTGGAATATATATTTACAAATTTTCCACATTGTTTCTATTTCATTTATTTGTATTTAAACTTACGTGAGACATATTTAATAATTACCGATTAATACGGTACTACTCACGTTTATTTAGTCACTTGCGCGACATGTTTCGGAGAACATACGCCTCCATTTTCAAGCACTAAGAGTGCTGAGTGCCCGCTCGGTTCGCCGCTCGCGTCGCTGGCCCGTCAGTGCGTGACGTGTCGCGCGAGTGACTAAATAAACGTGAGTAGTACCGTATTAATTATTAACTATTTCATTTATGTTTCTATTTTTTGTTCTTCACCTTGTAAAAAAGCTACGGCATCAAAAAGAGGTCCATTGCACCCCATTCTGCTTATTTTTAAATCGTAAACAATGTATGTTCGCTAAAAAACTCTTCGTTGGTTGTACATTAAAAATCAATTTGTAAGAACTACTTAAAGTAAACAATATTTTTCCTAACTAGTGCGTAAAAAGTGCACACACAAACGTGCGTAAATTTCGCTTTTTAAGGCACTTGCTATAAAAAATTGGGTTCGATACACGTGTAAAAACTTCTTTAAGACTCGGGTGATTGTCACCCACGTTTCACTCGAGCTCCAACTTTCACCCTCGTCGAAAAATTTTTTTTTTCACTAGTTTCGAAATATACTATTGTGTACGTTTTCCTAATATTGATTTATCGTATATGTAGCTTTTAAATGCGTATTTGATAAGCGAACTGATTAAAATAAATGAACCTATAGAATTAGCGAATCAATGTATGAAAATACTAAATAGTATATAATATGAGTTATATGAGATAAATAAATATTGTTTCAATTTGACGTCTATTATTTCTTATTCACCTATGATTTCATGTTAATAGTCTACCAGGCCTTGTGCCGTATTGTAGTTGTAAAAAAAGTAAAAAAAACGGATATGTGGAAAAACCTTGCGTATCAAATCAAATACCGTTAACTTGTGCTATTGAACACGAGATGGCGTTAAAATCATGAATGAGTGTATTACAAAGTTAAAAGCTGAAATACGTCTTAACAAATTTGACAGTTTCTATGAGCCTGTTTTTATTTCTAATCTGTGAACGCTAGTTGTCATCGCCCGATTGTCTGACAATATGACAATATTTTGTCGATGTTTTGGTGATAAATGATAATAAAGCGGACTAGTTTAGTTTAAGTTAATCACGTAGTCTTAGTCCTTTATTTAAATTGTTGTAACTAAACTTGTTGCAATGGAGCTACCGGAAATGGAGTCAAATCAGTATTGTTTTGGATGCTTGTGTGCAAAAGAAGAAAGATCAATTTATTGTTTCAATTTACGAAATTCTGTTCTTAAAACATTTATCCAGGTATTGTTCTTAATTCCTTTAACGCCATAATTATTTTAAATTAACTATATTATTTGTTGAATATATTTATAAGTATGTTATTAAAGTAGAAAATTATGAATGAAAACAACAGTTAATAGATACAGGTCGTTAAAATTAAATGTTTTTAATAGTTATATTGGTATATTTCAGGTTGAATGCCTGTTCCTCTGTTACCTCTGCAAGCGAGCCTCACAACAAGCAGAGTTGTTCATTCAAAATGTTCAGAGCAACCAGATTCTACTAGAAAATATACACAGTGTATGTAAAACGTTTTATTAGTTAAGAAATTAGTTATTCTAGTAGAATATGATTAGTAGTTTATGAGAGGTAGGGCACAGCGATGACCATCACGCTTGAATCTGGAGCAGCCCAACTGGGGAAGTACCTTCTCCTTACAGAAGACCGCAGCCATAATAGCACTGCTACCTTTCAGGTATGTAGTGTTGTGTTCCTGATGGTGAGTAAGGTTCCCAGAGCTCCAACTCCCCTTAAAGGCCGGCAACGCGCTTGGGAGTCCTCTGGTGTTGCGGGTGCCCATGGGCGACGGTAATTGCTTACCATCAGGCAATCCGTCTGCTTGTTTGCCGCCTATGTCATAAAAAAAAAAAAAGTAGAAAAACGTAATTAAACATGGTGTGATGATGTACCGGGCTTTTTAGTAAACTTTTCAATATGGGTTATACAGGGTTGGGCAGATTAAGTGTCCTACTTTAAAATTTTCATAAACTGACAACAACTCCATAGATTTCAAATATTTTTAGTAAATATATAAAACAGTAACTGTAAATTACTAAAATAATTCATTAGTTCAAATTTCTCTCCATTGGCTTTAATTACTTTTCGCATTCTCCCATAGAAGGAGTTACACGCGGCACGCACTACCTCATCTGGAATATCGTTCCATATCTTCACTAACCGATGCTTGAATGAATTTAAATTCATGTCGTGTGTTCTCCCTATATTACTTAGCATAAATCCCCATATTGAAAAATCCAACGGATTCAAGTCTGGTGACGAAGAAGGCCATTCTTGCCAAGGTATAAAGTCCGTCAAATTCATTCGACACCAGTCTTGAGTGCGTTTGGCTTTGTGAGATGGGGCACTGTCTTGCTGAAAACAAAAGTAATCACTCCCATATAACTTTCGGGCATTTTCTAATAAATGACCCTGCAATACGTTCTGAATATAGTAATCTTGGTTGATTTTGACTCCTCGATCGATGAACAGCAGTGGTAATTTGCCTCCAGGCGATATTGCACCCCAAACCATGACAGCCGACGCACTTTGAAATCGCTGCACAGCTAATTTGTCCACTGGTATGTCCCTCAATGATACGCCATACACACGATCACTTTGTTGATTGTGGCTATCTTACAATAGAAACGTTTTTCATCCGAAAAAATAATGTCATCACCCTCGTGCCATGCTAGTAGCTCCTTGCATTTTGTGACTCTAGCTTTTTTCTGGGTGTCCGTTAATCCGTATTTTTTTTGTTTTTTGTAGGCTTATAATCTTACGCCGTGGGGTGACCGGCCTTAGAATTGTCCCCCACCATATCTTCCCGTGGTTGCAGTAAGAGCCTGCTAAGGGAATACACCGGGAGATGGGCAGCAGCATCTCCTAAAATAAAATACCAGTTAAATAAAAAAACTGCGCGCGCCAACCCGCCTGCCAAGCGTGGCGCGTATGGCAAACCCCCCCCAATGAAAAGTCAAAATAAGCCACGGCCCCGAGGTTCCGGCGACCTCCGGTGCTCTGGCTATTGTGGTAGCGGTCAGAGCATTCGCGGGGTCAGGGGTGCTAAGAATCTCCGGAATATATCCGGCTACCCACCCCGACGACCACTGGCCCTGGTAACATACAACATACGCACTATGAGGACTGACGAAAAGATCTGCGAGCTGGAAGAGGAACTGAGCAGGTTACACTGGGACATTGTAGGGTTATCTGAAGTCCGTAGAGAGGGGGAGGACACCATAATCCTGAAGTCTGGTAACTTGCTCTACCACCGGGAGGGCGACCGACAGTCCCAAGGTGGTGTCGGGTTTCTCGTTCACAAGTCCCTCGTAAACAACATAATAGCCATCGACAGTGTGTCGAGCAGGGTGGTATACCTAATACTCAGAATATCCAAAAGATATTCGCTGAAGGTCATTCAGGTATACGCACCGACCTCGTCACACTCCGATGAGGAAGTGGATGCTATGTATGAGGACGTAAGTAGGGCCATACATACTTCGAAAACCTACTTCACTGTTGTTATGGGGACTTCAACGCTAAGCTGGGCAAGAGAAGCGGTGATGAGCTGAGAGTGGGGCAATTTGGGTATGGGCAGCGGAACCCTAGGGGCCAGAGGCTGGCCGACTTTCTGGAGAAAGAGGAACTCTTCATGATGAACTCTTTCTTCCAGAAGCCGCCTCACAGGAAATGGACATGGATGAGTCCGGACGGTTCCACGAGAAATGAGATAGACTTCATCATGACCGACAGGAGACGGATATTCAGTGATGTCTCTGTGATCAACAAGGTAAAGACCGGTAGTGATCACCGAATCGTAAGAGCGTCACTGAATATCAATGTTAGACTTGAAAGGTCCAGCCTGATGAAGTCTACGCTCCGACCTACTCGAGCCCATATTCAAAACCCCGAGAGCTTTCAACTTGAGCTCTGTAATCGCTTTGCCTGCCTAGAGAACTTAGCTTCAGTGGACGAGATCAACAACGGGCTAGTGGAAACTGTCCACACAGTAGGGTCTAAGTTTTTTAGACCCCGCCGTAAGGATAGACCTCAGAAATTAACCGAGCGAACCTTAAACCTCATGGCTGAACGACGCTCTCTACAGCTGCAGTCTCCCGATGACGCGGAGTCATTTAGGCAGCTCAATAGACGTATATCTAAGTCCTTGCGACATGATTTGCGTCTCTTTAATACTAACCGTATTAAAGAGACTATTGAGCGAAACCAAGGCTCCAAAGTGTTCGTAAAGGATAAGTCTATTGGGCAAAGCCAGCTGACAAAGCTGAAACGGGAAGATGGCAGCATAGCGTCGACCAAAGCAGAGGTTTTAGGCGAGATTGAGAGGTTCTATGGACAGTTATACACTTCGGTTGCAAAGCCCGTTGACAGCTTGGTAGGAGATCCAAGAGCCAAGCTGTCCCGACATTATACCGAAGATATCCCGGACATCAGTCTGTACGAGATTAGGATGGCCCTAAAACAGCTTAAGAACAACAAGGCGCCGGGCGAAGACGGAATCACTTCAGAGCTTCTGAGAGCGGGTGGAATACCGGTACTTAAAATCCTCCAGAAGCTCTTTAGCTCCGTTTTGTCCGAGGGCAAAACGCCTGAAACATGGAACAGAGGCGAGGTGGTGCTGTTCTTCAAAAAGATGACAATAGCCTATTGAAGAACTACAGACCCATCACGCTTCTGAGCCATGTCTATAAGCTGTTTTCAAGGGTTATCACGAATCGTCTCGAACACAGACTCGATGACTTCCAGCCTCCCGAACAAGCCGGTTTCCGAAAAGGCTATAGTACCATAGACCACATCCATACGCTGCGGCAAGTTATACAGAAGACCGAAGAGTATAACTTACCATTATGCCTAGCGTTTGTGGACTATGAGAAAGCCTTCGATTCGGTGGAAACATGGGCGGTGCTTGAGTCTCTTCAGCGATGCCATATTGACTATCGGTACATCGAAGTGTTGAAGTGTTTGTATAGTAACGCCACTATGTCAGTCCGAGTACAGGAGCAGAGCACGAAGGCGATTCCATTGCGAAGAGGCGTAAGGCAGGGATACGTGATCTCTCCGAAACTGTTTACTGCCGTAATGGAAGACGCCTTCAAGCTCCTGGAATGGCAAGGGCGTGGCATCAACATCAACGGCGAATACATCACTCACCTTCGATTTGCCGACGATATCGTAGTCATGGCAAAGTCGATGGAGGAACTCAGCATGATGCTCGATGACCTCAACCGAGTTTCACAACGGGTGGGCTTGAAAATGAACATGGACAAGACGAAAATAATGTCAAATGCCAATGTTGTGCCCACCCCAGTCTTTGTTGGGAACTCGGTACTCGAAGTTGTTGACTCGTATATCTACCTAGGACAAGTAGTCCAATTAGGTAGGTCCAACTTCGAGAAAGAGGTAAACCGCCGAATCCAACTCGGTTGGGCAGCGTTCGGGAAACTACGTAATGTCTTTTCGTCCGACATACCTCAGTGCCTCAAGACGAAAGTCTTTAACCAATGTGTGTTACCAGTGATGACTTACGGCTCCGAAACGTGGTCTTTCACTATCGGCCTCATCTCAAGGCTCAAAGTCGCTCAACGAGCTATGGAGAGAGCTATGCTCGGAGTTTCACTACGAGATCGACTCAGAAATGAGGATATCCGTAGGCGAACTAAAGTCACCGACATAGCCCACCGGGTTAGCAAGCTGAAGTGGCAATGGGCAGGCCACATTGCACGCAGAGAAGATGGCAGATGGGGTCGAAAAGTGCTCGAGTGGAGACCACGGAATAGCAAGCGCAGCGTAGGACGTCCACCCACAAGATGGGCAGACGACCTCATTAAAGTCGCCGGAAGACGCTGGATGCAGGTTGCTTCCAACCGGTACTTGTGGAGATCCAAGGGGGAGGCCTATGTTCAGCAGTGGACGTCTTATGGCTGAGATGATGATGATGATGATGAGGCTTATAATCTAAGATCATGTCGCAATATACGACTCATGGATCGTCGGGATATTTACATATCTTTCGCGAGTTTACCTGCACTCTGAGCCGGATTTCGCCTAATACGCTCACGAACATTTTTGACCACTTTTTTGATACGGACAGATGGTTTGCGTCCAGGTTAGGGCCTGATTCGGGAAGACCCTGTTTTCCTGAATCGCTTGATGGTGCGCGATATGAACCTTGCATTGAAATTTAAATGTTTCAGCTTTCTTAATATCTCGCAAGGGCGAAAATGTTTCACGAACAAATCGACAACGAGCTCACGTTTCGCGTCCATTGTTGAAAACAATAGAAAATAAAAAAAAGTCCAGTTGAAGTCTAGCGATCATAAAGCCGAATATATTGCCTTTTTAAAAACATATATATACGGTAAAAAAGTAGGATTACTTAAGAAAAAATATACGATATAAGGCTAGGACACTTAATCTGCCCAACCCTGTAATAGTGCCACCTACAAAGAACTTTGCTTAATTTCCCTTTTGTTGGGTTGTAAATTGTCAGTTTACATATTTCCCAGACAAATTGTCAGTTTACATATTTCCCAGACAAATTGTCAGTTTACATATTTCCCAGACAAATTGTCAGTTTACATATTTCCCAGACAAATTGTCTACTTGTAAAACATATTGTGTAATTAAAGTAAGACAATGGTGTTTTTGGATATAATTTACATATTCTTATTTATCTTGCAATTTATGTAGACTAAAATCGCTTGTAATTTTGTGTGGACTTACGACACTTGTCGGACGGAATCTGTTACCAGTTTCTGAAGGTGCAAAGAGAGTTTTGTAGTATATTATACTTGTATTATCTATTTAAGTAGGTATAGTATAATGTTAGGGTGCAATCTTGCAACTCAATTTTAAAGGAGATATCTTTAACCAAATTTAGAACACTTATGTAACTCTGGTACCACTGATCTGATCTGATGTTGGAGCTAGAAAGTTGCCATAACAACTTGTAAAATACACAAGGCAAACCGGTCATGTTTAGGCTCGTTAGCATCCTCTTGCCGATTGTGCAATAATAGTACAGTTGGCAACAAAAGCTTGTACCAAATGACATTTTTGACATAAGCTTATTTTAGGTAGAAGATTCCACTGTACACTCAGTGCGGACACAGTCCCGCGCGCCTCACCAGCTGTCCCCGATGACACTGGACATGATTGAGTTGGGGACAACCACTTCAACGGAGGAGGAGTCCTACTTTATCTATGACCACAGAGGGCCACGAGTCAAGCTAGAGATGAAGAAGGAAGGAGCAGCGTTTGAGGAGTATGATGATGATGATAATGGTTTGTATAATTTCATCATCATCATGTCAGCCGAAAGACGTCCACAGTTGGAGATAGGCCTCCCCCAAAACAACCCATAAAGACTGGTCCTCTGCTTTCCACATTCCATTGTGTAATTAAATGGCTAATAACACTTCCTTTTACACCCATTGTTGAGTATAGGTCTCCTCATAGTACACCATTTTCCAGGGCTTTGGGATTTTTGCATCCAGTTCTTTTGAACCAAGTGGTGGCAATGTCATTGTCCCATCTTGCAAATTGCCCTCCAGAATTTCGAGTTACCAACCCCACTCTGATTAGGGGAACTAACCATAGCAAGTTAATTTACAGCACTATAGATTTATTCCTACATAGCTATACACTAGTGTTATATGATATTAATATTTTTCAGATTTCCAAGAGCCGTTTGTGAAAGAAGAAGATTTCCCATTAAAAGAATTATTGAAAGAAGAGGTGATGATGATGGAGGTGGACCTGAAGAGCCTGAAGAAGAGCCTCAGGAAGAGCAAGTACAAGAAAAAGTTGAAGAAGGATACTGAAATTAAAAAAGAAGACGAAGGTAAGGAAATGTCTTGTACACTTCGCTTCACGCTTTTAAAGTACATGTAAATTATCTAGATTTTTACTAGAGGCCCGGAAGTAAGGTGTTGCCGGCCGAGTATATTTTTACGAGGCCGACAATCCCTTAGTTATGTATAGCCGAGGTATGTAGTACTTTTTTCAAAAATACAATACAATTTAAAAAAACTCCAAGAAATATGAGTTTTATTTTTATAGAATATTTGCAAATAAAACTGCCAAATTTACCAAAAATTGCTAATTGTTTTCAATTGGACACGTGTCGCTTAGTGCGATATAAGTATATCTGAGTTCATCCGTTTGTAGCTGAGTTATATAGATTTATTAATTTCAGAGTGTGAGATAGAAACAGTCCACATAACCCGGGAACAGTGCATGGAGGAGCGAGAGAGAATGTCGCTGGACCAGCGCTACTGCACCGCTGCATACAAGTGCACGGACTGCATCAAGGGGTTCAACTACAAGGAGAGCTATCACAAACACATGGAGAAGCACAGTGCGGTGAGGCTGCACTGTTTTGAAAATAAACCTTTTTTTCTTAAAAAAGTTTTCTTAAATATAAGATAACTTTGTGGTCAATACTTCATACATACATACCTTTCAGCTGTATGTAGTCCACTGCTGGATATAGGCCTCCAACAGATACGACTTGCATCATCTTGGGGGGGTAGTTGCCATAGTCGAAACGCTTGGCAGGCGGGTTGGCGACCGCAGTAGCTGTAGATTGGGTTACGACGGACGCTGCTGCCCGTCCGTTGGATTTTTCCTTTTGTAGCCTCTTACGACACCTGTGGGAGGAGATGGGGTGGTGCTATTCTAGTCAGCCGGCATCACACGGTACAATTGGGCACATTGTGGTCAAAAATAATAATAATTCCCATTTTCACTTTTCATTTTTCAGTTTCACTTTTCAATTTCACTTTTTCATTTTCACTTTTCATTTTCAAATGCACATTATGCGTCTTAGAACCCTATGCTGCTGACAAAAGAGCTGATAACCTATAAACAACTGAACCTATTTTGATAAACATATCTAAAAACCATCCATATGAAACCTGCTTTTAAACAAACAAAAATATTATTAAATAAAAAAATATATAAAAATTGGTCCCATTTTAAGTGCTATGCTAATAAGTAATAAATAATAGTATCCTGGCCTAGTTTTCGGCCGGATTGGATAGTACGAAAATACATGACGGTCAACGAAGGTGTTTACCCTTAAGTAAATCAATTATTATGATCAGTTTAACCTTCCGTACTACGTTTATTAATGCCCACAATTCAATATACCTAGGTATATTAGATGTCATTGATTGGAAATCAATAATATTAATGTGAATAAGCACTGCCTGTAGATTAGCGAATTATTTCTCGGCAGCGTTGCCGCTGTAGGCAGTGACTTATATTATAAAATAATAATTAGGAGGACTGTCTCTTTCAATCTCATGACGCCGTAATTGGGGTAAAAGAGAAAGATTCTCTAAGATAAACGAATTTCGATGTACGCGGTACCCGGCTGGAAAACAAGTTGCATCTGGCGTAGCACACGCACGCGCGCGTCCTATATTACTTAATTTAAGGTAGATTTCTTAACCGGTTATCCGGCGGCCGGATATCCGGCCGGTTATCCGGTATCCGGTGAAACCACCGTTGCATCCCTACTTAACACCCCTCTTTGCGTCAGAGATTAAAAATAAACATACAATCTCTTCCAGAGCAACGGTGAATACGAATGTGACGTATGCAAGCAGCGGACGAGCACAGAGGAGAAGCTGCTAGGCCACAAGAAGTACCACGAGAGGTTGGTACTTGTGGTTAACGCCTTCATTTATTATAGCTCAATATTTGAACATATGTTTGGGTGATTATTCGGGCGTTTGAGCCGTTCTTATTACTCTGTCGAGATTTCTGTAGAAATGATCACACAGTTTGGTGTTATTTTTGGTTTACTGGTAGACAGCTTGGCTGGCTAAAGGACAACCAAAACCTACTTATCACTCTGGCGGACAGTACGCCTATAGGCGTCGTGTATGATTTTGTTTTCTATGGCCTATGACAGATGACGTCATTTACTGTCCATCAACGTGTTAATATAATGCAGGCACTTCTACAGAAATCTGGACAGAGTTCTTATTCGGTTTAGGTACACGTTTGCACCTTATTACATAGGAGTAAGGTGCAAAAGTGTAAACATACCTTTGACGTCGACTGTACAAAGTATGCCGACGGCAGCTATATGACGGGACAGCTATCCTTGGAAACCAGAGCTTTAGAGAACCAGCAACAAAACTCCAATTAGCCCAACACCATTACACTCAGATCCGGTTAACATCGCGTCAACCAATCTCGCTGGAAGCGTAAACTATAAGCGTAAAGATATAATTTGGGTCTTTTTTAGGCAAGACTGAATTCGCTGTTTGAGTGGCAAACGAGATGTCCAACTTGGTTTTGGACTTTAGTAGATGCTAGGTTTACTACTACAAATTAATTTTATATTATGGATTTTTCAGAAAAAAAATGTCCCTAAAGCGTGGCTTGTACAAAAGTTCACTATGACAGTTTTGTGACGATAATTAAACATTCAATTTCTATAATACACTTAGATTTAAATATAATATGGTGCGTACGCTATTGATAATGACGCTTGAATACTAATGTGACACTTTGCAAAAAAAAAAAAAAACGTAAGCGCCGAGCGCCATAAGGTACCTTTCCATGTGGACAACCGTATATACTTAAATATGGTGATAGTTTCATAAACTAAGCAGTAATTCAATGCAAGAAATGGCAAAATAGTACATTTCGATACTAGTGAAAAAACAATTTTTTTTCGACGAGGGTGAACGTTGGAGCCCGAGTGAAACGAGGGTGACAATCACCCGAGTCTTAAAGAAGTTTTTACACGAGTATCGAACCTAATTTTTTATAGCAAGTGCCTTAAAAAGTGAAATTTACGCACGCGAAGCGTGCGAAAAGTGCACTTTTTACGCACTAGTTAGGAAAAAATATTTTTTATACAAATTTCATGATAATCATGATACAAAACTGACATAATTTGAGAACCGTAACCGCTCGCAAATTTGAAATTCCCCGGGTCTGTTACTATTTTGGAGATAGAACTCTAAACAAAAGACTTTCTTGAAGTGACAGTATTCGGCATGAACAAAATAAAAATAAGTTTAAAAGTGCCTTAAAAAGGCACTTGCTCCAAACGCTTAAGTAACTGTCAACAGTCAATTAAGATAATAATTATTTAATAAATGCATGCAGAGCCTCTTGCCTGCAGGCAAACTGTTAAATGCATTTTTGCAGGAATCTGTTTTAGATTAAGTTTTTGTTTTGATAAATAAATAATAATAATTTAACACAATTGGGGACGCTTTTTTGATAATTCCCATTAACGTCTGCTGATCCCATATTCCATGGCAGACGGTACCGCTGCCGCGCGTGCGGGCTGACGCGGGTGAGCCGCCTCACGGTGAAGGACCATTTCGCCGCCTTCCACTCGGCCGGCCACCAGCGGCACAGCTGCCCGCACTGCGCTAAAACCTTCAAGTAAGTTCACTGGACTCTCAGTATCATTGCAGTTTTCAGGATAACCCTCAATTGTATAACTGTTTGACGAACGTAATCTAAGACCTTTTTGTATTTTTTTCTTTGACAGAATATGTAGGCTATCGACGATCATGGAGGCTAGAACCCACGAACTTGGCCATTTTCTGCCTAATTAAGGGTTAACGTAGTCAAGGCAAAGATATCGATGCGGAAAAAGTTACAAAATATCTATACATGTGCTTTAATATTGAGACAATAAGGTGCATTCTCCGTGTGATGCCGGCTGACTAGAACCGCCGTGTGATGCCGTGTGAAATTTTCTATGCAATCACCAGTTACCACAACGGCCAATATCTAATAAGTTTAAATAATTGATAATGTCATCAGAAAATTTACTAATTAATTATTTGACGACCGGTCTGGCCTAGTGGGACCCTGCCTATGAAGCCGATGGTCCTGGGTTCAAGTCCCAGTCAGGGCATTTATTTGTATGATGGGCACAGATATGTGGTCCTGGGTCATGGTGTTTTCTGTTTTAAATATTTATATGTATCTATCTATTATATATATCGTCGTCTAGTACCTACAACACAAGCCTTACTGAGCTTACCGTAGGACTAGGTCGATTTGTGTAAGATTGTCCCGAAATATTTATTTATTTAATTTGTAAATACTACACTGAAATATCGAGTTTTCATATAAAAACATCGGTGCTCAATACTTCTGGCTAAGTCGTGATCCAAAATGTCAAAAAGTGATAAAGACAATCATACTCAACAACTTTTCCCATGGGACCAATATTGAAATCACGAATAAAAATTAGCTGCTCCATACATTAATTCGCAATTAAGTCCCAGTATGTGTGATGCCGGCTCACTAAAATGGCACCACCCCATCTCCCGCGGGTGTCGTAAGTGGCGACAAAGGGAAAAATCCTACGGACGGGCAGCAGCGTCCGTGGAAACCCACTCTACAGCTACTGCGGTCGCCACCGCCTGCCAAGCGTGGCGACTATGGCAACTACCCCCAAGATGATACAAGTCATATTTGTGGGAGACCTATGTCCAGCAGTGGACTGCATACGGCTGAAATGTATGTATGTATACATATTTTTGGAGTTTTGTTCGTATCGATATCTCTGGCCTGACAAAATTCATTTTCAGCATGAAGCGGCCAGTTATTGGCAATTTACCCTATGTCAGTTTTTGGACGGTAATTATAAGGATGAAATCTGTATTGAGTATAGCACCAAATCTAAGGATTTATATAAATTTATCGTCCCAAAACTGATATGATTTAACTTTTCAACAACTTAAGTTAATCATTATCATCATGTGTAGGTACTTAACTAGGAAAGTATTGAGATACGGCGATTTTCAAAATATAACCTGTATGAATTAGGTACACCCTTTTAAAATCCTCATTTATTTGAAATTCGAATGCCATAATTAATTGGAGAAAATATTAAAAAATAAGAATGTCACCTTCATTTCTTTATTGCGGTTCCCGCATTTTTCACGCAGTATTTTACTCCAAAGTCAAAACTTTTTTCATCTAACGTATCAGCCGATGAACATCCACTCCTGGACATAGAACCCCCTCCCACACTCTACAGTGACCAGTTTTTGAAAAAAAATCGGACAAGTGCGAGTCGGACTAGCGCACTGAGGATTCCGTACAAAATATGTTTATTATATGATGTAACTAAAAATGTACAGTTTTCGCAATTTTTCCTTTAGAGTCTGGCTAACCAATTATTACTCGATTGTTACTCTTAAAGTTGAAAAAATAAACTATACTCATCCCTTTTTTTGGGGTCGTAGTGCAAGCGAAAGAAAAAGACGGTATGATTCAATCGTCTATGCTTTAAGTTAGTAAACCAATTTTTTTCACTGGCCAAACTCTATCTGTGCTATGAGACGTTGTTTTGCACCAAATTTCAATATTCTGAGTTCACGGGAAGTGCCCCGTAGGTTTTTCATTCCTTTGCTAGTGTCGAAATTTTGCGGCACCAACGGCTGTATCACATTCGCTTAGAAGTTTGATTTCTTCACAGCTCTAAGGAGCCAGTACATCTGAGTTATTAATATTAATTTAAGCTTGATATTTCCACGCGTTTCTGCGAAAAAGGGTCTTGACAGACGGACAAAAAAGTTATCCTTAATGCCCGGAATACACAAGGCTAGTTTTAGTTAGTATAGTAAAAGCTAGTTAGTAAACTAATAAGCTAGTAAAACTGTCCTCGCTTGAACACGGATTTTAAGTCAGTACTAGTGCCAGTACCATTGAAAAGTGTCGTAAAAAATCGTCAATATTAATGTAATTCGTAAAAATAACATAGCACGAATGAAACAATTACTAAAGGAACTATGTAAATTGTGTACTAGGCTCAATAAACTATTCTTTGTCCCTCGTCGCCATGGTTACGTTCCCCTGGGTCACTCTTCAAACCACAGTTTAATTGCATTTAAACACACAAAACATGCATATTTTGGAAGCAATATGTCCCTTCCATAACGGGTCACCTACCAAGCTTGTTAGTAGAACGCGGTGCCACATTTCTTCTAACAAACTATTCTTCAGTTGTCCCCTGGCTGATGGTACAGAATAAGAACAACAAATAGTTGATTCACTCACTAGATGAATTACTTGAAGGTATATTAGAAAAACGCACTGCGCAATAGCCGGACGGATACTAACTTTACCGCACAAACATAGTACACAAGCCAGGCTAGATAGGCACAAATCGGTGTTGTGTGGTTGTTTTTTTTAAATACGTGTGAACATACGCCATGACGTTCCAGACGGCAGGTGTCGTGGCGCAAGCACGTGGCGGGGGCGCACGGCGCGCGGCTGGCGTGCGCGCACTGCGGCCGCTCGTACGCCGGCCGGGACGTGCTGCGCGCGCACATGCTGGCGTGAGTCTGCTGGTGTACGAGTCTACTTGTGTACGAGTCTACTTGTGTATGAGTCTGCGTGTGTACTAGGCTACTTGTGTGCGAATCTGCGTGTGTACAAGGCTACTTGTGTACGAGTCTGCGTGTGTACGAGTCTACTTGTGGACGAGTCTACTTGTGTACGAGTCCACTTGTGTACGAGTCTGCGTGTGTACGAGTCTGCGTGTGTACGAGTCTGCGTGTGTACGAGTCTGCGTGTGTACTAGGCTACTTGTGTGCGAGTCTGCGTGTGTACGAGTCTGCGTGTGTACGAGTCTGCGTGTTTACGAGTCTGCGTGTGTACGAGTCTACTTGTGTACGAGTCTGCGTGTGTACGAGTCTGCGTGTGTACGAGTCTGCGTGTGTACGAGTCTGCGTGTGTACGAGTCTGCGTGTGTACGAGTCTACTCGCGTACGAGGCTACTTGTGTACGGGTCTACTTGTGAACGAGGCTACTTGTGTACGAGTCTGCTTGTGTACGAGTGTATTTGTATACGAGTACGCTGTAGCAATACAAAAGGGTATGACTAAAGTATATGTATATATAAATAAATAAATATTACAGGACATACACAAATTAAATAATCCCCACGGTAAGCTCAAGAAAGCTTTGTTGTGGGTACTCAGTCATCGATATATACATTATGTACCTGTAAAAGTGTTAGTAAGAAATAACTATTTTCCATCGGGAAATCTCAGATCTTGATCGACATACGGCAGACCCGAACTGTCAAACAATGATTGTATTAAATGAGTGACATTTTCATATCTATTAATATGGAACTTTATTGCTTAATATCACATGTCAAAGTTTGACATTTGACACTAAACAATATCTACACTATATTATAAAGGCGAAAGTTTGTGAGTGTGTATGTTTGTTACTTCTTCACGTCTAAACGCCTTGAGCGATTTTAATAAAATTTGATATGGAGTTAGCTGACACCCCATATTAACACATGTGCTACGTTTTTTCCCTAGTAAACCGCGGGTAACACCGCGGGGCACAGCTAGTTGTTCCATATGAAAATGTCACTCATTTAATACGATTATTAATAGTTCGTGTGTTGTCGTATTCCGATAAAAATCCGAGTTTTCCCGAAGGAAAATAATTAATATATTTAAACGTGAAAGTCTTGACTGACTGACTGATCAACCCCCAGCCCAAACCGCTTAACCTAGATAGCTGATTTTTTCACAATGCGTAGTTTATAATACCGTAAATGTATTTTTGGAAATTCCACCATTAAGGGGGTAAAAAGGTGTTTGAAAGTTTGTATGGGGATTGTGTATAATTTAAAGCGACTTGAAATTTTGTGTAAACACTCCTTATTCGAATACAAGAAAAGTAATTTCAGCGTTTTTTGAAATTCATCCCCTAAGGGGTCAGAAAGGGAGTTCTTCTGCGCGTGCGAAGCCGCGGGCAAAAGCTAATTTCTCGCTATATCTGTAGTCTGCCTAACGAGTGTCCATTTTGTGTTTCAGTCGTCACCCGACAGAGGTGTCGGCGGGTCCGGTGACGAAGGCCCACGTGTGCCGGGACTGCGGGATGGCCTTTAGGGCTCCGTCGCAGTTGAAGATACACAGCATCAAGCATTCGCTCACCAGGGACTATTACTGTGTGGAGTGCGATAAGTAAGTGCTGACTTGTTGAAATTATACGACGACAGGTCTGACCTAGTGGTGACACTGCCTGTCAAGCCGACGGTATTGGGTTCAAATCCCAATAAGATTATTGTTCCTGACTTTCCTAAGTCATGGGTGTTTTCTATGTATATTATATATATGGCTAGCTGAGTACCCACACCACAAGCCTTGAGCTTACCGTGGGGCTCAGTCATATTGCCATAAAATAATCATAAACTAAACAAATAATCACCTATGCCTTTTGACTTTGACATGCGCAGTATGAGAAGTAACAAGACGCATCGCAACAAACCACTTTTTGGTTACACTACTTAATTAGAAGCAAGTTTTTTACCATAGAAATAATTGTAGTTTTTGCTGTTAAAAAGTTAATGTATGTAATTAGAATCATATCAGCCGAATATCTTCGAAATCAACCTGTATAAATATCGTGGCTGTCAAAAAATTTAATTAAAATACAAAATAAGTACTGTGCTTTTCTTTTGTACCATTCGTTGTTTAATAAAGATATTATAGTCTCAGTCGGGTTCATTCGCTCTCAAACGTTTTAATTATCAAATCTTGACGTCATAAAGACCACTTAGATTCGGTTGAGACCGCCTCAACCAATCTCGCTGGAAGCGTAAACTAAGTAGGAGTATTCCAGTACAAATTAAGTCTGGTGTGGAAGAGTCCTGGATCTTCGCCCAGGCTACCTTCCCCCACACAGTCCGATCGGTCTAATAACCCGAACGGTTTATAGAGCTTAAGTCAGGTTAAAAAATGAAATTTTCGTTTTCTAGGAGTTTTAAATCTGCGTCAATTTTGAAGCATCACCTAAAGACGGCGTCCACTCACGTCAGCTACACCGAGTTACCGTATGTATCTAAAACATAAATTTATTAGCCAATTAACCAGGCAGAGGCGATATATCGACCACATTTGCTCACTTGGAAATTCAACCATACTGACTTAATATTATGGTACAATGTCGCTTGTACTTGTTGGAAATTTAACTTGCTCTTAAAATATGCTTTGAAATGTAGGCGTCCGATAGCTGCATCGAATTCTGCGATACCATGTCTCAGTCAATGGGCCTTATAAAGGGTTAAATTTTCAACGAATGTACCCTTATTGATCCTTGCGAGTTATTTCACCTAGTAGCCTCTGGCTCGCGAACGTCGAAGTTCGTATATTTCGGGCATTCTTTTACCCCAATTAAGACGTCATGAGAGTGAGAATTTACGAATATCGTTTTTGGCGGTAGCGCCTCAGTCTTATACCTACCGAATGTATAACTTAACCCTCCCGCTTATATTTTATAAGAAATCTTTCGCAAATGGTGGTTTACAAAGTGGGTACCTACACTTTTAGCGTGAGTTATAGAAAAGTTAAAAAATGACAGTTTTGTGACGATAATTAACCATTAAATCTCTATAAATACTTAGATTTAGCAATTACCGTCGCCCATGGTCACAAGCGCGTTGCCGGCCTTTAAGGGGGGTTGGAGCTCTGGGAACCTTACTCACCATCAGGAACACAACACTACATACCTGAAAGGTAGTAGTGCTGTTATGGCTGTGTCTCTTCTGTAAGGAGGAGGTACTTCCCCAGTTGGGCTGCCCCAGACTCAAGCGTGATGGTACTTCGCTGTGTCCTACCTCTCATTGTTGGACGTAGTTTAAGGACATACCCGGGTCCGGGTGATAATGTCATAAACTACCAAATCTGCACAAAGGAAAAAAAAATACCATACAGACTTCATGCTTAGTTATCGTCACAAATCTCATAATTTAACTTTTTACTATATTTGAATATAACTAGTTAGTTACCTATTATGTCAACGGTGGACATTAAAGATAAGTCAAATTGGCTCAGTAAAAAAGGCCACAAGTCCTGTAAAATGTACGGCACTTGTACCCTTTTTCGCTGTGCTAATTTGATTTATACCTCTCACCAAGGCCACAGAAATTAACGAAGGTAATTTTCCAGTTTGGCTTGCCAGCACTGCGAGAAGCGGTTCGCGATCCGCCGGGACCTCGAGCGACACACCAACAGGGTCCATCTCAACATCAAACCCTTCCAGTGTGACCGCTGCGAGAAGGTGAGGAAACTTCTTGGACCCGGGTATGTCCTTAAACTACGTCCAACAATGAGAGGTAGGGCACAGCGAAGTACCATCGCTTGGTCCTTCGCAGGTCGCATCGGCACTAAGCATAAGAAAGCAAGGTTTTTTTACGGCAAAGGTGGCAAACTAGCAGACGGATTGCCTGATGGTAAGCAATTACCGTCGCCCATAGGCACCCGCATCACCAGGGGGTCACAAGCGCATTGCCAGCCTTTAAGGCATTTAACACTACAGACCTGAAAGGTAGCAGTGCTATTATGGCTGTGGTCTTCTGTAAGGAGGTACTTCCCCAGTTGGGACTCAAGCGTGATGTTAGTTCGCGGTGCCCTACCTCTCATTGTTGGACGTAGCTTAACCCGGGTACGGCTGGACATAGGCCGCCCTCAAAAAAAGGCTATGGCTTTCGGGTGGCTTGCATGGGGGGGTAAAATTTACCCGGTAAATGACATAATCGCCACGTATATGTATTTATCTTGTCAGGCGTACGTGAACGCGTGGTCGCTGAACGAGCACCGGCGGCTGGTGCACGAGGGGTACAAGCGGCCCCTGAAGTTCCCCTGCCCCATGTGCGACAAGGTCTTCGACGTGAGTAGACCGCAGCAGATAAGGTGTAACGGGTGGGGTACAGTGGCTCACTTTGTCAGAGCTGTAGTTGCGACATTTTTGCTTCAAATGGTTAGGTTTAATTATTATATCAAATGTACTTACTACATATATATTGTACAGTCAGCGTCATATAGTTGGTAGCATCCAAAGTACTCAAAAAGTTCGGTACACCATATAATTTGTATGGTGTACCGAACTATTTGACTACTTTGGATGCTACCAACTATATGACGCTGACTGTACTTATAACGTAGGCTATAAGATAATTTGTTAAGTAAGCTATATTTTTTATTAAGTGTTCATACCTGCCACAGGCAGCCCGCAGTTCAGACAGTCTCACCGGTGACGGCAGGCTGAAGGCATTTCCCTGTCAGCTAGACGTCCACTGCTGGACCCATGCCCACATATAGCAAAGGGTGAGATCTTTGAGCATGGGTTCAATGCCAGGCCAAGCAGGCGGGTTCGCAGTATGATAGGGTGTAAGAGACCTGCTCATCCTACTGCGGTCTGGTCGTTTGGTGTTTCCTCCAAAATGCCACTTGTTCCAAGACTAACGCTTCACCCCCAGCGCAACCAGATCCTGAAAGGCCACATCCGGACGCACACTGGCGAGCGGCCGTACCAATGCAGCCGGTGCCCGGCGCAGTTCAGCCAGGCCAGCATCCTGGGCACCCACGTGCGGCTGGTGCACCTCAAGCTCACCAGGGACGGGAGGCCGAAGGCTGTGCCCACCAAGTAGGACAACCAGCCAGGGTGAGACTTCAACGCCAAGGTTGGAAAGTAACGGCTAGAGAAAATTCAACATCGTAAGCAAATCGCTTCGTTAGCAGCACCAAATAGTTTCGTTTGGCTACCGCCATACAAAAGAGGAATTATGAAATTTTATGGAATTTTCTAGGATATTTTTTTGTCATATTATTTTTCAATTCTAATATAAATATTAACAAAATAGGGCCAAGAAACATGAGTGCCAGAAACCCGCCGGGCGGGTTCTGTGTTCGTACGAGCCTTCCTCTAGGAATGTGTGGATACAATGTGTATCATACAAATTTGTATGGAGCCGTAATTAAGCAGACTTTTGCCATTTAAAGGCTTATGACATTTAGGTTAAATAGTCTGATGCATTTACTAGTTTTACGACTGCTACACGCCGGGACAAGAGCCAAATAAAAATCAGTCAAGTTACAACTTTATTAATTAGTATTTAAATTTGACATGTATAGTCGAAAGTTGAAATAGATAACATATACTTAAGAGAAAAAAAAAAAGAAAAAAATAAAACGACGAGGACCTCAGCCGCGATAGCTGGAGATGCGGGTTCGAATCCCGTCTCGAACACCGGAGGTCCTCGTCGTTTTGTCATAAGTATATGTCATCTATTTCAACTTTTAATTTATATAGTAGTATTACTACTTCAAAATCAAAGCAAATCATAATATTTCATAAAAAATAATTTGATTTGTTCTTAGTTTCATGTATAGTCGAACTGATTTACTAAGTCCCAAAATGCCATATGTATTGTAAAATAAATACAATGTTACAATAAAAAGTTGTATTTTTTAAATCCTAAACAAATTTTTAAATACAATAATTGCCACGCTTGGCAGGCGGGATGGCGACCGCAGATGTCCCGACCCCACAGCTATAAGGGAATCCGCTGGACGTAGCGAGGGGCAATACCCGGCTGAGCCGAAATAAAACAAACCAATCTCTATTTAAAATCTAATTATTATTTTCAAAAATATAGGAAACGTGAAACAATAATTTAACCGCCTAAACATAAATAAGAATATCTCGATCACAAACAGCGGCCGCGGCCGAAACGTCCACTCGCTCACAATAATTTAACTCCTCACTATAATCATTTAACACTGACATCTCGTTTCACTTGTTATTTAAGACCTAAGATAAGGTGTTACGTAGACTGGAGTAAACCGCCAGTAACTAGACACTTTACAATAACTGGCCGTTATACCGAAAATCAATTTTGTTTACCTATAAATAGAACAAAGTTTAATATTGGGTGGTCAGTAATTAAATCCCCATTATAAAATGTATTCTATTTACAGGTAAACAGAATTCATTTTCTGTATAACGTGGCCAGTTACTGGTGATTTACCCTATTATATAAGTTTACATCGTGTCAATATTACTTAATAAAAACCTTTACACCCCAACGCCCCTCGGTTCTAAGCGCAATGCGATGCAGTTCAATTTACAGATTTTATCTGTATTCCTGCTTTATCGCGTTATTTTACATTTTGGCCTATAACCGAAAGAAATAAGCAATTTAAGAAAAATGACATTTTAAACATTAGTCCACAACATTATTTCGCCTATAAATGAACATACATGTTGTATAAACATACTCTTTGACTCGACTGTCCAGTCGCAATCAAATATATCAGAGCAGCCAAGATATTCAAAAATATCGGAACATGCACTTTATCGCCTTGATAACAGAGGTGTTGTTCCGATATTTGTGACCACCTTGATAGCTTCGATATATCCGACTGTACTTGGTCTTAAATAACATTTGAAACATCTCCACATAATTATAGCACAATTCTTGCTCTAACCCTATTTGATATTTAAACTCAATCTCAAGGGTATTAAGTTTAAACAATCACGCAGCACTTTCAGCAGCAGAAGTAGCTAAGCATTTGAGGTGTTCAAAATGAGGTCAACACGTCTCTATTGTCAAGAGAATAAGAGCGCGTGTAGGTCATTTTGAACACTTCAAACGCTTAGCAACTTTTGCTGCTGACTGTACGATCATTAATTAATTAATTAATTGTCTGTAAGAAATCAAAAATATATTTAAAACTAAATATATACAAAGCACAATTTTTATTACAAGCTTTTATTGAACTTGCAATTATGTATCAATTTTGAAGCAGACATCTTTAACCGATTGAGCTGAAATTTACGTAAGTATGACAATGCAATATTATGGTACCACTGATCTGATCTGATGCTGGAGCCAGAAGGTGGCAAAAGCAACTCCTGAAATACACAAGACAAACCCGGGGTGTGTAGGCTCGTTAGAATCCTTTCGATGAGTAGATGACGATTGTGAAAAAAAAGTACAGTTAGCAATAAAAGCTTGTACCAAAAATGTAAAGAAGTGCTGATAAGATAAGGTGCCCATCATAAGAAGGGCATCGACAATAGGCTGTATTTTACACGGTTTAGAGCCTGAATTGTGCTATCACATTCCTCAGCGGAATACTCATGACATGAATATAATTAAATATTACGATTTCTTCAGATTCATGATTCCCATAAGTAACTTCCACGCAAGATTCATATATCTTAACCTAGACAATAAAATATACAAAATGTACATCAGGGTATTGGAACTATAAAACATTTTTCTTTCCTCACTATAACAT
This sequence comes from Grapholita molesta, assembly GCA_022674325.2. Lineage (NCBI taxonomy): Eukaryota > Metazoa > Arthropoda > Insecta > Lepidoptera > Tortricidae > Grapholita > Grapholita molesta. Next base: position 11,113,398 of record CP053142.2, on the reverse strand, counting down.
ATAAAATAATAAGGTTATAATGTTCTCGCAAGACGACGGTTATGGATTTACGTCAAATTGGCGTCAAATATATGTATACACTTTTTCACCTTAACCCTTTGTAATAAGGTGCAAATGTGTATACATATATTTGACGTCGACTGTACATTTCCGACTTGGGAGGCTGATATTTGAGAGCCGCGCACTCGAATTCAAAAACATGGTGTAAAATAATCTCACACAAAAGTTTGTTCCCACTATTTTTGCAACGAAATATATTGTTTCTATCCACGATTATCATTTTTTATCATTCATGTTTCTAAATAGCCATTTCTTAGAGTTTAAAATGTCACAAGTCGAGTATTCGATGCTCAAAAATTGCCTCCTAAGCCGACAAAGTGATATTAGTCGTCGTCGGAATGCAGACATATTTTATCGTTCCAATACAATATAGACAAAATTTGTCACTCACTGGTTTATAGCGTCAAACAAATTCAATGAAAATAATTACAGTTAGTATTTTTCTTACAAAATGCAACAATTTGCATTGATTTTATAATTTCTTCTTGTAATATTAATAAATCAAAATTCTTAGTCTTTCAAAAAATAAATTGTGAGCAACACCAACGCCATCTATCTAAGAAACATAAGTCTTTCATAAACGGATTTTTAGCTACATTGACAGAATAGACAAATTACATAGACCAAAACTATGGACGCTATGCTATATAGAGATCCATTTTTTTTTTAAATTCCCACGAACGATTTCGTGTTTTTGTTGTCTGTGGCAATTAAAAATGAATTACTTATCTGGTCTATGCTCTTTGTACGTTCTGTGGGTTGTTGTGAATTGTGAGGCAAGGGTGCGGTTACTATCACAGACAAAACAATTCTAAGACACAAGTAAAGCAAATTGTAGCATTTGCCAATAGGTACTTGAATGTCTTAATATTATGTTGTCTAAGTTTTCTATATTTCACTCAAGGATAAAACAGCTGGATTAATAATGTATACATCGTGATTCTTCGAGTGGTACAGTGCCATCTGTTGAACTTAAGTTGAATCATTTTGACAGCAAGTTAGCTGAATAAATTGTAGCTTCATTGTAACTAGTTTCACACGTAGTCAGCGTTTACATTTTGGTGCCGTGGTGAGGATTTTCTGCTCACAACGTGGATTCTCAAATTTGGCGTGCAGCCTGGCGTACATGTTAACACTTTGGGGGACACTACGCCTACAGGCGTCGTATGTTTTAGTCTCCTTTTTTTTTATGACATAGGCGGCAAACGAGCAGACGGATTGCCTGGTGTTAAGCAATTACCGTCGCCCATGGGCACTCGCAACACCAGGGGAGTCACAAGCGCGTTGACAGATGAGGTCATTTACTGTCCACGCACGTGTTAAACAAAGGTTTTAGTATCTGTTGGAACCGCGCCGCAATGCCGCACGCTCAAGCTCTCGACTCTGCGTTTGTACGATAGATGGCGTTCTATTTGAATGAGTAGAATTAATCAATCCAAGTGTTTTAATCCTTGATTTCACTATTCTTTAATAATACTGTATTTATTCTTTAACTAACGTAAAATTATCAGATAGCGGGGCAGAGTCGGAAGCCAAATAGCTCTTGCTGTCGAGTTTATAATTGAGGAGTGTACTTTTAAAAGGGGCTTATGTGTCAATAAATAGGGCTTGTTTTTGTCGGATTTTCTTAGAAAAATAACCCCTGCTTACATAAAGAAATAAGACTTTTGAAAAGACACTCTTCAATTTATATTTTGACACATGATAGATAGTTGAAGTAATAAATAATTTTGGCTGCCAAATAGGGTTTTTCTAGTAGTCCAATGTGACATATCAAACAGTGTCAATTTCAATTATCACATCTAAATAATACAATTTTGATATCTAATGGCCGCCATACAAAAAAAAATGCAGTGTACTTAATTTGAATCAATATTGTAGAACATATCCAAGTTTCTGTTTCAATATTAAATGATCAATTTACCGTAGTTATGCAGAAAACGACCAACTCAATTTTTTTGTCAATGCAGAAAGCGACCAAATCAACTGAGTTATAGTGTAAGTTACTTGGACAAAAATAAAAAATTGGTCGCTTTCTGCATAACTACGGTCAATTATAACTAGAAAAATCAAGTTAATACTTTATTTCCTAGGCTATTAAGCACAAATTAAATTGACACTTTCCTTGTATGTATGACCATTAGACATTAATTGTAAAATATTGGTTTAGACAAAGAAAGCTCGCGTATAAATATACTTCATTTGACACAACGCAAAATTGCATGATACTTTTAGCGCGCTGTTTCTCTCTAGCCTATAAACGCCTGAATAAGTCAGCAACTTAGCTCTAATGCGTGTTTCTGATAAAACATTACGTATTTAAACTTGTTTATGACCACTATTAGTTTCAATCAACTATTTTATGCCACTTGTTGCCATGGTTAGTGCCCTGGCGACTCTTAAAGCCTATACTAGCCCTCAACCAAAGTGGCGACCGGGCCCATAAAACCCTTGAGCTCGCGTTATCAGTTATCCATTGTGTTGCTCGACCCGTGCTTTATGCTTTATGCTCGAGGTTTATGGCCCACGCCCGGACTTTTATGACCTCAGTCGTCTCTTCGTTTGAGGGCTACTATAGTCCAGGTTTATGGCATCACTAACAATGCATTTTTGTGGTTATGCGGCCTTTCCATATCGGGTCACCTACCAACTACCAAGCGTGTTAGTAGAACGTGATGTCACATTTCTTCTAACAAACTATGCTCATTTTGTCACCTGGCTAATCGGGCAAACAACACAGAATAGTTGATTCGCCCGTTTATACTTCAAGACATCTCAACTATAATATACATATAAATTTATGTTTTAGAAAGAATAAAAAGATTTTGCATCAAATCCGTCAGTGGCCACAACAGAACGGATGGTAAACTTATCAAACTATACAAATAAATCACAAAACATCTTTAATATCTACTTAAACTATCTGAATATATATTTACTCTTAGTGCGACTTTTTAGAAATACAATATGGTGTGAATATCTTAAATCTTGTTTTATTAAAATTTTAATAACTATAATCATTTTCGTTTAAAATTCTTTCAAATCACATTCGCGACGCAGTCGAAAACATAATGGAAGCCATATTTTTTTGAAAAAAAAAAACGATCCAATGATAAAAAGGAGTTTACAGAAAATGTGTACCCAATTAGCGAATGTTAAGTTGAATCACAGTGAAAGACTTTCGTCTTTCCTGTGGTTAACAGTCAACCGACCGAGAAATCATATCAGTTATGATTTCGTCACCCATTAACTCTTTGAACGCCAAGGATGGTCACGTGATGTAGTGCCATACTACTCCACCGACCTCAAAGTGGCTATGGCAGACGCTGTCAAAGCATCACAAGTCGAGACGTTGGCGTGTACGTTACATATTGACGCGGAAGGACGCGTTCATAAGTTTAAAATCAGAGGAAATTGTGTTAGCCCTGGGTCATGTCCGCAGTTAGACATGAAAAAAACGAAAATCAAGATTCTTTTATAATTTATCCTCATACCTTCATATGTCTTGCTCATAGTACATAGGCAGTAAATAACTGTTAACTCTTTGTCAATTTGACTGAGTTAAAATTTAACTAGCAAAATTTCGGTCAAAGTAGGCACGAGGTTAAATAGATCATAAATTGATAATTTAACTTTTCTTAACAACTGACGCTAACTGGGTACACATTTTTTCGCAAATTCCCATAATTTGAATATTATATTATGAAATAAACACTGGTTTCAAAATTAAATGAGAAACTGCGTATCCATTCATCCTTTAGCCTCTACGAGACCTCTTAGTCTACTCTATGTACATTTATATATCTTAAATGGCCCGCAGGCCCGGGTAGGACATGACAAGGGGGAATGTACCTTATTGTAAGGAGTTAAGGTATATTGTCATTGTATACGGCTATGGTTATTTTGTGATTCTAGTTTAAAGGCAATGTTTGGATGTTTAAAAATTTTACTATGTGAAGAAAAATAGTAAGAAAGGAAAGAATTTATGCATAACAATAGTATTAAGCTTCCACATTTTATAACCTCCGCCAAACTGTATAACAGAGTATAGGTGTGATTTGTTTTGTTTGAATTTGAACCATAACACACTTCCAATAGAGTTGAAAATTGTATCTACCATAATTATTATGGATTCGTATGCAGTAAAGGGTTAAAATCGTATAACAATTTGTTGTCAGGAATAGGCTACGCTTATCTGTAGCTGTTTGAAATTATCTATTTATTTAGGCAAGTGTACTAATCTGGTATGACTAGTATAAGTTTAGTTTGTTAAATATAACGTTAATATATTTTATTTTATATTAGCTTCAAACTATTTCAACATACATTATGTAGGAATTTTTGTTTTAATTGTATAAATTTGTACTTTGACACATGGAGATGAAAATCATAACTTTTGCAGTGACTCATAAAGTTTGTATGTTTTATTGATCTTCTGAGTGGAAAATGGTAATAAAAAAATCTAGATTGAAAAACAAATTACTTATGAAAAGATATTTATGGAGTATACACTGATTGGTGTGTGGCAAAAAGAGAGAGAAAGACATTTTGGGTTGTGGAACTTAAAACATATATTTAAAAAAATAGAATAAATTTACTTATGGTCACTTTTCAGTATAGTATTTTTTTTTAATAAAACGTCCAAACATTGCCTTAAATCATATTTCTGAGCTACCATAATAAAATAACCAATAGTAACGCATTTCGATACTATTTCGATGTTATAAGTTTGTGTGGATTTGGTAAGGGTCACAAATATTTTATAGACCTTAAAATATCCTCCTTAGTCCGTCAAGCTATTGTATATTTACGAATTAGGAACCTCGTCTAATTCAATTATTCAAATTTTTATATTTCGACATTTATATAGGCACCTAGGACTTGAGAGGTTAAGTATATACACATCAAAATCAGTCCGTACGAGTGACAGAATTATATCTAAGGCCCTGCGTGCAAAGTAATGCACATGTTGATTTTAAAATGTAGTTGTTTTTAGTTCAAATTTAAAAAGAGACTCAGCTCTATGTTATGTCACTGACGCTTAAGAATTTTGTACATTGACCTCTTGAGGACAAAGATACTTGACTCATATAATTATTGTATTAAGATATACAAATAAGTTATTGTGTAATACAATTTTTTTTAAGTTAACATATCTTAGGCCATATCTTATCAGATATGCTTTAATTATCAATTTAATTTTGGTGTTCAATATTTTTAGTCACTGTTTGTGACACTAATTAATACATACATTTTTTATTACGTCACCAAACACACACTTTCAAATATACGTATTTTTCAAAAAGCAACATAGATCAATGTACGAAATTACTCGGCGGTGAAACTTTACACATCAATTATTTTTTATACCAATTCGGTAGCAAATCCGGCCCCGCCTCTGTCATCAGTAGCCTACCTCTTGCGAAGTCACATGCGTTATATATAATTCCGACATACCTTTACGCGAAGAACACTAGAAACGTTAGCACTCCCCCCTGTCACACTACACTGTTTAGTCCGGTGCACGATTCACTATTTCTTGTTTCACTTCCTTCTCCTTATGTTTATCTTTCTTCTCGTCTCTTCTGTGCTCCTTCCTGCTCTCTTTCGACTTGTCTCTTCTCTCTGACTTGTGGCTGGACTTGTGTCGGCTGGAAGAGTGTCTCCTATGATGGTCGTGCTTGTCTCTCTCCTTGTGCTTCTCATCTTTCCTGTGCTTGTCTGACCGCTCTACTTTAGCTGTGCCGTCTGTCCGTTCCATCCTGTCTCTCTCTTTGTCTCTGGGTTCTTTCTTATCCTTCTTCTCTTCCGGTTTGTCCGTCTTGGCGGGTGTGTCCGTGCTCTTTCTGTTCTCTGCTACCTTCAAAGCGGGTTGTTCTTGGAACTTGGCGCTTAGCGCTCTCATTTCAATGACGCCCGTTTTGAGTTTTTCCGTGGATGACTTTTTAGGTTCTGGAACGAAAAATATAGTATTTTTATAAAATTTTTTAGTTTGTTAGAAGAAATGTGGCACCGCGTTCTACTAACACACTTGGTAGGTGACCCATTATGGAAGCGACATAATATAGTCACCAGTGTCACTAAGTATGGAGTTTTAGTGTCTTTAGATGCTATAACCATGGGACCGTAACTATGGCAACCAGTGATAAAGGTTGATAATGTCAGACCAATTTTTGAAGTCGGTGCTGGTTATTATGGTATGGTTGATTAAATGTTAATATTTTTTCCGACTTATGTACGAAATATCATTTGATATTTACCAGTCGCTTATCGGTGAAGGAAAACATCACGAGGAAACAGTACTAATCCCAATAAGGCCTAGTTTACCCTTTGGGTTGGAAGTTGGAAGGTCAGATGGGAGTCGCTTTCGTAAAAAAATATTGCCTACGCCGGATCCTGGGATTAGTTTTTAAGCGAACTACAGAAGGAGTGGTAAAATGCCGGGACGCGACGAACCAGATTTTTTCTGACATAGATATTGTCCAAAAAAAAAAAGAACTTAATGTCAAAAAAAATAATGATAGTTGATGGAATGTTACCCGTGGGCTGCTTGGGTGCCTCGGGCTCGACCCGCTCGTCGGCCGGCGACGACGCCTCGGACGCGGGGTAGTACTGCTTCAGCCGCAGGTGCCACGCTGCGCACACAAATGTTCCACGGTTAACTAACCATATAGCATTGAATAGTAAACCAATAATATTTAACTATGCCGTGTGATGCCGGCTGACTAGACTAGCACCACCCCATCTCCTCCCGCGGGTGTCGTAAGAGGCGACAAAGGGACACGTACATCGTACGGACGGGTAGCAGCGTCCGTCGAAACCCAATCTACAGCTACTGAGGTCGCCAACCCGCCTGCCAAGCGTGGCGACTATGGCAACTACCCCCGAAACAGATAATATGCGACTACTACAGACGAAATAGATAATATGCGACATTATCTATGAAAAGGGACCTTATTGTCGATGGCTCTTATGTCGTTGTTCAAGACGATACAATACAAACGCAACGCGATTCGACGTAAGTGTCATCGACAATAAGGTCCCTTTTCCTAGATAATGACACATATTAACACACATATAAATTGACATTGATGTCATATACAGCAGGGCTTCCCAAACTTTTTTTTGATGCGACGCGCCCCTCTAATCTAAAACTAACTACCACAGGGTAGTTCTCAGAGGCGGGCTCCGGTGGTTTGCTTTCCTCTCAAAACTATGAAAGTTACTGTCATTATACGTGCTGCGAGAAGAATTTTGACGGATTTTCACATGACCCTCTTCTCTCCCCCAGAGCAAGCCCATACTGCCGCCGTGTTACAGTTTGGGGAGCCCTGAATTATACAACAACGATATTCGTAAATTTCGGACGATTGTCTCTGTCACTCTCATGCCACCTTAACTGGAGTAAAAGAGAAAGATGCCCGAAATATACGAACTTCGATGTTCGCGGTACCGCTCCAGTAACTGGCCACGTTATATGGAAGATCCAGATTGTGCACGTAAAGTCAACTCACCAACAGAAGTGACGGCGGAGACAGTCCTGAACTGGTGGATGATGTTCCGCGGCAGGAAGTATATGTCGTCGTCACACAGCGGAAGGCGCGAGTAGCGCACGCCTTCTCGCCGCAGCTGGTTAAGCTTCGCCTCTTCTAGCCTGCGGTATTAAGATTACATTAGCAAATTAACATTACTTTTAAATTAGTAAATAATAATAATAAATATTTCGGGACAATCTTACACAAATCGACCTAGTCCTACGGTAAGCTCAGTAAGGCTTGTGTTGTAGGTACTAGATGACGATATATATAATAGATAAATACATATAAGTACTTAAATACATAGAAAACACCCATGACTCAGAAACAAATATGTGTGCTCATCACACACTGATTGGGATTCGAACCCAGGACCATCGGCTTCATAGGCAGGGTCACTACCCACTAGGCCAGACAGGTCGTCGAATTATGACTCCGATAGCTCGTGGAAAGAGTGTAGCTCCATAAGTTCCATAAATTAGCAAAAAAATTAAAAAAAAATAGTCAAGCCGGCGGGAATCGGCTTGTATAAACGCGCCGCCACTGCTGCCTAGCTCGCCAACCCTTTGACGACCGCAGTAGCTGTAGATTGGGTTTCGACGTACGCTGCCTGTCCGTAGGATTTATCCCTTTGTTGCCTCTTACGACAACCGCGGGAGATGGGGTGGTGCTATTCTAGTCAGCCGGCATCAGACGGCAAACGCTGGTCTTGTATAAAAAAAGGTCACTCACCAGGTAACGCACTGCGAGATGGGCGGCTCGTACAGGTCGAGCTGCAGCAGCTGCACCAGCTTGTTGAAGTCCGCCGCGTGGAACGCCACCACGTCCTTGGTGATGCGGCCCCTGCCCTCGTCACCACCGCAGCTGATCGCTTTCAGGACTCCTGGGGAATTCGAATCAGGTTTTTAATTTTTTGAACAGAGACCAAAACATTGCGTTTAGGCACTGATCCCACCGCGAGCTAGTAAACTATGAGCTATCAGCTATTTCAAGGGACAATAGATAATCGATCCCGCGTAAACAAAAGAGACATATATGTCATAGCCGGGCGGTCGTAGTTCACCGCCGGGCGATGAGCTATAAATATATAACTCTCTTTTATTTACACGGGAGCGATTATCTTTTGTCCCTTGATATAGCTGATAGCTTACTAGCTCGCGGTGGGAACAGTGCCTTAGAGCTTAAACTTATTTCTAGCTGCTCTAGTGCTGCGCTCTGCCAGCAGAACACTGTAGTATTTGCAGTCGTTGAAACCTAACTTCAATATTTATTTATATTATAACAATATTTTGAATCAATAATATCCACGTAAATAAGCAATAATGCTATTACGTGCATTAATTGAGTAATGTATGTACATCAGCATATATGTTATGTTACCTTTTTGTATACATGCCCTATTAGTAGTAGTTACTCTCTTGTTCTCTTTTCCAAATATGGCGTCCATGTAAAAATACGGTGTTTTAGTCAGTGAAATAATAAAGGCAATTATTAATTAATTAAGTGTTTTTATGGATATTACAAATAGTTGTATTAGCCCGACTGTCATATTTATCCTTAACCGTATTTGTTATCCTGTAATTAGTATTTGTAATCCTGGTCACGGCACCAAAATGTAACACTCGGTAGGTAGTCACGGACACGCTCAACTAAATTAGAGTCGCATCCAGTAGTTTAAAACTGTTATTCTCCAGTTCCATGTTGACATAAGTTTGCCCGGAAAGGGCTTAAAATAGGAGAAATTTTCAAATAAATTGACTGATTTTGGGTCAATACATTTTTCGAACAAAGCGTAAATATTTCAGTTTGTCTGCCGACGTCAGGTGTGGTGGTGGTGGTGGTGGTGGTGGTGGTGGTGCACTGACCGACGGCGGCGGTGGTGATGCGGTCGAGCCCGTGGCCCACGTGGTCGGCGTGCGCGCGCGTGCGGTCCTCGAACAGGAACTCGCGCGCCTCGCTGTAGCGCGGCAGGTACTGCAGGTTGCGCAGCTCGTTGATGCCCGTGCTGCGGACACGGCACACTCAAGGTCTGGCCGGACACAGCATACAGCTCGCGCGTCGTGTCCGTAAGGCACTGGTCCCACCGCGAGCTATCAGCTAACAGCTAGTTAAACGGACAAAAGATAATCGCTCCCTTGTTAATAAAAGAGAGAGATATATATTTATAGCTCATCGCCCGGCGATTAACTACGATCGCCCGGCTATGATATATATGTCTATTTTATTTACACAGGAGCGATTATCTTTTGTCCCTTGAAATAGCTAATAGCTCATAGCTTACTAGCTCACGGTGGGACCAATGCCTAATTGCCTAAGGCTATGGTCTCCTATAAACGCCATCAGCTGCGTAAGGCGTGACGTCACAATGCTTGCTATTGAGATGTACTGTTGTAGTCTTCACATGTCGGCGCTGGCGTATTTTTTGTTCAGGAATGTTGACGCTAACGTCAGACGTGGCGTATAGCATAAAACAGGAGACCAAAGCCTTAACAGAATGACCAATATTTTCCGCGCGGTGACTGACGCAAGGGCTAACATTAGCGCGTATTTGAGAGTGCCGCAGTTGCCGTACATCGTCAAAAATTACCATAAACCAAAAATTGATCATGAATGAACTCAAATCAACCAGTATTCAAAAGCTACAGTAAATCAAAAGTATTTGCTATATTAGGTAACTTCACTTACATTATTTACTTTATGTCATTCAACTTGAAATATATCTGACCAGCCAAGGTATTCAAAAATATCGGAGCATGCACTTTACGCATTGATAATAAAGGCGTTTTTCCGATATTAGTAACACAGCTCCGATATATCTGATGGCAACTGAACTGAACACCATTTCGAGTTAAACAATATAACTTGCAAGAAAAATACCCTTATTTTTCTTGCAAGTTCGCGGTAGGGCTTTTGTAACCCTTTACAAAAGCCCTACCGCGAAAATCGAAATAAGCAAACGAATGATTGTCACTGTCACTCGAATTAGGTCTTAATTGAAGATGTACAAGAGTGTACCTAAGGGCGTACAAATTAAAGCCGTTTGTAGTATAACAACCTTTTCCTACCTAAATTAGTTGTAAGAAAGATTGTTACTTAGTTTCATGAATAAAATATATATATCCTCCTAAGACCTGACCTTTTTAAAACATAGTTGTTATAAAGACCGAGATAGCTTTTAAAAGGCTAAAATGTCAACCACTGTTAAGTCCTGACTATTCGAAAGCAAGAGTTGTCATTAAGCACGAGATGCCTTTCAAAGGTACAAAATCATTTTTCGAAATTTACCGCGATATTTAAGACCATAAAGTCACTATCTTAAGGTTTATATGGTCATCCCTTTCTCACGCATAGAATGGAACCATAGCAAGATGCCATAATTATTTGCAGTAGCCAGCAACAGGTCATAATGGCAGCAGGTCGGAAACAACGGTAGTAAATCCATTCATATTTTCGCCATATATTGACATTTACTTTCATCAAAACTGTGTTTGCACTTATAAATCTATATCGTCATTTAGTACCTACAACATAATTATACGATACTTAAAGTGTACCTACGGCTCTGTGTCAAATACATCCTATTTACTGCTTTTTTTGACGACCGGTCTATCCTATGAAGCCGATGGTCCTGGGTTTAAATCCCAGTCAGGGCATTTATTTGTGTGATGACCACAGATATTTGTTCCTGGGTCATGAGTATTTTCTATGTATTTAAGTATTAATATGTATCTATCTATTATATCGTCGTCTAGTAACTTCAACACAAGCCTTACTGAGCTTACCGCAGGACTAAGTCGATTTGTGTAAGATTGTCCCGAAATATTTATTTATTTAATCTAATCACCTTTGGCAATCAATTTAGGAAACATTTTTTTAAATTATGTACCTTCATAGGTGACATAACAAATCAACAATCAGTAACATACCTATGTTTATGCTTTCTAAAAACAGTATTTATGAAACACTTACTGAGATGAGCATTTTCCTTTTTTAGGATTTACTACTTAAAGACTGTATCGTTTTATTTTTTTTATTTTTTTTTGATATGCAGAAACGTCTGCTAGCGAATATCTTCGATATTTAAATCGAAAAAATAATTTAGAATGGGGTAGCATATTGTTATCGATGAATTCTTAATGTAAACTGAGACTACGATGCCGTTAAGTGTTCAGTACGCTGACGGTAGATGTGACTACACGTCACCCATGATGACGTATACCACGAAGGATAAGATAGAAAAATTTGACGAGTCTAAGCGGTACTCGGATAGCACAATTGGAAGTGCACTGAGCTAGTGATCCAGTGGTTGTGGGTTCGAGTCCCGCTCCGAGTCAAATTTTTCTGTTTTTCTTTCGATTTAAATATCGAGGACTGTATCGTTTATTATAAATAGAGCCATATTTTATTGTATTATCTAAAAATTACAAATGTGTTCAATTAGTGCCATAATAAGATACAATTTCCATCCTCGGATTTCGACGTAAAGCATGAAGTTTTGACAAAATTGACCCAGTCCTCCAGAGTAATAATATCTTTTTCGCACAAATGCCACAAGAAAATTTACAGTTTCCGAACAAGACATTACCGTTGTAAAAAAATCGTACTACGCCAACCACAATCACACACGATTCGTTTTTCGTCAGGATTTGGTTTCTAGCCATTTCTTTTAGCTATCTCCTTCATTTCGCTTGCATCGCTTGTAAGAAGGCCAAAAAGTTGTGTGAAAAATCATTTTTTTATGTAAAAATAAATATTCACGACTTTTATTCCCCAGAACATTAATTGGTCAATTATGATTGGAGACTTAGACACCTTGTTTTGGCGGCATATTGTCTACTGTTTAATAAAATCTAAGTAAGTCTCGAATTAAGCTTAATATAAGTTTGTCCGAAATATATTTTCTAGACGATATTAAAAACATCACATGGTCCGGAAAATGGAAAAAGTAAACCTTTCTAACTTTAAGTATGGCTTGAAAATAATCATGCTATTCATAGTATTTATTCATGCAAAATTAGGCTATACCCTAAGAGTACGTAAGTCAACAGTTAGACCAAGTTTTATTTTTATTTATAATAAATGATACAGTCTTTAAACATACAATTAAGTTTCGTCACGTACCTATGTCTACCACTGTACTAAAAAAGTACCAAACTGCTTTTTTAAATAACGTATTACACGTCAAAATGTGCAACGAGCCCTGATTCAGTAACCGGCGGTTGGCGGAGGAGTCAGGCGAGTGGCGCCATTTATCGTCAGCCCGACCTTAGCCGAACGCGATCCGAAAGTACGATGTTAAAAGTTTCGGCTCGGCCGAAAGGTTCGGCCGTTTTTGGCCGAAACCGAAACTTGGGCCGAAACTTGATTTTTGGGCCGAAACTGGCCGAAACCGAAACTTCGGTCGGACACTACTTGTATCATATTGGGGGTGGTTGCCATAGTCGCCACGCTTGGCAGGCAGTAGCTGTATTGGGTTGGCGGGTTGGCGACCGCAGTAGCTGTAGAGTGGGTTTCGATAGACGCTGCTGCCCGTCCGTAGAATTTTTCTCTTTGTTGCCTCTGACGACATCCGGGGGAGGAGATGGGGTGGTGCTATTCTAGTCAGCTGGCATCACGCGGTTGCATAATGTTAGAATTAAAAAATACTTAAGATTGTTATTGGTACGAGTACACGTATCTATTCTGGTAAATATTTTTGATAACTTACATTACAACTAAAACAAAAAATCAAAAAGTGATTTCTTGTTTTAGTTGTAATTAGACTGAATAAAACTAAAGGTTGTAACCAACGTCCTTGTTTATTTACCTACTATCATTATGTTTCCTGCTACACACTAAGAACGAGAGTTCTTTAAAAAGAACAAAAGTATGGATTAACTGACTTAGTACAAAATAAAGTTTTTTTATTACTGAAAAATGTTTGTTCTAGGTAAAATGGTATAGTTGCGTATAAAGTAGATTAAATTGCCGCTAAAAGTTCAGGACTCAATGACTATATTGCTTTAGGCCTTTTAAAAGTTATTTCGGTCATAGTGACATCTTTTTTTTTCAAAACTCAGGACTCAACCATGAACGCCATTTTGTCCTTTTTAAAGCTATTTGGGACTTAGGAGGATATATATATATTTTTAACTATATTGAACTCTAAACTGAGGAGTTTTCTCGCAACATTCTCGCAAATAAAATAAAAAAATCACATATTCCATGTTTCTAAGCCTAACGATCGTTAGCTAGTTTGTAGTAGTGACAGCGTCATCTTTTGGTGCATTGTGAACTAAATAAAACTATGTGTGCAAAGGTACGAATTGGACAGAAGAGAAAGTGACACGAATATTTTTTTACTTCGATGTTGGCGAACTGACAATAGGTTAGGTTGGTCGACTGACAATAAAAAAAAAATGAGATACAATATTAATCTGGAACATAGTTATGAATTATGACATGTATGCTCACCGCCGTTTCTTGATAGGACTCTTGCCGAGTTCAGCAGTGGGCACCAGTTGTTCCCCAGGCCGGATCCAGAGGATGGGTCCGTCGTTGGACTCCTGCGGCTCCATGTCCACCGCTGACATCGGGCCCCACGGCATTGTCTGTTTCAAAAACAGATTCATAGTGAAATTAATTTGAACTACTCAATATTGAAAAATTTCACATTTTAATTAAATTATTAAAATGTGAAATTTTAATTCGAACGAATTTTACGATAATAAATAGCCTGCGAATCCTTGAAACGTAAATAGAACGTTTAAGACTGCGTTGTATATTAACCCTGAAGTTTGGAAATCCTGGTCAAGACACCAATTGTGAATCAAAATGACAAAGCAATAAGCTGTTTTTTGTTTTATACCACTACGATTTTTACTGTATTTAGAAGTATGCGAATATTTCAAACTAAAATGGAAAGATTAAGGCTTTATTGCATAATATTACTGCTATAAAAACGGTTTATTCGGAAGATAATTCGTTGGGTAACATTGGGAACTTGCTGAGACCATTGCGTGACATTTTATGTTAATATTATCATACATAAACATTTTTTCATTTCCATTTCTGAAATAATTACTATTATTATTTTTGTTTTTTTGCTACAAATTTTACTGTATTGAATTCTGCGAAATTTTCAAATAAAAAAGGGAGAGGCTTTGGTTGCATAATATTAATGAATTTTGTAAATCCTGGTCACGGCACCAATTTGTAATACTTTGCTCTTAATAAAAATTCACTATCATTTGAAGTCAGCATAATTTAGTTACAGTCAAATACTCTGTAACACATCCTTACTGCTATACAAAAGTATGCTGTATAAACCATTGCACATTTTGGCGACGTCAAAAAATAATAGCTTTGGCGATTTTTTATTATAAGTTTTGTTTCACAATTCGTACACTTACCAGATTGAGAAAAGGGTTGGCGGCCAGCATGCGAAGCATGTCCGGGAAGTAGCCCCCGACTTCTTCATGCACGGTGCCCACTAGTGAGATCTGGTGAAGCGGCCCACAGCGAAACGTGCCGGCGGCGTAAGTTTGTTGTACCTGGTAGATAAAGTTAGTATGATAGATACACCTAGATATTTTTCTAGCATGAACGATTTCTTGTAAGTGACAAAATAAAAACATCGACAGTCCTGTTATCGATAAGTACCACATCAATGTTATACAGGTAATACTATATAAATAGCTATAACAAAACTGTTTATCTATTTTTATTTTACATACTTTAGAAAACGATTTGGAACTATACATCGCAATTTATAAAAATAAATTGGATGAAAAGTGTACGGATTACGTTCAATTTGTTCAAGATCGGTGACCGACATAAGACTGTGTATACGTATTGTTGAAATAGTATACGTACAGTCAGCGTCATATAGTTGGTAGCATCCAAAGTACTCAAAAAGTTCGGTACACCATAGAACTAGTATGGTGTACCGAACTATTTGAGTACTTTGAATGCTACGAACTATATGACGCTGACTGTACTTATCGATAGCGGAATTGTCGATATTTTTTGGCATGTACTAAGCAAATGTCGTTCCTGCTAGAAAAATATCTAGGTATAGTGATTGTACTTCGCTGCGTTTGCTCATTGTTGGACGTAGTTTAAGGACATACGCGGGTCCAAAAAAGTCAGGGATAGACTAGGGAACAAATGTTCTGCAACCCGTATCGCCTGCGACGTCGGGTGACATAGATTGACGTAGCCGGACATCGCCCGACAAGCCGTGACTATGCCTGCAAGTGTCTGGCGAAGTCGCCGGACTTTTCGGTTGAGTTCGTTTGACATCTCGCCGACAATTGTCGCCGGACATTTGTCCCCTAGTCTATCCCTGGCTTAAAACAACGCCGAGTCTTTCACCTCGTGGTAGCCACTCACCTGTTGGTAATACCGGCTGATGGTGGTGGTCTCGATGTCCGAGGCGCGCGCCAGCACGCCGGCCTTGACGGTGAGCGTGGGATGGGCGTCGGCGAGGTAGCGCAGCAGGCAGGGGAAGGCCCCCGCCGCGCCGCGCACCACGCCGCACACGTGGCGCGCCCAGCCCTCGCCGTCCTCGGAGAACACCAGCTGCGGGGACACGGGGTCAGTCATAAGGAACCCTAGTCTGTATAGAACGGGTGTGGTGTGAGGGCTCCACGCGTGAGGCTTTGGTCTCCTATCTTGTGCAACACGTGACGTCTGACGTCAGCGTCAACGTTCCTGGACAAAAAAGACGCCAACGTCGACGTGTGTGAGAGACCACAACGGTACATCTCTATAGGCAGCATTGTGACGCAGACGCTGTAAGCGGCCGACGGCGATTATAGGAGACCATAGCCTAAGGATGCAAACCGACGGATGAGCAGTGTCGAGACCGAATCGAGAGCTACTGCGGTCGCTAACCCGCCCATTATGGCATAGAACCCCCAGGTACCGTTCCCTCGCGGTCTATGTGGGACGTTTGTATCATGTTCATGACTGATACTATTACGAAGATGCTGGGTATTTGTTCTAACTATAAATGTGTCGCTTAACTTCAAACTCAGGTAAATCTATTTTACTCTAAGGTTGATTAGCATTCAGATTATTATACATATTTTTTAGATAATCAACCTTAAAGCAGAATGGATTTACCCGAGTTTGAAGTTAAGCGACACAAATGTGTTCATTATACCTGAACAACTACACTGTACAAAACAGTATTTTTAATGTTGTCTATTCATCTTGTTTCTTATGTTAGGTTTTTTACTATATTTTTTTATAAAAGTAGAATATAAAAATACACCCAAAACATATCAAAACAATAAACATATTATAAAAAACCTAACCTAGGGTGCCGCCGGCAACGGGGCAGGGCCCAGGCTGCCGGTGCTTAGGGCTGCAGAGAGAGGAACCAGGATTACCGCCTTCTGAATCTGACCCTTGATCCAACCACAAAAACGTAGCGAGTCTCTCAAGATGTTGGTCGAGAATCTTCGCTATGAGACCGTCCGCGGAAATTTTATTTTATTTTTATTTTAAAGTATTTTTTTTCTCGCGGCAGTGAGGTGAAAAGTTGTGTGTTTCACTCAGTAGCAACGTGTGTTCCCATCTCATGCTTAGAGATTGCTCAAGATCACTCTTTGATCAATTTTGAAATCTTTCGCTATCTCGGGTCTAAATATTAGCACGAGAAGGTAAACAGCAACTTTGCTCCCTTGTATAACAAAAATTATCCGAAACCCTCTCCCCGTTAAACAAATACTTCCCCACAACGTACCTTAAGGAACTCCTTGGCGAGCGACTCCTGCTGGCCCGCGGACAGCATGTCCACGTCGCGCTGGTGCAGGTACACGACGCTGGCGCCCCCGTTGGGGTGCGTGTCCACTCGCATCAACCTGCAAGCATCAGTCCGGTCAAGCTTGTGTGGGAGTTGCCATAGTCGCCACGCTTGGCGAGTCGGTTGTTTTACAAAGGAAAGTTTCAAAAATGTATGTATTTTTCACTAGCTCGGAAAGAACTGTTTTGCGCTTTAAAAACAGATAGCAAAGTTGCATTTTATTCACAAGAGTGCAAACTAATTTCATACAAATTGTTTATTACTAATTTGAGCGGTTCTTATGTTAACTGGTTGGGTGTTATTTATGTGAAACGGGCTTTAGATAAATGCAGAATGTCAATAATTTTAAATACATTTTAGAGCTAATTTTTTCCTCGCGGTAGTGAGTTGAAAAGATGTGTATTTCACTCGGGAGCAAAGTGTGTTTCCCTCTCATGCTTCGAAACCCCCCAATACTCAATATTCCACTCTTAGAACCACTCGTTATGCTCGTGGTTCAATTATGGAATATTTCGCTAAATCAGTTTTCAATATTGGCACGAGAAGGTAAACACCAACTTTGCTCCCTTGTATAACAAATAACTATTCGGACACTGGCCCATGCCTATGTCCAGCAGTGGAAGTCTTTCGGCTGACATGATTGGGATACTTCCTATTCGAATGAACTGATCTCATGATTCTTAGAATAACATTACAATACCCTCTAGCCGCCCAGAGATCAAAAGTTGCCAGGCCAAATGCAACTGTGCTTTGTTATAATTAAAATTCAAAATGGCATTAAACGGGAGACCTTTTTATAAGTTTCTGGGCGGCTAGAGGATACTGAGAAAATAGAATAAATGATAATAATAACAACTTTATTTACTTAAAAACCTAATAGGTACGCAACCACATTTACATTAATTATATGTGGGTAATAATGTTATACAAGCACAAGATTATACCAGTATGAAAACAATATTTGGTATCCTACTTTGGTTTGTGACTGTTTCAAAGAGCAAGCTTTATCCTTAAATGTGCGGTTTTTTATGATTTTTTTGGAGCAGGTACAATATTTTAGTTGGTTTTTATTAAGCTAACATGCAGTAAATTAAGAAACAAGTTGTGTTGTTGTGTATTAAGTGTGTATTCAAGTATTCTGTGATTTGTGTATAAGTGAATTAAGAGGATTAGTGCACGGTAATATATAATAATTGTCATGTGTTTGTAGATTATTTATTATATAAGACGCGATATATTAAAAAGTGATGGATGGAGTATGCTATTTAGTAAGACTGTTATTTTAGTGAATTGGGAATACTTTCTGTGTCTTGATATGTTAGAATGTCCGAAAGTGGCATTATTCACTCACCTGTGATATTTGAGTCCCTTGAGTGCGGGGTTCTCGTCCCTGGGGTCCAGCGTGGCCGGCGCGGGCCGGCGGCACTGCACGCCGATGGAGGCGCGCTTGACCCGCGCCCGCCGCCGGCAGTGGTGGCACGACGAGTGGCGGGACGAGTGGGACGATCTGTATACGGGGTGATCAATATAGGATCGCCTACTATGGGTACTTTCGCTCAATTAACCCACGGTTTAGAGCTATGGGCCACCGCAGCCGAACGCAATAGAACATTTAATCTACAAAAACGTGCCATTAGGATAATTTCTCATAAACCCATGATTACCCAGCAAAACCATTGTTCATAAAACACAAAATCCTAACATTACCATGTGCTTACATACTAGCAGCCTGCAAATATGTGAGGTCTCACCCGGGGGTATACAGGGTGATCAATCCAAATGGGTCAGTGGGGGAAGTCGGAAACTATGAGAGATAGCGAAATCTGTTCTTAGGAACCATGGCTTCGATTTTAGATTTAATAATAATGGAATTCGAACTTTTTTTAAATCGCTCATACATAACCGGGAAACGCGGCAAAGCAAAATCCTAACTTGGGGTCTTACACAAGGTGAAGCGGCACTTCACGCCAGTACAGCTCTTAACACTTTACCAAGCTCAGGTTCGATCGTGTATGCAGTACTGTTGCCACCTTTGGGACGGGTCTGCCAAGTATCAGCTGGCCGCTTTGGATTCAATAGAGCACCGTGCTCGCAGACTCATTGGCGATCCTGTATTAGTGAGTGTAAGCTTTACAGGGCCTTGAGCACCGTCGCAGGGATGCTAGTTTGTCTGTGTTTTACAGGATACATTTTGGAGTATGCACAGTAATTGCACGATTTAATTCCGCCATCTCCGTTCCACCACCGGACGTCCAGGCGAGGGGAGCGATTTCATCCTTACGTTGTGAATATTCCATTCATTCGCACGAAGCGATTCGCTTCTACCTTCCTAATGCAGACTGCTAAGGAATGGAATTCACTCCCTTCGTCTATATTGCCGGAATTATACAGGTAATTTGGGTCTCTTCAAAGCAAGAGTAAATAGGCTGTTACTGAACCAGCGTGCTATACCCCCGATCTCGTCGTCAAACGCTAGTCAGTCTTGTATAAAAAAAAGAAAATATGGGAACGTCGAGAAAACGCTTGTGTGCCCACGCTCTAAATGTTGAAAAATTAAATACTATGAGTCTATGACCATAGTATATGTTTAATTACATTTCTGATGCATATAAACTATAACTCACCTTTCTCTTTCCCTCTCCTTATCTCTCTCCTTCTCAACTTTAACCCTATCACTTTCCACTTTCACTTTAACATCCACCTTGTCCCCAACACTTCTCCCACTGGACACGAAAATCTGGGGGGCGGTCCCCATTTCCTGTTTCACTTTGAAAGGCAACTCCAAGTTGCCATAGCATGGTAAAACCCTTCTCGGAGTCGGCTGGAACCTTATAGCCTTCATGGTCAAACTATAATGCGCTGATGGTCTTCTCACCGTGTTCTCCAGCAAAACGTTCTGTCTGGTAACCCGTGGGTACTTATATTTGAACATGGATTGATGAAAATGAGCGTTGATGATGCGTAGCTGTCTGGAGACTGATCCGAAGACCCGTCGAGTGAGATCATCATTGGGTATGGATCTGTTTAGCTGCGTTTGCTTCCAAGAGGCGGTCAGGCCGGAGTCTGTGTGGAGTGCTGAGAGGCTGAAGTCCGAGTTGGTGGTGAAGAGTAGAGGGTTGTTGAGGGGTGGGGTTTTCTGGAGTATGTGCAGGGTCAGGATGGCGGCGTCCCCGTACCCTCCGGAGTCAAACACTGGCCAGATCTTGGTTAGTTTGGCGGGCTTCACGCTGTCACCCCAGAGGCAGAGCTCTTTGGAGTCTCCGCTGCGTTTACGCTTTTTGGCTGAAAAGAAAAAGAAAACTTTTATTATATAGTTTGCTTTCATAGTTTCTTGTTTTACAAGGGGGCAAAGTTAGTGTGTACCCTCTCGTGTTAATATTGAGACCCGAGCTAGCTGGAGCATTGGGAGGGTTTCAAAGCACAAGAGGGGAACTTTGCTGCCTGCTGCAATACGATAAAATTAACTCAAAATGATTGGCATATACATATCATTTATCATTCAATAACCCACCAACTAACGTCAATAAAGCACTTGTTTAGTAATAAACTATTTGTATGCAATTAATTTTCACTCCTGTGAATAAAATTCAACTGCGCTATGTTTTTAAACAATACAACAGTTCTTTCCAGCCGTGAAAGGAAGGAAAACTTTCGTTTCCAGTTGTGAAAATTAATTTATTTAATCACAAAATCTTGATCACATTACATTACAAGTTAACATTTAATTTCTTCACCCTCTGGGCTGCTTTAAATTAAAAGGATTGCAATCACAACCTAACAAACTCCATCTGTATATTAATCTCATGTTTCTAATTTTTATTTTTTTATAAGTTTTTTTTTTTTTTTTTTTCTCTTTCTTTAATCTGCAATCGGCCATTCAGGCCTTTATCAGATGGTTGCAGAGAATTTTTAGAAAAATTATGCGAGGGTTCCATTGAACACCATCACCATCTTATGGGGGGCTTAGTTTCTCTGGTCCAGCTCCAAAATCTGCCATCTTTTTAGTCTCGGTGTGTGTTCACTTTCTCTTAACAGGTCTTTAGCCAGTTCGTTGGTGTGATTTCTTAGCCTGTTCTTATAATCACTGCAGTATTTATTCACTTCTTGTTTTATGGTAGGTAGTTCAGTGTAGTCGTGTAGCTCATTATTTCTTGTAAACCATGGGGCACAAGTGATTTGTCTTAGTATTTTATTTTGGAATCTTTGCAATATTTCCAAGTTGGAGTTACTGGCTGATCCCCACAGCTGGATACCGTATGTCCATATTGGTTTTATTATGGCTTTATATATCAGCAGTTTGTTGTTGAGTGTTAGAGTAGATCTTGTTCCTATTAGCCATTGCAAGTTCTTAGACCTGATATCTGCTTCTTTTCTTTTCATTGTTATGTGATTTTTCCATGTCAATCTTCTGTCTAGGTGGAGTCCTAGGTATTTGACAGATGTTTCACTTGGGAGTGGTTCTCCCCGCATTGACACCAGTGGGCAGTCACCTTTACGGAGGGTGAATGTTATTTGCACTGATTTACTAACACTGGCTTTAATCCTCCACTTTTCGAGCCATTGGTCTATTTTGTCAAGGTGTACTTGTAGTTTCCGTGAGGCGATTTCAGGCATCTTGTCACTTGCAAGACAGGCAGTATCATCTGCATAGGTAGCTGTAACCACATCATTGGAGACTGGCAGGTCTGCTGTGTAAATAGAGTACAACACTGGGCCGAGAACAGATCCTTGTGGGACTGATGCTTTGACGTCGAACAGGTTCGAAGTTTCTCCGCCAAATTTGACTTGGAATTTTCTGTCTAATAGGTATGATTTCAGTACCATGTAGTATGAGTTGGGCAGACTTGTTTTTAACTTGTAAAGCAGACCTGTATGCCATACCTTGTCAAAGGCTTGCTGGATATCTAGGAAAACAGCAGCACAGTACTCCTTGTCTTCCAGGGATTGTCTTATTTTACTCACAACTCTATGAACCTGCTCAACTGTGGAGTGTTGTTCACGGAAGCCAAATTGGTGGTTTGGTATAATGTTGTCTTGTTCCAATATTGGTTTTAGTCTATGTAGGAATATTTTTTCAAAAACCTTTGAGATTGTTGGTAATAGGCTAATTGGTCTGTATGAGGTGGGTTCCGTGGGTGGTTTTCCTGGTTTAGGCAGCATACAGATCTGTGATACTTTCCATAGTTTTGGATAATAGTGCACTCTGAGGATGGCATTAAAGAGTATACATAGGAATACAATTGCTTTCCTTGGCAGGTGTTTCAGTATTTCCCCAGTTATGAGGTCAAAGCCTGGTGCCTTCTTGTTACCTAAATGCTTAATTGTGTTATACACTTCTTTTGGAGTTACTAGTTTTGGCGGAAGTGAAAGTTGCTGGTCACTGTTTACAGTTTTTTCCACTAGTTCATCAATATCTGGTGCTGCTGAGGCATTCGGTGTGAATATGTGACTCAGATGTTCTGCAAAAGCTTCTGCCTTTTCATCTGCTCTTTTCGCCCATGAGCCTGTCTGTTTCCTTATTGGAGGGATATGTTTTTTTGGTCTTTTAAATTTTTTTGTAACTTTCCAGAGTGAGTAGTCGGTGCATTTAGTGGCTGTTAATGATGAAAGTTTATGTTGCAATGTATAGTTTTCATTTTCTTTTATCATAGCACTTAGTTCCTTGGCAGATTTATTAAGTGCGGCCTTGTCTTCTGCATGTCTGCTAGTGTGCCATTTTCTTCTTAATCTTCTTTTTTCCTGTATTTTGTTTCGAATTTGTAGTGGGGTATTATGGGTTCTGCTTGTTGGTTTTAGGAATGGGGTTGAGCGCCATGCTGCTTCTTGAATTTTATTTGTGATGTAAAATGTTGCTTCCTCAACATTTTCTGGAGTTTTTAATTTTATTTTTAGGTTCAGTTCTGTGTAGAGGATATCCGCAAATGTGGTCCAATCAGTTTTGTGATTATATAGTGTCTCATCCTGTTCTTGATAGAGTACTGTAGTACTGAAGGTTCCAATTACTGGTGTATGGTCTGAGGAGGAATCCAAACAGTTTTCTACTGCAAAATAGGTCTGAGAGAAACCTTTTATTATAAAAAAGTCCAATAGGTCAGGGCGTTTGTTCTGATCTGTAGGCCAGTATGTGGGTTCACCAGTGGATAGTGTGATCAAACTGTATTTATCTATGCATTTTTTTAATTCACGACCGCGAGTTGTAACCAGCCTAGATCCCCATTGTGTATGTTTGCTGTTCCAGTCTCCACCGCTGATATACCTTGGACCAAGTGTCTTGAAGTAGCTGTCAAACATAGTTTCATTTATGGTGTGTCTTGGGGGACAGTAAACAGCGCTTACATTATAATCTCCAGCTCTATCCTGGATAGTAACTGTGGTAGCTTGCAGGTAGTCCTGGTTAAAGTAGCTATGAATATGGTGTTTTATGTTATTTTTTATGATCACTGCTGTTTCTCCATGTGATGTTCCATCAGGATGGTTTGTGGTGTAAAAATTTTTTTATAAGTGAGAGTAATATCTTGTAGGAGTAGGGTTTAGTTCAACTAAGGAACACATCATAAGCTGTAACCAGCAGTTTTACTGCGAAAGACCATATATGCACGTAATTCCGAATGATTGTCTTCGTTACTCTCATGACACCATGAAAGGCTTGGTCACATAGGGCGCGTTTTGTGGCGTGGCGCAGCGGGGCGCGACGCTGCCGCCCGAATGTGTACCTTATTTCGTTACATTAGCCACACCGCTGTCACGCCCCGCTGCGCCACGCTCTCAAAACGCGCCTATCTGCCCAAGCCTGAATGGAGTAAAAGAGAAAGATGCTTGAAATTAACGAACTTCGATGTTCGCGGTACCAGGCCATATTATACTAGTAGTCTAGTACGCGGGCTCCACAAGACCTTAGGCAAACGTTTGCGGGAGACCCTCGCGCTGGCTTTCTTGCATAAAGAATTGCCATAGCAATTCAGCGCGGGAATTCCGCCTGCATGATGGGCAGCTTGCCTAGACATCAGTGGCGGCGGGTCAATATTTTTCTAAGGCAAGTCGGACCCATAGGTACGGCTTTGCTTTTTCTTCATAAGCCCAAACTTTTTGAACTGCGGAAATGTTAGTAAAGCCGGCGGGAATCGGCTTGTATGGACGGGCCGCCGCTGCTAGACAGCCAAATTTAGATTTAGATTTTATTTAAGTATTTTTAAGTTAGTTATATGTATAGGTAAGGCAAATTTTAATTTTATTAAAGTATTTTTAAGTTTGGAGAAACTTAAGTGGCAGTGGGCAGGGCACATTGCGCGCAGAACTGATGGTCGGTGGGGCGGAAAGGTTCTGGAGTGGCGACAACGAACTGGAAGACGCAGCGTAGGTAGGCCTCCCACAAGGTGGACCGACGACCTAGTTAGAGTCGCGGGATACCGCTATGTGGAAGGCGCAGGATCGGTCTTCTTGGGTCGTTCTGGGGGAGGCCTTTGTCCAGCAGTGGACGTCTTTCGGCTGACATGATGATGATGATTTTTAAGTTAGTTACATTTATAGGTATATTTAATTTTATGTCTCTTGTATGTGTTATTTTATTATGGATGTCACATCAAACTTGAGATATAACTATGCTCTCTATAACTAGTTGCACAAGTGACTATTTCTATATATATGTATAAACTAGTCTCAAGCAATATTGTAGTAAGAACAGCAATTGGATTTTTGAAAATGGTAAAAGCAGTCCTAGCCCAGACTTAGGTCTGACATATTGGACTTACTCTAGACTAAATGTAGGTCTAATATGTCATCACTGAATTCACAGAATGAGATGGTTATTTCGTTTAGTTGAGCTTCTATGAGTTGTATGTAATCCTTTTAGTGGTTGTTTATTATTGCTCAAGTGATTTGTTAAGGATTCTCATTTTTTTTTGCTCTTTGCTTGTTTTGAAGTTTAAAAATGGATTAAATGAGTACGGATTTCACTAAAAAAAACACGAAATATTATTCATGGTGTGTTTATGGTGTTTTCATTTTATGATATTTAGGTATATCTATTGTTCCACACCTGTGGAATGTAACCTGGTATTATTAAAAAAATAGTATGAAGAGATCTAATTATAAAATATGAATATTGCATAAACATACCAGTCTATAAGTGTCTAGAATAATGTTTTAGAGCTAGGGAAATACCCAGGCACCTGTGAAGTTAGGTATTAAGTATACCTAAGCAGATTTTCCTGTTTTAAAGTATGTTTTACTAATGCCCAACAAGACTTTAAAGTATTGGTCAATCTTGAGTATTCACAATGTTGTCAGTAACTTTTTTTTTACTTGACTTAGGCTCTATATTTCTTTGTATTTAACCTTGAGCCATTGTAATCCATACTAATATTATAAATGCGAAAGTCTCTCTCTGTCTGCCTGTTACCTTTTGACGCTTAAACCGCTGAACCAATTGGGATGAAGTTTGGTATGGCGAGGTTGAGCTACAAGAAAGGACATAGGATATTTTTTATCCCGCAACCATACTTTAAAGACAGGCATGGCTAATGGACAAAGTCGCGAGGAAAAGCTAGTAATAAATATAAGTACAAGTACCTAATGGTAAGAATCAAATTTTAATAAGTACTTGTATATGTGTCATTATATGCAATATAATCTCCATTTCAGTTGTTCTGTTTCATGAAAAGAAAATTTATCAAAAATATTAATGCTGACTGTATGGAACTAGCAACTGCTAGCAAGACTAGTTTTCCTATAAGCAATGTTTTAAAAGTTTTCCACTTGTAACATCAACCATTAAAAAAAAAATATATTCAAAATCAAATCATTGGTCTATGTTCTATAGTAAATTTGAATTTTTTTATTTTATAATTTTGAATTCTATAGGGTTTTTAGGATTTCTGATGGATTTATATAATTTCTTTTGTTAGAAAAATCATACACAATTGTTTGAAGTAAGGTCTGTAAATTATTGAATTTACAGGAAAAAGATAGATTAGAATTAGATAGCTAGGCCTTTTCATG
Source organism: Grapholita molesta (assembly GCA_022674325.2). NCBI lineage: Eukaryota > Metazoa > Arthropoda > Insecta > Lepidoptera > Tortricidae > Grapholita > Grapholita molesta. The sequence goes on along the minus strand of CP053142.2, from coordinate 11,087,013 downwards.
TTACCTTAAACTTAAATTGTGATTTTGATGTGGAAAAATTGTAATGAAATTAGTTATTTTGCCAGAAATAGTTTTGGTATAAGTTTATGTAGTATCTTTGAAGTATATATACTGTTATTAATGCAAAATATTAATTGTTTTACTGGTTTTCCATATCTATACAAAGAAAAGTTAAGATTTCAGAATTTGTAAGTAAATTGACTGCAATTTGGCCACAATGATTTTATTAATGAAATATTTTAGACAGGTTTTTTTGATGTTTTTATTGTTTTCACATTTTTTTTTTACTTTTAACGAAATATGTTTTTAGGTTTTGTTTAATGTCTACTATTAAATATTTCTTGAGAACTTGTCTTAAAAGCGATTGCTATACATAATATTGTACAACAAATATCTAACTGTACTAAGGAAGTATCATCCTGGCTTATAGTTGTCACAGGGGACTACAATGCCGCCTCCTTCCTGGCCAAAAAAACTCTGTCTGGCAATCCAGAAAGGAAACACCAACAGCATCCAGGGCAGCATACCAGAGGCAGGGGGATATGGCAAGGTTTTTTACATTAATTTTACGTTAGTTTTATTAACCTTTAGTTTCATTTAAAACTGAGATAGTAATCACAATCATAATAATTTACTAATAATATTCATTGATAACAAAGTAGATGTACAGTCAAGTGCAAAAATACGTACCGAAAGAATCCTTTCATAATTACGTCCTACAACCTTATTTACTGTACAATAGAGTTGCTCGGTACATATTTTTGAAACTTTGGCAGTGAACGAATTTTTACACTTGACTGTACTGTATATTAATATATAGTATAGTGAAGGCCTTTAATTATGCTATACAATGCACTGTATAACGTCATTGCAAATTAAAAGTCTACACTAGAAAGTCTTACCAAGGTCAGTCAATTGATGCAATCATAAGAATTCCATGGCAAATACTATCAATCAGCACCAAATTACTGAACGTTTAATTTATGGTAAAAAGAAAAAATACTCCTAAAATACGATATGTTTATAAACAGAATTGACCTCTATACATGATGTAACTTAGTATATTCATAGGTTAACAAATTTCCCACCAAAATTATTAACTATAACATGCACTTATCTTACAGTAAACACGTAATGATTCATTATATGGTAGATTGATAGTACTATTGGCAAGAGTATAGCATAGATTACCTTTTGGTTCCGATGTAGAGCCCTGTCTCGAAATGGTTGACATAGTTGGATCATATCCCAGTTTCGATAGTTTTCGGTAGTCGTGCGTCACCCGACGACGTTTAATGGCTTCGCCGGCTTCTGCATCGCTGTTTCCACTGAAGTAATCGTCGGAATAATCGCAATTTTCACCAACTTTTACATGGGAATCCAGCGGGCTGCTGGACGCCATTGTTTAGAAGCCAACGCTGGTATCAACAAAACATACGCTGGTTTCGTCACTTAAATGCCCACGCAACTAACAAATGACACACTAGCACCGTCGATATAGTTAACAATTTCACAAAACGACGAGAAACACATTGATTCGGAATAAAAAACAACTTGCGACGCCATTTACTGCTAACTCACACTTTTTTTGTGGGGTTTTTCAACACGTATAAAATGTCGTATGCCGTTTAAGGCACTGACACTCTGTCACACAGCCAAATATTAATGTAGCTTTTATTTATTTTTATTGATTCCCGTTCAATATGAATAATAAAACTATATTTTTTTTATTGGTTTATTAATAATTTTATAGACTATTTTGTTATAAAAAAAGTATTCTGCAAATTTAGCGTCCTCTATTACCTGTGACGCAAAAGTAGGTGTCAGCGTAGAATGGTACTAAACTTTACTACTTCGTGTTTCAATCATTGAAATAGAGATGGCGCTGTACTACCATTTTATATTCCAGCAGTAATGCGCTTAGTTATTTATTTAGATACTTTCCTGACTTTTTCATTTCTATATTCAATGTATTTTCTCCATTAAATTAAAATTGTAGATACTTCACGATATACTCTGACGATGGTAGAATCCTTGACAATTATGTATAACTTATAGTAAACCTTATTCGCAACTTCATAAGGTCGACTATAAGTCCGTTAATTGTGTTAGCACGTGAGTAGAATAGTAGTCGGGATTTCGGGAATCCAACACGGTATGCTAAAGGCAAGATTTATGAATCGCCGGTTACGTAATTGGGGGACGGGTAGTCTCGCAACCATGGGAATTATTCATTCGCTCAATATTATTGTCTTTTTATATTATTTATTTATTATTTATTAGGAGAACCAAGTGAACCAACAGCTACAGATCATACAGTGAACTTATATATAATAACAGAGAGCCAATTACAGGTTCCCGCCGGTAATAACATACGGTAACGGTATATGTTTGAAAGGCAATGAAGAATGAAGGATGCTGGCGTTTTTTTGACTCACAAAAATCGGCTGTACTTACGACATGAGAAAAAAAGACAAAATAATCACATTTCTTTCAAATGAGCCCTTCAATGTTTATTAAATTAGACTTTTATTATTTGTTGTTATATCGACAACAGAAACACATCATTCTTAGAAATAAAGGAAAAATGGGTCAGTTGTTTCAGCTTAAAATTAATGAAATTTAGATATAGGTACACAATCTGTGAAAATTTCAACCGTCTATCACGTTGTGATTTTTTTTTATGACAAAGGTGGCAAACGAGCGGACGGATTGCCTGATGGTAAGCAATTACCGTCGCCCATGGGCACTCGCAACACCAAGGGAGTCACAAGCGCGTTGCCGACCTATAAGTGGGTTGGAGCTCTGGGAACCTTATTCACCATCAGGACATACCTCAACACTACATACCTGAAAGGTAGCAGTGCTATTATGGCTGTGGTCTTCTGTAAGGAGGAGGTACTTCCCCAGTTGGGCTGCTCCAGATTCAAGCGTGATGGTACTTCGCTGTGCCCTACCTCTCATTGTTGGACGTAGTTTAAGGACATACCCGAGTCCGAACTTATATATGGTTCCGGGATGCAGCTTAGAGACAGACAGACAGACGGATACTGAAGGAATTGCGTTTTGGAACCCTAATTAATGCCACAGTCGTTTTACTTGTATATTATTTTAGCTTCAAAAAATATACAACTCAAAACAAAGTAAGGGCCGCTTATATATTTCAGTTTAATTGTGATTATTATATTTTGTGGACAGTTTTTGTTTTTTTTTGTGTGGTTTCTACTCAGAATCATGAGTCTGATAGAAAAAAAAAAAAAGAATAGAAAGGGAGAAAGATGTGTCCCAAAAATTTCATACTTTTTTTATTACTTCCGTTCCGTTACCGCCATATGAAATACTAGCTGTGCCCCGCGGTGATACTCGCGGTCTATTAGGGAAAAAACGTAGCCTATGTGTTAATCCAGGGTGTCAGCTAACTCCATACCAAATTTTATTAAAAAAAGCTCCAGCCGTTTAGACGTGAAGAACTAACTAACATACACGAAATTTTGCCTTCATAATATTAGTGTACATATGAAAAATAGTAACGGAATGAGATAAAATAGTTTGGGACACATTTGTGATATTATCTATGACAAGGGACCTTATGTCGATGGCGTTTATGTCGTTGTTCAAGATGATACAATATAAACGCAACGCAATTCGACGTAAGTGCCATCGACAATAAGGTCCCTTTTCCTAGATAATGACACATTTTTTCTCCTATCAGGCTCGAAAGAAAACATGATTCTGAGTAGAAACCACACAAAAAAAAAGCCCAAATAAAAAAAAGTTCAGTAGGTACGTAACTTTAAATAAAATGGCCGAAATATCGAAATGCTAAGTGGTCTCTTGTTTTCTCTAGAGTAGCGTATAATTTTTGCACGTTTTCGATTGAATATGTTACACTCAGTAGATGGAGGACTAGCCGAATATATTTACCTTACACATAGTATGTCTAATGAACACAAGACAGATAAATAAGATCCCTTTTCCTAGATAATGACACATTTTTTCTCCTATCAGGCTCGAAAGAACTCATGAGTAGAAACCACACAAAAATCCAAATTCAAAAAAAGTTGAGTACCTATCTCTACAACTTTAAATAAAATGGCCGAAATATCGAAATACTAAGTGGTTTCTTGTTTTCTCTTGAATAACGTATAATTTTTGCACGTTTTCGATTGAATATGTTACACTCAGTAGATGGAGGACTAGCCGAATATATTTACCGTACACATAGTATGTCTAATGAACACAAGACAGATAACCTTACGTGTGAATATGTACATAATGATGTATTATTTATCAACACGCCAGTTTCGTGTGTGCTGCATTTTTATTTGGACATTTTAGCACGTCTTGATTTTTGCGGGTGGACATTTTGTGTCTAGCTATATCAGAATCCCGAAAGGTATTCATATAGGAGGCGCAAACACGTAGTGTTTCACCTTAGAGCTGGTAAAACGGTGCCTAAAACCGTTAAAAAATAAACAAGATCACATATACTTGAGTAATTTCGACGGGTTCCGCTGTGTACGGGTGGCCAAATTGGTTAAGGCGTCAGCCGCGATAGCTGGAGATGCGGGTTCGAATCCCGTCTCGAACACCGGAGGTCCCCGTCGTTTTTTCTTAAGTATATGTTATCTATTTCAACTTTTATTTAAGATTCATTTTGTGAAAGCGCTACCTAGGACCCTATGGACCTAGCGTCCCCACGCCAAACGGTACAAAATAGTACTCTCTGCCCAGGAGCGGTACCGTGAACATCGAAGTTCGTATAATTCGGGCATCTTTCTCTTTTACTCCAATAAAAGGTGTCATGAGAGTGACGGAGATAATCGTTCGAAATTTACGAATATCGTGGTTCGCGGTAACGCCGCAGGCTCTTATAGCTGTTATGTTTAAAGTTTATATAAATGTAATTAACTATTTATAATTATTTTAATAATATAAATAAATATTTTGGGACAATCTTACACAAATCGACCTAGTCCTACACGGTAGGCTCAGTAAGGCTTGTGTTGTACCTACTAGACGACGCTGTATATAGTAGATAGATACATGTAAATACTTAAAACATAGAAAATACCCATGACCCAGGAACACATATCTGTGCCCATCATACAAATAAATGCCCTGACTGGGACTTGAACCCAGGACCATCGGCTTCATAGGCAGGGTCACTACCCACTAGGCCAGACCGGTCGTCATCAATATATTCGTAGGCACCATAGAATAGCTGTTAGAACTCAAAACCAAGTACGTGACATTTTCTCTACTAATTAGTCCTAATTATAAATATACATAATATAACTAAATTTATGTACTGAATATACACACAAACTAATTATGTTTATCTTAAGGTAAATTTACGCATGTGCAAATTAGAGTCATGGCCAAATGTTTTACTATTATTTAACACTTATGTAATAATCGAATTGGCCAAACAATAATACTCATTTATAATATTCATTTTTAGATTTTGCTGAACCCCATCATAAGACATAATTACGAGTATATTATTGTGTTTGGTTGCCGCGATTATGTTTTTTTTTTTTAATTTCACCATAGTCATAATTATTTTAACGTTTTATAGGCGAGAGATTTAACTGAAGGATCATATCTAAGTAATTGTACAGAGTTACGAGTATATTAAACTTGCGTCAAATTTGAATACAGAGCCAAAGAAACTTACACTAGAGCCTCAGAGGCTCCAGTACCCTTACCATGAGTTGTGACATTGAGGTTTTCGATAACGAGTATCGAGTTTACTATCTGTGCATCTCGTTCGTACTAAAATAGTACAAGCTCGGTACTCGTTATCGAAAACCTCAAAGTCACAACTCATGGTTAGGGTAGAGTGTAAGTTTGTTTTGACGTCAAAAAACGTCTCGAACGCGTAAATGATAAGTTATTTATATGGGTAACTCCAACGCAATGGTGACGTTTTATTACGATAAAAATTTACAATCAGGGTTCTGAACGCCGACATGCGTGTACCACCATGTTACTATACTACTAAATAACAGTCGGACAACTCGAACGGTCAGGCTGCACTGCTGGCACTAGAGTCCCTCGAGGCCAACTCTAGACTTGTCCAGAACTGCAAGATTAAACTGAACGCCCTGGCTAACTCCAACAAGGTTACACTTAGATGGGTACCAGAACACTCCAATATTATTGAAAACGAAGTAGGTCCCATGGTCGGCCCAGAACCGTTCTGCGGAATCACCAAATGGGAGGCCTACTCGCTGCTGAACAATCTAGAATGAATGAGAGCAATCGCAGAGTGGAAGTCCGTCAAAGGTAACGCTCACGCGAAAGCTCTAATCCAAGGGTTCAACAACAATATCACTAAAGATCTGCTTGGGCTCAAAAAACACAAAGCCAGCGCAGTAACGAGAATTTTAACCGGACACTGCAAGCTGAACAAACATATGTTTCTAATGGGTAAGAAACAATATGCAACTTGCAGGTTCTGCCAGAGGAAACTGCAATGCACATCCTCTGCTCCTACGGACCACTAAATGCATAAAAGAAGTATCCACCTAGGCAGGCAGGTACTGAAACCTTATGAGGTACACAACATTATAGCCCAAAGAATCTGGAGCTTTCTGGACTCAACGGGAATCAGTAATGAGTTATAAAAAGGGCTGCCACAATAGATCATAACTGGTCGATGCGGCGCAGTCAATAGCCCAAAAACAGCAAAATAGCAAAAATAATACTACTACATAGGCCAGGTGCTTTAGCTTAATTTTTCACCTATAACGTCCTCTTAGCCAAGTCAGTACGCCGTCTAAGTACTAAGGAGGTCTCGGGTTCCGATCCCGCCAAGGACATTTATAGTATTCGCGAATATCCTTTATTCCTGGATTATTTCAGTATTTGTATGTATTTATTATATATAATATATATCTGTATTTAAACTTACGTGAGACATAATTAATAATTAACATTAATACGGTACTACTCACGTTTATTTAGTCCCTTTGCGCGACGGGCCGGTGACGCGAGCGGCGAACCGAACGGACACTCAGCACTCTTAGTGCTTGAAAATGGAGGCCTATGTTCTCCGAAACATGTCGCGCGAGTGACTAAATAAACGTGAGTAGTACCGTATTAAGCGTTAATTATAATTATAAGTGATTCAACTTCACATATAGTTTTAGGTCACAATATGTGGCATTATCTATGAAAAGGGGCCTTATTATCGATGGCTCTTACGTCGAACCGAACTGGATTAGTACTGCGCCATTATTAACAAAAGCATAAGCGCCATCGACAATAAGGTCCCTTTTCATTTATAATGACACATATACTAGCCTGCCACATTTTAAAGCAATATAATATAGGGCCGATAGAACAAAAAAAAACATATAAAAACTATGGCATCGTTTTGTCTGGCAGTGGCATGATAAGATATTGTAATGCCTCGCTGATATCACGGTTAGTGTCGCCTGAATTATGTACAAAACCTATTCTTAACCGTAATTTCCACGCGAGTTGTACTCTTACCATGAGTTGTGATATTGAGGTTTTCGATAACGAGTATCGAGGTTGCTATCTGTGCATCTCGCTGGTACTATTTTAGTGCGAACGCACCGAAAACTCGATACTCGTTATCGAAAACCTCAAAGTCACAACTCATGGTAAGGGTATTGAAGTATATGTGATACTAGCTTTTCCTTGCGGCTTCGTTGGTCAGCCATGCCATAGCCATGCTTTGAAGTATGGTTGCGTGATAAAAATATACTATGTCCTTTCTCGTAGCTCAAACTCTCTCCATACCAAATTTCCTCCCAATTGCTTCAGCAGTTTAAGCGTGAAGAGATAACAGACAGACAGTGTTACATGCATTTATAATATTAGTATGGATAACGGCTTTATTGTTAACTCCATTTTAGAAAATAGACATTAATGATACTACTTAAATGAAAATGGTTTAATTGAGAATACAAAGTCTCTGTGTGTTAATAGGTTATTGAACTAATTCTAACTGATAACAAATATTATTTTTATATATTTTTTTCCTATTTTTAAATAGTTATAAAAAGAAAAGTAATAATAGTAGTTTATGTATCTGTGCATTATGAAGGGCATTACAACAAGAGTGTGGGTTTATTAAATAATATCACACGATTGTTGTAATGCCTAATTATGTATAGTTGCATACACTACTTTATCTACACACATATCATAAGGGTTTTAAGATGGGTTTCATACATGTTTTGTTACATAAAATGATTATTTCAGAAGCAACCTTACACAAGGGTTTGTCCATATTATGTTTTATTTTTATTTATTTATTTTTAACAACTAGCAGTATTAATTTTACGTGCTAATTGGTGTTACATTTCTTAAATAGGTATACATCCTGATATATGTATGTATATATATTTATACATATATATATATATATATATATATATATATATATATATATATATATATATCAATTTATATATCAATTGATATATATATATATCAATTGATTATATAAATCGACTACACAAACAGTAACCTTGATATATGGCAATAACTCGCAAAACAGAGTAAGATGCTTCCGGATCTGTTTAAATAGAAAACCTGATTGACTTAAATAATACTTATTATAATTCCCGCGGCTTCGGTTTTAATTGGTCTCAGCTCTCGACCTGCCTTAACGCGCAGTCAGTGTCAGAGCTATCGATACGAACAGAGCCCTGTACCCTTACCATGAGTTGTGACATTACGGTTTTCGATAACGAGTATCGAGTTTACTATCTGTGCATCTCGTTCGCACTAAAATAGTACAAGCGAGATGCACAGATAGTAAACTCGATACTCGTTATCGAAAACCGTAATGTCACAACTCATGGTATGGGTACTGAGTGTAAGTTTTTAACGTAACTTTACTTCACGAACGCGTTTGCGTTTCCCATATAAATAACATTATCACTTACGCGTTCGTAAACGTTTTTATACTTCAAAAGTAACTTACACTAGAGGCTCAGAGTGTCATAACATAATATGTATACATGCACCTTAATGCCTCAATATTAAAGCACGTGTCTACATATTTTGGAACTTATTCCGTATTGATATATTTTACCTTGACTGTACATATATTTAGGATAAAGAGTTTATCATTAATTGCTGCTTATTGATTATTGGTTGAATATTCAAACATATTTATTTTATTTCAATTAGATTTATGTGTGCTCATCTTAAATATTTTTTACTGTTTTTAATATATAAGAAATGTTTTTTCTAAATAAAATGGGCGCGTCAGTACGCCTTATTTAACAATATAATAAGTAAATAAATGAAGCGGTTATGATTTTGGCTGAATAACCAAACAAATAAATTGGTACTCAAGGTTATTTTCAAAACGAGAATATTTGCTTCAACAAAGACGGACAAAACAGCCAAACTATCGCGAAAAACAATATTCGTAAATTTCTGAAGAGACGAATGAGTCTCTGTCACTCTCATGACGCCTTGCCCGGTACCGCGAACGTCGAAGTTCGTATATTTCGGGCATCTTTCTCTTTTACCCCAATTAAGACGTCATAAGAGTGACAGAGACAATCGTCCGAAATTAACGAAAATCGTGTTTCGCGGTAACGCCCCTGGACTGGAGTAAAAGAGAACGATGCTCGAAATATACGAACATCGATGTTCGCAGTACCAGGCCTGTTCTCATGTTTGCGAACTGTAGCTTAATTAATTCGAATAGACAATGAATGACGTTTGCCAACCTCCAAATAAAAATACATCGCAAAATCTATGGCCGGCGACCGCGCCGCTCCGTTCCACATTCGAAATAATAATTGTATTAAGGAAACATGAGCGCGGCGCATGTGTTTGTTTGTTTGTTTACGCGCCGGTGACGTCATATGTTTATTCTCGCGGGGAGGCGCGGCTGCGGTGGCCTGGTTGAACTAATTGATTTTTTGATAAGTACTTATAGTTGTTTAAAGTAAATGATTTTCTTTTATTAAACGTTTATGTATGTTATCGTCCATGCTGCGTCGCAGCGTAGGTAGGCCTCCCACAAGGTGTACCGACGACCTAGTTAGAGTTACGGGATGCCGTTGGATGTGGAAGGCGCAGGATCGGTCTTCTTGGGGCGTTCTGGGGGAGGCCTATGTCCAGCAGTGGACGTCTTTTGGTTGACATGATGATGATGATGATGTTTATGTATATATTACTACCTACTTGATTAAATAATAAAAAAAAATTGTTGCTAGGCCTACTTCAATAAAATAATTGAAATGATTACAATTCATTTATCTAGAGAAATACAATATTATCTTATCTTAATACAGATTAAACGAATAGTAATTTATGCAAAGTAAGTAGCAATACTTAAATTATACAATTCAAGTACAGTCGCTTAATATTCTATCAAATGGGCCGTACACTTGTTTGCTACCTCAGTTATGCCTATTACTAACTGACCTCACTCTAGCCGCAAATAAATATGTAATAAATAGGTAGCTGCGATTTACAGTAACATATATAGGAAACATCGGTAACATAGTTATGACATATGACCTTTGGGAGCACTACAAACCACTAATTGGACCATGGAACTACCTCTTTGTTGTGTATCCAGTAATCATAATAGCACTGCTACCTTTCAGGTATGCAGTGTTGTGTTCCTGATGGTGAGTAAGGTTCCCAGAGCTCCAACCCCCCTTAAAGGCCGACAACGCGCTTGTGACTCCTCTGGTGTTACGGGTGCCCATGGACGACGGTAATTGCTTACCACCAGGCACTCCGTCTGCTCGTTTGCCGCCTATGTCATAAAAAAAAAATCAACATATCTCTTTATCATAATACATATTTGTTCTTATCGTAAGTAGTGAATTTGCAAAATAACTGAACCCTTTTACTTCTCGATCTAGTACTAAAAGAGCTTTCGTACAACAGTTTTTGCTACACATCTGGAGCGGTACCGCGAACATCGAAATTCGTATATTTCGGGCATCTTTCTCTTTTACTCCAATTAAAGCGACATAAGAGTGACAGAGACAACCGTCCGAAATTTACGAATATCGTTGTTCGCGGTAGCGCCGCTGACGTTCTGAGTTCTGGAGCGGTACCGCGAACATCGAAGTTCGTATATTTCGAGCATTTTTCTCTTTTACTCCATTCAAGGCGACATAAGAGTGACAGAGACAACCGTCCGAAATTTACGAATATCGTTGTTCGCGGTAGCGCCGCTGACGTTCTGAGTTCTGAGCATTGCGCAGAGATGTTGACATGTCATTTGCAAGTTTTTCATAGTGCCAACTACATGGGTGTCGAACCTGCCGCGGTGCCCCTTGTTTACACACTCACACACGCGCGCGCACACACACACCGCCGCGCCCGTCGAGCCGCTTATTTAGGTATATTGTTGTTTATTTTATTCGGCGCTATGCTCCGACACGGCGAGCCTTTCGACTCAGTTTTAACGCGTACGTTTTATGAAACGACAACTATGCGTCGATGTTCGCTCGCCGCAAATAATTATTAATATCGGCACGACCGAAATAACGACGCGGTAAACAAATTCGAGATTTTTATTGGTTAATACTTTGTTGAATAGAACGTGAGGTTTTATTTATGTTTTTTAATAACCTATTCGCATTGTCGCTGCCCGGTGCCGGTTGTCTCCGCGAATTTTAATAGCCGTTAATCATAGTTTATTTTTGCGCGCAACGTGTGTTTAATAAATGTGCTCGGACTCGTTTTTTACGGACATTTTTTGGTTATACGGAAGTGTTAAAGTAAAAACTTGTAAATTAAGTTTGTCATATTCGCGAAATGGAAAAATATTTTTTATGAGAACCGGTTCTATTTTTGAACAATAGCTCGAGCGGCGCGTTTTCAAAGTTTTGAATTTCGAATGTCAGTTTTGGCGGGAAGATGGCCGCCGGGAAGTAGGCTGCACAGAAAGTTTGGAAAACTGTTAAGCACACATCGGATGCTCGCGAGTGTTTTTTCAACGCGTTTTCGAGGCTAAGCGTTAGTTGTTTGAACAAGTGTGTTTTCTAATGGATTTATTTTGAGGTGAGTTTAAACTTGTGTTGGTGTTTGTATTGTTTGTTCGCCGTGTTTTGTGTGAGTGCCCGCCGGTGGCGGGAAACCGAATACCTAGCCGGTTTGTTGATGTGTGCGTGTACAAACAAGGTCTACATGTGTGTGTGCGACTTATTGTCACTTTGTTTGAGAGGGGAGGCGAGGGAATCACTTGTCATGTATTTGGGCGAAGACAAGAGTTTAATGAGTCGACTTTTTAATTTGAATATCTGTCAAAGCCTTAAGCCGAACGGTTTGTAATGCCTAAGTCAGATTTAAAAAAAAGTGAGTCGTAGGCTGGACATGTTTTGTTTGCCAACGATATGGCGATATCTATAATTATTGATTTTTGTCATCATCGTACGCCAATGACAAATTACATATGCAGAGTAAACACTGTCATATATTACTGCGAATTAATGAATTCCCGGAAATGTGTTAATTTGGAATAAGTTATTTAGCATTTAGGTATTATTTATAATTACCTATCTGATTATACGTAATAATTTAATTTGCGGCTATAATATTCTTATAATAATTTAATATTAGCATATTATTACAAGTTCAACTTATAAACGATATTTTAAAAGAACATAGTTATTTTATTACATTTATAACGAAATACATGTAACGATTTAAAAGTACTATGGTTTTCGAAATTTATATTTAATAATAGCTGTGGCCCGCGGTATTACCCGCGGTTTATTAGGGAAAAACCGTAGCTTATGTGTTAATCCAAGGTATCAGCTAACTCCATACCAAATTTTATTAAAATCGCCCCAGCCGTTTAGACGTGAAGAAGTAACAAACATACAAACTCACACACTTTCGCCTTTATAATATGAGTGTAGATTACATTAATTTTATGTCATTTTTTATACAATAAACTTATCACCGTACAACTTTTGCCTCCGTCACTTAATTAGACCTTGGAAGAAGTTAATTAAGTCCGCTTAAATTATAACTTTCGATTTGCTATTAATGTTAAAATTTGAAATATTATAAGATATATAATCCGTCATTTCTAGTAACGCTAGAACTAGAACAGCATTTAGATTTTGGCCAAATGCTAACCTATAACTACTTATAAAAAACTACTACTTATAAAAAAAAAATAGTTTTGGTCGAGAGACAGTCTCAACAAAATGTTACTGGAATCGTAAACTCAGTAGGAGTATTCCAGTAGTACAAGTCAAGTCTGGTGCGGAAGGGTCCTGGATTTTCCCCAGGCTACCTTCCCCCACACATTCCTCTAACATCCCAGACGGCCCAAGTCGGGTAAAAGAAATCTCTAAAACAACCTTCATCAGTCATCACACACTTCATCTTCCGAGTATGATACAGTATAGTCAGCATCATTTTATATGTTTCCTTTTGGGACTACGCATAAATATGTACTTTAAGATTTGATGTATCACTGTTTTGAAAAAATAAGTTCCGCTGCAGTTTCTTGCCTGTATCTTCTCGGGTCAGGGTGTAGGGTTGGAACCGATGGTAGTTTTTCTTTGACGTTCATACTGCATGTAATGTGAGTAAATTGAAAAATAAAGATCTTTTATCTTTTTTTATCATATAGGATCAGCCAAAGTGCCAGTGGCAGTGGCAGCCAAATAAATATATCGAAACACATCTTATATATTTCTTACTTTTGACGAACGGTCTTGCCTATTGGGAAGTGACCCTGCCTATGAAGCCAATGGCTCTGCGTTCGAATTTCAAATCCTAGTTTCGGCATTTATTTGTGTGATAACGTGATAAGCACAGATATTTGTCCCTATTTTTTTTATATTTATGGCCTAGAAACTAGTCCTTTAAGCCAACTCTCTATTTGGTTAGATTAAGAACTTCATTTATTTGTCCCTAAAGAAGTCATGGGTGTTTTTCTATATGTTTAAATATTTGTATATTATATATGGAACGCCACGAAAACGTGGGACAAAAACGTTAATGCGCCCACGCTCTAACTATTGACACTGACTGTACAAAGTGTACAACCTATTTCCCTTATTTACTTAAGTGGTCATTTGTAACTTGTAATATGAACGGAAGTCTCTTTCCAAATCCTTTTATTAGAAAGAGAATTCCACAGTTCAAGTAATCACTTGTTAAAAATTGGATTATTCATATCACTTCTTCTTCCCCAAAAAGGGATTATATAGGTTAATAAAGGGTGGAGGCAATCCTCTGGAGTTGCAGGCGTCCATAGGCTACGGTAACTGCTTACCATCAGGCGGGCCGTATGCTTGTTTGCCACCGTCGTTGTATAAAAAAACTTAATCTTATATCGGATAGTGACAGATGCACAGATTTTCAGATAACGCCAGATGTTTATGTTTTAAACAATGTACGATTGTAGTCAAATGTGCGGGGTTAGAAAATTTACTATAGGTGAAAAACTTAAGAAAGTCACCATGTCGATGTAGTTGTGCGAAGAATTAATATGGAACTTACGTCAAAATTTGAATATAGAACGCCGAAATGCGTGTACACACAAGTTACTACTAAGACCAGGTGCTTTAGCTAAGTTTTTCACCTATATCATATTTGAACGATAGCAAGGTATATGTAAAGTTTTTATCAAAGTATTGTGCACGGTACTGAAAACTTCCGAAAAACTCATTGCCTAAGCCAGGGTTCAATGCGACGTCGGGATTCCAAGTAGCACGCTCTTACCGCCAGGCTACTATTGCTTCAACAGTTACCCTTACCATGAGTTGTGACATTGAGGTTTTCGATAACGAGTATCGAGTTTACTATCTGTGCATCGCTTGCGCGTCGCTTGTACGATTTTAGTGCGAACGAGATGCACAGATAGTAAACTCTATACTCGTTATCGAAAACCTCAAAGTCGCAACTCATGGTAAGGGTACAGATTTTTTAACATGTTTTCTAAATGATATTTACGAAAGGTCCGGTAGCAACATGCACTTTTATCGTATCTTTATCAAACTTAAGGAAAGAACAATGGCATAAAAGTGTAAACATAACTTGTGTTGTTTAGCACACTGTTTATCTAGTTTTTTCAGGAGCCTACTTCGGCGTATACACAAGGCTCCAGATACCGGTTAAATTGCCAAACCGTTATCATGTACTTGGCGCAAGACCTTTTCATTTCGGTTTCACTCGCGAAACCGTTATTTTTAAACCGGTTTTTAGGGGAACACTTTCATAAAGTTCTTGTCAAGTTAACCGGTTTGGAACTTTAAAAACTGGTTTATTCCAAAAAAGCATAAGTTGCTAGTAGCAAAGCTACTGTCTGTATTTACCCGGCACACGCGGCATGCCGGCCATCGTTAATATTCGAATAAACCGGTTTATTTAGATTTTAATAAAGTTCTTCAAACGTTCGCGTTCTCATCATATTTCGGAGTAAAACCGAAATAAACCGGTTTTGACCGCTATTTTTTAAACCGGTTCCGCGCCTTGTATACATATGCAGCTTACGAAAGTCACTTTCATCTTCCTCATTCATCGTGTGTTTCTGTCATTTTTGACATAAACTTATTATAATCAAATTCTCGTACGCGTGTTAAATTAAAAAAGTCATTACGTCATAAGGCGTATAGGGATCTTAAAAGCCGGCAACGTACTTGTGACTCCTCTGGTGTTGCGAGTGTCTATGGGCGGCGGTAGTTGCTTTTACCATCAGGCAATCCGTCTGCTCATTTGCCTCCTATATCATAAAAAAAGGCACCATTTCCTTTGCCTAATTACGAATGTAAAAAATCAAAAAAGTAGTGCCACAGAATAACTAATAATAGTAATAATACACTCTGTGATACAGAAATATCTATCGTACAGTCGACATCAAAGATATTTTTACACTCTTCCACCATAATCCTTTGCAATAAGGTGCAAAACTGTAAACATATCTTTGACGTCGACTGTACATATTGTTTGACAGTATTCTGACACTTGACAGTTTCTAAAATCACATTCGTCAACGTTTATGATAATTGTGTAAAAGTTTTGGCATACGTAGTCTTTGATGTCATGTTTTACTGGATAAAGCCCCATTTAGACCAGGCAAGAACTTGTATACGATTTTCATTACATTGCGGGTTTTCTGCGTAAGGCGGATTCGGTCGCTTTATATAACCCAGCAATGTAATGAAAATCGTATACAAGTTCTTGCATGGTCTAAATGGGGCTTTATTGTTGTTGTTGATTAAGGTTGGACTGCACGATATTTAATTACTCTGCTACAAATGGGTTAAAAACTAAATTATGTTGGCAACTTTCCGTTGGACATACCCAGAGCCCGGAAAATCCATAGCAAAACAAAAGACAGTCGCAATTCCTTAGCAGTCCGCATTAGGAAGGTAGAAGCGAATCGCTTCGTGCGAACGAATGGCATATTTACAACGTAAGGATGATATACTTTGAATATATAACATTAAGACACATATATATTAGGGATGTGTTGACCTAAAATAAAAATAAAAATCGTGTTATCCGTTTACACTTAAATCCTTTTACAAATAGTGCTCAGAGATTGTTATAAACTAAAACCGGGTATGCTCATTTTCGACTAATAATGTTTTTCCGGTGACTAGAGAAACGTTGATCGAATACTTTTTTGAAAATATTTTAACTAATAAATATTTATTTCGCTTATAATTATTTTAAAGATTTTATAGAAAACGATATTTTAAGCCCATTAAGTATAAGTACTGAAAAAGATCTAAACTTACAAGCGATTGGATTGTTTTATAAGTACTATGTACAAATTATAGGAGCATGGAATAAATTTATTTACTTAAAAAATAAATAATTTTCATTTTGGTGTCGATTTAAAATTATAATGTTTTATTTTAATCTATTTTATATTTACGTCTGCATTTATTTTATTGGATTGTATAATGGTCTGAATAAATAAATGAAATGAAATAAACCAAAAACAACACCATACAGTACAGAACATAAAAATTACTGCGTAAAATTTAACCACTAAATAAGGATAAGAGTAATGACTCCTCTATTTATGATAATCATGTTTTTCCTATTTACCACCAATGATCAAATACCTAAGCGATTAGTATCGTAAAACAATTTGAAAAATTGACGTTATTGTTTTAAGCTATTAGGAGAAAACCGACATTTAAACTAAACACATACTTAACATCAATAAGCGTATTAATATTCTCTATAATTTAGGCAACAAGCGTTTGTTTTATCAATGGAGACGCTCAAATCGTTATTAGTTAATAAAATTAAATTTAAATTATATTTATCGTGAAGGAATCACTTTGATATAGAAATACTTTATTATCTTTTTTAAGCAGAAACGTCTACTAACGAAAATACTTAATACTTTTTTTTAGAAATCCACCCCGCAATAAAAATCCACCAATAAAAAACAGAAAATACGCTATGTTAACATATTTTTGTTATTTAGCGCCTAAAGCAACTGATTTCATCATTTTTAATTGTACAATAAAATTAATATATAAATACTTAACAGGTCTATGCATAAAAACATAGGACATAATTGATATATTCTATATTTCCGTTTAACCATATTATCATTATCATTAACAAAATAAACATGCATCTAGTAATATTTTCACCTACGGTTTTACATAACAAGTATAATAAATATGACCCTCGAACGAGACTGGGAAAGGCAAATAAAGGGGATGGAGTTATAAAAACAAGGGCACCAGGACCCTACCGTTGGGGTTTTTTCTTATACCTCTTAACTAGGCGCTTTGAATATGATTTTAAGCTTATATTTGTAAAACTATAAGTGCCACTTTGAATCTGAGGTTTTCGGGTTTAAATCTCAGTTCATTCTACCGAGATTTTCCAATATTATATACGAAGACGGATCAAAAGCCAAATTTATTGGCATTCGTCTTTTTTTTTAAAGAACATCCAACCAGCTGACCTCAAAAAACATTCGATTAGTAATAAATAATTTATATGAAATTACTTGCACTCTTGTGAATAAAATGCAACTTTGCTATCTGTTTTTGAAGAATAAAACAGTTCTAGTGAAAAAAATATTATATTCGCCTAATTTTGATTAAGGTAGGTGAACATGTGTGTCCCGCCTATGTCATAAAAAAAAAAAAAAAAAAAAAAAAACATTACAAAATCCTTCTAGCACAAATAGTAGGTTAAAGTATATAGTAGTAATAAACTATATTATAGCTGTAAAATATATTTATTAAATGATTATACTCATACCGTCTGTGAAATTAAGCAAAACTTAAAGTGTAATTAAAAAAAATAACGCTATTAAGTACGTCAAATAATGAATTAATCTAGTTTAACATCATAATGGAATGCATTATTATTCAAAACAAATTACACTAAAAAATATACACAATAATCTTGACAAGAAATCTAAATTTTAATTGACTGAAGAGCTGGCGGCTTCCTCGCACAACGTTTCGGCATTGTGATACAAAGAGGAAATGCCGCCAACATCCTTGGTACAACGCCACAAGGGCCTTTTTTAGATTTAATAGCTAGCTAAATACTCGTCTTTAAATGAAAGTAATTATTGTAAATAAATATGTCATTAAAAAATATATGAAATACATATGGACCCCAAGTTCTCCTAGTTACTCGTGGTACCCAGAAGGCTGGCAGTATCTCCTCCTTGGGTGTCAAGGCTTAACCACTAGCCGAAGTAACTGCCAACCAGAGACTTTCAAAGTCTAGAGTTGGCAGTTGGCGCTTTGAGATTTATATTATAATGATATATCATACAAATATAAAAGCCTGGGCAGAGAGTACCATCTTGTACCGTTTAGCGTAGAGACGCTAGGTCCATGGGGTCCCAGCGCGCACAAACTTTTTGCAGAAATCGCGAAGCGTCTGGTTGATGTAACTGGTGACCGAAGAGCTGGCGCCTTCCTCGCACAACTTATCAGCATTGCGATACAACGAGGAAATGCCGCCAGCATCCTTGGTACAATGCCTCATGGGCCTTTTTTAGATTTTATACTGTAACTAGTTAAGTACTTGTAGTTATCATAATACGATTGTAATTTCTGTAAATAAAAGTCTTTATTGGAGCCAACACTAAAAAAAGTCATATTATATGAAATTTACAGGAAATATTTTTAATAGGTTTAGGTAATTAGTACAAATGCTATAGTTGTGGATCTGTGCCTGATTAGAACACTGAGTATATGTCCGTAATTCGTATATGACGATTAATCAATAATATAGCCTGTTCTTATCAGCTTGGACAATATTTTCAATGATAAAAAAGCAATAAGATGAAGGTCATTAAAGATAATAAGTTTTCTTGGTTTTGCATCAATATTCTGTTTATATAAACAAGTGAAGTTATAAAAAAATAATTATTGAATGTATTAATGTTTAAATTAAAATGTTTTAGTAAAATTTTAGAGTTCGTTTTTTAGTTACAGGTATTTTATTTATTTAGTAACTCTATAGATATTCGTAACAAACAAAATAGATTAAACTAGTACTTTAATCGCTCGCATAATATATTTTTTTATTTATTCTTGAGAATTTAATGTTTTCTATATAAGTATAATTATTTATCTATCTGGCATAACACAACACAGGTTTTTTGTAACACTGGGTAACCCTTGGTAAATATTATAGAAATAGACATCCTTTCCTATAATTTTTTAATGCATTACTTAGGGCATTTTTTTTCATAAAGGCCGGCAACGCGCGTGTGACTCCCCTGGTGTTGCGGGTACCCGTGGGCGATGGTAATTGCTTACCATCAGACAATCCGTCTGCTCGTTTACCACCTTTGTAAAAAAAAAAAGGACTGGTGAGTTTTGTATAATCCTGATTATATTGAAGTTAATAAACCTATATGTGTTTTATATAATTTCTGAATTTTAAAAGCATGTAAGAAAAAAGGATCCAGTCCTAGATATATTTCTGATATAATTAATCATTATGCGAGAGAAATATGTATATTGCAATGTTTCAAAGTCATTAACATAAACATTGTTTTATAAGTGAGTGTTACTTAAATTATATGTTAAACGTTATGGTTTGATAGTTCTGTTATAGCTACGCTTCGTGTTAATTAAAACGGAAGTTTTAAACAACAAAAGATATAGATAATAAACTAACTCATTGCCGGATTGCAGAAATTAGATATTTAAAGTTAATGATTTACTATAATCTTGTACAGTCGACGTCAAAGATTTGTGTACACTTTTACACCTTGTTGCAAAGGATTAAGGTGAAAAATGTAAACATATCTTTGACGTCGACTGTAGTCGTAAAATTACCGTAGCATTCCTAAAATTTTATCTATATTTTTTTTTTATAAATATTACAGGACATACTTACTCTGTTTGACCAAGCCCAACGATAAGCTCAAGAAGGCTTTTGTGTTATGGGTACTCAGTCAACAATATATATGATATACAAATACTTAAATACATATATAAAACACCCATGACTCATTACACAAGTGCTCATTACACACTGTGCTCATTACACAAATAAATGCTCTTATTGAGATTTGAGAGAGAACCCAGGACCATCGGTTTCATAGGCAGCGCCACTACCCACTAGGCCAAACCTGTGGTCCAAATATTCCTAGTATTTTTTTTGTGTAGGTACTACGATGCAACTCTTTGTCATATCTTTGTGATTGACTGGTAAATTATTCGAATTACGTTTTGTTTATTTTTTTAACATATTATACAAGCCTTACCACAAGGGAGTAGACCTAGTATCATTAAAGGGTTACTTTCTAAGGGTTTTAAGTTAGTTCTAAAAGGGTTTTGGTTTTCAAAATATGTTTGTATACGTGCACATAACCTTCAAACGCCAAATTCTAAATATGAATGCTTTTTATTTATTTTGCATGAACGTAAAACTTTACAATTATATGGCTTCGCGTTGCAATAATTACAACATTATAATAACTACGACTACTTAACTATTTACTATATCGAATCTATAAAATGGCCCTTGAGGCATTGTACCAAGGATGCTGGCGGCAATTCTAAATTACTTTTAACCTTTTGCACGCATTTCCTCTAACGTCAAAATGTGACGTGTAAGCCAACGTCTCGACTATTCTATAGCTGTTTGTTAAATTGATTTGACAGCGTCCGCTATAGCCACTACAGGTGTCAGTGGCATGGTAGGCGCGTCATCACGCGACCTCTTTATAGGTTCTTGGTGTTCAAAGGGTTCATATTCCAGGCCTGTTCCTCGACCGGTCTGGCCTAGTTGGTAGTGACCCTGCTTATGAAGCCAATGGTCATGGGTTCATATCCCAGCCAGGGCATTGACTTGTGTGATGAGCACAGATATTTGTTCCTGAGTTATAGGTGCTTTCTATGTATTTAGGTATTTGTATGTATCTATCTATTATATATATCGTCGTCTAGTAGCAACACAAGCCTTACTAAGCTTACCGTAAGACTAGGTCGGATTGTGTAAGATTATCCCGAAATATTTATTTATTGTTTATGTTAGGAGCTATTATTCTCTGGGTAGCCACAGGATAGCTTCTAACCAGAATTACCAATATACAAGGCTGTAGTTTAAAAGCCGACGTGGAACAAGTAGAAACAATATTTAACAATTCAGTGCCACAACATATATATGTAAGCAAACAACGCCATAAATTGCGTGAACAGAGAACGAGCGCTATTTAAACATACCTCTTTTTAGGCAACTTAGCAACAAACAATATCAACTATATTTTTCTATATGTATGTGTTGGCTATGTTTATGTTTGCGTCGGTGTGTGCGTGTAGGCGTGACGGCGATAGTGTTATCGGTTTGAGCCTTGCAAAAATACACAACAAACATGCACAGTATATGTTGAAATTGTACATAATATACAGGTGTGGTTTGAAGGCATTGTTTCCCGATAATGATTCAATATCCGGTTGGTTTAAGCCTAAACTGAGATTAAATGTAATATGATTCCTTGGTATTGTATCGCCAAGTTCTGGTTACACATCTCGATATTGTTTATTATTTTTTATTATTGTCGTGAATACATTTGAATATAACACTAAGGCTGATATCACACTTGCGATTTGCGAGCGAGTTTTATATGGGGGCGAATACGCATCGAGTTCGCCGCGTTCGAGTTTTGTATAGAAATCGCTTGCAAATCGCCCAAGTGTGATAACGCCCTAACGTACCTATTATTTAGAGAATAGAGCAGATTCAGATATTATTTTTATGTCAGGCGATATCATTGTTTAAATAGATATACGTAATAACATAGTGTTACGTAAGATAGACGAATTGACGTAAACTTAACTCACAATTCAGTATAATGTTATATTATCTCGCGATCTTCTCGTATCTTATGTTTAATTTTTCGAAAACTACCTTTATAGATAATCGTAATCTTTCGGTGAATTGCATATTTCCTTATCTGCCGTATAATGTTATCTGAGCTACTTGTATGAGCGCGACATATTTACCGCGTTTTGGCAACTGTGTCTTTAAGTATGTTCACACCTCTCGATTTTCATTAAACATAAGCTTAGATTTCAGATTAAACTTAAGAAAATAAATTGTTGTGATATATTATTTAAACCATGTGAATTTCTGATATATGATGTTGAAGTTAAGAAGCCTTTGGCTCATACACTTTGGACACTTAATATAAGCTAATAAAAAAATTGTTAATTTGATGCCGTTTCCGTATGATAAGAAAAAATATAGTATTACTTGAGACTAACATCATGCTTATCGCAATCATAATTATTTTCTCGCATCATTCAAACTATAACGGCATATTACGTTAACTATTATAATTACTTCTCCACTAAAATAAACTCAAATAATCATTATCTATATTTCAAGAAACAAATGTCATGACAAACATGACGTGCGCGAAAGCGACGGATAGCGCGATAGACGATAAAATGGCAACCATGGTTTTTATTCGTAAATTTCGGACGATTGTCTATGACGCCTTAATTGGAGTAACAGAGAAAAATGCTCGAAATATTCGAATTTCAATGTTCACGGTACCGGGCCTGGTGTAGACAAAATATAGAACGTTCGCTGCGCTATTAGGGCGTTATCACACTAGGGCGATTTGCAAGCGATTTCTATACGAAACTCAAACGCGGCGAACTCGCTGCGTATTCGCCTCCATACAAATCTCAAGTGTGATCAGCTTTAGTTCGTCCACTAAAAGATATGGTTAACTGCAATGTTAACTGCTGCGGCAAAGACGTGTTATATGAAAGAAATTTATATGAATATTCTGAAGCATCTGAAAAACTGGCTACTACGCGGCTTCAGCGCGAAATTGCGCCTTCCTAGTGATAAAACAAAACAACCTAAATAACGCCGCGGCCTCGAAATCTAAATAGCAGCTATCAGCTATGCTTCCGACCTCCTTCGGCTTCCTAACATTCGGCAACACGCGTATCTGATTGCCTAAATACAACAAAATTTACAAATATAAACGATGCCAGCGACTGGCCGACTGCGTTAGTAATTATAATAGGTTTAGTTTACTTTTAATTTATGTCTTATACAACTTTCAGCCGTTTCGCTGTCTTAAATAACTATTTTCGAGGTAAAAACTATTCATTTCCCGTCATCATCATCTTCCTCCCGTCCCGGTATTTTGCTAGGGGTCCGCTTGGCACTTAATCCCAGGATTTGGCGTAGGCACTAGTTGCGACTGCCATCTGACCTTCAAACTCAATAGGTAAACTAGGCCTTATTGGGATAAGTCCGGTGTCCTTACAATGTTTTCCTTCACCGAAAAGCGACTGGTAAATGATATTTCGTTTATAAGTTCCAAACACTCGTTGGTACAAGCCGGGGTTTGAACCTGCGACCTCCGGATTTCAAATCACACGCTCTTACCTCTAGGCCACCAGCGCTCTCTTCCTGTCCTCCTTCCGTCTTATCCTTTTCCAGACTCCGATACTTAATCTATCTCTATATCTAAATCATTAGCTGTTAAATCCTAAGAAGCAAACAAAATGACAAACACACTTTTACACGTATAAACTAGTATGTCTAAGAATGAACAAAGAAACTTTGATCTATTGTTTTCTCACTGATCATTTAGGTATTTCTGTGCAACACACAATGTAAAAATCTAGCTCTTTGTACCCATATAATCTCCGCATTACTAACTGGCGATTGCAGTCTTTTTTTGCTTGCAAGAATCAAGTAAGATTGAAAGAGAAAGTATTATGAGTATGACTATGACTTTTTTCACCAATTAATACTGATATTTTGCCGTGTGATGCCGGCTGACTAGAATAGCACCATGCCATCTCCTCCCGCGGGTGTCGTAAGAGGCGACAAAGGGAAAAATACTACTGACGGGCAGCAGCGTCCGTCGAAACCCAAACAGCTACTGCGGTCGCCAACCCGCCTGCCCAGCGTGGCGACTGTGGCAACTACCCCCAAGATCATACAAGTCATATCTGTGGGAGGCCTATGTCCAGCAGTGGACTGCATACGGCTGAAATGTGTGATACTGATATTATATTTGTATGCGCATACTGTCTATTTCATACGCAAACTGGTGGATTCAGATTTTTTGTCTCCATCTCAGTTGGAAATATCACACACTATTAGTTCACAAAAGTATGCAAAATAATGTAAATACATGTGTATTTGCATACTTTTGTAACAAAAAAATCATTAAGTATTTAAAAAACTGATTATTACTTCTTTTTCAATTTCAATTTTTCAATGTAATTGTACAAAAAATATTCATCTGCAACACCCTGGTATATTGTATGGGTTTGTTATTATTATTCTCTTTATTCATTTTAAATATAAGATATATCGGAGCGGCCAAGGTGGCCACAAATATCGGAACACCTATCAAGGCGATAAAGTGCACGTTCAGATATTATAAAATATATTATTATGTATGTCTCTTCCGTACACGGAACAATGGTGTTCCGGACATTTGGGAGGCGTACGCGGAGCCAGATCGAGCCAACGCGCAGAGGCCCTTTCGACAATTTAATGAAATGTAAGGGGTACACCAAGCGGATGTTGCCCCTGTCCGTATCATGGGACGCGCACAGAGACAGCACCCGCCATGGTGTAAGGACTATTGAGTTATAATGAAATCTAAAATGTACTAGGCTATTGGGTGGAAAGGATGGACTAGCTACTGGGCTATTGGATAAAAAAAAACCAGACGTCTGCCTAATAAAATGGTATTCAATTTTATTTCCGGCAGACGGTGACTCGCCCTATGCGAGATGGGCCCCCACAAAAAGCGACATCAAAGATGGCTCAAGGGCAACACCGGTGCATAGGGCTAAGGGTAGAGAGGTGTCACTGGACTTTAAACATATAGCCAACTCGCCACTTAGGTTTCCACATCTACCCTCGAGAACGCAGCTCTCGCGACCCCACTCTGGACGGCCGGTGAAGGCAAGCCAGAGGCAGGGGACCTGTCCCACCTGTCCGACAGGGCACCCCAGGGGCACTCAGGTACGTGGAGTCGCTACTCTCCAACAGCTCGCCACAAGCTGCCCTGCGTTGCTATTATTATTATTATTATGAGCCTATACTGTCCCACCGCTGGGCAAAGGCCTCCCCCCACTTTTTCCACTCCTGTCGATCTAGAGCCGTCTCTGGCCATTCTTTCAAAACTGGGTTTATGGGTTTGTATTAATTAATAAACATATTAAGAAAATGTATGGAAAACTTAAATTTAGTTATTTTTTAACAATAAAAAAGTTAATCAATAAAGAATCTTATTTCAAAAACCTGCTTATGCGAATTAGGTCAAACGCGATTATGCGAAAAGTCAGATACGAGGTTATAGTTTTAGGTAAGTAATTTAGATTAGAACAAATAAAGTTGGTAATAATTGCAATGTGTTTATTATATTATCGTATAGGCTGTATTTTGTATTTTTAAGACTTCAATATGTCTTCTCTTATCAAGAAAATAATTTACGAATAATCATATCTCGCACTAGCCTTCAATTGAAATATAGACCTTAGCTACATAGTCCTAAGGTTAAAATTGTAAGTTTAGTTTTATTTCCTGTCATTTTCGCCTGCCTATCAAATCCAGGGTCAAACTGTAATGAAATTTAAACTCTATTTCTTTAATACTAAGGTTGATATTACTAAAGCTGTATAAGTTACGAGTTTGCTAAAATAACTGATTTGTTATTAAGTTTTTTACTATATTTAGCGAGTTTATCATAGTTTACGTAAGCAAATAGATTTTTTTTATGAATATGTGACGTACAGTGCTATCTGGTTAACAAATGTACTGATAGGGTAAGTAGATTTTGGTACGCCGTCAGATATATCGGAGCGGCCAAAGTGGCCACAAATATCGGAACACCTATCAAGGCGATAAAGTGCAAGTTCAGATATTTTTGAATAGCTCAGCTGCTCTGATATATTTGATGGCACGCCTGAGTTCTGCGCGTTACTGTATCTCGAGACATTGACTATCACTTTTCTAACGATATGAATTAAAGTGGGACAGGTCTATCTCGACGCGACATACTGTCGCGCCCTTCATATGCTATGTCTAAATATTTTGGAACAATCTTACACAAATCGATCTTGTCCTACGGTAAGCTCAGTAAGGCTCGTGTTAGGTACTAGACGACGATATATAACAGATACATATAAATACTTACATACATAGAAAACTACACTAGGTCAGACCGGTCGAAAAGTTTAGATATTTTCGAGCATCTATAGCTGCTTTAAATGGTATTAAATAATTAAATTAATACATGAACTCATTGGTCATTCTCGTTTGGGTGCGTGTTGGGTCACATAGTTTTGATTGTCATAATTCATCATTAGCCATAAATCCATCATTTGGCATAATCCATTTTTTTTCCAAAACTGTTTCCAAAAATGTAATGTAAATGTTTAATATTTTAGGTTAGGTTAGGTTTGTTTTATAACAATCCCTAAAAATAACATGTTCAGAAAAAAAAAACGCATTATGACAATTGATTTTTATGACAAACGATGAATTTATGACAATCAATAATTATGCGACCCAATATGGACCCTTCTCGATTACTATAAAGAGGTTTGAGTGCTGTGGACGTTGAGAGAACGCCTAGCATTATTTTTAATTAATCAGAAAAGTCTGCTAGCCAAGATCTTCGATATTTAAATCGAAAGAAAAATAGAAAAATTTTACTCGCAGCGGGACTCGAACCCACAACGACTGGACCACTAGCCCACTACCAGTTGTGCTATACAAGTACCGCTTGGAATTGTTAAATAGTGATCCAGTGGTTGTGGGTTCGAGTCCCGCTAAGAGTCAAAATTTTCTATTTTTCTTTCCATTTAAATATCAAGAACGTTTAGTAGTTTAAAATAGATATGTTCATTTAGACGGCAATCATTGATACCGACTTATGAAAAATAATTTTAAAATAAACATGTAAATATTTAATTTAAAAATGACTAGAAAATAAATATTTATATGTCTAATAAAATTGAGATGTTGTCATTAACATCGATAATTTTTTATCGATAAAATATTTGGTCACACATTTATTATAGATGCCCCGAGTTCCCAGGTATGACGATGATGATATACCTAGGTGTTTTGTAAACTAGGTGAAGTGAGCTCATGTATCGCTGTAAAACAGTTTTATCTTGTAAAAGCAACATAAATTAAGCCATTTTCGCACGACGCCTGTTTGTTAGTGTTGCAACCCGCAAACAAATAGTGTAAAATGTGCGATAGTGATGTTGGACATACTCGCAACTATCGATAACTTGTAAGTGAAATATTTATCTAAGGCCAGAGCCGGTCGCCTGCCAAGCGTGCTAGAAATCGCTCCCGTGGCGGACTTTGTTGGGCAGTGGACGTCCGATATATAGGAGAAAAAAAGACCAGAGGCGCTACCGCCAAACATGATATTCGTAAATTTCGGCCATCTTTCTCTTTTAACCCAACTAAGACGTGCAACGGAGAGATCATGAGAGTGACAGGGACAATCGTCCAAAATTTGCGAATATCGTGTTTCGCGGTAGCGCCGCAGGGCTTCACCAGAGGTTCAGTTAACTTTGACAGTTTAAACAAGTCGTGGTGAAAGATATATCTCGAGTGTCATATTAACAAACAATACTAATCGTAGGATGAGTTTCTATGGTACATTTCAAGCCTATGTCTGATATGACGTATGGATTATTCAACCAGTATACGCATAAGCCACCTCCAATACGTTGCTGAAGCATAGATAAATATTCGCTATCGATTAAAAACTGAGCTTGATGACGTGAGCTACCGCAAAAATGCAAGTTCTAAAACTTCGGGCATCTTCTCTTTTACTGCAATAAAGGCGTAATTTATCGTTGGGCTGTGTTGTAGGTACATCAGCGGTCGTGGCCCACAAAAATGGTCTCTCCGGAAGATCAGAGCTGACTCTCGGGTCAGCATTTATATTTCGTGGTAAACTTTTTAATTTTCATTTTTTATAGTACTTAATTGGTACATGTTTGTAGTGTAGTTTATCACGAATAAATAATTTGAATAATTAGAGTGACAATCGTTCGAAATTAGCGAATTTAAGCCACCGCAACGCAGTACCCTTACCGTGAGTTGTGACATTGACGTTTTCGATAACGAGTATCGAGTTTACTATCTGTGCATCTCGTTCGCACTAAAATAGTATAAGCGAGATGCACAGATAGTAAGCTCGATACTCGTTATCGAAAACGCCAATATGACAACCCATGGCAAGGGTACAGGCCTTAGACAGCCACACACCGTTCTTGCACGTATGCTTAGTAGGACAGTATACTATCGTATAGATCTATCGATAACTACTCGTGTCCCACCCCTACGGTTAAGAAACGCGAGCATGTTCCCATCCCCATTGTTCCGCTCCGCAACAAACAAACTTACGTAACCCAGTCTCATGTGTTACATTACATTACCTGTTTTACCACAATTTATTAACTTGCAACTTGCCGACATCAGATATATCGGAGCTCTCGAGGTGGTCATAAATATCTGATGGACTTTGTATTAGTAACCATTTAGTAGTAATGTTTAATTGACATCGTATCTTTCAATTGCAATGAATACCGGTATTTAATACAGGTATTTAATATCGTAAATAGTCTAGCCATAGAGGTATGCATAAAAGCGAAATGACAACAATACCTCTAATTAGAATACAGGTATTCTTTTATTAGCGGTAATAGTCTGTCAAATGTATACAGGTATTTAATAAAACCGGTTTTACAATCCCTGCCTTGTAGGGCCTAACGGGAAAAATTGGATATTGAAAATTTATCGTCTATCTCTTCGCTCTTCTATCGCTGTCTATCGATAGAAACGAAATAAAACGATTTAAAGGCGGTTTTCCACCAGCGAGACGAGAAAGCACGATTTTATTTATTATCATCTCAGCCATAAGACGTCCACTGCTGAACATAGGCCTCCATTAGACCTCTACATGTACCGGTTGGAAGCGACCTGCATCCAGCGTCTTCCGGCGACCTTAATGAGGTCGTCTGTCCGCCTTGTGGGTGGACGTAGGACGTCGCTTGCTAGTCCGTGGTCTCCACTCGAGCACTTTTCGACCCCATCTGCCGTCTTCTCTGCGTGCAATGTGGCCTGCCCATTGCCACTTCGGCTTGCTAATTATTTATTTGTACGCAAAATTATTTGATTATATCATGATGGCGTACCTTAAGAGTGATTTTTGCAAGGACACAGTTCTGCCCGCGCGAGTTCGCGCGAGAAATATCCTTGCAAAGGCAACATTTTATTGTTTATTTTCTGTGTAGTGAAAAATTATCTATATCCATACAAAACTGGTTATTGATAGATAACCTTATCTTACCCGGTTACATAAATATCGATTGATGGAATCATATTCCGGCACACGATTGTACAGAATACGGTTTTAGGATAAGTTACGCACTTTTGCTACCGCCGGCGATAACGCCAGCGTCGCCAGCACGTGTGCAAAATTGACGTATATCTTGTCATCATCGTCATATCAGAAGGACGTCCACTTCTGGACATAGGCCTCCCCTATAGCGACCCACAGTGACCCATTTTGCAACCACATCCAGTTGATTACCGCGATCTTTAATATCGTCAATCTGGGATCTACCAACGCAACGCTGCCTTCCGAACCCCTTACCATGAGTTGTGACTTTGAGGTTTTCGATAACGAGTATCGAGTTTACTATCTGTGCATCGCGCTTGTACTATATCAGTGTGAACGAGATGCACAGATAGTAAACTCGATACTTGTTATCGAAAACCTCAATGTCACAACTCATGGTAAGGGTACCGGTTTGTGGTCTCCTCTCGAGAACCTTTACACCTCGGTTCTAATGTCAGAGTCAAAGTTTTCTTGTAGCTCATTAAAATTAGTTCCGATTGACGAAAGTTATTTTTTTTTGTTTATACAACGACGGTGGCAAAAAAGCATAAGGCCCGCCTGATGGTAAGCAGTTACCGCAGCCTACCGGTACCGCGAACATGGAAGTTCGTATATTTCGGGAATTTTTCTCTTTTACTCCAATTAAGGTTTCATGAGAGTGACAGAGACATCTTCCGAAATTAACGAATATCGTTGTTCGCGGTAGCGTATACGATTCCTAACTAGCAAAATCGAACCAGATTTAGTTTAACGGTAGGCAAAGGGTAGGGTTTAAGGGTAAGCAACGCGCATGTGTATCCTATGGACTCGACGAGAGTCCGCGCGTTACTTACCCTAAACGTTACGGACCGGACGGTACCCTAAAACGTTGTCGGAGCTCTGGGTACCTTACTCACCATCAGGACACAACACTAAATACCTGAAAAGTAGCAGTGCTATTATGGCTGTGGTCTTCTGTAAGGAGGTACCTCCCCAGTTGAGCTTCTCCAGACTCAAGCGTGATGGTCATCGCTGTGCCCTACCTCTCATTGTTGGACATACTTTAAGGACATACCCGCTGATCTCTGATGCTGGAGCCAGAAGGTAGCAAAAGCAACTCTTAAAATACACCAGATAAACCTTTAGGCTCGTTAGAATCCTTTCTATGTGTGTGACTACTGTCCAAATAAAGTACAGTCGGCGATAAAAGCTTGTACCAAAAATGTAATTCTTGACAGAAACTTATTAAAACGCTAAATGATTAATTGATTCGTTTAAAGCGCTGGTCTAAGAGCTCACAAGTAGGGCTTCAAACCCAGGCTTGTACCAATGAGTTTTTCGCAACTTGATGTGCGAAATATCATATGATATTTATACCAGTCGCTTTTCTGTAAAGACAAGCGTACAACAAATACATCGTAAGGACACCAGACTAATCCCAATAAAGCCTAGTTTACTCTGGGTTGGAAGGTCAGATGGCAGTCTTGGGTCAACAAGGGACTCCAAGCTCCCATGAGCCGAGGCTAAATGCCGGGACAACGCGAGAAAGATAATGAAGTTTCTTTGAAAATAGGTACATTTAGTTTAGGTATTTTTTTGTTCATAAGTTTAAAGGGCCTACATATGTTTATACTATGTTTCTGTTATCTCCTGGATAGAATATTTATATTTACAATCGCTAGAGCTGCGTTCTCGAGGGTAGATGTGGAAACCTAAGTGGCGAGTTGGCTATATGTTTAAAGTCCAGTGACACTTCTCTACCCTTAGCTCTTTGCACCGGTGTTGCCTTGAGCCATCTTTCATGCATGTCGCTTTTTGTTGGGGCCCATCATACGGCGAGTCACCGTCTGCCGGAAATAAAATTGTATGCCATTTTATTAGGCAGGCGTCCAGTTTTTTATCCAATAGCCCAGTAGCTAGTCCATCCTTTCCACAAAATAGCCTAATAGTATATTCTAGATTCCATTAAAACTAATAGTCCTTATCCTTACATCATAGCGGGTACTGTCTTTGTGCGCGTCCCATAATACGAACAGAGGCAACATCCGCTTAGTGTACCCCTTACATTTCATGAAATTGTCGAAAGGGCCTCTGCGCGTTGGCTCAATCTGGCTCCGCGTACGCCTTTCAAATGTCCGGAACACCATTGTTCGGTGTACGGAAAAGACCTTAAAAATAGTTGAATTAGGTCCACTGTAAAAATGACAAAGGTACCTAGTTCTAGTTGACAGATCTCCATTTGTTTCACCATACGCGTGTTTGCTACCGTATTTATGAATAACCGTCTCATCCGTCTTCCGATTAACTACATTTTCAGCGACCGAGAGACAGAACAGAATTTATTACCAAGTTGGGCGCAAACAACAACATTTTTGTATACGTCCTCACGTACAGCTGTGAAAACACGCACACACACACAAACCAGGAAACGTCTAGCGAAAAGCAAACAAGGGTCTTTTGTGTTGTGTAAACAAAATGGCGGCATATTCCCTTCGCCGCACATACGTGTGCGGTCGGAGTTTAAAACAACAACCATATTATCTTGACCTCTAGATTTGAACCAATTGTTCGCTGTATAAAAAAGGTTTTACACTGGCTTCATTAGACCTTGGATATTATCAGGCTCTGTGGGCGAATGGAATGTAAACATATATGCAATGCAACAGGCGTGACGCGGTCGACGAAAAAGCGGTACAGGTTAAGTTCGCTAGATGGCAGAGTTAAACTTAGTTGTGCAGGTACGAGGCTCGGTGTAATAGTTTGGATATTAAAACTCAGATGGCGCGCAATTCAATATTTGATTATTATTTTTATATTCTATAAAAAAATATTATTGAATTTAAATAGGTTCAATTTAAATAAATGTTTCAGTATAGCCTTTCCTAAAGAGAATATAACATTACGTTAAGACTTAAATATATTGGTAGCTGTACAAACCTACAATAATTGTTCATAGTTTTTTGACAACTGATCTGCTTTTGTAATTTTCTTTTTCTATCTTTGTATTATATGATAATATAATGATGATACTATATTATGTATAGGTCTAACGGAGCCGACATGGTCTTATAGACAAAGGTTCCTAAATAAAACAGATAAAAAAAAATGCTCGCTGTACTAGTGCTGCGCCCTGGCGGCAGAATATTGCAATAATACTTGCTGTTTACAAAATGGAGAAACATTAGCTTCGTCCATAACCTATAATATTCATTTATTGTTTGGTTTTTAACCTGAATGCGATTCCTATTAAAACCGTTCCAATGAATGAACACAACTGAATCACATCAGGCGAGACGATAAGGAAAGAAAGATGTTTATGTGAAGAAGTGTAAATAAAGCCCAGATAAGGCTCGCTGCGATAATACCCGCGTCATCATCATCATATCGACGTTACTACCAGGGTCTACATAACGACAGGTCTGGCCTGGTGGGTAGTGACCCTTGATATTCTCCTAAGGCCTACCATACAAATAATATCCTATTTGTAAATTTCGGACGATTGTATCTGTCACTCCAAGTAAGGCGTCATGAGAGTGACATAGACAATCGACCAAAATTTACGAAAATCATTTTTTGCGGTAGCGCCGTTGTTCTTTATAGTGTATTAGAATCTCTTTTGTGTCAAAATCGAAGGAAACAACTGAAATTCAACTCTATTCCAATTGTATAAAATACAAATTTCATTATAATAATTAGTACTACAGGTAGGCTCGTGGGGCTTACGAGGATTTGAAGCCGCTGGCTTTGAGGCCTGTGAGGCTTTGGTACCGCCAACGTCGAAGTTCGTATATTTCTCTATAACTTCAATTAAAGGGTGAACACTATTAAATTGTCGCCTACATTTTTACTTTGCTAGCGTGTTGCATCGAACCTTTTTGAATATTCTTTTAAAATTTTAAATTTAGAAGGCTCGTAATATATTAGACAACCATAAAATGTTCATTTGTTTTTATTTATGAAAATGGCGTTACACGAAAAATGTTCGCGAATTAATTTTGCAAGAATTCAGTAAAAATCCTCATTTATCAACTTTAGATCTGGCAAAATCTTGTCAAACAACTCGGAGGACGGTTCAACGAACCCTAAAAAAAATTAAACAAGGTGAAACTATAGATAGGAAGCGGCGTGAAGGTCAACCCACCAGAAAATCTAATGTTAAGTTACAATCAAAGGTGTGCAAGCTATTTGATAAGAATCCGAGTATCTCTTCCCGGGATGTGGCGAAAAAGTAGGCACTAGTCAAGCAAACGACCACAAAATTTAAAAAGAATGCGGCATTACAACATATAAGAAGCAAAAGGCTCCCAAGAGAACTGTGGATCAATATAATCGTGCGGTTAGACGTTCTAGGTTATTGTATACCTTGTTGATTGAGAAAAAATGTTGCCTAATTATTGACGATGAAACCTACGTCAAGGCAGATTTCAAGTCTTTACCAGGTAACCAGTACTATTCCTCTCGTGACATCTCGAATCTTGACGAATCGGAAAAGGTGATCCCGGTAGAAAAATTTGCAAAAATACCTTGTTTGGCAAGCTATATGCCAGTGCGGCATGAGGAGCTCACCATTTATCACTACCGGGACAATTAACACCGATATTTATATATCAGAATCATACGTCGCACTCCAGCGGGCAGTTTGGTGGCAAGGTAAGGTTTACAAAAAAATCTTAACTTACAAGTATTATAATGTACTTAGTATTTGTAACAGTTTATTAAAATTAGTTACCGGTTATCAATTATTAATTTTATTAGTCTTTAACGTATAGATACTCTGCAGTGATGACTGATAGCCTTTTAAGTGGCCACTTATAAAACGAATAAATAGCTGACATGTGTCATTATGACTGTCGTTCAAACTTATATTTGTTGTTGCAGTGCCGTCTATTTAATAGAAAGATTTGCTTTATTTGTTAAATTGCATATCTATTTATTGCAAATTTGCAATGGATAGGATACTACCACAACCTATCCAAACTTAAGTCACAGAAAGGTCGCATACAATAAGAACGTTGACCGCCGGGAATTTAGAAAAAATATTAATAATATATTCCCATAACATAGCTGCTTAAGTAAATTAAATATTTTGCATACTTGCAATTGTATTTTTATTTAAAATTTAATGAATACTAAAAAATAAACACGTAATTAACGTACAACCTTAGTTGCTAAGATATTTAGAATCGTACATTATAAATACTAGGTACCAAGTACTAAGTACAAATACTTCTGATTATTTGAAAATGAATTGATGTATTTGTGAACCTTATCTATCATTTTGACATGCCACCAAATTGCCCGCTGGAGTGCGACGTATGATCAGAATGCTTGAAAAAGAAACTGTTACCATTCATAAAGAAACACACTTCCTCAACATTGTTTTGGCCAGATTTAGCAAGTTGCCATTATTCGTCTCGAACTTTGGAATGGTATAAGGCGAATTCAGTCGAGGTAGTGCCTAAGGAGAGTAACCCACCTAACTGTCCCGAACTTCGCCCCATCGAAAAATATTGGGCTAATATATAATAATATAGGATAAGTTACGCACTTTAGCTACCACCGGCGATAACGCGAGCACGTGTGCAAAATTGACGTATAGTCAAGTTCTTGTCATCATCGTCATATCAGAAGGACGTCCACTGCTGGACATAGGCCTCCCCTATAGCGACCCACAGTGAACGGTTTTGCGCCATCCCCATCCAGTGGATTACCGCGATCTTTAACATATCGTCAATCTGGGATCTACCAACGCAACGCTGCCTTCCGTACCCATTACCATGAGTTGTGACAATGAGGTTTTCTATAACGAGTATCGAGTTTACTATCTGTGCATCTCGCTTGTACTATTTCAGTGTGAATGAGATGCACGGATAGTAAACTCGATACTCGTTATCGAAAACCTCAAAGTCACAACTCATGGTAAGGGTACCGGTTTGTGGTCTCCACTCGAGAACCTTTACGCCTCGGTTCTATGTCAGAGTCAAAGTTTTCTTGTAGCTCATTAAAACTATTTCCGATTGACGAAAGTTATTATTTTTTGTTTATACAACGACGGTGGCAAAAAACCATACGGCCCGCCTGATAGTAAGCAGTTACCGCAGCCTACCGGTACCGCGAACATGGAAGTTCGTATATTTCGGGAATTTTTCTCTTTTACTCCAATTAAGGTTTCATGAGAGTGACAGAGACATCTTCCGAAATTAACGAATATCGTTGTTCGCGGTAGCGTATACGATTCCTAACTAGCAAAATCGAACCAGATTTAGTTTAACGGTAGGCAAAGGGTTGGGTTTAAGGGTAAGCAACGCGCATGTGTATCCTATGGACTCGACGAGAGTCCGCGCGTTGCTTACCCTAAACGTTACGGACCGGACGGTACCCTAAAACGTTGTCGGAGCTCTGGGAACCTTACTCACCATCAGGACACAACACTAAATACCTGAAAGCTAAGGAGGAGGTACTTCCCCAGTTGAGCTTCTCCAGACTCAAGCGTGATGGTCATCGCTGTGCCCTACCTCTCATTGTTTGACGTAGTTTAAGGACATACCCGCTGATCTCTGATGCTGGAGCCAGAAGGTAGCAAAAGCAACTCCTAAAATACACAAGATAAACCTTTAGGCTCGTTAGAATCCTTTGTATGAGTGTGACTATTGTCCAAATAAAGTACAGTCGGCGATAAAAGCTTGTACCAAAAATGTAATTCTTGACAGAAACTTATTAAAACGCTAAATGATTAATTGATTATATATAATAATTTTCGTTTAAAGCGCTGGTCTAAGAGCTCACAAGTAGAGCTTCAAACCCAGGCTTGTACCAATGAGTTTTTCGCAACTTGATGTGCGAAATATCATATGATATTTATACCAGTCGCTTTTCTGTAAAGAAATACATCGTAAGGACACCAGACTAATCCCAATAAAGCGTAGTTTACTCTGGGTTGGAAGGTCAGATGGCAGTCTTGGGTCAACAAGGGACTCCAAGCTCCCATGAGCCGAGGCTAAATGCCGGGACAACGCGAGGAAGATAATGAAGTTTCTTTGAAAATAGGTACATTTAGTTAAGGTATTATTTTTTTCACCGGTTCGTAAGTTTAAAGGGCCTACATATGTTTATACTCAATTTATACTATGTTTCTGTTATCTCTTGGATATAATATTTATATTTATAATCGCTAGAGCTGCGTTCTCGAGGGTGTATGTGGAAACTTAAGCGGCGAGTTGCCCATGTTTAAAGTCAAGTGACACCTCTCTACCCTTAGCCCTTTGCACCGTTGTTGCCCTTAAGCCATCTTTCATGTCGCTTTTTGTTGGGGCCCATCATATGGCGAGTCACCGTCTGCCGGAAATAAAATTGTATACCATTTTATTAGGCAGGCGTCCGGTTTTTTATCCAATAGCCCATTAGGTAGTCCATATTTTCCACCTAATAGCCTAGTATATTCTAGATTCCTTTGAAACTCAATAGTCCTTATCCTTACATCATAGCGGGTGCTGTCTCTGTGCGCGTCCCATGGTCATGATACGGACAGGGGCAACATCCGCTTAGTGTACCCCTTACATTACATGAAATTGTCGAAAGGGCCTCTGCGCGTTGGCTCAATCCGGCTCCGCGTACGCCTCCCAAATGTCCGGAACACCATTGTTCCGTGTACGGAAAAGACATATAACGCCAAATAGTTGTATTAGGTCCACTGTAAAAATGACAAAGGTACCTAGTTCTAGTTGACAGATCTCCATTTGTTTCACCATACGCGTGTTTGCCACCGTATTTATGAATAACCGTCTCATCCGTCTTCCGATTAACTACATTTTCAGCGACCGAGAGACAGAACAGAATTTATTACCAAGTTGGGCGCAAACAACAACATTTTTGTATACGTCCTCACGTACAGCTGTGAAAACACGCACACACACACAAACCAGGAAACGTCTAGCGAAAAGCAAACAAGGGTCTTTTGTGTTGTGTAAACAAAATGGCGGCATATTCCCTTCGCCGCACATACGTGTGCGGTCGGAGTTTAAAACAACAACCATATTATCTTGACCTCTATATTGAGCCAATTGTTAGCCGTTTAAAAAAGGTTTTACACTGGCTTCATTAGACCTTGGATATGCTCAGGCTCTGTGGGCGAATGGAATGTAAACATATATGCAATGCAACAGGCGTGACGCGGTCGACGAAAAAGCGGTACGGGTTAAGTTCGCTAGATGGCAGAGTTAAACTTAGTTGTGCAGGTACGAGGCTCAGTGTAATAGTTTGCATATTAAAACACAGATGGCGTGCAATTCAATATTTGATTATTCTTTCTATATTTTATAAAAAAAATATTATTGAATTTAAATAGGTTCAATTTCAATAAATGTTTCAGTATAGACTTTCCTAAAGAGAATATAACATTACGTTAAGACTTAAATATATTGGTAGCTGTACAAACCTACAATAATTGTTCATAGTTTTTTGACAACTGATCTGCTTTTGTAATTTTCTTTTTCTATCTTTGTATTATATGATAATATAATGATGATACTATATTATGTAGAGGTCTAACGGAGCCGACATGGTCTTATAGACAAAGGTTCCTAAATAAAACAGAAAAAAAAATGCTTGCTGTACTAGTGCTGCGCCCTGGCAGCAGAATATTGCAATAATACTTGCTGTTTACAAAATGGAGAAACATTAGCTTCGTCCATAACCTATAATATTCATTTATTGTTTGGTTTTTAACCTGAATGCGATTCCTATTAAAACCGTTCCAATGAATGAACACAACTGAATCACATCAGGCGAGACGATAAGGAAAGAAAGATGTTTATGTGAAGAAGTGTAAATAAAGTCCAGATAAGGCTCGCTGCGATAACACCCGCGTCATCATCATCATATCGACGTTACTACCAGGGTCTACATAACGACAGGTCTGGCCTGGTGGGTAGTGACCCTTGATATTCTCCTAAGGCCTACCATACAAATAATATCCTATTTGTAAATTTCGGACGATTGTCTCTGTCACTCCAATTAAGGCGTCATGAGAGTGACATAGACAATCGACCAAAATTTACGAATATCGTTTTTTGCGGTAGCACCGTTGTTCTTTATAGTGTAGGAAATAAAGTAGAATCTCTTTTGTGACAAAATCGAAGGAAACAACTGAAATTCAACTCTATTCCAATTGTATAAAATACAAATTTCATTATAATAATTAGTACTACAGGTAGGCTCGTGGGGCTTACGAGGATTTGAAGCCGCTGGCTTTGAGGCCTGTGAGGCTTTGGTACCGCCAACGTCGAAGTTCGTATATTTCTCTATAACTTCAATTAAAGGGTGAACACTATTAAATTGTCGCCTACATTTTTACTTTGCTAGCGTGTTGCATCGAACCTTTTTTGAATATTCTTTTAAAATTTTAAATTTAGAAGGCTCGTAATATATTAGACAACCATAAAATGTTCATTTGTTTTTTATTTATGAAAATGGCGTTACACGAAAAAAATGTTCGCGAATTAATTTTGCAAGAATTCAGTAAAAATCCTCATTTATCAACTTTAGATCTGGCAAAATCTTGTCAAACAACTCGGAGGACGGTTCAACGAACCCTAAAAAAAATTAAACAAGGTGGAACTATAGATAGGAAGCGGCGTGAAGGTCAACCCACCAGAAATCTAATGTTAAGTTACAATCAAAGGTGTGCAAGCTATTTG
The DNA here is from genome assembly GCA_022674325.2 of Grapholita molesta. NCBI lineage: Eukaryota > Metazoa > Arthropoda > Insecta > Lepidoptera > Tortricidae > Grapholita > Grapholita molesta. The sequence goes on along the minus strand of CP053142.2, from coordinate 11,047,467 downwards.
ATAAGAATCCGAGTATCTCTTCCCGGGATGAGGCGAAAAAAGTAGGCACTAGTCAAGCAAATGTCCAAAAATTAAAAAGAATGCGGCATTACAACATATAAGAAGCAAAAGGCTCCCAAGAGAACTGTGGATCAATATAATCGTGCGGTTAGACGTTCTAGGTTATTGTATACCTTGTTGATTGAGAAAAATGTTGCCTAATTATTGACGATGAAACCTACGTCAAGGCAGATTTCAAGTCTTTACCAGGTAACCAGTACTATTCCTCTCGTGACATCTCGAATCTTGACGAATCGGAAAAGGTGATCCCGGTAGAAAAATTTGCAAAAAAATACCTTGTTTGGCAAGCTATATGCCAGTGCGGCATGAGGAGCTGACCATTTATCACTACCGGGACAATTAACACCGATATTTATATATCAGAATCATACGTCGCACTCCAGCGGGCAGTTTGGTGGCAAGGTAAGGTTTACAAAAAAATCTTAACTTACAAGTATTATAATGTACTTAGTATTTGTAACAGTTTATTAAAATTAGTTACCGGTTATCAATTATTACTTTTATTAGTCTTTAACGTATAGATACTCTGCAGTGATGACTGATAGCCTTTTTAAGTGGCCACTTATAAAACGAATAAATAGCTGACATGTGTCATTATGACTGTCGTTCAAACTTATATTTGTTGTTGCAGTGCCGTCTATTTAATAGAAAGATTTGCTTTATTTGTTAAATTGCATATCTATTTATTGCAAATTTGCAATGGATAGGATACTACCACAACCTATCCAAACTTAAGTCACAGAAAGGTCGCATACAATAAGAACGTTGACCGCCGGGAATTTAGAAAAAATATTAATAATATATTCCCATAACATAGCTGCTTAAGTAAATTAAATATTTTGCATACTTGCAATTGTATTTTTATTTAAAATTTAATGAATACTAAAAAATAAACACGTAATTAACGTACAACCTTAGTTGCTAAGATATTTAGAATCGTACATTATAAATACTAGGTACCAAGTACTAAGTACAAATACTTCTGATTATTTGAAAATGAATTGATGTATTTGTGAACCTTATCTATCATTTTGACATGCCACCAAATTGCCCGCTGGAGTGCGACGTATGATCAGAATGCTTGAAAAAGAAACTGTTACCATTCATAAAGAAACACACTTCCTCAACATTGTTTTGGCCAGATTTAGCAAGTTGCCATTATTCGTCTCGAACTTTGGAATGGTATAAGGCGAATTCAGTCGAGGTAGTGCCTAAGGAGAGTAACCCACCTAACTGTCCCGAACTTCGCCCCATCGAAAAATATTGGGCTAATATAAAAACTAAACTGCGAAAAACTTGCCAACCTGCCACTTCATTACCAGATTTTCAACGAAAATGGATTAAATGCACAAAATTGTTAAGCGATGATTCCGTGCGAAATTCAATGAATCACGTCAAAAGTAATGTCCGGAAATTTTCTCGTCGTTCGATGAAATAGCCCTAATATTTTTTAAAATGATTTTACGCTGTATAAAATTAGTCATATAAAGAATTTTGAGCACTTTGGATTTTTATTTTGTCGTCTGTAGCATGTTCGACCTGCGACAATTTAATAGTGTTCACCCTTTAGGGTGTCATGGGAGTGACAGAGACAATCGTCATTTACGAATATCGTTTTTCGCTGTAACGCCGCTGCGTACGGCTCATCTTGGTAATACCTATGAACGTTTGTAACTCAAGATGATTCACACGCGCATTGCCTACCCTTTCAGCTCTGTGGAGGCCTTAATTACCAACAGGAACACAACATATGTAGTCCTATTAGGTTATGGTTTTCTGGTACTTCGCCAGTCAGGCTCCTGTCCAGATGATACACAGTGCCCTGTCTTTTGGACATAACATTTTTTTTTATTACAACGACGGTGGCAAACAAGTATACTGCCCGCCTGGTGGTAAGCAGTTACCGTAGGGTTGAACGCCTGCAACTCCAGAGGATTCACATGCGCCTTGCCTACCCTTTAAGAACCTATACACTCCTTTTTTGAAGAACCTCATACTGTAGTCCCTATAGGGAAAACCTCGGCATTCCACAGCTGGAGCTTACATATGAGAACGTCGAAAAAACGCAGGACAAACGCTAGTGTGCTCTAAAGCATACCCTGGCCTGACAAATGGACGTTAAAAGTAACGTATGTCAACTCGGGGAGGAATTTTTTGGACCCGGGTATGTCCTTAAACTACGTCCAACAATGAGAGGTAGGGCGCAGCGAAGTACCATCATGCTCGAATCTGGAGAAGCCCAACTGGGACCTCCTCCTTACAGAAGACCATAGCCATAATAGCACTGCTACCTTTCAGGTATGTAGTGTTGTGTTCCTGATGGTGAGTAAGGTTCCCAGAGCTCCAACCCCCCTTAAAGGTCGGCAACGCGCTTGTGACTCCCCTGGTGCCCATGGGTGACGGTAATTGCTTACCATCAGGCTATCCGTCTGCTCGCTTGCCACCTTTTGTCATAAAAAAAAATAATTGAACCTTGTTGATTCAGTACTTCTAAAACAATCCATGTTTGAGTTGTTTAGGCCGCGACCCGACTCGGGTTTCAGTAAACAGGCGGTCATAACATCGTGCAACTATTGCTGACTATTATAGCTACCGAAATACTGGCAGGGAGTTTTAAATAGTTCATGGAGTTTTCGCTAGATGGCGCTGATTTGAGGTTCTAAAGCTCGTAAAAGCTGTAGGTCGAATTAAATAAACAAATAAATAAATAAATATTTCGGGACAATCTTACACAAATCGACCTAGTCCTACGGTAAGCTCAGTAAGGCTTGTGTTGCAGGTACTAGACGACGATATATATAATAGATAGATACATATAAATACTTAAATACATAGAAAACACCCATGACTTAGGAACAAATATCTGTGCTCATCACACAAATTAATGCCCCGGCTGGGAATCGAACCCAGGACCATCGGCTTCATAGGCAGGGTCACTACCCACTAGGCCAGACCGGTCGTCAAAAATTGTTCTATTAACAGACTAATTGCCGACACTGAAGTATATTCGCACTTTCGAGTATTTAGTTAGAAATAGTATCTTGCATAATTATTCAAATGAATATTAATAATGTTGACATACAATACAAGTATACAATAAAATTGTCAAGACATAAATGCTAAATATTTCATAGGTAAACTGACCTATACTGTGTGTAAGTCTAATACGGGCGAAGAATTAAAGCAGACATAAGATTTACCAGTATAATCGTTAACCAAAAGGTTTTTCTTTAATTATACCTATTATACATATGTAATTAATTTTTGTAAAATTTCTGAACAGTAATGTACAGCGAACATTACGCGATATTAGCATTTGAAACTAACTGTCAACGAGTGTTTAACTCGAGTGTGTTGCATTCCATTGCGGGCCGAATTTTTTTGTATGGATAAATTTTTTATTGTACTTCTAAGCAAAAGTTATCTAAATATATTTCTTATGTCCTATTCTACCCTCCGTTAAGAGATTCGCCCGTATAAGATTTACATACTGTATATAAATATGAGAATTCTCGAAAGATTCGAAAAGCTATCACAAGATATATATTCAAAAAATCTTCTTATCTCAGCATAATAGTATTATGGCTACTATGATTTTTGAAGACTAGAGTATAATTTATATAAAAAACATAACATTCATTGCTAATTGCTATACACTATACAATTTATGTATATTCAGGAGCAGAAGTTGCTAACCGGACTGACACTCTCTTGTCTGTTGACTTGACTAGTAACCGCGAAAATCCAAACTAGGTCCATACTACATTTCCATATTAATATTATAAAAGCCAAAGTAACTCTGCCTGTCTGTTGATCTGTCTGTTGTGTCTCTCTGTGCGATGAATTTGGTATGGAGAGAGTTTGAGCTACGACGTTTGAGAAGGACATAGGATAATTTTTATCTCGCAACCATACTTTAAAGACGGGCGTGGCTGGCCGACGAAGTCGCGAGGAAAAGCTAGTAGTATCTAATGCGTAAACGTACCATTGTCTCTGTCACTCAAATTATGTTTTCATTGGCGTAAAAGAGAATAATTAACGAAATTTGGATTTTCGAGATATGATCTAAGCCATCAGCCACGGACATATTTCGGCCACGGTTAGCAGGCGGGTAGGCGATCACCAGTATATTCCACGCTGCTGGGCGTCCGTTGCTAGTTTCTGGTCGCTGCTTGGAGGGTATCGTTCTGGATTTATAGATTCACAAATCACATTTCAGCCGTATGCAGTCCACTGCTGGATATAGGCCTCCCACCGATATGACTTGTATCATCTTGGGGGTAGTTGCCATAGTCGCCACGCTTGGCAGGCGGGTTCGCGACCGCAGTAACTGTAGATTGGGTTTCGACGGATGCTGCTGCCCGTCCGTAGGATTTTTCCCTTGGTCGCCTCTTACAACACCCGCGGGAGGAGATGGACTGGTGCTATTCTAGTCAGCCGGCATCACACGGCATAGGATTTATAAATATATGGTTAAAATATATTTTTATACACGGGTTCGATTCTAATGTTTAATCTTAGACCGGATGATGAAGATTGCAGTACCTTTGTTAGTCAGGTGTTGCTTTTGCTATTAGTCATAGATAAGATTGCAAGCCTGACAATATTTAAAAATAATAGTAATTGTTTACTTAGCGGTGCATCGTAGGTAAAAGTCAATACAGCCATGACTTAGTGCTGAGGTTCTGCATACATTCTAATATTCTAATTTGTACTTTTTGCTCCACCCGTCTCCCAAAGAACGCCACAGTCATGTTTTATTTATAAGACTGACCAACGTTTGACTGCAGTCGCACCTGATGGTAAGTGTCGACGAGGTCGAGGGTGTAGCACGCTGGTTCAGTAACAGAGAGATCTGAGAGCATGAGGGATTGAATGCCATAATCGCCACGCTTGGCAGGTGAAGTGCGATTGCAGTACGTTCTAAACGGACGTTGCTGCCCGTACTCCAGTGGTTCCTGGTATTCCTAATTTGAAAATTTTTAAGTCATCGATAAGAGTTTGGACTTTGAGGCTTTAACAGAAAATTTCGTTCAAGGGGAAAGTGTTTTTACTTTTGAGTCTTGAACTTGACTCTGACCGAAAGCTCTGTCAGAAACTAAGAAATGGTATTTTAGAAACGTGAATAATAGAAATTTATCGTAGGTATAGGTGAAAAACTTAACTGAAGGACCATGTTCATGTAGTTGTGTAGATAATTAATGTGGAACTTACGATAATATTTGAATGTAGTACGCCGCCATGCGTGTACACACACGTTACTACTACATAGGTCAGGTGCTGGTCAATTTTGTAAAATATAGTTTATACAACGGTTATCTTAGAGTAGATAAATTATGCTGTCTTTTCCTTTCTCCAGTCCTTCCCTCACTACTGAAAAAGGGAGGAGTATAGCCTCCTCCTTCTGTAGTTATTGCGGATTTTGGGTTGCCAGATTATAAGTTTTTACGAGACATTATCAATATATTAAATAGACTTTATGCTAAAATCATGGTAAAGTGACTCTGAACTGTAAATAAGAATTTAAAAAAATTGCTACACAAATAAAGTTTTGCTGACTAATGATCAACAACTCTCAATCCAAAACATAAATCAGGTTTTCAACATTTAAATATACTTTAAAGTTAAAATTTGAGGGCTGGAAAGTTAATATTTTTAACAACACATGTTATTTTTAGATCCTACTATCCTTTTCAAGAGTCATTGTGCAAATAATTATTTATTAGTCAGCCCAGTATGAAAGTTTCCGTGTGTTTTAATACTCGTTTCTTACCTTGTTGCGCTGGGAAATTGATATGCGTAAATATTGTTAAGTGCATATGATGACATCAAAGGAAAGGTATTCTGGGTCTTAGGGCCAACTTAGTGTTGATCTGTATACCTAGTGCTAGAGTAGGTAGATGGTTAGATAACTGTGTTTACAGATATGGTAACTTGTTGTTGGATGAACGTACCTTTGTCTGTACAATATAGGTAATAAGGGACAGTATAATTATTAATTACTTACATAAACCATACCTATGATTTGCTGACAGCGGTATTTCCGGACCGATACGACCCTCATACCTTCAAAAAACCCCTGATGGTGTTGCGGGCTCCAGGAGCGACGGTAATTGCTTACCATCAGGTAATCCGTCTGCTCGTTTACCAGCTTCGTCATAAAAAAATACTTTGAACAATGTTACATTTTTTTTTAATTTAGTCAATCATGTCTATGTACATGCTACAATGTGTGTATTCTCGGAAGCTCAGTTGGTAGAGTGACGAGAATTTTCCATGTTTCCTTTATTCCTAAGCATCATTATTAGCAAACGTTTCTGCTTGAAAAAAAAATAATTCAGATAATTCCGGCTAAGCATAATTTCTTGAGCCTTTGCCCCGCTCAACTCTTCGACAGAAATCTGTCCGAACACCATGACACTTCCTATAAAGCGGCATATGACGTCTAGACAACATTTCTCTGACGTTTTTGCAATTCAAAAGGTTAAATCTATCCTAAGCCTTCGACTCCTCAACTCACGAAAGAACCCTCATAACCCGCGTACAAACACGCGCATAGGACTGCAAAGTTTATTATTGTTATTTCTTTCTGTTACAGATTGTATTCAAAACATTCGTCGGCGCGCAGGCGCATTTGAAGCACCAGTGCGGCTGGGTGTGCCACAAGGAGGCGTGTTGGGGCCGAATGATTATATGTGAAGTGCTGGACTGATTGTGTGCTGGATGTGTCTCCAGAAGGATGACTGTGGTGACATAGATGTTGATGTGACGGTGAGTAAATTCGGTTTTTGCAAGTAGACGTAAATGTATTAATACATTTTGGTAATATTGTTTGTGCTGTTCCAAAATTTTGATTTTTAAATTGCTTCAGTGGTAAAATTAGCTAAGGAATATGGTCATTTATTATTATTTATGATAAGCAGTAACAATTTATTTTTCGTTGTAATTTTGTCTACGCAATTAGATAACTCCAAACGGATTAGAATGGGTATTATAAACACAATTATTATAGGTGGGCAACGTAGAGGGAACTTTTCAGAAACGATCGGTTATTTTTGAAGTTGGACATAATATTTATTGAAGTCTCACTAGATGGCGGTCTTACGTAGTTCTAGGTGGAGCAGTGACAGGCCTGACAGCGCTACTCGAGACAAGACCAGGTGGCCAAATTTTAATTTACAAGCTTTCGAATTCCAAAAATTCAGAGTAACAAAAAGTCAATATTTTTTAGGAAAATTAGAAATTTAATAATTAATGAATAATGAATAATGCTCATATTCCTAAAAACTAACTATTTATTCTTTTATGACAGTCTTGTAAAACAGATGCTCGGCGGATCTCGAATATTGACCCCTGGATAGCTAACTAGTTATAGAACTTATAAGAAAGAGATAAGTAATAAAAATAAACTTAAGTGGGTCCCAGATTTGTTTTCCGGTGGGGGCCTTTATTTGTGGGTTGATCACGAATACTTGATGTTATTCATATGTATTGTTTATGTATATCTTCGAATATAACACGATACAGCGTCTAATGAGCTTACTGTACTTAATTGACATGTTTAAGATTTTATGGTAACGGTCCTAATTCCCTTTTTAGACATTTTACGTTTATTAATGAGACAAACATTTTATAAAATTAATGACATGTTAACTCACGTTTTATAAATGTAATGCTCGACATGTTTCACTACGTAACGAGGCGCATTATCATTTGTGTTGGCTCACCGACGCAGAAGTGAGTTACCCGCTTGTATACAATGGCTACGGACGGGCAGCAGCGTCCGTCAAAACCCAATCTACAGCTACTGCTGTCGGCAAGCGTGGCGACTATGGCAACTACCCCCAAGATGATACAAGTCATATTTGTGTGAAGCCTATGTCCAGAAGTGACTGCATATGGCTGAAATGATACAATGACTATGTTTGATTGAATCTCACGAATGAGGCCCTACGCCATCTATTTGTAGAGACTGCGCGTATTTGGGCGCCATAACCCCAGGGTTTCAACCCCAAACGCCGCAAACATGTAGCTACTGCCGAGAGCACCATAGATACAGTGCAAATTATCCTCTAGCCACCCGGAGACCTAGTAGAAAGGTCTCCCATTGAACGCCATTTTGAATTTTAATTATGACAAACCATAGTTGTATTTGGCCTGGCCAGTTTTAATCTCAGTAGCCTTACCATGAGTTCTGACTTTGAGGTTTTCGATAACGAGTATCGAATCTAGTTTACTATCTGTGCATTTCGTTCGCAATAAAATAGTACAAGCGAGATGCACAGATAGTAAACTCGATATTCGTTATCGAAAACCTTAATGTCACAACGCATGGTAAGGGCGGCTAGAGGTTAAGGTAAATTGCTAGCATATGCGGCGTGTCAATTTTCTTCTTAGGCAAGACGGAGCCGATATTTTTTAGCCTTATCTTCTTGAGCCCAAGGAAAACCGTTGAACTGCAGTAAAGTTAGTCAAGCCGCCGGGAATCGGCTTGTATAAACGCGCCGCTACTGATTGCTAGTAATAGTACCAGTACAGTAGTAGTAGTAGTAGTAGTAGTACCCTCATACCTTAAAGAAAAGAGCGTATTCCTATCTTAAAGGCCGGCAACGCGCTTGTGCTCCCCTGGTGTTGTAATTGCTTACAATCAGGCAAACCGTCTGCTCGTTTGTCTCCTATATCATTAAAAAAACTGGCAACTTTTCAATTTCTGGCCACCTTATACTGAAAATGAATTCTATTTACCTACAAATAGAACACATTTTCTAATGGAATATCAATTATAGGATTTTTTTTAACTGGACACCTGACACTAAAATTGCTAAACAGAGTTCATATTTAGTACAACGTGGCCAGTTATTGGTGTGTGGCCAGTTATTGTTGTGTGGCCATTTATTGGAGTGTAGCCAATTATTGGGATGTGGCCATTCACTAGCGAATCAATCTACATTTTTTTTTATGACATAAGGTGGCAAACGAGCAGACGGATTGCCTGATGGTAAGCAATTACCGTCGCCCATGGGCACCCGCAACACCAGGGAGTCACAAGTGCGTTGCCGACCTTTAAGGGGGGTTGGAGCTCTGGGAACCTTACTCACCATCAGGAACACAACACTACATACCTGAAAGGTAGCAGTGCTATTATGGCTGTGGTCTTCCGTAAGGAGGAGGTACTTCCCCAGTTGGGCTTCTCCAAACTCAAGCGTGATGGTACTTCGCTGTGCCCTACCTCTCATTGTCGGACGTAGTTTAAGGACATGCCCGGGTCCTACATTCTTCCTTTACAATACGCTAAGCCAATCTCCAGCTACTTCGCAAATCACTTATTCCTTTCCCCCTTTTCACAAAAAGGTTTCATTTTACAATAATAGGGTATTGAATAGGATTCAATACTAGCCGTGACTTGCTATATGGCCCGTGATTGGGCACAAAATGGATCAAAACATATTTTGATCAGCAGGTCCTTTGAATTTTGTAACAGTAATTGGATGTATTTTCTAAGCATATTTTTAAAGATTGAGATGAGTAGCGTTGTACAAAAATTTTAATGGATGACATTTACTTAAGAAAAAGTGACGAGTACATCCGGCGTCCGAGACAGGGTTTGAACCCGCATCTCCAGCTATCGCGGCTGACCGACAATGAAATCTATTTATTTCAATATTTAATTTCTATACTAGTATCACTAATTAAAAAATCAAAGCAAAACGAAATATTTCATAAAATATAGTTAGATTTGTTCTCAGTAGCGTTAAACGACTCATTTAAAATATCGTCGTCTTATTTACAAACTGCCTGTGCCCGCGTGAAATTCGTATGTGTTAATAACTGGCTAATTAGTAATTATCTACATACACTAAAATAGTACAAGCGAGATGCACAGATAGTAAACTCGATACTCGTTATAGAAAACCTCAATGTCACAACTCATGGTAAGAGAACAGTGGTAAAGACAGGATTCTATACCAACACAAACGAAAGGTTAAGCCATTGTATCAAGAACGCTGGCGGTATTTCCTCGTTGTGTCGTAATGCTGATACGTTTAATTAATAGCTTAATTTAAATAGCACCAGAACAGAAAACATATAAACTTAAAACATAGGTAGACTTTGACTTATTTGAGCATTTTCCTAAAAAATGCTTTTTCGTAGTTTTGTTATTTTACTTTAATAGTATGTTGTTTCTACTCAGAATCAGGAACTCCTCCTAGGAGAAAAAACATCTTTTTGGTAACACATTTGTTTAAATTGGCATTTTTGAGAGAAACACTCATTTCTGAGATTTGAGAAAAACAAGAGTTTATAGATAAGCATAATTTGAAAATGGCTATTGTTTTTTCGTAAACAAGCACGGAATTATGATGGATGTGTTGTCATTATATAATTGTTGAGCCATTCTTATATTTTATGAAAAAATACGGTTTCACTCAAGTTTATTAAGCACTCGCGTGACATGTTTCGGAGAGCATAGGTCTCCATTATCAAGGACTAAGTGTGCCTAGTCGCCGGCATGTCACTCTATTTTTACAGTGTACTGTAATTTGTAAAATAACAAATTACAATATAAAATAATTTAATGCTGCAATACAATCAAAGGTAGAGAAATTCTCAAGCTATATGTAGACACTACATAAAACATAATATATATGTCCCAGATATGAATAAATATTCACACAATATTACCGGCTTATTGCACACTTGGCCAGTAATTTTTATTTTCTTAAAGGTGAAAAACTTAGCTAAAGTACCTGGTCTATGTAGTAGTTACGCGTCTGTACACGCATTTCTGTGTTCTATATTCTAATTTTGACGTAAGTTCCATATTAATTCTCCGCACAACTACATCGACATGGTGACTTTCTTAAGTTTTTCACCTTATTATACATATTATGAGTACTTTTTTATCTATGAGCACAATCTTCTGTTTAAAGTTTGTTGAAACAAAACAGTTTCATGTTTCATAAAAACGGTTGGAGGCTAGCATAATAATAACAAAATCTCCAACCGTTATCCCAATCTCAGATGAAATTCGAAATTCAAAAACAACGCCATGTTTAAAAAAAACAAAACCAACGAAACGTAAACTCCGAACAACCGAGAAGAACACGAAACTAAACGGTGTATCGATCGCTTTCATCGATATCATAAACAAGAAAATCGATTGAAAACACCAATCGATACTGCTTGGTCAACAGCGGTTTATTTTATAAATATCGGGACACGGCGCGGTTGGCCGCGGGTTCATTTTGATTGTTTGATTATTGGGTTATGTACAAACGGATACATTAGTCAACTTACGATTATACATGGTTTTTTGTTTAACCAATAAATACATACATACATACATTTCAGCCATATGCAGTCCACTACTGGACATAGGCCTCCCACATATACGACTTGTATCATCTTGGGGGTAGTTGCCATAGTCGCCACGCTTGGCAGGCGTAGTAGCTGTAGTTTGGGTTTTGATGGACGCTGCTCCCGTCCGTAGGATTTTTCCCTTTGTCGCTTTTTACAACACCCGCGGGAGGAAATGGAGTGGTGCTATTCTAGTCAGCCGGCATCACATGGCAAACTAATAAATGTGGCTACAATAAGTCTAATCATGATGTATCGACAACAGTACAAACTGTCCAATCTACGTATCGAGTTGGCCAAAACATACTCGCTAATAGCGTCTGGGTAAAATAGTAACGATCCCCGTAAAGGTTTTCAAGTGGCCGGGCTCCTTATAAGGTGGACCGAACGCTTGGCAAAGATGGCTGGAATTCACCGAATGCTGTGCAAATCTGGTAATTTTTGGTCGCTTTGGACCCCCGAAGTTCAGTATTGTCTGTTCGGCCGTCATTTCGGCTGATATGATGATAAAAATATTTTTGTCTGGACTTGTCTGTACAAATGTCGTTCGATTTATATCAAAAAACATAACGAATTGGCGTTTCGTATCAATGACAGTTTTAATATCTATAGATACCTACTAGAATAGACACCCCACTTGAATTTGACAGCTGTTCCAAATTTAAACTCATAACCTACTGTTTTCAGGAGGTAATGTTAAAATTACATCTCAATTCATTTCTGATGGTTGGTAATGCTGGTCATTGCCTACGGTTTCTGGACGCATTTTAGAGCACTAATGATATGTACGTAGAAAAAGATAATTAAGCAGTGGCTATTTGAGTTACATGCATGAAACTATGTCGGTGTATACTTTAAACATATTGAATATTTAATAGTCGTGGTTCTGTAACCACGACTTGGCAGCGAATTCATCGACACAATTCTTCAATGCGCCTTAGGGAGGCACCTAGCGACATCTACCGTAAAATGTGTTTAAACGTGGTTTAAACACTAAACTGGTAGCAGTCATATTGAGAATTCACCGATATTGATATCCCGTTACTAAATTAACTTTGTACCACGCAAAAACGTCTGCTAACCATGTAATAACGAAATTGCTGGAAATAACGTAGAAATTAAAACTTCTAGCAATTATATACAGATCTAAATTTTTTTATGTTTAAGTTGTTGTTCACTCGACAGCTAAGTGTGTTCTTCTCTCGTGGCTTGAAACCCTCCCACGCTCAAAACTCCACTCTTTGTACTCGTGTTACAATTTTGGAATCTTTCTAAATTATTTTTTATTACCTATGCGGAAACGTCTGCTAGCGAATATCTTCGATATTTAAGTCGAAAGAATTTTGGAATCTCTCGGGTCTCAATTTTAGAGAAGGTAAATACTAACTTTGCTCCCTTGTATAAGAAATAATTATTTCCCCTCTGCTACAAAAGACAATGATAAAATACTTCCTCTTCCTCGCGTTTTCCCGGCATATTGGAACCTGGGGTCCGCTTGGCAATTAATCCCAGGATTTGGCGTATACACTAGTGTTACGAAAGCGACTGCCATCTGACCTTCCAACCCAGAGGGTAAACTAGGCCTTATTGGTATTAGACCAGTTTTCTCACGATGTGTTCGTTCACCGAAAAGCGACTGGTAAATATTTATTTATATTTCGTACATAACTTACGAAAAACTAATTGGAACGAGCCGGGGTTTGAATTTGCGAACTGCGGATTGTAAGTCGCACGCTCTTACCGCTAGGCTACCAGCGCTTAAAAATAAAATACATGTAAGTAAGTAAGTACTTAAGCTTTATTTGTAAATATAAATAAATACAATGGTGGTAATTTTAAACAGAGTTTTTTATGCCAGCAGGCGTACAAAAAATATTAAACTTTAAAAAAAAAAATACTAAGGTAATGGCACTAATGTCGGGCACTTTAAGCTGACAGGCACCAATGATGGACACTTAGTTCTTATTTCAAAAATCATAAAGTTATAAACTGAGTATGTCCCAACAAATGCACAACACTTAACTCCTTTGAAATAAGCACTAATGTCCATGATTGGTTCCGTGTCCATTACTGGTGCCGTCACCTTGTACCTATAAAAATTAAAATGAAATGATATATTTATTTAATTATTTTGTATCACAATAAATCTTTGTTTACTAGATAGGTATTAATCTAGACTGTTATCATTGTACAAGTGCGTCGGGAGGCCTATCTTCTCTGATAACAAGTACAAACAAAAACAAGTGTACATATAATGTATTTGTGGTGTTTTATCTCTTCAATAACATTGCTTAGGGATGTCATACGATGCTTAAAACTGGCTATATATTGACAGCTTATAAGGACGGTTTGAGTTTACAGGTACCAGTGATGGACACTTCTTAAGTCAAAGATCGTATTGTTGACAGTTGATTGACTTAACATTTATGTATGGACCTTATTTCTTTATAATAAGAGTGAACGTCCAATAATGGGTCCTTGTCCATTTTACATTTCAGCCGTATGCATTCCACTGCTAGACATAGGCCATAAATATGACTTGTATCATCTTGGGGGTAGTTGCTATAGTCGCCACACAGGCGAGTTGGCGATCGCAGTAGCTGTAGATTGGATTCCCGTCCGTAGGATTTTCCCCTATGTCGCTTCTTACGACACCCGTGGGAGGAGATGGGGTGGTGCTATTCTAGTCAGCCGGCATCACACGGCTTTGTAGGTGCCGTTATCTTATAACCAATTTTAAACCTTAATAAATTGATGTTAGTTTTTGTTTTAATAAGATCATCTTCATCGCGTTGTTCCGGCATCTTTCCAGGGCTCATGGGAGCCTGGGGTCCGCTTGGCAATTAATTCCAGGATTTGGCGTAGGCACTTTTACGAAAGCGACTGCCATCTGACCTTCGAACCCAGAGGGTAAACTAGGCCTTATTGGGATTAGTCCGGGTTCCTCACGATCTTTTCCTCCACCGAAAAGCGACTGGTGAATATCAAATGATATTTCGTACATAAGTTCCGAGAAACTCGATTGTACAAGCCGGGGATTGAACCTGCGACCTACGGATTGCAAGTCGCACGCTCTTACCACTAGGCCACCAACGCTTCCAGCGTTTGTTGTGATAAAGAAAAGTTGTAAATACCGTGATTGGTCGAGGCAAGGTCTTTTACTTAGTACAAAGTCCAGACGAGTGTATAAAGCGGGTTGGCAACCGCAGTAGCTGTTCGGTTTCGATTGACGCTGCTGCCCAACCGTCGGCTTTTTATTTTATTTTATACAAGGCTGACCAGCGTTTGACCTCAGGCACACCTGATGGTAAGTGACGACGAGGTCGTGATTGTAGCACGCTGGGTCAGTAACAGCCTATTCACTCTTGCCTCGAAGAGACCTAAATTATCTCACCGGGAATACAGACGAAGGGAGCGAATTCCATTTTTTAGCAGTTCGTCTGGTTCTTCTTTTCTTCATAACCCGAAGGAAAAGTGCTGCGGGGAGTAGATTCTATGGACGTGCCGCTACTAAGTATAAATACTCAAATGTATTTTTTTTGTTTCAGAGACCAATGGTGCAGCTACCTCTACTGGTGGTAAGTATTAGGGTTCCGTAAATCATAAAACACCTTAATTAACAATGTATGTAATGTATGTGCAGTCGCACAAATATCTGAACATGCACTTTATCGTCTTGACAATAGAGACGTAGGCAATATTTGTAACCACCTCCGCAGCCCCGACATATCTGATGGAGACTGTAGGATAAAGAAAATATTTTTTACTTTTCGATTTACATATTCATACTAAATTACAGCTTCCTAATAACGGTCACTGAGTAAAGCCGGAGACAGACAGATAAACATGGCGACACTATAAGGGTAAAGGTGACTCATGTTAAAGCGGCCCGTCGCCGAGCCGAGACGACCGTCGCTACATTTTGTATGGAATTAATCACGTGATCTTGCCCCCCGTGCCACTCGGTCCGGGCTCGGGCCGGTCGTGCGACGGCCGTTACAGCTATGCTATAACGCTCTACTCGGCCCGGTGATGGAAAGGCGACGTGATGTCCACGTGATATTGACAGGCGTGTGACGATCATCAACTCACAACAAATAGCTGGATGGAAAGACGCTCGTGTTTATGTCAATATTCGAGTGTAGCGCTCGGGCTCGGACCGACCCGGTGAGTGCCCGGTGGGTCAACGGAAGGCTCTGGCTCGGAACGGCGACGTGTAGGAGACGCGCCTGTGTAACGTGAGCCATCCTTAAGTTGACTGTAGAACCCTAAAAAAAAGGACATGACAAAAAAGGCAGAAAATTCTACAAAGGCTTCCCCATTATTGCCATATTAAGTACACTGATTATCAAATATTGACAATAAGCATTGAACCTGCGACCTCTCAATACAATAGCATATTTAAGCTCTAATCCAGAGGGCAACCAGTGTTGACTGAAAGGATCATGTTTTTGTTACGAAATATCTACTTTTGTTACTACTTTTGTTTGTCGTTCGCATATAATTAGTAAGGGATGATTACCAGGACCCAAATATCGTACCAAATACTTATCACTTGATTTGCCGACTGATAATTTTGCATTTATTTGTAATTAGCTGTGCCCGTGTTACCCGCGGGTTATTAGAGAAAAACGTAGCCTATGTGTTAATCCAGGGTTTAAGCTAACTCAATACCAAATTTTATTAAAATCGCTCCAGCGGTTTAAACGTGAAGAAGTAACAAACATACACACTCACAAACTCGCCTTTATAATATTAGTGTAGATAAATGCATGACTTAGGAACAAATCATACTAGTGCTGTCTACTGCTCGACATAGGCCTCTCTTCAGGCTATTTGCCTACAGCCAAGCGCGCTCCGCGACCTTTTAGTAGTAGTAGTTTAGGTCATTGTGATTGTTAGGACTAAATACCTATTAGGACAAACCAGTTAGGCCAAGTGATATGACGATAAGCGTTGTTAGGGATTGCTAAGAATATATTAAACTATATTGCGAAGAATATATTAAACTATTTTGACGACCAGTCTGGCCTAGTGGGTAGTGACCCTGCCAATGAAGTCGATGGTCCTGGGTTCGAATCCCAGTCAGGACATTTATTTGTGTGATGAGCGCAGATATGTGTTCCTGAGTCATGGGTGTTTCCTATGTATTTAAGTATTTATATGTATCTATCTATTATATATATCGTCGTCTAGTACCTACAACACAAGCCTTACTGAGCTTACCGTAGGGCTAGGTCGATTTGTGTAAGATTGTCCCGAAATATTTATTTATTTATTTATTGTTTATTTATTGGGGATACTGATAGGGGCAGAAATATTTCGGATGAATAACTTTTGGGGCAACCCTATTACATTATGGAAAATATTTGATTGTTAGTAGTACTGCGGCAGTACCGCGAAAAACGATATTCGTAAACGGACTTTGTCTCTGTCTTAATTGAAGCCTTAATTAAAGTAAAGGAGAAAGATGTTCGAAATATATGAATTTCGATGTTCGCGGTATCAGCCCAGTACCCGTACCATGAGTTGTGACGTTACGGTTTTCGATAACGAGTATCGTGTTTACTATCTGTGCATCTCGCTTGTATTATTTTAGTGCGAGCGAGATGCACAGATAGTAAACTCTATGCTCGTTATCGAAAACTGTAATGTCACAACTCATGGTACGGGTACTGATTGCTACGGATCTCCCTCAGTAATATTAACGCAGAAGTTATTCTTTTATAATGCCTATAATATGTCTAGTTTAACGATTCGCTTCTACCTTCCTAATGCGGACTGCTAAGGAATGGAATTCGCTCTCTTCGTCTGTATTCCCGGTAAGATATAATTTGGGTCGTTTCAAGGCAATAGTGAATAGGCTGTTACTGAACCAGCGTGCTACACCCTCGACCTCGTCGTCACTTACCATCAGGTGCGACTGAGGGCAAACGCTGGTCAGTCTTTTATATAAAAAAAACAACCTCTCTCTAAAAAATATATTATGGTCAGATAACATAACATAACATTAACGTCACCACGGGCCAATAAAACTGTTTTCAGAGGGCAGTCGTAAAAAAGCCCGCAGTCGGCCATTTTGAGAAATAACTATCACTTTATTGGCAGGTTGTAAAAGAAGTTTGCATTTTATTGGCTGAAAAGGTTTTATCTGAATTGGATCTTTTAGAATTTGGATAAAAGCTGTATGTTTGCGATATGTTTTATTACTTTGTAAACGTCTGGGTTTCCGCTTTTGGTTCCCAATGAATGCCACTTTCAAAGTTAATTAAGTCACAGTCAAAAGCTGTGAGAAAGGTGTCATGCTTTGGGCATTGGCATGTCGAGCACTAGTAGGTATAATGGGTATAGTATGAGGCAAAAGTAGGTATTTTTTTAAACTCAAACTCAAACGTTTCTTCAGTAAGTAGGCCACAAAGACACTTTTACACATCGAGTATACAAAAGTAAAACAGTATAATAAAACTACACCGGTTTTAACCCTACACCTTAGATAATTTGACTTTTATGACCGGCAAGAGACTCGGTGGGACTTATTTTTTCAAAACAGTATTACAAAACATAATCATAAAGATACATAAAAATGCGTTATTATATAAGAAAACATGTCAAACAAATAGAACAGAAAAAAACTAAACTTATAAGTCCAAATCTGACTGCTTAGAAAGAAGTAAACAAAACGTTTGATATGCTTTCTTATCTTAAAAAACCGGCCAAGAGCGTGTCGGGCCACGCTCAGTGTAGGGTTCCGTAGT
Organism: Grapholita molesta; assembly: GCA_022674325.2. Classification (NCBI taxonomy): domain Eukaryota; kingdom Metazoa; phylum Arthropoda; class Insecta; order Lepidoptera; family Tortricidae; genus Grapholita; species Grapholita molesta. The sequence continues at coordinate 11,029,294 of CP053142.2, read as the reverse complement.
TTTTCGTCCGTCACAGTAAGTGTTCCCACTTAAGAGTTAAAAATGGGCTATTTGATACATTATTGTTGACATATTAATATTAAGTACAGAACCCTAAAAACGGGCCCACAGAGGACGGTGACAACTAAAGAAAGAGTTATAGATCCCAACTATACAAGGAAAATTCGAAATGTTGTCAATTTCAGTCCCACCACGAGTAGTAAGAAGGGGTTGTAACATGGAGTGATAACCAGCCAGCGTCATTTGAAGTCAGTCAGTCAGTTTAAACGTAATGTATGGGCATGGAGACTGCATGCTCCGACCCCATTAAATCAGAAAGAATCTTAAAACCGCCATGTAGGGTATGAGCGTTCCAACTACAGTGACATCTATCGGCAAATTAAGTAAACTATGCGCGCGACCTTAAAGTACAGAGGCTCTTGTCTCCGTGTGAGACGATTGTCTCCGTCACTCTCTTAACGCCTTAATTGAAGTAAAAGAGAAATACTCGACATATGTGAACTTCGATGTTCGCGGTACCGGGCCTGAAGTGATGAAGAGTATCTTGTCATTCAATAGAGATTTTGACAGCCATATCTTAGGGAATAAGGGCTAATTTATTAACAATTTGTAAGAAACTATCGCCTTAACGACTTTAGTGCTGGAATAATATAAAGTACCTATTATTATGCTCGCCTAAAAGCCTAAGATATATGCAATCCTACGGCACTTCCGCCTTTCTCAAGCGAAAGCAGAGACAATTTGACCAAAAACTCGTAAGATGTATGAAATCCTGCGGCGCTTACAGTTTTTTCGAGTTGATAAAGTTTGTATGGGGGAACAATATTTTGGCTTTTTAGATTTTTTTCATTCTTCCTCACCGTTTAAACCTTCCCTGAGCTACTACAAATATTTCGAGACCAAAATTAGCCAAATAGGTAAAGCCGTTCTCAAGTTATAGCGTGACCAAGAGAAATAGGGGTAAATTTTTATATATATAGATTTTTTTCAAAAAATATTGAATCTATTAAGTTCAAAATAATTTTCCTAGAAGGTTTATCTAAAGTTGTACTTTTGAGATTTTTTTCATATTTTTTAAACTCGTTGTTCAAAAGTTAGAGGGGGGGGGACGCACTTTTTTTTACTTCTGGAGCGATTATTTCCGAAAATATTTACATTGTCCAAAAATGATGTTAGGAAACCCCTATTTATTTTTAAATACCTATCCAACAATATATCACACGTTAGGATTAGAATGAAGAAAAAAATCAATCCCCGCTTTACGTATAGGGGGGGTACCCTAAGAAAACATTTTTTTCCACTTTTTATTTTTGCACTTTGTCGGCGTGATTGATATACATATTACTACCAAATTTCAGCTCTCTAGTGCTAACGGTCACTGAGATTATCCGCGGACGGACGGACGGACGGACAGACATGGCGAAACTATAAGGGTTCCTAGTTGACTACGGAACCCTAAAAAGGACTAAGGACTTTACTCTTATTTCCAAATTACTCACAATAATTCATCAATCATCATCAACAGTTTGAAATACATTAATAATATCGGTTAAAACTTTTTATAAAATAGTTATTTTGGTTTCAACATATTAATTACTATACTTCTTTCTTACATTGTATTTTAAATAAACTGTCTTAGTTTACTTAAAGTTATTTGACCTTGCTTAGATATTCATATGAAACTTTGAAAGTCTAGCCAAAAAGTAGGGACTTGGAATAAGAAATCTATATTATATTGAATAATTATTTAGAGTAAGAGTCTCTCTAAGGCATTAGGCAGCAAGAAAGGGGTCAACTATGTTCTCTGACAGTAATAAAAAAAAAAATCACCATCTTTGAATCGAAATAGATGCAATTATCAAGTAAAATTGACCAAGCCCACGGATTAGTCAGTGTTCTTTTTTAATTTAAGAGCTAATAAAGTGCCCTGAGCTAAGGCCCTTTTATAAAAGCAATGTAAATCAAAATAATGTATGAATAGCTTTGGAGAGCATAGTTATCCAATTTAAAGTCAACTTTGTTCCGTGTGGTACTGGCTAAATATGAACGAGTGACTTAATAAGCGCGAGTTTGGTGAGTGAAGCCGTTCTATTGACCTCACATGATGGCCTCATCGGAAGACCAGCGCTGGCAACATGCTAGCAATATGCTGAGTTGGGGCCATTTCGTTGCATGTTTTTTGTAAAATTAAATAGTATGTGTTTTACGAATAAAAAAATTATATTCTATCCTATTATTCATCAAACAGGCCTCCCCCAAAGCGGCCCACGGTGACCGGTTTTGCACCAGTGGAATCCCGCGATCTATACCACGTCGTCGGTCCTTATGTGAAAGTCTGTCCACTGTCTTCCGTTACGTGAGATCCTTTACGCCCCAACGGGTATCGGTTCTACGTGCAATGATATGACAAAGATGGCAAACGGGCAGATGGATTGCCTGATGGTAAGCAATTACCGTCATGCATCCATCCGTCGGCCAGCCTGTAAGGGGGATTGGAGCTCTAGTCTGGGTACCTTACTCACCATCAGGAACACAACACTACATACCTGAAAGGTAGCAGTGCTATTACGGCTGTGGTCTTCTGTAAGGAGGAGGTACTTCCCCAGTTGGGCTGCTCCAGACTCAAGCGTGATGGTCATCGCTGTGCCCTACCTCTCATTGTTGGACGTAGTTTAAGGACATACCCGGGTCCAGTTTAAGGACTATACGTACGTTTAAGCATAATAAGTGTTTAATTAATTCGCAAGTCGACTTGAAGTCGATTTTCACGTCAGTGTATTACTACTAGTCTAGAAATTATCCGAGCGTTGCTCCCGCCCGGCAGCCATTAAAGAAGATAGGCGAGGAGCCAGTTTGTGATATTATACGATATTCTACTTTTTAATTTTGTAAGGAAGAAAATTAAAATTACATACACACATACATTTCAGCCGTATGCAGTCCACTGCTGGACATAGGCCTCCCACAAATATGACTTATTATCATCTTGGGGGGTAGCCATAGTCGCCACGATTGTTTAAGGGCATTTGTGTGATGTGCACAGATATTTGTTCCTGAGTCATGGGTGTTTATATTATACATATATATCGTTGGCTGAGTCACCTTCTTGAGCTTACCGTGGGGCTCAGGCAATTTGTGTAAGAATATCCTGTAATATTTATTTATTTATAAAAACTAAATAAAGCTTTTGAACGACAGTTTTGGCCTAGGTTGGGTTCAAATCCCAGTAAGAGCATTTGTGTGATGAGCACAGATATTTGTTCCTGAGTCATGGATGTTTATATATGTATTTAAGTATTTGTATATTATATTTATCATTGGCTGAATGCCCAAAACACAAGTCTTCTTGAGCTTATCATGGGGCTCAGTCATTTTGTGTATGAATGTCCTGTAATATTTTTTAAAAACTAAATAAAGCTAAAATAATCTAGAAGAAAAACCCTTAAATAAAAAGAGAAGCCCTAATAAAACTATAAACAAAGAACATATCAAATTATCATTTATTACATATTTTTACTTGCATTGATAAGCAAAATCTTTGGTACAATGCCTCAAGGGCCTTATTTAGATTTTATACAGTAACTAGTTAAGTACTTGTAGTTATCATAACAAGATTGTAATTTCTGTAAATAAATGTAGCAAAAAAAAACCTATTTAAATTTAAAGTTTAGTATTTTTTTTTGTAAAATCCGCCCGCCTAACTCTCGCGAGTAGGCGTCCCTTATGAGTGAGCTGGGCGGCGCTGTACAGGACCCGCCCCGCCCACTCATCAGCGCCCAACTGGTTTTTACATTTTTATTGTATTTTACAGTTTTCTCGCCTTTATGTAAAGTTAAAGAATTATTTGAAACGTTTTTTTCAATTAAGAATTTAGTTTTTTTTAATTTAGTTTTTACAAGAGATTATTTGACTTTAAAGTATTTTGAAATACGCATTTTATAACGAAGCCTGATTTTTATAATTATATGAATAAATAGAAAAAAAATATTTAGTTTTTGTTGTTTGCAAGCAAAATACAAAATTAGGTTCAGGGTAAGGTTATAAGGTTAACTAAAAGAAATTCCTTGAAGGCTTTTGCACGAATATTTTGTGTTTTGTATATCTCCTTGTTTTGTTTTATTAGACAAAAAGCATATTTCTATGTATATGTAAAAAAAATACATTTTTGCATTGCTAAAATATTTTTAATTAAATTATCTGTTTTAGAAAAAGTATTATAATTTTGTTAAAATAAATTCGCTACGATTTCCAAAGATACTAGAGGCCAAAAAAGCTATACAAAAATTTCGAAATATCAACTGTGTAAACTATTCTGTAGTGTACAAGACTATACAAGAATTACAGACCCACCCAGCTCCCAAGAAATTATTTTTTTAAAACAAAAAATTCTGTTTTATCTCGGACCAAAACGATTATCGACATCAATATATCTCTCCAACAATCAAATTGTCGGCGCCTCACACCGGCCAGGAATAAAGAATGATCCTGGAAGGTCCTAAATTCTAATCCTCGGTGAATGGTGGCCAATCGATAGGCGTTAAATCATAGACCGATAAAAACGTCAGTCTTACTCGCCGAGCGCCGTCTCACACCGAAGTTCGTCGACGGATATCTGAGGCTCTAGTGTAAGTTTCTTTTGACGTGAAAAAACGTCTCGAACGCGTAAGTGTTGGACCTGGGTATGTCCTTAAACTACGTCCAACAATGAGAGGTAGGGCGCAGCGATGACCATCACGCTTGAATCTGGGGCAGCCCAACCCCAGTACCTCCTCCTTACAGAAGACCACAGCCATAATAGCACTGCTACCTTTCAGGCATGTAGTGCTGTGTTCCTGATGGTGAGTAATGTTCCCAGGGCTCCAACCGCCCTTAAAGGCCGGCAACGCGCTTGTGACTCCGCTGGTGTTGCGGGTGCCCATGGGCGACATTAATTACTCACCACCAGGCAATCCATCTGCTCGTTTGCCGCCTATGTCATAAAAAATAAGTGATAATGTTATTTATATGGGAAACGCAAAACGCGTTCGTGACGTAAAGTTACGTTAAAAACTTACACTCAGGGCTCTGAGGTTCTAGTGTAAGTGATAATGTTATTTATATGGCAAACACTAACGCGATGGTAAAATAATATTACATTAAAAACTTACACCCAGGGCTCTGTAAACGTGTTTGAAAAGAAAATGGCGGAATGTGTGTGTCAAGACAAAGTTAAATTATCATAAAATCAATACAATTAGTTATTCTGCCAAAATATGTTATACAGTTTGGTGGAAGTTGTAAAATGTGGAAGCTGTTCGAGTATACTGTTTTATGAATATTATTTCTGCCTATGAATAAATAAGATCAAAGAGTAAGAATTATTCTTAAAAAAAAGGAAAAAACTGGCTATATTATTTGTCGGTTTAAAATCTCCCTTAAGTCAATGCGCAAAAGTGCATGAAGAGAAAATGGGGGCTCAAAGTGTACAAAAATATTTATTCGGTTTTTAATTCATAAATATACACATTATATGATTAAACATAAAAAGCAACATTAAAATTTATTTTCATGTTTGATTTGATAAGTCATAGTAAAATATAGAAAAAAAATGATTATAAGAAGATAATGCAAAATAATTGCACTAATTAACAAAAACTTGTTTATATAAATATAAGTTAAGTATATTTTTTTTATTTTTTTTTTATTTTTGCTTTATAAACCATGCTCGTAAAATATTAATTAAAACTGGTTTTCCGTATATCATAAAATTTTCCTGAGATTCTATTCACAACATTTTTTTTTCATAGCATAGAAATTAAAATTAAAATTTTAAAAAGTGTGCATAAGAATTTGACAGTCCAAGCAACAAACAGCGTTAGTCCGCTCCTGTGTGAATCGTGCCGCGCGCATGCGCAAACTTCTTATATTAGATTATAATTGAAATAAATCCTGCCTTAACTCCCCGAGGACTTGTAGAAAGACGATTACCTTATCTTATTTGTCCCCATGCGTCCCCAGACTTACGTCTTACCATCAATTTTATTTTTACAAACGACCGCCATCTTAATAATTGTCTACTGACGCGATGGCGCGAAATTAAAAAAGTATACTGTCATTTGTGACGCAACGTTTAGTTTTTTTAATTTCAAATGCAGACTAAGGTTATAAAACATTAGTTATTTGTATGTAAGTGTTGATAATTGTATTTTGGCGCCAAAAACAAACATTTTGCATCGTCAATAACATTTCGGCTGCAGCGCATGCGCGGAGCCCGGCCCGATGCGGTTCCTGTCAAAAATATGCAAATGAATCCATAAAAAAGTCTTGACGAACTAATATACTATCCACACTATTACACACGTCTTAGAAAGAAGTATTTTTAGCGATAATTTATGGTGTAAGGTGCGTTTTGAACGTTTTTTTGGTTAGAGAGGTGATAGCTGCGTCCCTGTCGGCGGCTAGTGCGCATGCTCCGTTGTAATGTTTATATTATTTGTATTTGAGCTGTGTATCACGTAAACTATAACTACCACAGGCGTAGAGCCAATACTGAGGGGCAGTGCCCGCCCCACCCCGCCTGGGGTAGTTAAATATTTCTTGCTTATTTCGCCCTAGCATTGTTGTTGCCGCCGCGGCGCAGGCTGTTGTGTATTGTTTTGTCGCGCGATCTCCAAGCAAATACATTTACATTACACCAACACAGCTTTTAAATAACATTATTTAACGTTACTTGTATTTTTTGACGGTTTATTACGGATATTTAGAGCAAGATGCACCGAGATGCACGAGTGTAAATAATTTGCATCGCCGCTGCAGTTTTGCGGAACTTATGAGTGGTAGATTTCGTCGCTGTACAGTGTTGTTCTTTTGTTTTGTTGTTAATATAAATTTGTTGTTGTTGTTTTAATGTTTATTTCTGTAAACAAGTAAGGCTGTGAGTGAGATTTTTGAATTTTGTGCCGAGTTTTCGCTTCGGATTTCGAACGCAACGGACTGTGATCGCGCGAATTTCGCGAGAATAGGAAGATTTTTTGGATTTTATCGCGTTTTTAGTTGAATTAATTTCGCGTAGATGCAGTGTTTAATTTATCCGAGTGCATTTAAGATGCGAGACCAGTTTTTCGTAAGTAAAATTATACTTTTTTTAATTACATTTCGCTATTTTACGTAGTTTTTATGCGTAATTAATATTATATCACTAATTAATAATTCCTAAAGCAAATACTTAAATAAATATATTTTAGCAAGATATTCTATTGTCATAAATACTAAATGATATTTAACAATTTTTACTGCCAATAATATTTTTTTAACACCCAATTTTCCCAAACGTATTCAAAAATACAGAATTGCCAACGGAAAATTAATGTCCTAAGCGCACCTACGTAAAAAGTTTGAATTTCGAACTTCGGAACTTATGAGCACGTGATCTGTCGCTGATGTGCGAGGGCGGCCAATCAGAGCGTCGCTCATGAGCGACTGGCCAATGGCGGCGCCCCGCTTAACAGCGCCATGCTCAACAGCTGATAAGGGATGGAAAAGGCAACGGTTAATTTTGGAACGCGATTTTTAACGGTTTTTCTTGTTTTATAGTAGATACTTTTAGGTAAACAATCTTGACATGTCTTTTTTATTGATAAACGTTTTTTAAAACTCTGTGAGTATTTCTTACGAAAGAAAAATAATGTGAATAATCATATGTGATTTATAATTGTTACATACTTGTCATGATTAATTTTTCAAAAGTGAGCATAGACTATAGAACGAAATTTGAAAGGTTTGCATATTCATTTGTTAATATATTTAGGATAATTTATTATTTTGGAAATTCTGTACAGGTTTGAATTGCTGTATATATTTGATGACCTATATTTAAATATACGAATTGGGATTTAAATTAGACATATAAATGCAATGAAAGTAATCGAGGCTTTTTTCCTTCTTAACCGTAGGGGAAAAAGTAAGGTAAAGATAATATATGTTTTATTTGCTTTCTGATATTTGATATAAAAAAAATCCGCAAAAACTTTAAAGCTTTCATCAAGAAGCCATCTTTAATAAAAAAATGTACCGAACTAGATTTTTTTAAATAATACTACTAAATTGGTCCAGAAGTACTAAACATTTACGTCCGTTTACGTTTACCAAATAAAATAAAATAAACAATCTTTTGAGATCGTATCATTTTTTAGAATTAAAAAAAATACTAAACAATTCAGCCGTGTTACTTGAGAGTAAGAAAACTCACAAATTAAAGGTATTACAATACCTATATCATATTATTATTTTAAATTTCATTATATGGGAGTGAAGGCAATTTTTAAATTCTTACATTTCTGGAGTAAAACTACCTACATTTTTTTTACTTTCCACGCCAAATATATAGATTTATTCTTTACACATGCATTTCATCCAGACCTCAAAACTTCTGTTCGTAGTAGCTCTCCTCTACACGCGGGAAAACGGTGAACGGCTACGAGTGTAGCGCGTAGCGGACTTCCATACGAATATGGTTAGGAGTTTGTCCATCCGTTGAAACAAACTATGCTACGTCGTTCGTAGCATCAATTTTCCTTTTTGCTACGAAACCGAAACAAGCTTTCCCGTAACCGTATTTGTAACCGGTATTTGTTCATACAAATGATACCGGTACCGTTTCGTTTATTCGTTTAATCATCATTGGCCGAAAGACGTTCTTTGCGGGACATAGGCCTCATCTAATGATTTCCACAACGACCGGTGCTTTGCCGTCCGAACCCAACAATTTGACTGCCCACATCTTAATTAAAAAAATAAGCATTGATAGCTGGAGATAAAGATGTGCCATTCCTTATAAATTCTCAATATTACTATGGGGAAATTTACCATTTGGGAAAATTCCTCATAGTAACATTGGAAATTTACCGGGTACGGCACATCTAGCTGGAGATGCGGGTTCAAATCCTGCCTCGAACGCCGGAAACCCTCGTCACTTTTTGATAAGTATATGTCATCTATTTATAATTTATATAGTGGTGTTACTACTTAAAATCAAAACATACATTTCATCTATACAATTAATGTTTGAATCTCACGATAGTATAGAATAGAATAAATAGCCCATACTATTGTCACAAAACATTAAACAGACGATCATGAAACATTACAAGAAGTGCCACAAAATGGCATTTCGGCATATTGCTAGCGTGTTGCCAGCGCTGGTCTTGTGAAGAGGCCATCAGGTGAGAGACATCACGACAGACAAAGAGTTAAATATACATTATTCAAAATAAAAACATAGTATAAGTCAAAATAAAACCAAAGAGAAAAGAAAAAAAAATTAAGCTAAATTAATACAGAATTATTATTGATTGTCACCAGTCCGACAATATTACAGAGCCCTGAGTGTAAGTTTTAAAGGTAACTTTACGTCACGAACGCGTTTGCGTTTCCCATATAAATAACATTATCACTTACGCGTTCGTAAACGTTTTCTTATGTCAAAAGAAACTTACAATAGAGCCTCTGGACATACATACAGATTGTCTGAGCCCCAGGGTAAGATCAAGAAGGCTTGTGTTGTGGGTACAATCATCATCATTTCAACATTCCAACGAAGATGACGACGACGACGCAACCAGTCCACTGCTGGACAAAGCCCTCCTCCAAATATGACGTGTATCATTTTGAAGGGTCATGTAATATAAGTAAAAACTTTATATATGTATAGAAAGCACCCATGACTCAGCGTTGCCACCGCCGGTCTTCCGATGAGGTTTTGATAGCTTTGTGTTTCAAATCTTTTGATCAGCCGAAAGATGTCCACTGCTGGACATAGGCCTCCTCCAAAGCGACCCACAGTGACTTGTTTAGCGTCACCCGTAGTCAAGAAAATCCCGCGATCTATACCAGCTCCTCAGTCCATCTTGTGGAGGGTCTGCCGACGCCGCTCCTTCCCGTAGCCACTCGAGAACCTTTACGCCCCAACAGCCATCAGTTCTACTAGATATTTTCCTCGCCCACTGCCACTTAAGTTTAGCGACCCGGAGGGCTATATGGGACTTTGGCTACCGCCAAAAACGATATTCGTAATTTTCGGACAATTGTCTCTGCTACTCTCATGTCACCATTGGAGTAAAAGAGAAATATGCTCGAAATATGCGAACTTCGATGTTCGCGGTACCGGGCCAGAATCTTTATTTAAATCCATCATTGCTACATAAAGCTATTACATAAAAAGCCTTACGGACATCCACTGCTGCCTAGGCCTCCCCCAAAAACAGCCACAGCGACCGATCTCCGACACAATGTACCCACTTACTCTACGATGGCGTTGGTCCACCGAGTTCATGGACGTCTGACACCCGGACCCGGTCTGGACCCGGGTATGTCCTTAAACTACGTCCGACAATGAGAGGTAGGGCACAGCGAAGTACCATCACGCTCGAGTCTGGAGAAGCCCAAATGGGCACCCCATGGGCGACGGTAATTGCTTACCATCAGGCATTCCGTCTGCTCGTTTGCCACCTTAAGTCATAAAAAAAAAATACACTGACTACCTTATCGTTTCATAGGCCTCTCCCAAATATGCCTGGTATCATTTTGTGGGGGTTGCCATAGTGGCCACGCATGGCAGGCGGGCTGGCGACCGCAGCTGTTAATTCGGTTTCGATGGACGCTACAGTCCAGCTCAGTTTTTCCCTTTGTTTCTTACGGCACCCGGCACCACACGGCAATGGCATATATATATTAAATAAACATATTTATTGAAAATAAACTGACGTCATAAAATTTCAATATAGGTATATTCGTTTTTTAGATCCAGAGATAAATTAGGGGAATTCATCAACGTAGGCGAGTATTTAATGATATAATTAAATATTTCATAAGTTAGAATTTCTTGAATTTATGAATTAAAAATATAATTAGCTTTTCATAATTTCAGCTTTACACCCACATCAGTTAACTTTATAATAATCATCATCATTACAGCTGTAAATCGTGCATTGCTGGTCGCAGACCTCATCCAAATGGTGAGGGTAGCTGCCGCGCTCAGCAGGCGGGTAGGCAACCGCAGGAGCTGCAGATTGGGTTTCGATGGATGCTGTAGCTCATCCGTCGGTTTAGACCCTTTGTCCCTCTTACAGCATCCGCGTTCATAAAACTATCTGACCTTAAAATATTTATGCACATTTCTGTCATTTATTATCAGAGATCGGACAAATTTGAGTAATTGCTCGCAATAATCTGGACTAAACTATATACATTTATTTACAGAAATTACAATATTATTATGATAACTACAAGTACTTAACTAGTTATAGTATAAAATCTAAAAAAAGGCCCTTGAGGCATTGTACCAAGGATGCTGGCGGCATTTCCTCGTTGTATCGCAATGCTGATACGTTGTGCGAGGAAACCGCCGGCTCTTCGGTCACCATCAACCAAACGCTTCACGATTTCTGCAAAAAGTATGTGCGCGCTGGGACCCCATGGACCTAACGTCTCTACGCCAAACGGTACAAAATGGTACCCTCTGCCCAGGCTTTTTTTTATCTGGACTTGACTTTAAAATTAATCATAGAAGCTTGTGTAGTCTTGGCCAAGATGATACAAGTCATATTTGTGGGAGGCCTATGACCAGCAGTGGACTGCTTACGGCTGAAATGTATGTATGTATACTTATTAGGTTTAAATTTAACAGAGGTGCTAGTAAATCACATATGCCACACTTTCTAAATCGTATATCAGCATTTCTTTTATATTTGAAACGAAAATTCTAAGAAATAAAAAATATAAAAAAAAATGGAAAAAAATTGCCTCTAGCGAGACTCGAACTCCCGATATTCGAAGATATGGTGAAAAATTCGCAGCCATCAGCCGCGTCTGTGTAGCTCAGTGGTAGAGCGATGGACTTGTATCCCTGAGTCGCGTGTTCAAGTCTCGCCAGAGGCACGATATTTTCCCATTTCTCTAAGCATATAAATAATCCCAAATTCCGTATAGATAAATGTTACATGTAATATAGTACAGTAATTAAGATTCACAAATTGTAGTACCCTTGCAGGGTTCATAGCTGAACTGCTTTATGTTATAACTAGCTGTGCCCCAGTGTTACCCGCGGTTTATTAGGGAAAAAACGTAGCCTATGTGTTAATCCAGGGTGTCAGCTAACTCTATACCAATTTTTATTAAAATCGGTCCAGCCGTGAAGTAGTAACAAACATACACACTCACAAACTTTCGCCTTTATATTATTAGTGTAAATATCTTATCCTATGAAAGCAAACAAATACTAATTACTGTCAGCAGCAGAAGTGGCTAAGCAGTTGAGGTGTTCAAAATGATGTCAACACTCTATTGCCAAGAGAATAAGCGCGTGTAGGTCATTTTGAACACTTCACCCACTCAGCCACTTTTAAAAATAAGTATTTCGGGACAATCTTACACAAATCGACCTAGTTTTACGGTAAGCTCAGTAAGGCTTGTGTTGTAGGTACTAGACGACGATATATATAATAGATAGTTACATATTAACACTTAAATACGTAGAAAACACCCACGACTCAGGAACAAATATCTGTGCTCATCACTCAAATAAATGCCCTGGGACTCGAACCTAGGATTATCGGCTTCATAGGCAGGGTCACTACCCACTAGTCCGGTCGTAAAACTTTTGCTGACTATACACTAGGTTTTTACTAAAGTTTCTCCTAATAAATGCGAGGCGTCTCTGAAAAGCGTGTGGGCGTGGCGCTTTTCAGCGGGGCGCTGTGATTGGTCGGCCCCGTCGCTGTACAGGGGGCGAGACCGCCACTGAACAGGGGCTGAAATCTGCTGAAATTGTAGCAAAGAGGATTATGAGACTTTATTTACTTACGTGATATGTAATATATATATTTTGATAGGTCTGGCATAGTGGGTAGTGACTCCTATCAGGTCATAGGTTCAAATCTAAAGGGAATTAGTGTGAGCACAGATTTTCCTGAGTCATGGGTGTTTTTTATTAAAGTATTTGTATATTACAATACAATTAATCACGACAGCTTTGGCCTAGTGGGTAGTGACCCTGCCTATGAAGCCGATGGTCCTGTTCAAATCCCAGTAAGGGTATTTATGTATGGTGAGCACAGATATGGGTGTTTTATGTATGTATTTATGTTTTTGGATATTATATATATCGTTGGCTAAGTCACAACACAAGCCTTCTTGAGCTTACCGTGGGGCTCAGTCAATTTGTGTAAGAATAGCTTGTGATATTTATTATTTATTTTATTTATTTGTATGGAAATAATACCAGTATGCGACCTCAGATTTTAGGTTATTTTTAGCATTGTTTTATGTCTGTAAATAATAATGAATGAAAATAGTACTTTTAGTATTTTTGAAATGCTAATAAAATCCAGCAGGCGTCTTACGGCTGGAATGATGATGATAAAATAAAAAAATAACATTGATTTTCTATATATTATGTTTCTTGATAATTCAATGGTTTCACTCGCGGTTTCTTAGGATTAATAATTTTTAAATTTTACTTTTATAAAAATATTATTTAAGACCTACCCTAAGATTTAAAAATGAATTAAAATAAATAAATCCCGAAAAGACAAGTGGCCATTACTAGTGACCGCAGAGCTGGCAGCTTCCTCGTCCTATATGTCCCGATTTTTTTATAATTATGTTAATTTAATATTTAATTATTTTATTTTATTTTATAATGTTTATTAATAATTAAAGAAAATAGTATCCAATTTTTTTCATACTGTTTATTAAAAACTGTACAACAACGAAATCTAAAAAAAAAACATTTCAGACATACACAATGAAATATAATAATTTATAACAAAGAAAAATTCACAAATAATAAAATAAAGTTATGATATGACAGACAGTAGATTAAAACCTACATCGATTAAAGTGGGTGAGCAGGACGCAGGATAATTTATTGATTTGCGCGTGAGCGAGAGGGAAGACACCGAGATGCTGTATGCAGTTAGACAGGTAAGATTTAATTAAACTCTGGAACGTTCCAGAAGATAACTGAAGAAGTAAATTGCGTGGAAATTTAATTTTGGGATTTTGTATATTCTTGATAGAAACTCGGGTAAATCTAATTTGCTATAAGGCATTAAGTAGTATTATCTGTATAATAAAAAAAAAACAAAATAAATTATAGGACATTCTAATAAATATTGATTATTATACTTTATATATATCGTCACTACTTAGAAACAATCTTGTATCTGACACAGATACTCTAAGTTGAAACGCAGTAACTCTGTACTCATACATAGTTACGTCATTTTTCTTTTGAATGCCAGAATAAGTTACGATGTTTTTTCAAAGTAGTGACGATATTATTTTTTGTTCCATTTGTGTGATTACGTTTTGCGGTGTACAATAATCAACTCATTCATTTTATATACAAAATTAAAAGCTAACTTAAGGATGTATTAAGGATGATTATTAAAAAAAAAATATATATGATCTTTTTTTTTATCTGAAAGCTAAATCTAACCTAACCTTAGACCAAAATGGATTTACGTGTTAGAAATTAAGCGACATATTTGTCTTGTAAACTGTGTTGTTTTGTAACCTTTGACCAATATTACCTACATAGGTTAATGAAAATATGAGTAGAGTAATTTCCACATATTTATGTAACTTTTAGTAAAATGGGTAAACACCCATCATGGGTGACGTGGGTGTCACCCATGATGACGTATACGACGAGGGGTAAATAGAAAGATTTGACTAGTCTCAGCGGCACTCGTTGGGCTAGTGATCCAGTGGTTGTGGGTTCGAGTCTCGCTGCGTGTTGAATCTTTATATTTTTACTTCCATTTAAATATCGTAGATATTCGCTCGCAGACTCACGTTTCTGCATAATAAAAAATAATTATTGATAATTTATTTTACTTAACCTATGATCAATTCTGTATGGCACCTGCGTCTGCAGATGACACCGGTGCTTCAGGGGGCTATCTCTATCAGAGACAACGCTGATTCTATTGGAGTTGATAACCCATAACACATCATCAGCCATAGAGGCTTGGGTACATAGGCCCGTTTTGTGAGCGTGGCGCAGCGGAGCGCGACGCTGCCGACCGAATGTGTGCCTTATTTCGTTACAATAGCCACACCCGTGCGCTACCGCTACGCTCACAAAACGCGCCTATGTGCCCAAGCCTTAAGACGTCCTCACCTGAACCATAGTCATCGGTTGGACCTGCATCCAGCGTCTTCCGGCGACCTTTATAAGATCGTCTGTCTATCTTGTGGGTGGACATCCTACGTTGCGCTTGCGAGCAAGCCAGCACATTGCGTGCAATGTGGCTTGCCCATTGCCACTTCAGCTTGCCAACCCGTTGAGCTATGTCGGTGACTTTAGTTCGCCTTCGGATCTCCTCATTTCTGAGTCGATCACGTAGAGAAACTCCGAGCATAGCCCTCTCCATAGCTCGTTGAGCGACTTTGAGCTTTAAGATGAGGCCGATAGTGAAAGACCACGTTTCAATACCGTATGAAATTATACCGCAGTTAACTTGGTAACAAAAATAAATTGCTTTATAACATAATATCGAATCCTTTCTTCAAAATGTTTACTTATTCGCCCACTGTTTTGTTTTGACCAAACAAACATACCAAACCTAAACGGTTGAATTTAAATTATTTTTATTTATACTGAAATAACAATGGCAGTTTACTTGGGAAAAACAATAATATTGGATACTTTGTCTTGGTTTGTGTGAGAATCGTGCGGCAAAATTGTTATGATATAAAAATAAGGAAATTAATCGTGTTTCCTTCTGATACACAGTTCAGAAAAAAAGTTTTCGTTGTTTAGAAGACAAATATTTGGACTAGGATACATCCCTAGAATAAGCGAACACGATTTTTTTAACTTACTTAAGCTCTATAAACCGGAATAATTGAGAGATCACACTGTATCCAGGGAAGGTAGCCTAGGGAAAATCCAGGACCCTTCCGCACCAGACATGATTTCTGTACCCTTACCATGAGTTGTGACATTGAGGTTTTCGATAACGAGTATCGAGTTTGCTATCTGTGCATCTCGCGTGTACCTACTATTTTAGTGCGGAAAGCACCGAAATTCTTAAACGTAACAAATATAAAAGCCTGGGCAGAGAGTACCATTTTGTACCGTTTGACGTAGAGACGCTAGGTCCATGGGGTCCCAGCGCGCACAAACTTTTTGCAGAAATCGCGAAGCGTCTGGTTGATGTAACTAGTGACCGAAGAGCTGGCGGCATCCTCGCACAACGTATCAGCATTGCGATACAACGAGGAAATGCCGCCAGCATCCTTGGTACAAAGCCTCAAGGACCTTTTTTAGATTTTATACTGTAACTAGTTAAGTACTTGTAGTTATCATAATACGATTGTAATTTCTGTAAATATATGGAAATAAATATAGTAAGTAAGTAAGCTCGATACTCGATATCGAAAACCTCTAAGTCACAACTCATGGTTAGGGTACTGGAATACTCGATTCCAGTGAGATTGGTTCAGGCGGTTTTAACCGAATCTGAGCGCCGTAGGCTTTGTGGCGTTTTAAAAACATAGATGTTAAAGAGTTAAGCAAAATAATTACATCATCAAATAAATATTATTAACTCATCACGTACACACAAGTTACACAAACGTGACTCACTAACATGTTACATGTAAACACTTACGAAGCAACAATTTGTTTACATATAACGTTCTCATATATCAATAATACGTGAAATTACGTAGATTTTTTCACGATTTATTTTTATGTAATGTCATTATTTTTATTTATTTGCCTATGAAGCCGATAGTCTTGGGTTCAAATGCCAGTCAGGGCATCTCGTGTGATGAGCACAGATATTTGTTCCTATTTCATGGGTGTTTTCTATGTATTTAAGTATTTACATGTAACTATCTATTATATATATCGTCGTCTAGTACCTACAACACAAGCCTTACTGAGCTTACCGTAGGACTAGGTCGATTTGTGTAAGATTGTCCTATAATATTTATTTGACCCCAGTCACACTTGATGGTAAGTGTCGACGAGGTCGAGGGTGTAGCACGCTGGTTCAGTAACAGCCTATTCACTCTTGCCTTGAAAAGACCCAAATTATAACTTTCGGGGTATACAGACGCAGGGAGCTAATTCCATTCCAGCGAAGGCCAGGATTTCCCTTGCTATTGAAAATAATCAAACAAAAAGCATATATATCAGCTAGACAGAACGAAATGTTTGGCCTAGCGGTGACCCTGTCCATGAAGTCGACTGTCCAGAGCCCTGAGTGTAAGTTTTTAACTTAACTTTACGTCACGAACGCGTTTGCGCTTTCCATATAAATAACATTATCACTTACGCGTTCGTCAACGTTTTTTTACGTCAAACGAAACTTACACTAGAGCCTCTGGGTTCAAATCCCCTTACTGGCATTTATTTGTGTGATGAGCACCTATGTACGTCCGGTACCTACCTACTTATATTATAGGTACGTATGTAGAAAATGATCTGAATTGAGACAGACCTAGAAGTAGGTACTATATATGATAATATGATGTCCTGGTAATGCGTTCCCTTGCGATATTACGCCGACGAAGTAGGGGAGGCGGTAGTTTTCTATAAATCTCTCAACTTTTAGGAAAATGTTTTCAACTTGCAAATTCTCTGTAATAATAACCAATCTCAGCTGGTGAACTGTTTTAATTTTCCGCGATAGTTTTCCAATCATAATTCCTTTGGTACGACGGGAACTTTGTCGTGTCCGATAAAATGAAAAGGTTTTATAAAATGAGATCGATTCACGGATTTAATTAATTTAAGTTTGTGAGAAATTATTGTTCACGATATTATATTTTCCAATATGTCTCAAATATGTATCTATTAATTAGATAAAATCCATTCGAATTATTTCGTCATCACAATAGCAATGTAAAGTCTTTCGCCAGATCTACTCGTAGTTAATTTAGTTGCAGTCAATGGTCAAATATATATTGTACTTTGTAATACAATACTGGTATAGGTACAGTCAGCAGCAACAGTGGCTAAGTGTTCAAAATGACCTACACGCGCTCTTATTCTCTTGACAATAGAGATGTGTTGATCTCATTTTGAACACCTCAACCGCTTAGCCACTTATGCTGCCGACTGTGCCAAAAATTATCAGTTATTTAAAAAAAGACTACGTTCATCGCTACTATTTTACACGTGAGTACAGTAACTCAAACTCAAACTCAAACTAATTTATTGCCAAAACATGTTACAAAAAATTAAGATCAATATTGTAGTACAAATAATATCCACAAACAGTTTATGACTTTCATTTTTGGAGCTTATAAAGTATATAAACTAAACTAAATTACAAATACATGTTGGCCATGGGTACCAACCTCAGCAAATGCCGAACTTAAGTCCGGCGCTGGTTTTCAGTTTGGCCCCTTTAACGGGTCGGGCGAGTGTGTAAAACAGTAGCCATCAGATATATCGGATCTGTGGAGGTGATCACAAATATCTGAACAACGCCTCTATTATCAAGGCGATAAAGTGCATGTTCAGATATTATAGATGGCCACGGCGAGTACTGATAATTTTAATAAGGGGCCTCAGCTGAACATAGGCCTCCCCCAAACATGACTTGTATCATCTTGGAGGTAGTTGCCATAGTCGCCACACTTAGCAGGTTGGCGACCGCAGTAGCTGTAGATTGGGTTTCGACTGACGCTGCCCACCCGTCGGTCTTTTCCCTTTGTCCTCTTACGACACCCGCGGGAGGAGATGAGGTGGTGCTATTCTAGTCAGCCAGCACCAAGGCAAGGCAGGGCATTAAAGGGCCTAATGTTTCTATTATGTTCTATAAGTCGTCGATATTCGCGTCTCGCGGTGAGCTCATACCGCAATGTTTATACAGCAAGTGGCCGTAACAATAACATGGGCTACTTTTTTATATCTAGCGCTACAGGGTGTTACATTTAACGTGCTTACAGTACAATCCATTGGACCCGGGTATGTCCTTAAACTACGTCCAACAATGAGAGGTAGGGCACAGCGTTGACCATCACGCTTGAATCTGGGGCACCCCAACTGGGGAAGTACCTCCTCCTTACAGAAGACCACAGCCATAATAGCACTGCCACCTTTCAGGTATGTAGTGTTGTGTTCCTGATGGTGAGTAAGGTTCCCAGAGCTCCAACCCACTTATAGGTCGGCAACTGTGACTCCCTTGGTGTTGCGAGTGCCCATGGGCGACGGTAATTGCTTAACACCAGGCAATCCGTCTGCTCGTTTGCCGCCTATGTCATAAAAAAAAATGAATATTTTAAATTTGCAAACAGCTACGGCTGTATAAGATTAGACTAATATATTATAGTGATGTTTACAGAACTGCTACATGACGTATTGTGTAAATTAAATAATGTAAACAAGCCCATGACATCAGCTCGGAATAGCTGAGTTCAGAAGTCACTCACTTGATTGGAGTTTAGAATAGAGGCCTCTTGTACTTACTTACACGTGTGTAAAAAAACTGTTACAAATATTGTACTTATTATTCTTTGACGACATGTTTGCCCTAGTGCGTAGTAACCCTGCCTATGAATAAATAAATAATAAATATTTCGGGACAATCTTACAACGACCTAGTCCTACGGTAAGCTCAGTAAGGCTTGTGTTGTAGGTACTAGACGACGATATAATAGATAGATACATATAAATACTTAAATACATAGAAAATACCCATGACTCAGGAACAAATATCTGTGCTCATCACACATATAAATGCCCTGACTGGGATTCGAACCCAGGACCACAGCTTCATAGGCAGGGTCACTACTCACTAGGCCAGATCGGTCGTCAAATGAAGCCGATGGTCCTGGATTCAAATCCCATTAAAAGCTCTTATATTTGTTTCTGAATCATGGATGTTTTATATATGATTTGAAGTATTAGTATATTATATATTGGTTCCCTAACCTAAGCTATGAAATTGGCATTTTGTCAAACAGTTATTTCGAAAAAAATCCAATTTCATATGTAAGGACCTAATATATCGTTGGCTGAGTACCTACCCACAACACAAGCCTTCTTGAGCTTAACGTTGGGCTCAGTCAATTTGTATAAGAATGTCCTGTAATATTTATTTATTCACTTTTCTTATTTATCTTCTTTCTTAGATTAGGTTTTATACAATATTTTTATAAAAGTAGAATATAAAAATACATTCAAAACATATCAAAACAATAAGAAGATTATAAACAACCTAACCTAGGATGCCGCCGGCAACGGCGCAGGGCCCAGGCTGCCGGTGGTTAGGGCTGCAGAGAGAGGAACCGCCGGACTATGCGCGCCGTGTCCAGGATTACCGCCTTCTGAATCTGACCCTTGATCCAACCACAACCACGTAGCGAGAGTCTCTCAAGATGTTGGTCGAGACTCTTCGCTATATTTATTTATTTATTATTATTCTAGTAATAGTATGTTTTTAAATATATATGCGAAAAACTTAACTGTAGGACCATGTCTATGTAGTTGTGCAGAGAATTAAAATGGAACTTACGTCAACATTTGAATATAGAACGACAACATGCGTGTACACACGTTACTACTACATAGGCCAGGTAGTTTAGCTAAGTTTTCACCTATATTTGTATATTACTAGGGGATCCGACAGACCTCAGGATAAAGTTACATTAAAAAACTTGAATTTGTCAAAAGCGCCAAGTTTACGCGGCGGCTTCCTCGCACAAC
Organism: Grapholita molesta; assembly: GCA_022674325.2. Classification (NCBI taxonomy): domain Eukaryota; kingdom Metazoa; phylum Arthropoda; class Insecta; order Lepidoptera; family Tortricidae; genus Grapholita; species Grapholita molesta. The sequence goes on along the minus strand of CP053142.2, from coordinate 11,008,584 downwards.
GTGTCAGCATTGCGATACAATAAGGAAATGCCGCCAGCATCCTTAATACAATGCAAACACTCATTTCAAGATGGCTGATAGCATACCATTGCCTCCTTTAGTCGGCAAAAATATTTTCTAAATCGACCGATAGTGTGATCTTGCGCCACCCGCGATCTTCACCAGAGCAACGCGCATGTGAATCCTCTGGAGTTGCAGGCTACGGTAACTGCTTACCATCAGGCGGGCCGTATGCTTGTTTGCCACCGTCGTTGTATAAAAAAAAGTCAGAACACCTTATGATCGCCAATCGAGAACCTTTTACGCCCCAACGGACATCGGTTCCCCGTCCGACTGCCACTTAAGTTTAGCCAACCAGGGGCCTATTGAGCTACCAGAGACACACCCGACGGCTGCTGAATTCTCTACCGTATCCTTCTTTGTCTATGAAGGTTTTCCTTTATTTCTCAGAACTATAGTTTCATTAGCAGACGTTTCTGCTTGATACAATTAGTATATTACGTACCCAAGGCGGTAAAACAAAGAATGGCTCAGATCGCGGGTATTTGTGTATTTGTGCCATAAACAACCGATCTGAGGCCTTCTTTATTACCGCCCGTGGTGCGTACATAGTTTTACGTCTTCATCTGGGTGTAAAGCAAGATTTTCCGTCGCGCCCTAGGGCGGTAAATCACTCTTACTGCCTAAAAATACATTTTAAGAAACTTTTTCGGAGACAAATAATGTAAGAAAGGGAAGTAAATGTTGTGTGTTTGTCCTCAGGGTCCCGAGCCGGCACTGAACTCGACCACGGGCGCCGCGAAGCCGCCGCTACTTAACTCTTTCGAGCTGGACCGCTGTTTGGACAGGTACGGAAGAAAGAAAGAAAGAAAAATATTTATTTGTGACCAAAACAAAGTGAAGTGATTACAAAGTAAATCTAAATCTAACTCTTATATATATAAAAGAAAGTGGGGTTTGTTCAACCGCTTATAACTCGAGAACGGCTGAACTGATTAAAATGATTTTGGATTGGTTGGAATCGTCACAGCCCTGATTGAGACATTAAGTACTAAAAATCACAAAAATCCCGTGTTTTTTTTAAAGCTATCACTACTTTTGTCGCTTTTTAGGCGGTACGAAGTTCGCCGGGTCAGCTAGTATTATATAACTCAAAAGTTTATTTATTAATTAAAAAAATGATTTAGGAATTCTGGTATCCCTAGGCTGGCTGGGCCCTCTGGGCCTTGTAAGCCTAGGGGGAAATCCGGCTGGTGACATGAGTCGATGTTGACAGAGAGGAGTCCGGCAGGTGGGGCAGCGACGCGGCGCGGCGGCGTCGGCGCAGCTCGCCCCGCGCCGCGCCTCGCCCCCAGGGACCATGAGCCTCTCGCTCTTGCACGGGTATGTAGAGCAAATACGCTAGATTTTGTATACTCTGCGTGTAAAAGTGCCTTTATGGCCTACTTACTGAATAAACGTTTGAGTTTGAGTTTATGTTTTTTTATTTATGTTCAGTCAGCAGCAGAAGTGGCTAAGCGGTTGAGGTGTTCAGAATGAGGTGAACACATCTCTATTGTCAAGACTAAGAGCGCTTGTAATTTTAGGACTGTATAGTCGACATCAGATATAACAGAACTGCGGAGGTGCTCAAAAATGCACTTTATTGCCTTGACAATAGAGGCGTCGTTGAGATATTTATGACCATTTCCACAGTTTTGATGGTGACTGTAGCTGATCAAGTGTCTTAAAGCTACATAAATGTCAAATATGGGAGTAAAAATTTATTACAATCGGCTCGATAGACTGCTTAAACATACAAAATAATAGAGAACTTATGACGTTACAGGCTGGCCTTTGCTGTTTTTTTAAATTTTCTGTTATCAAAACATTATTATTTCGTTAGTCTATAGTGTCCCACTGCTGGGCAAAGGCCTCTATCGTGGACCCAAATGGACAACTCCTGGCCTTGTGCTGTTTCCGGCCAAGTGCTGAGGAAAGCGGCCAGAACTTTCCGCCATCTCTGTTTAGGCCCCGCCTGGCCTCTCTTGTGACATCCACTTGGTGGCTACGCATGCCCACCTATCCGGATACATGCGACAGACGTGACCGGCCCAATCCCACTTGAGTCTAGCAGTCTTCCAACCAATGTCAGTACGCGTGTTCTTCTGACATCTAGAATGCTCCATTTGTAAATGTGATATGTTTGAATCATAATGGATTCGCAGGCATCAGCTCCAGCGTCTCCAACAGCTGGGTCAGCACACTCCTCGCCAGCGCCGGTCTCGCCAGCCGGCAGTGCTGCGGGCGCCAGGTCTCCCTTACCGCTGGTCGCACCAGACCTGCTAGCCATGCAGCTCCTGGACCAGCACTCACAGCTGCAGGCGTTGATGAAGCAACGCCTGTTCCATCAACACCATATGCAGAAGCAGGTAAAGGACCTACTCTTCATGTTTAGCTCGATAAGCAGCAGTTTGACAATTTTATCTAAAGAAGTAGCCACTCAATTTTGCTTAATAATAAAACTACTCTCGGTTTTATCGGTACTTTTTAATTTCAGAAACAAAATGATAATAACTGAAGTGAATGATAATAAATTGACCTTTACAAAAAGATAAAGGTTGCTAAATGCTAATCCTAGCCACTTACTGACAGTATTAGACATTCCTAATTTACTACAATACCCACTTTCTTTCCTAAAAATGTGTCTTAACTATTTTCTTTTCAATTGAAAGATCAAGAGGCCCATCGACATATTTACACGAAAAGGTTTCCTTGTAAACTGTTCGGATAAACACAATCTACCTATGGGCTCATTTAAAAATCATGTGATCGTTTTTGGCCGTATTTTGACCACCCCCTCTTTTCTTCTTTTCTTGGTGATATTTGGTGATTTTAACGCTACCGCCTTCCTAAACTATCTTGACTGGGGCAAAACCACAGTGTAGTTTTCGAGTGATTTTTGAGTCGACACTACAAAGTCAACGAGATTATGTTACATCACACCGAAAACTGTACTACTGAAACTAAATTAAAGTTCACGTGATGTGGTCTTAGACTCCCTCCCCATCGTGATCAATCGTGATATTTATTTGACCCCCCTCCCCCAAAAAAAAACGACCACAGCTTTGAGTAAATGGTGTTATGATCTCGTAATGAAAGTTCTTCTCTGGAACAGCACCTGTCCTCGGAGGCAGCGAAGCGGCAGCTAGAGCAGTCCCGTCTACAGGACCAGATCAACTTGAACCTGTTGTCTCAGTCGCACTTGCCTCCTGACGCTTCTCCTGGTAAGTATAAAACAAGACAACATGATTCTCTCAGATTCATTTTCTTATATTCTACAGATTCCCATTGAGAACGTCGAATGAATTCTCCAGCTTTTCCTCAAACATTCTGAACAGTATGTGTTCAGAATGTTTGAGGAAAAGCTAATCTCAGCTTTTTTTGTTGTTCAGTTTTTAACACAAAATATCAATTGAATTTGGTTTCTGCGAAATAAATAAAATTTCTTTTACTTCATAACAGAACAAAAAAAAATGCAATTAGTAATTTCAAATTTCAGTAAAGTACTACTGTTGCATTGCAGTCAGTTTCCTAACATAAATGAACACTTTTCTATACAGCTATTACGACGCAATAGGGTTGCGTGGTCAATCCCGATAAATCGATATACCTAATATTTCATTGAAGTAACAATCTTACGTAATTCACGTTCTAAATTCAAAATCCCATTTACTCGACTTATCGGGTTTGACCACGAAACCCTCGGTATGTACTTTAGTCGTGGTACAAATGCCATAAGCGTTAAGTGGTTAAATAAAATCCTCTTGTATCCTCAGGTTCTCTGCAGCAGCAGCTCGGGGCGCAGCAGCAGCAACTGGTCCAACAGTTGCAGGCGGTGCAGCGTCAGTACCTCATGCACGGGCCACTATCTGTGCCACCCAATGCTCCTCCAGGTTAGAAAATGCTCCTGTATCCTTAGGTTCCCTTCATCAGCAACTAGTCCAACAGTTGCAATCTGGAGCAGTCCAACTGGGGAAGCACCTCCTTACAGAAGACCACAGCCACAATAGCACTGCTACCTTTCAGGTCTGTAGTGTTGTGTTCCTGTTGGTGAGTAAAGTTCCCAGAGCTCCAATCCCCCTTAAAAGCTGGCAACGCGATTGTGACTCCCTGGTGTTGCTGGTATGGGCGACGGTAATTGCTTACCATCAGGCAATCCGTCTGCTCGTTTTCCATCTTTGTCATCAAAAAAAGCAGCAACTGGTGTTCAAATTCTGCCTAGGACACCGGCGGGCTTAGTCAATTTAAAGGAGATATTTTTCTGAAGTTATAAATGAAACGTGTAGGCACACGTGAATTTGTTTTTTCGAAAGTAATGTATTGTGATTACGTCTCAGGTCTCATGTTGTGGGGGAGCGAGATGGAAGAGCACCCGCTGTTCGGGCGCGGAGTGTGCAAGTGGCCAGGCTGCGATGCGCTAGCTGATGACTACCAGGCGTTCCTCAAGTATGTACTCTCGGACCGCTTTTGTATAGTCAGCCCAAAGTTGTTTGATATGACGCTGACTGTTTAAGTTGTATAGTAGCGAAGCCGGAAAGTGAAATGGTGACATGAATCAGATTTTTTAACTACTTCATTAAATAATTGCCGTCTAATATCTACAACACCAGTCTTATTAAACCGTAAGTAAGTAGAATGAAGCAGAAACTTGTTATGGTCGTAATCCCGAGGAAGGACAATAAAGAATCTGTGCAGACAAAAACCATTCTTCTAATATTAGTGGAAGTTTGTTAAAACATACCAACCACGCAATAACGGCTGAACGGATTTACATAAAACTTGAAGAACAAATAGACAAAAATTTACTTGATATCCCGACGATTAATCTTCCGACGAATTCGTGGGATCTTTAGAGGAACTTTAGTAGTTATATCTTATCTATATATATTTGTTATATTTGACGAGCAGTCTGACCCCTGCCTATGAAGTCGATGGTCCTGGGTTTAAATCATTCAGGGCATTTATTTGTGTGATGAGCACATTAATTTGTTCTTAAGTCATGTGTGTTTTCTATGTATTTAAGTATTTACATGTATATGTATCTATTATATTATATCGTCGTCTATTACCTACGACACAAGCCTTACTGAGCTTACCGTAGGACTAGGTGGAATTGCGTCGATTGTCCCGAAGTATTTATTTGTTATTATCATTTATTTATATAGTAAATAAAACTTGACGTACATATAGACACACATCTCAATGGAAATTTACTTGATATCCCGTTAATCAGTTTCCGTGGGATCTTCAGACGAACTAGTAGATATATCTTATATATCTTTATACAGACACCTGGAAGCAGCACACACCCTGGACGACAGATCAGCCGCGCAGGCCCGGGTGCAGATGCAGGTGGTGGCTCAGTTGGAGCTGCAGCTGCGCCGCGAGCGAGACCGCCTGGCAGCCATGATGCGGCACCTCCATGCCGCCAGGGACTCCGGCCATCATCAGCCTAAACATTCACATGGTGAGATCCTCGATTACTTTTTGGTATCAACTTTTTGGTACTGTTGTATGATACCTATGTTTGACGAATAAATGATTTTGATTCTGATTCTGATTCAATGTCTTCAGCAGTTGCGCAGTAGCTTTTTGTATGAGGTGAAGTAGTTATTCCTATATAAAAAATACGATTATAAATAAAAAGAATAACAGCAACATCAGGAGTTACTTAGGTATATAGTGATGATAAGTATGTGACGTCACTAGTTGCCAAGCGGACCCCAGGCTCCCATTAGCCACGGAAAAATGTCGGGATAAAGCGAGAAAGATGATGAGTATTTTTAAATAGGTAGCAGAAAAGGGCCGATCAAAAGCTGAACACAACATACGAGTATCCACACAGTCTTTTTATTCAAATTCAATTCAGTTTCGTCTTTCGTCAGTCTTTAACGTCTTCACAACCGACCCAATTAAATCTGGACTGTTTGTCAATGTAACAGAGTTCAATTTAAGCCAGTAAAGACTGGAATCTAGTCAGAAGCTTAAGAAGATAATGAGTTTTATTTGAGCCTCCTAATATTCCAGGAGCTCCTAATGAAGGCACGTCGCCTGGACCCGTGCGTCGCCGAGTCTCCGATAAATCTGGCGTGGCCATTGCTGGTGGTAAGTGTTTGACCAGTTTGAAGGCTTTTGAAGCTGAAATTAATATAAATGTTTGCATTTGAGTGAATCCATTATTTTTTATTGTTGTTCTGCCCCATCAACCAAGGGATGGAAATAACAATTTGTTAGAAGAAATGTGCCAGCGCGTTTTACTAACACGCTTGGTATATGATCCATTATGGAAGGGACATATAGCTACCACAAATTTCATATATTCAAATTTAAATTTATTCAAATAAGTTAATATGACATAACAGTAAAACCAATGCGTCATGGTAAATATGCACGTATTGAGTCCTAGAGGAACGTAATTATAGCAATGAGTGACATGAAATAGTCGATTGAGCCGTTTACTACAATTGGTTGTCCTGTGTTGGTTTATTGTAGGAATTAGGTACTTACGACACAAGACTCCTTGCGCTTACTGTACTCGTAGGATTGGGTCGATTTATCTCAAATAAATAATATATTTTATTTTTATATATAATATTGTATCGTCACATTTTTTACGTAAAATCCTTTAACGATGTCTTTTCCACGTGCATTAAACATAATCGTTTTTCATGTAAGGTCTTCCATATATGCTCGAAAGAGCTGGATTAGATGTGCAACAAGGTAAAACAGTATTAGAATTTCAGTCTTTAGGTAATCATTGTTTGTTTTGTTTTCTGTTTTGAAAACAGCTGTAATGCTTTAAAATTGAAGCATGTTCCTTATAAATGTATGATATAAGAGTAATATATTTTTAAATAACGTAGATTATTCAAAGTTGTACTTTAATTGGACTTTTGCAGCTTTTTCGTTATGAGTTTGACTATTAATTTGGAATCATAAGAGTAACTTGTAAGAACATTTATATTTGAAGTATTTTTTAAAATAATAACATATTGGTAATATATTCTTATGTTTCAGAAATACAACGCAACCGCGAATTTTATAAAAGCGCCGATGTCCGGCCCCCGTTCACATATGCTTCGCTCATTCGTCAGGTTCGTACTTACAAAGGCCTTTGACATGAAAAATTGTATAAATCCATCTAACCTTATAATTTATTAGCATTTAAACCTATATAATATAGTCATTTATTCAATATAATATATTGAATAAATCGGTTAAATAATAATACATTCGTAATTGACATCAATAATTTGAAATTAGTATCGGTGTACCACAAGGTTCTTATATCGGACCTTTAATTTAACTTAGGTAAAAATTCTTCCAGGCCATCATAGAGTCTCCGGATAAGCAGCTGACTCTCAACGAGATCTACAATTGGTTCCAGTCTACCTTCTGCTACTTCCGACGCAACGCTGCTACGTGGAAGGTACGTTGTAGAATCCCTATTGTATATCCTGCTTAAAAAAAGAAAAAAACATATAGAAAAGCTTCAGTAAAGACAATCATTAAAAAAAATACGTTAAAATACATGTATAATTGAGTAGTGAAAATGAATAGTTTTATTTTGTTATAATGTTGTAACTAAACGAACTAATATTATTGATAATTCCTGACGATTAGGGAAAACAGGTATTTGTAGTATTTTTTACGTAAGTATTAAGTGTATTTATTTATTTTCACCAACATTTCTTAAGGTTTTATTCATGAACACAAAGATTCAAATTACCACAAAAATATTGGTGAATCTGAATATATGAATAAACGTTATATTGTGTATTCTATTATTTTATTATAACTTAATTATAAAATTGAAAATTCCAATGGTGCTTTAATGATTTTGACTTGTAGTTACAAATATGAATTTTTAATAAAATTAAATTTACATCTACTTAAAATACAACTGTCGAAAAAAAAAATGTCACGGTCTATATAAATGACGTAATTTCTCTCAAACTGCTCACGCTTGTACAACTTAGAATCAAGCAATTCAAAACCCAAGTCATATCCCTAAAGCCCAGTACTTAGCCTTAATCCCCGACCAAATAAAGACTAGTATAGTACAACAGAACGCCGTGCGTCACAACCTGTCGCTGCACAAATGCTTCATGCGAGTGGAGAATGTGAAAGGCGCAGTATGGACAGTCGACGAGGTGGAGTTCTACAAGCGCCGGCCGCAGCGGGCTGCGCACGCGCCGCCGCCGCTGCATCAGGGGTACGGACCCCGCCGCGACGACCGACTCTTTATACTGCTACAGAACACACATTACGTCACACTTACATCAAAGTTGTATCAACTTGTTACAAACTTACGTCACACTTACATCAAAGTTGTATCAACTTGTTACAAACTTACATCACACTTACATACATCAAAGTTGTACCAACTTTTGATGACATTGTTACAAACTTACATCACACTTACATCAAAGTGTATGAACTTTGATGACATTGTTACAAACTTACATCACGCTTACATCAAAGTGTATGAACTTTGATGACATTGTTACAAACTGACATCACACTTACATCAAAGTGTATGAACTTTGATGACATCACACTTACATCAAAGTGTATGATTTTTTGATGACATTAGCACAAACTTACATCACACTTACATCAAAGTTGCTTTACGAACTTTTGGTGATACTGTTACAATATACATACATTTACATTACACTTACAGCAAAGTCATGATTATAAGAATGTTTGTCAACATTGTTACAATATACACAAACACTTACATCAAAGTCATACGAACTTTTGATCACATGGTGAAAGGATACGCAATGACACGCAATCGGTTTCTGATTTATCACAGACTGACACACGAACACAAACTTATCTCACACATCAACATTTTACATGATACACACAAATTAACACAAAGTATACAAATTACACAATACATCAAACTCACACTGGACGATAAGTTATATTGATACAATAGTAAATAAAAAAAATATATTACTTACATAAAAGTATCATTAGAGAGTTAAGAGTACAAAAGTACACTAGTGATGAGCTATAACTTACATCGATATTCTTGTTACAAAATCTAATACAAAAAACAAGACACTCAAATACAATTACACTAAACTCTTGTCAAAGTTTGTGTAGGTTATACATACTTTTGGAAAATTACACAAGAAACCGCGAAAATCTATATCGGTACACTGTTACATAATACACAACAATAAATGCTCAAATACATAACTTAAACCAAAGTATGAATAACTTATGAATAAATAACTAACATATATAGACTGCACTGCTACACAGAAATAAGATACTAAAACACATTTACACTATACTTTATTCAAACTCTCTCTTTTTTGTAAAAAAAAACATCACAGACTGTTCGATGCACTGCTGTAGGACACACACACACTAATACACAACAACAATATACGCAAATAATATTACACTGATTACATTAAAGTCGTATTAGGTGTTATACGAACTTTACTCTGAGCAATTACTTTGTATAGATAGTATCGATACACTGGTACATGCTACACTATACTCAAATATACTAAAATACAATACAATATATAAACAATAGACTGTAGACACTGATCATTGGATAGTTGTACATTGACACATACACGATTCAAAAATACAATTTTACACATAAATGTACACAACATGTTATACTTATATAAGTGACATATTTTTACATATTTCACACATACCCTCAATACCCTGTTACATTTCTTCATGATACACTACTGTGTTACACATACAATTGCATACTTTACATCATTTTCATCAAACACTGTTACAAAATACACACAATATTAATAATTATGACGATTTCTAAAAGGCCACATACTTATAGACAGACTTTACACTGGAAGATACTGGGATATACCGATACATTTCAAATCCTTACCAAAATAACACTGAACACTAGTTTACAACTTACCACACTTTCCTTTGTTACATATTACACAATGACTATACCTTACCAACTGTTCTACATTACTATGTACATGTTAACATCACTTCACAAATCACAATTAACATTTTTAAATACTGATTTCAAGACAAAGATCAACTGACATAACTACATGATACCGAATACAACAACACAAAATAAAATAAATAACACTTCATTCATATCCATTACACTTTCACATTTTACACTTATGTAACTTTTGTTACACACAATTTGATAAATTATTTATTATGACAATTATTGATTATTAGCTCTTTCTCTCTAACATCATTTTACTCTTATAAAAATATTATTAGATGTTACTCTGTAAATAAGTTGATATCTGTTATAAATTGGAACATCAATGAAAATAATTAAGCCATGTCAAATTATTGTACATTGCTTTACATGACATAGTAAATACATATACAGTCACACAAGCAGTTTATAAAATTAATTCTTTTAAAGCAGGGAACATAATATAAAACCCGCTATTGAAGTACCTACATTAAAATACACAAAAAAAAACAAATATTAAATAAATACGAGTAATATGAGCATTGAATAATAACTAATACAGTTTATCACGAGCAATATTTTCAGAATGCTTGTTAAACAAATAATATGAAAAACCACGAAAAATTAGACAAAAATATCAAACCTCAGTCCACCCGATGACCACGAACGCTGCTAAAGGGTTCGAAACGTCGGGATGAAGTTTAAATTAGTATACGCGATTTAATCCGTTTTAGTTGTTTTATTTCATGAAAAATATCAAACTTAAAAGTTCAATACATTATCGCATTAATGTTTCCAATGATCATGCACTCAACTGTGACTAAGAATATTATAATGTTAGGCACACATGAATATAAAACTTAATATAAAATTTGAAATATATTAAGTAACATTTTAAATAGTTAAAAACTACAATTCTACACAACAAATAGACACCATAAACACACTCACACTGGGAACACTCTACAATTTTTGGAATCTAACATTTTAATCTTCTAAATATTTTCTATCTAACCTAGAGATACTTAACTCTTGTTGTGTAAATAAACGTTTGGTCTCGTTTCAGATTTGAATTTGTAATTTTTGTGTAGTTATTTTTGAATCATGATTGTAAGTAGAGTTATAACCGACAGATAAAATCTTTTTTTCAACTAATTTGATCTCGAAAACCGAGTTCATATCTGAATGTATATTTAATATTATTTGGTATGATTATCGGTTATGTCGCTACGAAGTGTGAGTCATGTACATTTTCTGTATTTAGGACTTGTTATTTGTGTGTGTCCGTGGGTTTCAGCGCAACGGTGGTAACAGTATCTCGCTTGCCTATTAACCTCTATCCTCTCATTTCCTTGGGGTCTCTGCGCCATCCTGCATGTCAATCGTTTCTCCACGACGATCTTGCGCGTGTCCATCGTCAAATTTTGGTTCATAACGATGGAAACGTTGTACTCTTAAGTTATTAATGTTTTTGACGTTTTGGATATGTCGACTACTAATCGGGTTGACTTGTAGAACGCAATCCGGACGAACCTGTCGTTGCACAAATGTTTCGTGCGATACGAGGACGACTTCGGATCCTTCTGGATGGTGGATGATGCAGAGTTCGTGAAGCGCCGGCACCTGAGCCGGGGCCGGCCGAGGAAGTACGAGCCAGCGCCGGGGCCCAACGCTGCGTCTGCACAGTAAGGGCGCGACCGCACCGAGCGACCGTCCAACGAACGGGATAGGCAGCTTTTTTCTCTGTTTGTCTTCAGCAATTATTAGCATCACCCATTTCTTTTTAATTTTCTCTTGTCATGATAATTATTCATGGAGACGGATTACATCGCGTTCCGAACCCTTTAGCACCATTCATGGTCATCGGGTGGACGGTTTTATTTTTTCGCCGAAATCAGGAACAATTCTATCTTAAAGTAATATTAATAGAAATTGCTGAATACAAAACAACCTTCATATTATAGAAAAAAGCTAACATAAAAAAATTTAATGTAACCATTTTGAATGTTGTTAATTCCGATACAATCTTGTACTGTTTGGAAATCTTGTAATAATGTTGCTATGTGAGAATCGTTGGGCGATCGCGTCCAAAAAGTACGTGTGAAATTTTAAGATAATCGAAAATTATCATTTAAAGATTAGCTGTGATAATTTTGGATTCTTAACTAGTTCGATGTGTCTGACCATTTTGTAAAGTGTATCACTGTAAAGCTTTAGATTAATCAACTGTCATGTTAGATTGTAACTAGAGACACGTGATTGTTCAAACATATTATAGTTAAAAATAATATTATTATGTGCTTACATTTCTTACTTTTTATTATTGTTAACACGCTTTGGAAAGGATGCAGATTTAGTACCCCAACTATGAATAAAATTTACATTAAATATTAACATTTTCCTCCTAAATAATCCTCAAATTTGAATATAACTTACAATATGGAAATGTCAGCACATACAGAGTTATTAGACTCCTAGAGTGCAAAGCTATAACCGATTGTTTTGCTATAGTTTTTAACATCACAATATTATGTGACTTGTCTAATATTAGCTTTAATCCATATGTTGCTATTGTAATTTCTGATATTTTTAATTTTATCGACTACCATTACCGAATTAAGTATTATAACGATGTTTCTCTCGATGATATGCATGTTGTAAGATGAATTGTACAAAGGATCGTCGTTGGATACCCAAGTAAGATTGTAGAGATCTTTATCTTCTCTTGAATCCATTTTGTCGTCAGCATGTATCTCCCGATTATGTAGTGGCTTAACTGTTATGGCTTCTTACGCTTGGTTTGTGCATTCTTATCGCATGCTATTTAATCTTTATTCTCTTTTTCTCATACGCTTGCCTCTTAACTTTTTATCTTTCCATTTTATTCTATTTATCTTTCTGTCTCACTCACCGGACACACATCAACACAAATCACTGTTACAGACGAATTGGACTTTGAAATTCAAAATTCGACACTTCACATAATACACATACACCATACACTCGTGTAAATTGTAGTAGTGTGATGATTATTATCATCATTTATTAAAGAAGAGGTCTGAAGTGGCCGGGGGTAATGTTTTATTTACATTATAATTTCTATTTTCAATAATTCCTTTTTTGAGAATATCAAGTTTATTAAAGATTTAAATTGGATCATCAGTAAAGTTTTTTATGTTATTTAAAATTTGTTTACGTGTTAAGTGTTGGTATTTTATATGTTATTAATTTGACAGATTCATGGGAGCCCAGAGTCCTCCAATGATGACCAGCCCGCATGGCTACAGCGAAGCTCTCAAACGGAACCTTCAGGTTAGCTGATATTGATAATTATCTACAATACATTTATTTTATTCGTCAAAAATACATAGTTGAAACAATAAAACAATGTCTACACACGTTTAAATTTCAAGGAGATTAAGCATTAGGAGCTTATAATAATGTCTCCAAAACATGTCACGCGAGTAACTAAATAAAAGTTTTAAATTATATCGATATTTTTGTTGTAGGGTATGATGGAGGAATGCAACTTGTCGTACATGTCGAGCGAAGACCACATCATGCAAGGAGCCGAAGAGTATCCTTCCTCGCATGATGAGTACAGGTTGGTTGTTTCTTTAGAATCTAGTTTCTAGCCTGTTTACATTTGGACTAAAAAAATACATACATTTCAGCTGTATGCAATCCACTGCTGGACATAGGCCTCCCACAAATATGACTTATATCATCTTAAGGGGTTATTGCCATAGTCGCCACGCTTGGCAGTCGCAGTAGCTGATGTAGATCGGGTTTCGACGGATACTGCTGACCGTCCATAGGATTTTTCCCTTTGTCGCCTCTTACGACACGCGGGAGGAGGTGCTATTCTAGTCAGCCGGCATCACACGGCATGGCACCACACAGAAAACACTAGTGACTACGCACAGAAAACACTAGTGACTCAGGAATGAGTCTGGTCTGGGCTCAACGCACTAATACATGCCCTTACTAGGATTTGTAATTTCATATATCTACAATTATAACATAACCCCTCTATGATGCGTTCAAAAACATCAAATAACTATGAACCAGAACTGCGGGAGTATTGTCAAGAGGGCGCTCGAAGTTTGATGTTTGGATATTTCTTCGGTTTTTACTCAGTAAAATTCGTGAATTTTACGACGTATGACACATAAATCAAAATCATCCAAATCTATTTTCTTTTAAAGGTTCTAAAGGTTTGGTCATTTATTCCGCCCTTACGCCCTTCGCTAGCAATCCGTGATACCGATACATGCGATACACCTAATACACAAATCAAATTATTACAAGACATCAACCAAATCGTGACGACCTGACTATAGTGACATTTGTCCATAAGTTTGAAACTTACCCGTCAATTCAGATGCTAATTTCATTATGTTTTCTTCACGTTTCACGTTTTTTCTTTCAATAAATAACTATATACACTATAATACAACTTTTTTCTCTGTAAAATCTAAAACGTTCGCCATGATTATTGCAGTTTAATATTAATTCTCACGAAACGAGACAAAGCAATGTTTACATTGTCAATATTGACAACTATCATAGAGGGTAGATGTTGTCTATTATTAAAATTGTTGCCATTGCTAGCAATTAGTACCAACAAATTTCCGTAACATGGCGCACCCTCAATAGATCCTGGTTCACCTTTACACACAGAATAGAACACTATTTTGTTACAACATATTTCTTGTCTGTGTAAATGTTATAACAACAAAATTTACATCATAATGACATTTAAATTTCGAACATCTCTAAAAAATAAACTAATTGGTATAGAAACGATATGAGAAATTGGGCTTGACTCTAGTTTGTTTCTGAATTAAACAACTATTATTGAGTGCTAATACTTTGTGTAGATAAGGTAGTGAATATCACTGTACATAATATTAGGCTTAAAAATTCTCTTTTGATGTTATTCTCGTATTATGAAACTCTGCCTTGCTTCATATTTTTATGCTATACATTATGTAGCACTGTAGCAGTAACTTAAAATACTGATTACTATTTTTTTTTGTTTATTTGTCAGATCTCCGTTGAGGGAGAGCCCTTTATGAGGGAGGCTGAGGGCCGGTACCGGTCCTCGTGGCGCGGGTACTCGTTGTAGGAACTGGCCTTAGTCATTTTGCATAAGGTTGTGCTGTATTTTTTATTAATATGTTCATATGGTATGTCCTTAGCCGCCCGTCCCTGCTGAACGGGTATGGTAGCAGCAGCTCCCACGAGGTGAAGGCGGAGGATCTGAGCGGAGCCGACCAGGACATCAAACCGAACATATACGCGCTCAAGAACGAGATGCAAGCTTCGGACTACTCTAACAAAGGTACGAGCTGAGATGGGGATTAGGGCAGCAAGGTGATAAGTGAAAAACTTAACTGAAGGATGTCGATGTAGTTGTGCAGAGAATTAATATAGAACTTACGTCAACATTTGAATATAGAACCCCGAAATGCGTGTACACACGTTACTACTACATAGGAAGGGTGCCTTACTTAAGTTTTTCACCTATACATTTTGAGTGTACTCTGTGCCCAATGTAAATAATACACCGATTTTTTTATGTCATTTTATTTGACATGACTGATAATTAATTATATTTAAGTCGAAAGAAAAATAGAAAAATTTGACTCGCAGCGGGACTCGAACCCACAACCACTGGATCACTAGCCCAGTGCACAACTGGTAGTGCACTGGGCTAGTGATCCAGTGGTTGTGGGTAAATATCTTTGATATGCTAGCAGACGTTTCTGCTTAATATAAAAATAATGACTGATAATTTAATAAAATTAATAAATTAATACAGTAAACATATTTCATTAGATTATTATACAAACAGCTATCCACAGCGCAGGTTTCGTCAGATGGCAACATTAAAATCGGCGACAGGCCTCGTCTCACACAAACTAACGATGGAATCCGTCAGTCCAAAGGCTTCGTCATAACTTTAAAATGTTTATTTATCAGTTAATCGCACCTGGTGCAAATGTCCCCATAATACTGGCAGCGTTACCGCTCTGAATAGCCAACTAGATCTGTTGCACCAGGTACGATCCGGACCGAGGATCACATCCCCTGTCTCTTAACCGCCGACCTACTTGACCCATGAATTCTCTAGCCTCCACAGCCCGAGGTCCACCGAATACCGATACACCGAATTGAAGTTCTTAAATTGTCTTGAAGTTTACACTAGGCTAGTTGTGGCAAAGCATTTGACGACCGGTCTGGCCTAGTGGGTAGTGACCCTGCCTATGAAGCTGAAGGTCTTGGGTTCGATTCCCAGTCAGGGCATTTATTTGTGTGATGAGCACAGATATTTGTTCCTATGTCATGGGTGTTTTCTATGTATTTAAGTATTTATATGTATCTATTTATTATATATATCGTCGTCTAGTACCTGCAACACAAGCCTTATTGAACTTACCGTGGGACTAGGTCGATTTGTGTAAGAATGTCCGTAATATTTATTTATTTATTTATTTATTTATTTATTTATTTATTTATTTATTGGCAGACCAAAATTTAAGTTTAAGACTTTACCTTGAAACCAATTTTTTCCAATTCCAGTTTTAGAATCTTGGGCTGACTCGGGGTCTCAATGTTACGAGATAGTAAACACTAACTTTGCTCCCTTGTGTAACAAATAACTATTGTTTACAGACTACACAAACTCCACGAAGGAGTCTTCAAGCAACCGTTCAGGGGAGACCAGTCCCTACGACGAGTACCCGCGCCCAGAGGACCGGTACCGGCCCTCGGCCTCCCTCATAAAGGACGAGGCCGAAAACCTCTCCCTCAACGAACAGAGATCTGACAAATAAACAAAAATACAAGAACTAGTGATTGGACATATGTGCCGGTTCTTGAAGCAATAATTTGTGAATTCTAAGGTTGCCGAATTCTAATAGTGTTTAGAATTAATATCACAGTATGTAATACAAGTTTATACTTACGGGTGTAGTTCTATTTCAAATTAATATTACAGTTACAACGTATAATGTGTTCATTGTTGGATTTTAATATTTAAACGGAAGATCTCGGGAGGTTTTTATAAGTTAGAAATAACCAAATATTTTTTCTGTTTATTTTTTAATCTGACCCGGTTTTAACGGGCTAAAAAGTATTATAGTTTATATTTTTTTCACTGATAAGTTTTTACGTTTTTTTATTTTTTTTAGGTAAGGTAATTGAGAAATTAGGTCCTCTATTTATAGGATAAGTGTTAGGAAATTTTAGACGAAACGAATTGCGCTAAATAATCAAAAAGTCAACGATAAAATAACCTTAAAAGGTCCATATCAATATTTAAAAATATTTAATCATTATTTGTAATATACAAGTAATACGAACAATAAGTAGGTGTATTGGACTGTTTAGGAAAACGTATTGGTATATGAAGTTTTAATACTAACGCTAAGCGTTTTGGTTCCATTTTAATGGCATTTTTTTCACGCTAACAAAATGGAGGAGGAAAGAAAGAGCGATAGTTACGCTACTAAAGAGAAAGACGAATTTGGCGCTTCTCCGTGTTTCCCGTTTGAAATGAGTTACTTTTGCTCAGTTTTTTTTACGAAACATTGTTGTATCTATGGAATTGATTTAAAAATATGTTAAAATATTTAAAAATAAGAAATGATCTGATGTTTTATTTAAGTACCGTGCGGTACATGTGCTTGCTTTTATAATTCCAAGGATACATTTTAGTTCATAGAGTTAGGTTAGGTTGTAAATATTTGTCATGATTCACATGAGTTGTAAATTGTTAAAAATGGTAACTAGACGAGTGTAAACGTTTACTTATTAAATATACATTAATATTGGATATTAAATCGTTCATGTTGTAGAAAATTTAGAAAAACCTTAGTAGTAAAAATTATCATTGTAATTCGTGATTTTTTAGTTGTGTTTCTGATGTTTCATGCATTTTGTATCTGTGCATTTTGTATTTGGTTTTAAAGTGTACTTTTAAATCAATAGTTGTCAACGGCATTTGCCATTCTTATCACGTGATAAATTAATTGAAAAAAAAATGTATAAGATTACATACCAATGTCAACTTTCAGTGAAAAACCTTACCTTCTAGTTATTGATAAATTCAAGAAGGGTGAAATCATATCACTGTTAAGATGTATACCTACTTGTAATACTAGAACTTATATTCGATGTGTATGTAAAATGTATTATCCATTTTGCAATAACTTTTGAATAAGTAGTAAAATAAATGCTGGCACATTTTACACATTATTTTGTTAATATTTTTGTGCATTTTATAGCGCTATGAAGTACAAAAGATATTTTTTTTATTTTTGTAAAGGGGGTACAGCTGAATTGTTTATTGACTTTTAGAAATATTCAGTCATGGTTATGACGGCTGTACTAAGATTTATTGACGCCAATACTGATTGTAATGTAATACAGAATTATTATTAACAGTACAACAAAAATAATACTTAATGTTAAAAAAAAAGTGAAATATTTGTTTATTAAAAAAAAACTGTTGTTTAGAAAAATAACTGAGCGATATAGGTTGTTAGCAGGGGTCGAACATTTTGTAATAATGAGGAAAAGGAAAAAATGTATTTACAAGGATGTTAAAAAGCAATGGGAAATAATATGACAATACCTATACAAAACCGCGTTCCTCCGAACAATATTCGTAAATTTCGGACTATTGTCTCTGTCACTGTCATGACACCTTAATTGGAGTAAAAGAGAAATATACGAACTTCGATGTTCGCGGTACCGCTCCTGCTGGCTAAATGTATATTTTTGGCACTAATTGCACAAAGCGCCATCTACTATTGTGTGTAGTTACTTAGCGGGCGTTCGCCAGCGATCAGATCCTATGCAACTGAGAGGTATTGCGGCTGTTAAACACTAGATGGCACTAGTACCTTAGCCAGCAATGCGGGGACGATATATTGTATTGGCATTGAATATCCAAGTCTTTCCAACCTTAGTTATGTATTAGAATTATGCTACAGATAAAAAACTTAGCTAAAGCACCTAACCTATGTAGTAGTAACGTGTGTGCACGCATGTCGGCGTTCTATATTCAAATTTTGACGTAAGTTCTACTGGCTGTCATAAAAAACGTGATACAAGATTATCAAACCGGCATCTGTTCATGATTTTGAACATCTTTTACTATGGGGTCAAACTCAAATTCAAACGTTTATTCAGTAAGTAGGCCACAAGGGCACTTTTACACGTCGAGTATACAAAAGAAAAAATAAAATCTACAGTACAGTCAAGTTTGTAAAATTAAATAAAAATTGAGCTGTTCCATAGAAAAGGTATAAGTTGACGAAAATGTATGAGAGAGTTGTTTGTACAATTTAGAAAGTTTACCCCGTAGTCAAAATTGTTCAAAATCATGACCAGATGCTGGCTTAATATTTTTGTATCACGTTTAACACCCGGTATATCAGTTATCTGCACAACTACATAGACATGGTGCTTCAGTTAAGTTTAACCTATACTTTTGTTTGATATTGACAGTTAGTCAAATCAAAAGTTACCATTTAGGATTGGCGTCAAAAACCCCCTATTTTACATATTATTTGCAGGAATTGACATTTGTTGTTATTTATTACTATTATTTACAGCATTTCATCGTGTTCATAAATTGAGAATATACGCATTTAAAAAAAAAAAAAAAAAATTTTTTAATATTTGACAGTTCCAGTTCAGACTAATGTTAATTTATTATATACAATAATTACAATATTATAATAAATACTGAATACATTAAATATAAATAAGGCTTCAGGCTAAGGATGCTGGCATTTCCTCGTTGTATCGCAGCTGATACGTTGTGCGAGGAAGCCGCCAGCTCTTCGGTTACCAGTTACGTCAACCAGACATGATTTTTATTTCAAGATTTTTTTTATGTGTGATTCTCAATTTATCCCAAGTACCAAAACACCGGCCATACATGGTCTTGCATACATTAAATTTATTGATCATTGTAAATTATACTTAATTAGTGTATTAAACAAAATCATTACAATTATTTGTATTGTTTTATTTGGTTAATTTAATTTCACTGCAGCCGTAAATCGTCCACTGCTGGACATAGGCCTCCCCAATATAAATAAATAAATGGATAAATATTTCTGGGCAATCTTACACAAATCGACCTAGTCCTACGGTAAGCTCAGTAAGGCTTGTGTTGTAGGTACTAGGCGACGATATATATAATAGATAGATACATATAAATACTTAAATACATAGAAAACACCCATGGCTCAGGAACAAATTGTGCTCACCACAAATAAATGCCCTGACTGGGTATCGCACCCAGGACCATCGGCTTCATAGGCAGGGTCAACTACCCACTAGGCCAGACCGGTCGTCAATATTTTTTTATCATCTTGGGGGTTATTGGCCATAGACGCCACGCTTAACAGGCGGGTTGGCAACCGCACTAACTGTAGATTGGGTTTAGTCCCTTTGTCGCCTCTTACGACACCACCCAATTTAATTTATTAAAGAGAAACGTTGGTTAACGGTACTGCCTCGGCCGAGATTCGAACTTGCGTCTCCAGGATACATGCCCCGTGGTTCAGCCATCTGAGCTGCCGAGACTCACCCGTTGGTTGTGAACTAATCTATAATATCCTTTCTATACTCCAAGGCAGTGGATGTTTCCTTACATCAACCTCATCATCATCACATCAACCGAAGGACGACACACTGCTGGACATTTGCCTCCCGCAAAGCGACCCACAATCTTGTTCTTTACTTTGAACTGAAATTCGATTACAAGTATGTCGATATTTCAAGGGTAAATCAGTTTGAGGACATACCCGAGTCCATATTTCTAAAAATTTTTCCTTTATTTCTAAACATATTGGTAACATTAAGTTGTAATCGTTAAAATAATAGTTTTTGTTATACATGGGAGCAAAGGCAGTGTTTACCTTCTCGTGCTAATATTGAGACCCGAGCTGCTAGAGAAGGATTCAAAAATTGAACCACGAGCATAGCGAATATCGTAGCAAAGTGTGTTTCCCTCTCGTGCCTTGAGAGGGGAACACACTTTGCTACCGATTTTACAAAACATTTTCTACGCCATTTCTTTATATACTACGACGGTGTAGGTATTCGTATTCAATGGCTACTTGCAAAGTTGCATCTAGTAATAGTTGGACCCGGGTATGTCCTTAAACTACGTCCAATAATGAGACGTAGGGCACAGCGATGACCATCACGCTTGAATCTGGAGCAGCCCAACTGGAGAAGTACCTCCTCCTTACCGAAGACCACAGCCATAATAGCACTGCTACCTTTGAGGTCTTAAGTGTTGTGTTCCTGATGGTGAGTAAGGTTCCCAGAGCTCCAACCCCCCTTAAAGGCCGGCAACGCGCTTGTGACTCCCCTGGTGTTGCGGGTGCCTATGGGCGACGGTAATTGCTTACCACCAGGCAATCCGTCTGCTCGTTTGCCGCTTATGTCATAAAAATAAAAAATAAAAAGTTTCTGCAATGACAACGGAATCCGTCCGTGTCGGACGTCAGACCGACAACATCTCAAGCATCTCCTGAGGATGCCTCGTAGAGAGGCGAAACACGTGTCGAGTTTTGGTATTATTGGTGGTGGTTTGTTATATTTATTTGCGTATTTAATTTTGCGGTGGGAGGGAGGGAACATTAATACATGAAAAAAATACGCTTGCAAGTAAATATAACGGGTTGGCACTGATTGACTAGCACGTTATTAAACAGCGGAATAGCAAAGTAATATTATTGTTGTTAATAATATGGACTTCCGCAAAGTAACGCCTGATTCAATTAATTGCAAATTGCAAATTTTCCGCATAGTACTTACTTAAGACAGCAAGACGGTATTTTTAAATGAAATATAACTATACGAGTCGACCGGTATTTTTGATAGCTGTACCCATATTTAATTATTTCAACAAAACTTTTGGTGATCATTGAAACAAACCAGGAGGTAAATCGATCATAAACTTATCAACACTTTCATAAAAACGCTCAGATAATGAAAGAAATACGAGTATGTTTCAACGGAAACGAACAAGGATTCCAATGCCTACAAGTATTGTACGAAGTGTGACAATGTGAACTAGGAGGAATAATGACTGGAGAACGCATTCGCGTGCGCCAGTAACGGACAAAGATATTCTGGCTTTTGTGGCCCAAAATGTAACAATTCACTATAGTTTTGCTTTACAGGACATTCTTCATAACAAAAATATTAGCTTATTCTGTATTCATTACCGCAACTTTCGTTGAAAACCGTAGAAAACTCCAATTGTATTTGTTTGTTCCCCTCCAACTTTGACAGTTCCGAAGGGCCCAGCTTAAAGGGAACAAAAATGTGTGAAACTATGACAAGGACGAACGAAAATAATGCCGTCTCTGCCGTACCTATGGAAAGTTTTTTTTTTTTTATGACATAGGCGGCAAACGAGCAGACCAAAACCATCCCTATCTATCGTGGTATTATTCTTAATGTCTATGCATGTGACGATGTCCGCTAGCCTAATATGGTCGGGTGTTATCATTTGTCACAAATCTGTCACGCTCCGAGTATGCGAGTGGGAAAGTGACGGATAACGTTATAGTGGACAAAATGGCAACCATGCTATCCTTTCTAGCGAGCGGATATGACACAAGATACCAGACGGATATAATCGTCGTTGCAAAACGCATGCGCAACAAATGTCGCACTGACTCATTTGATTGGCGACGTCTAAAGGAGACACAAAAAATGCTGAATTCCTAATTCGTTTTCGCAAAAATCTCAAAATAGGCCGTGACTTCGACTCAAGATTAATAGCCATGCCATATGATTATAGCACAATTACCACGTCACTCTATCTGTTAAAAAAATACTAATTGACAGCAGCGTCCGTCGGAGCTGAACCAACAACTACTGCGGTCGCCAACCCGCCTTTGGCAACACAAGATGATAGAAGTCTTTTGGGGAGAACTAAATATGTTCTTGGACTTCTTACGGCTGAAATGATAATGATGATATATTAAGTCCACTAATCGAGTTTTAAAACGTAAGTACTTATCCCGTTTTAATATACATATATATTGACGACTAACTTTTCCTCGCGACTTCGTCGGCCAGCCATGCCTGTTATTAAAGTATGATTGCGGGATAAAAAATATCCTATGTCCTTTCTCGTAGCTCAAACTCTCTCCATACCAAATTTCATCCCAATTGGTTCAGCGGTTTAAGCGTGAAGAGGTAACAAACAGACATAGAGTTAATTTCGCATTTATAATAATCACATTTAATCTTACTTATTAATATTATGGATATAAATACATAGAAAACACCCATGACTCAGAAACAAATATCTCTCTGTGCGGGTCCATATTGGGTTGCATAATTATTGATTGTCATAAACTCATCGTTTGTCATAATAATCAATTGTCATAATGCGTTTTTTTTTCTGAACATGTTATTTTACGGGATTATTATAAAACAAACCTAACCTAACCTAAATTCATCATCATCATCATCATGTCAGCCGAAAAACGTCCACTGCTGGGCATAGGCCTCCCCCAGAACGACCCAAGAAGACCGATCCTGCGCCTTCCACATCCAGCGGTATCCCGCGACTCTAACTAGGTCGTCGGTCCACCTTGTGGGACCTAAATTATTAAACAGTATTATACCTTAAAACCGGTACTTGTGGAGATCCAAGGGGGAGGCCTATGTTCAGCAGTGGACGTCTTATGGCTGAGATGATGATGATGATGATACCTTAAAAGTTCTGATAAATTCAACAGTTTTGGAAAAAAAAATATTATGCCAAATGACGGATTTATGGCTAATGAGGAATTATGACAATCAACATTATGCGACCCAACACGCACCCTCTGTGCTTATCAAATAAATGCCCTTACTGGGATTTGAATGAAACACCAGTAAGGGCACCATCAGGTGCGATTGAGGGCAAATGCTTACCTATCACTTATAAAAAAAAATGGGTTTTATATTATTTTCGTTCAGAATCTCACTCTTCCAATCTTTATACGAAAAAAGTGTCCCCATACTTTCATACTCTTTTTAGTATCGTTGGTATTGTTCAGTCAAGTGCAAAAATACGTATCGAAAAAATCCTTTCATAAATACGTCCTACAACCTTATTTACTGTACAATAGAGTTGCTCGGTACATAGGTGTCGGTGTAGATTTTTTTTTTTTTTTTTGACGTTCATAAGTGCATGTAATGTGCCTAAATTGAAAAATAAAGATCTTTTATCTTTTTTTTTATCATATTTTTGAAACTTTGGCAGTGAACGAATTTTTACACTTGACTGTTCATTTATTTATAGAAATTTTGAAAAGGAAGAGATCGTATTTGCCCTTTGTGGATAGAAAGATCTTATTATTCCAAATCGTAGCACTAATTTTGTCCTAGAGCTCACGCTCAAAGAATAGTACATTACTGCAGAGGCCGTGAAGTAAGGGATTAAGGACGAGATTGCGGTAGACAGCCGAATCGGAAACGTGGCCAGATAAATTGAGTCCTTTAATCCCTGTTCAGGCCGAAGCCTGTATAGTGCTTTTATCAAACATTTCAAGAAAATAATAAAATTTAAATAACAACAAAGCAATCAAGTAAATAAAATTTTTGAATTGCCGCCTTTTTTATTTTTTATACAATAAAAAAAAACAAATTCGACAAAGCTATTCCGTACACCTTTTTTAACTGCTTATAAAAATATAACTATCTATGGTTCATTTTTAATGAATTGACATTGGAAAAAGCTATTCCAGAACCATGTTTAACCGATTATTATAATACCAATTATGCTTTCAAAGAGATTGTAACTTGGATGTAAGTATTTTTTCCTTCGTCAGTCTAATCTTAGTTGGCAAATTTAAAAAGTTAGAGCTGCGGACAATAATGTGCTTTTCATACTAACTCCATACATTTATTCACGGCCTAGTCCATAAATGTGCAACTTCTTGGCATCATTTCGTGCCATTAACGCATACATTTCGTAGTATATTTGAGAAATAACTGTTTATTCAAAGTCAATAGAAAAGAAAAATAATATTTAAAAAAAAACAAACCTATTTACCTATACAGCTTTGATATTACGCACTTTTAACGAACAACCATGATTTTATTTTTATTGTACCTATATACGTAGTACGTACACATACATTTGTTACTTACATACATTCTTGTTTAGTTCAAATATGCGATTATTGAGTGCAAATAAACTTTAATTATATTTTGTCATTTGTCCATTTTTTTTGCTTAGAAATTGAGGGGCCATATTTGTTTACCATATTTTTTTATTGAACCTGAATAATAAAGACCAGTCTGGCCTAGTGGGTAGTGACCCTGCCTATGTGCCTATGAAGCCTGGTTTCGAATCCCAGTAAGGGCATTTATTTCTGTGATGAGCACAGATAGTTATTCCTAATTCATGTGTGTTTTCTTTGTATTTAAGTATTTACAAGTATCTATCTATTATATATATCATCGTCTAGTACCTACAACACAAGTCTTACTGAGCTTACCGTAGGACTAGGTCGATTTTGTCTCCAAATATTTATATTTTATATTTATAAATAGATATATTTATTTCGAGACAAGCAAATCGCACCACAAATGTACTAGGACGTCTAAAAGCAAACCAAAAAAACAATTCTCACGTAGTTCATATGGCAACAATCACGTCAATTGCCATGTGTTGCCATTACTCATCTCTCAATACGAAAAAAAACATAAAAACAACACGAAAAAATAACATAAAAACGCATTTGAGAATACTAAATTAAACCCCTAACTTACCATTTCGAATCGAACGACACTTTCGGGTAAAAAAGGAGTTTAACCCATTCCTAGACATGTGTTGGTTTTTTGTTGGAGTTCAGTAACCAGATCTGGATTAAAAATACGGTTATTTTAGGTTTTTTGTCGGCTCAGCGGTTTTAGTTGAGGGCGAGAAGAGTTATAATTAAGAGCCACATGTCAGTGGGTTCGTAGTGATGGGAAAAATGTGTAGCAGGTGTATTTTAAATTATTAAGATTTTTGGTTAGAACAAAATATCATTAAACTGTTTTTTTATTTCTCACAAAAAGTACAACACGAATTACAAATTATGTACAATCCTCGCCAAACTACGAGTGCAATTCGTTGACGAGTCTGCGGTCATCATCATCATTTCAGCCGTAACTCATCCACTGCTGGACAGAGGCCTCTTCCAAATATGACTTGTATAATTTTGGGGGTAGTTACCATAGTCGCCTCGCCTGGCAGGTGTCCGCAGTAGCTGTAGATTGGGTTTCGATGGAAGCTTCTGCCTGTCCCTCGGTTTTTACTTTTTTCCCTTTATCTCCTCGCCTGTTATTCTCAGCCAGCGTCACACGCGAAAATTACTGAAATTATAATAAAATTTACAATAATGTTATTAACGTTATTGTCTAAGAACATTAAAAATATAATACACGATAGTATTATTATGTCTCAAAAGAGTTGCGGGTGGAGGCTAGTATTATATAATACACCTTAGATAAGGTAATAGGACATAATTGTTTCTAGGCCAATATGGGTATTTTTATAAAATAGTTTACTCATTTTTTATATAATAGACTAAAAGCCTCTTTTATATGTTTTATTAGCACACAGGTTGGCGGGACACATAATATGGTAGCTGATTTAATTCATTAAGAAGTAAGTTTACACTATACTCTATCTATTAGGTTTGCACCTAGTAAGTGTAAAAAAGAGTCCATACAATATATCGATATCGATGATTTTTAATAGTAGGTAGTCACATCCCCACTGCACTTGCCGATGCCATAAATCAAGCTAGTGGTGTCACGTCGATGATATTAACAGAATGCCACGATGCACTATCTATAATTATGAATTAATACATTAAGTATTTTTTCTTTCATTTAATTAAAAGCTTTCATCTATGATCTCTATTAAACTTTGGTACAATGTAAAATATAAAACTAATACTTTATTATGTAATACTATACAACTTTATAATAAGTACAGTCAGCAGCAGAAGTGGCTAAGCGTTTGAGGTGTTCAAAATGAGGTCAACACATCTCTATTGTCAAGAGAATAAGAGCTCGTGTAGCTCATTTTGCTTCAAACGCTTAGCCACTTTTGCTGCTGACTGTACTTACGGAAGAAATAATGAGAGTAGTTTTATCATATAAATTGAAACTAAATATAGGCAAGTAAATAGGTATATGTTAATAAATGTTATTTAATACTAAAATAGGTACAACATAAACTTAAATAAATAAAATAAAATAAACTACATTAAAACTAAACAAAACTAAAATAATCTAGAAAAAAATCCCAGTTATAAAAGGAAAAGCCCTTCAAAACTCATTTTTTCCAAAATAATTGATTGTAATGAATTAACTGATAATAATAATCGAAGGATTTGTCTCTATCACTCTCATGACGCCTTAATTGGAGTAAAAAAGAAGATCGAAATATACGAACTTAGACGTTCGGTACCAGGCCTGGTAAGAGCCTGCAGTCTTAAGGTGCGACTGAGGTCAAACGCTGGTCAGTGTTTTATAAAAATAAAAATATCCTACCTTTACTAGTGCTGGAGCCGTGTTTTAGTTGTAGTAATCTTTTTTTAAATAATTATGTTTGTTTTTTTTATAAATGTATTTAAGTATTTCTATATTATATGTATCGTTGGCTGAGTACACACAACACAAGCCTTCTTGAGCTTACCGTGGGTCATAGTCAATTTGCGTAAGAATGTCCTGTGATTTTTATTTATTTAAATTGGATTAATTTAATATTAAGGGCTATCCCTTAATGAAATACTCGTAATAAATGAAATACTCTTTGTTATTTGTTTATTTGCTAAAATGAAAAAATAATACTAGGAAGAAATTCATAACCAACAACAATGGTCTGCAATTAAATTATTAAATTGTTTATTATACGTTAGGTTTTTTACAATATTTTTATAAAAGTAGAATATAAAATACAACCAAAACATATCAAAACAATAAACATATTTTAAAAACCTAACCTAGAGTGCCGCCGGCAACGGGGCAGGGCCCAGGCTGCCGGTGGTTAGGGCTGCAGAGAGAGGAACCGCCGGATAATGCGCGCCGTGTCCAGGATTACCGCCTTCTGAATCTGATCCTTGATCCAACCACAACCACTATTAATATTTATTATTCTATAGCTAACACTACTATAGTTTATACTTTTAGCTAGTTAAAAAAAGGTAAACAATCATGACATATCTTTTTATTAAAAATCAGTTTTGAAAAATAAATCATGACAAGTATGTGACAATTATGAACCACATATGGTTAATTTACATTATTTTGCTTTCGTAAGCAATAGTCACTGATTTTTAAAAAGCGTTTATCAATAAAAAGACACGTCACCTTTTTTAAACTTTAAGAAAGTATACATTTATAATTATACAGAAATTACAATCGTATTATGATAACAACAAGTACTTAACTAGTTACAGTATAAAATCTAAAAAAGGCCCTTGAGGCATTGTACCAAGGATGCTGGCAGAATTTCCTCGTATCGCAATCCTGATACTTTGTGCATGGAAGCCGCCAGCTCTTCGGTCACCAGTTACATCAACCAGACGCTTTGCGATTTCTGCAAAAAGTTTGTGTGCGCTGGGACCCCATGGCCCTAGGGTCTCTACGCCGAACGGTACAAAATGGTATTCTCTGCCCAGGCTTTTATATTTATTACGTTTTAAAATTTCGTCCAGTTTTACCTTTTTTTTAAATGCCTAAAAGTATAGACTATAGTCCAAATCGTATTTAAGTATTTTTTCCTAACTAGCGCGTAAAAAGTGCACTTTTCGCACGCTTCGCGTACGTAATTTTCACTTTTTAAGGCACTTGCTATGAAAAATTAGGTTCGATACTCGTGTAAAAACTTCTTTCTACTCGGGTGATTGTCACCCTCGTTTCACTCGGGCTCCAACGTTCACCCTCGTCGAAAAAAAATTTTTTTTCACTAGTATCGAAATGTACTATTGTACACGTGTTACTAAATCGAGTACCTTTCAAGAAATAAACTGAAATATCGAAGTTTATCTAAACAAGCCATTACTCGAGCGCGCATTTGTAAACAATTAAAAAAACAAAATGTAGGGCTTCTCAAAGGGGTTTATTTATAAATATTTTTTCTGCCACGAGTTGGGCGTGCGCACAATTACTTTACGTATTTATTTCTGTTGGGACATGTGCTGTATTGCCTATGAGGCGTCAACTGCGGCCCGCTACAAACATAGTTATTTATGCATCTGATACAAAGCATACTTTGAGTATTGGTCGGACTTTGGAAACTTTGTTACTTTGTAATTTTATGTTTATATAAATGAGTGAATTAAATTTGTTGTTAATAAATAATAAAATAAATAAATATTATTGTCTTCGGTTGCCGCGATAATTACTCATGAATCGCGTATACTAATTTAAAAAACACGTCAAATCTCTAGTCGTCTAATTTAAAAAAAACGTCGGGATGAAGTTTAAATTAGTATACGCGATTTAATCCGTTTTAGTTGTTTTATTTCATAAATAAATATTTATAAACTGTGAAAAACAACAAAGCATATTTATTTGATAAAATACAATTAATAATTAAAACTAACAATAAAATTTATCCTAATCTAAAACAAATTGTAAAAAGTCAAAGAAAATAAAATAAAATAAATATTTCGGGACAATCTTACACAAATCGATCTAGTCCTACGGTAAACTCAGTAAGGCTTGTGTTGTAGGTACTAGACGACGATATATATAATAGATAGATACATATAAATACTTAAATAAATAGAAAACACCCTTAATGACTTAGGAACAAATATCTGTACTCATTACACAAATAAATGCCCAGACTGTTCAAATTCAAATTCAAATTCAAATTATTTATTCAAAATAACAATATAAGTTTACAGTAATTACACCAAAACACTTATATGCTAATAAAATATACTATAAAAGTAAAAATATGAATAACAAAATAAAAACAGTCCAGTGCAAAGAAAATAAAGATAAACAATAGAAATAGTCCTAGGACAATATTTTTGTCAATTTTCTGCAAAATACACCAATACTATCAGTAAATATATCTATATCGCTAGCCTCCATCAAAACGTGGTTGAGGGCCGTTAGTGCTGTAGCAGTGGGAGCGTTAGCGCCCCTTGGCGTGCGCGCGCCGGCGGTCGCGAACAGCCGCCGCCGGCGCCGCGCCGCCACCGCGCCGCCCGCGCCCGTCGCGCTCGCTGCCGCTGTAGTTGCTCGTGGCACTTGAAGGCTCATTCGCTCCAGTACAGATGGGTTGTCGACTTTATTGTTTAATAGTTGGTAATAATGCATTATATGGAGCAGTTTTCGACGGGACTCCAGTGTGTTAAGCCCGACCATCCCCGACACGAAGAGTGATGGGTACAGAAATGGAAAATAACCGTACAGTTTTTTGTATAAATGTCTGCTAAATTTCCTTTGTATACGCTCGAGCATCGTGATATATTTTTTTTCATGAGGATCCCATACGACTGCACCGAATTCGAGCCTGCTACGGATGTAGGCGTTATAAAGCATGATTGCGACCTTTACCGAATTAAATTGTGCCGTCATTCTTATTATGAATCCTAGTGTCCTAGATACTTTTTTACATGTGGTCGTTATGTGCTCTCTAAAATCCAGTTGCTTGTCTAAAGTTAGTCCTAAGTCACGTACAGTGTTGGTCTGTACCAAGGGCGTGCCGCGAATGCTGTAATCGGTGGCGATAGGCGAGCGAATCCTCGCAAATGAAATATAAACGCATTTCGAGGTATTGAAGAGCAGCCGATTTTCCTCACTCCAATCACAAATTGCATCTATATCTCTCTGTAGCTGGGCCCTGTCATTATCATTCCTAACAATGTGAAAGAGTTTTATATCGTCTGCGAACATCAAGCACTTTGCCTTACTGATGGTGCCCGGCAAATCATTAATCATGATTAAAAATTGAGTGGGTCCCAGGGTACTGCCTTGACTTACGCCCGACCGTGTATAGTACGGCTGCGATTCATACCCTGAAAGTTTCACATACTGTTTTCGATCTTGTAGATAATTTGCGAAGAAATGTAGTAACCTTGGTGTGAAACCTATGTCAGCAAACTTACGCAGTAAGATATCGTTATCTACAAGATCAAACGCTTTACGAAAATCAAAATATGCCGCATCTACCTGCGCTCGAGTATCCATAGCTTCAGCTATGTAGTCAACCAGAACAACATGGTTTGTTGTTGTTGAACGACCACGACGAAATCCATGCTGAGCGTCATCTAATTTAACAGATATCTGCTGAGTAACCAAGTAATCCACTATTGATTCGAATAACTTGCCAAACACCGACAGAACGGTAATGGGTCGATACCCAGTGACATCTGTACCATTATCACTATTCTTAGGCACAGGAGTTACTCTGGATAACTTTCAGTACGACGGATAGACTGAACTGCTCAGGGACAGATTAAAAATATACAGAAGTGGCACTTCCAAAGCTGATATACAGTCTTTCGCTAGATAGGCAGGTATTCCGTCAGGTCCTGCAGTAGTACGAGGTTTTAGTCGCTTTGCAGCGCGCCGCAAGTCATTAGAGCTGATAGATTCTATAGAGACCCGCGCAGCATCCCGTGCGCCCCTGCTCCTCGCCGCGCTATCTCGTGCCGCCTCGTCAGCATCCAACCTCGGCGTCTCGTCGTGAAATACTGATCTAAAGAAGTCAGCAAAAGCATCAGCAGCATCCTGTCCAGCTACACTTTTGTCATTGTAAATATAATCGTCCTGTCGTTTGTTATCTTTGCGCTTGCTTTTTATATAATGCCAAAACTTTGCCGGGTCATTTGTTATATCACGGTCAATAGTATCTCTATATTTTTTATATGCTCTATCAATCAAAAATTTTGCCTGCCCTCTATAAAATTTATACAACTCTCTATTGTACTCACTACTAGTTTCCTTGTATTTTTTGAAGTGAAAGTATTTATTTTGGAGGGTACGCATAATTTCGCAGGTATACCAGGTCGGATATACATATTTACCTGTTGTATAAGGTCGGTATCTTTTTATTGGAACATGATTGGATATACATTCTCTTAATTTACAATAAAAGTTGTCTACGGCAACATCAACACTATCAGAGTCCAGGACAGACGTCCAATCTATATCAGATATATTAGCATATAATGCGTTGAAGTCAGCTTTGCGAAAGTTCCATTCCTGCACAAGAGAGTTCCGGGGACGGGCGGAGACACGGACAGAGTTAGGCACACCCAGCGTCGGCAACGACAGCGTGATCTCTAGCGGAGGATGGTAGGCGTCGGGCGGCACGAGCGCCGCGTCGGCGCGCGCTACCACGACGCGATCCCCCTGTAGCCCACTCAGTACTAAATCTAGCAACCCTCCGTAATGATTAAGGACACTGTTGTATTGGTGTATTGCACAGAATTCAAGAAAACACTCAAATTGCTGACGAATATGGCTACTACACGAGTTAAGGTTAAAGTCACCTAATATTATTACGTCCATTTCAGAATATGTACAAAGAGTATTTTCCAAACAGTTAAGAACATTTAAATACTGCTCATCATTATAATTTGGAGGCAAGTAGACTACACAGCATAATAATATTTTACATTTATACTCTAACTTAGCTACAAGGAGTTCCATACTATCCGTGATACCTTCTAAATTGGTAATCTGACGCACTGTAAATTTATTGTGCACTGCGAGAAGCACGCCCCCCCATCCCGAGTCACTTGCGCGGTCTTTTCGTAAAACTACGTAGTTTGGAGGAAATAATTCTGAGTTGTTAACGGAGCTAGTTAGAAAGGTTTCTGTGAGTGCAATAATGTCATTATCATTTAAAAGAATGTTATTATAAAACAAATTAGTTTTGGATCTTAGCCCCCTTACATTCTGATAGTACACGGATGTATATAAATTAGATTTCTTTTTACATTTTTCCACTTTGGCCACGAAAATTATCCTGCCAGGGTTTTATACAAATATCTTGAGTCCAGTTCTCGCATCCCAGGACTTGGCTTGCCAAGTTAGGCGGAACTCCTATTTTGAACGAAGCGTAATTTCCGCGAGCCTTGATACTTTTAACGGTACACACATCAACACGACTACAAATGTTATTTAGGTGTAATCTTACTTGGTCTTCGGTGGTCCCTAGCCTCACATAGAACAGATGTAAGTAGGTCATCTTTTCAGAAGCTTGTAAAAAGGTAGTCCCTGGAACTGCAGAGCCTCTTACCATCTTTCCTGCTAACTGCCGCCTTCGTTTTGACTCCACCTCAGTCCACGTCTTGTCGGTGTTATTCTCAAGCACTTCACGCATATCGTCATCACTCGTGCCAGGTTGGCTGGGGGCAATGGTAACGGTGTCAGCATTTACTGTAGTACTTCGGCTATGAGCCACTGGCAATGCTGCCTTATTAGAATATAATTTTCCTTTGCGTAATTGACCATTTGTGCAATTGCTGATTAGTGATGCGGCGGGGCCGTCAGAATCTGGTTCATTGGTTAACTCTCTAGCTACCTTCGTTGATGCTACTGAACTATCTTCTGTTCTATTCTTCGGTTCGCGCAGCTTCGGTTCGGTTAGCGCACTTGCGTCAGGCGCAGGCACAGTTGTAGTATTCATTTTTGTCGTTTGCGACTTGAATGCTACATTTACACGGCTAACGGATGTCGCTACTTCTGGTTCAGGCGCTGGTGTTTTGTTGGTTGTAGTACGTTTTGCTTTCCGTTTCGTTACGGTCTCGTTTTGACCAACAACTGGTTTGGTTGCTACTATCGTCATATTTGGCATATTTACGCTAGAATCTTTCAGGTCAGGAGGTAGAAGCTGTTGTGAGATGGATGTCATCGCAGTACTGGATTCGGCTACTAAACTCCCCTGCGCGGGTCTGGCTACTAAAATGTCCTTGTCTATTTTTTGTTTCGTAAGTTGCTGTTCCAAAATTAAATGTTTACTTGAGTCAACTTGTTCGAAACGGTTTGTAATATCGGTATTTGCTATGCTATCAATAGATTCACGCAAATTGTCAATCTCATTTTTCAGATTCTCGTAATTATTGCAGATTGTAACTAAGGTTGAATGTAGGGGTTCTAGTCTCTGTGACAAGTCGCATAGTATAGTTGTTTTAAGAGTTTCAAGTTGTTCACGAATAATGTTTTTAAAATTATCAGCTGTTAGTAGACAAGTCGACCCATTGCGAGGAGAAATAAAGCTAACTGGTGAGGTCCATTCAGACTTATTTGGCGAAATAGTTACTTCATTTTGTGTGGTTAGTGCTGGTTTATTAGGTGTGATGGTCATGTCAGCTAGGGTATCAAGTATCTTGACATCATTAGCTCCAGCGACCTCAGAGTTGGAGTCAAGCTCATCTAACTGCACTGAATATAGCTCTATTTTCTTTCCATTCATTGGATTAGCTAATGAAGATCCAAATTCTTGTATGGGTGTGCTTGAATGCTGTTCTTTATTGCAGCCTATACGTTTATGGCAGCAACGCCGACAAGTCCACCGTGTTTTGTGTTCCACCGTCATTAAGAGATACCGCTTGCCGGTCACACCACTGCGCTCTAGGCAATCTAAACATGACCTGTTTTCACAGATACAACAGGCCAGCGATTGTCTACTTGAAACTTTTTTATCACATGTATCGCACTTCCCCGGATTGCCCATGTTGCTATCGGGAGGTCAATTAATGTGTTTATGTTATAATTATAAACTGTTCAGGCTAAGTAGTGTTCATAACGGGTAGAAAGCGCCATCTTTTATGATATGAGTAATGTGGCAATGTAATATGCAATAATATCGGTAGGGGGCGTTAAATAATTACACGTTGTTGTCTGGAGTCCGTTTCGGTAGTTCGATCAGTTTTTTATAGATGGCGTTAGTGTGTAGTTACAATAAACGCCTTATCAGATGGCATCGGGTTGAGATATTCACAGATAACGAACTTATGTTTTTTTATGCATTTGTACTAGTAGTTTAATCCACTTACACAGTAATTGTTACACTAGTTAAATCACAATCCAGCCTATTTGTCACAGTCTATATTAATTGTTTACCAGTTTTGTAAATTTTAAATGAAGGTCAATGACTTCTACGCGTCCGAATGAGCGGCAGTTTATTATTTGAATATTTTGTAGTCAATATAAGGGTTTT
This sequence comes from Grapholita molesta, assembly GCA_022674325.2. Taxonomy (NCBI): domain Eukaryota; kingdom Metazoa; phylum Arthropoda; class Insecta; order Lepidoptera; family Tortricidae; genus Grapholita; species Grapholita molesta. Next base: position 10,973,350 of record CP053142.2, on the reverse strand, counting down.
ATTCACTGCTTTTATTTTTAGTCTATTTATATACACTGTTTGGAATGTTTAAAAAGAGTACGGAATAATAATATTGGCGTAATTACACTATCACAAACACAAATTGTTGAAAGTAAAGGCACATCGTTTAAAGCGTCCAAAGTTCTTAAATTTACCACCTTTCACTTAGATAACAAATTTTGTTATTAATTGGACTTATATCTATTAGATGAATTTACTTTTACACTGTTTGTTGTACTTTAATATTCTGTTCCGTCAGCCAGGGGACAACGGAAGCATAGTTTGCTAGAAGAAATGTGGCACCACGTTCTACTAACACGCTTGATAGGTAACCCATTATGGAAGGGACGTCGCTACCACAAATATGCATGTTTTGTGTATTTAGATGCCGTAAAACTGATTTTCAAGCGTGAGCCAGGGGACCGTAACCTTGGCAATGAGTGACATAAAATAGTTGATTGAGCCAAATATGAAATATGGTGTGGCTTATCTGTTCTTAATATGTAGTTAAATAAATATAATGAATACACTCTACAACAGTGCATGATGATGAAGAGCAGGGGGATCGCCTGATGGTAAGCAATTACCGTCGCCTATGGGCACCCGCAACACCGGGGGAGTCACAAGCGCGTTGCCAGCCTTTAAGATAAGAGTACGTTCTTTTCTTGAAGGTATGAGGGTCGTATTGGTCCGGAAATACCGCTGACGGCAAATCATTCCACAGTTTTGATGTGCGAGGCAGGAAGTTTCTAGAGAAACGCACATTAGGGGATTTCCAACTATCCAGGTGGTGGGGGTGGACATGTTGCCGCATCGAACGATGGCGGAAGGAGGTGGCAGGGATTAATCCGAACAATTCCTCAGAACACTCTCCATTGTAAATGCGATAGAAGATACAGATAGATAACATAACACAACCTATATCTAGTAGCGGACGGTCTTCGGGTGATATGATGATGGTGATGAACCAGTGATCTGTTATTTGGATTCTCCCTCGCGGGATATCACGTAGAAAAGTTAATATAGATACGACAGTTTCCCGCAAAAATAAAACAATTAAAATTGTTTGTAAGGGATTTTTTACTTACTCGTTGAACTTTTATCCAAACGGTACAAAATGTGCCGCTTTGGTGCCAGCAAATGAGCTGTCAGCGGAACACTTGTACTCATTTGTTCGGTTTGGACAAAATAATGGCGAGTAAGAAGTACGCATGTCTATCAGCTACTAAGATGTTTTAAAGTTTAATAAAATAAAGGCATTGTATTTTTTTGTTTTTCTAACAACATAAAGCCCGGATTTGCGGGGCATATCAGTACTATCCTAATGAATGATTGAGGTCGTTCACCCCGTGTCTAATCCAAATAACCGATCACTGCATCACTGATGATGATGGTGATGATGAATCTTATAGTAAATCTTAATGTAACCAGCATAGTCAATATTATAAATAAGTTGGTCTGAAACGCAGTTTTGCGAGTGTCCATGGGCGGCGGTAGTTGCTTACCATCAGGCAATCCGTCTGCTCGTTTGCCTCCTATATAATAAAAAAAAAACTATGATTTTATTCTATTTGTTGAATATTTGTACCTACTTACTAATAAAGAGGTTTGTGAGTAATGTGTCAAAGCAGGCCGCAGTTGGTGTCCTGCGGTGCGCACGAGTGTTAATTCGGTTTACGCCGTGTACCACCGCGATGATCACCGCTTCTCAAACTTATACTTTCTCTGATCTATAAATATTTGATGTTTTTGTTTTACTCTTTTGTTAATACAATGCCGATGTAATTATGACACAGTTTTATACACTCGTGAAAATCTTGTAACATTAGTTTAGTATGTTAAGTATTTCTTGTGTAAATACAGAAGTTTATGAAACGTTTATGGCTAAATGTACGGCATTAAATGACTCGTGTCCATGTTTAAATACAACATGTGTGTGTGGTTTACTTATATTCACTATCACTATAATGTTGTATTAAAGAGAAACGCCGGCTAACGAAACCGTAATTCCTTGACTTAAATGAGAAATCAGTGGAAGTTGGGAGTTCGAGTCTTCGCCCGAGGCAGTTGATTTTTCCTATTTTTCCTTTATTTCTGAGTATTATTGTCAGACTAGGTCCATTCGTGTAATATTATATTAACGAGGAAATGCCGCCAGCATCAATGGTACAATGGTTCAAGGGCTTCTTTTAGATTTAATGTAGTAAGTAATTTAGTACTCGTAGTTATTGTAACATTGTTATTGTAGATAATGATATTATCTAAAAATATGAATTATTTTTTATTTACATACACATAAAGTGTTAGTTGAGCGTTTGTCTAAAAAAACTTTAAATAATAGTTGCCACTCAGAATCACGAGAAAAAAAACCAAATAGGACATACAATTTTGGTGTAATATGTATTTTTTCTTATTCATTTAGGAAGAGTTCGTGAAGTCGTGATTCTGAATAGAAAATATATATTTAAAATTACAAAATCTAGAAGCAACTTAAAAAAAAATGTTATTTTTTAGAGTAACGATCAGATAAGCCGCGGTTTAACTGGAACAAGTTTGAGCACCGCTCCGTAGGACAAGTGTAAGCAGGCTCGTCTTGTGGCCTAGATACCAGAGACAGTTCTGTTCATAAATCACCTCGGGCAACGGCGTTGATGTAGTTTCACGGAAAACTAATTGTTCATTATTATTTGAAATAAACATGGATCAATAATTTACAACTTTATATAAAAAACATGTCAAAAAGTACTATAAATGAATTAGCTAACATAATAATAATGTAGGTGTCGTATCGTTGCCAGTTCACCGACGCGGGCAGGTCTACGTCTGGTCCCGTGAGGGCCCAGTATCCTTACCATGAGTTGTGACATTGACGTTTTCGATAACGAGTATCGAGTTTACTACATGTCCTGACATCGCTTGTACTATTTTAGTGCACAGATAGTAAACTCGATAATCGTTATCGTAAACGTCAATGTCACAACTCATGGTAAGAATACTGTAGAACCGCCCGTGTAGCTCCTTACTCTTGCGGCCTTGTGATCCTCGGTGCTTAGTACCACTGGTTTGCGCCAGTTCTCGTTTGCCAAGGCGAGCGGCGTGAGGTTCCTGTCTGGCCACCACATCACGATGCATCCCACACTCGTGGTAAAGGAAGTAATTCCTGAGATTGCACACCTCACGAGGTTTTTGGCATTTAAAAAGGTTCCCAGGGCTCCAACACCCCTTAAAGGCCGGCAACGCGCTTTGACTCCCCTAGTGTTGCGGGTGCCCATGGGCGACGGTAATTGCTTACCACCAGGCAATCCGTCTGTACGTTTGCCGCCTATGTCATAAAAAAAAATGATTATTTGCCTCTGTAATGCTTATGTTAATTCGTGTGAAAAAGAGGAGAATAGATTCCTTTAACAACTCAAACCCATTCCTCTGAAAACTTAAAACATTCAATAAGGTTCTTCAAAGATTTATGTTAGAATAATTTTAATCACTTCCACGTAATTACTGTTATTACAAGCATCATGTAAAGACATCTTAAGCAAAGAACATCTTTTCTTATTAGGAAAAACATATCATTACGACTTTTTGAGAATGAGAAATATGGATGAACATTTCAAACCGTAAAGCCGTAAGCTATGTTCTAGTGACTATACAATTTTGAACCTTAACTTTAAGAAATAAGGTGTAAATCTAAAAATGAATATAAAAGTTGTCGATATGATCGTACGCATGACGAGTAGTTACGATAATTTTTAGTATTAACACCAAAATGGCGTAAGAGAAGACAATTTGTTAAAAAGATCAGTCTATTTCAATTCCGTGTAGTTATTTCATTTTGTAAGCATTTGATATATTTATCTTAGGCTAATCCTTGTGGCACACATTGTTCAAGGATGAAAAGCTATTAATGTTATCATAAGATGGGTTATTTTCTCTTATAGATATACATAGTTTATACCTACTCTGAGCAAAATTTTAACGTTTACAGGATAATCGATAAATGGGATTTTGTAGAAACAGTGTTCCCAAACAAGGATGAAGTCTGTATGCTAATTATTTTGACTTTTTTACATTCATTAATTGTTTATGAAACAAGCACCAAATCTAAGTATTTAAAGGAATTTAATGCTTAACTATCGTCACAAAACTGACATTATTAACTTTTCTACAAGTGACGCTGATTAGGGACATTCTTTTCTGAAAACTCCCAAATGGTACTACCATCCTAATTTTACTTTAGACACCGTTAGGCTGACATTTTAGCCTTACAAAGTTACTTTGTACAACTTTAAAAACTTAGGCGCTACCGTCAAAAACGATATTCGTAAATTTCGAACATCTTTCTCTTTTACCCCAACTAAGACGTCATGAGAGTGACACAGACGATCGTCCGAAATTTACGAATCATTGGATTGATAAATTCGTGAAATATACATTAGGTAGGGATTTGATTAACATCAGGCCGTTTGCTGTGATTCGTAACCAGTTTCGAATAAAGATTTTTTTTCTTTTACAGTACCAGTTGCGATCATATTTCGTACCATGACGTAGAGCTTTGCCGGGGCTCTCGTTCGTAGTAGCATTTCTGCTCGGTTTGCCCCTCGGGTATATAAATGTACTTAACGAACCTAATCTACCTTTTATACCAGTATAGGTTTCCTCCAAAAGATATAAGATCTTCGTTCGAAACTGGTTACGAAAAATAAATAAAAATCATTAAGTCGCAACTGGTTACAACTTTGCAAAAGGGCCAGCAGGCTGGTTGACCATGATCAATTGAATCACCTGAAGGGATCGTAAGCAAATTTTTTCAGGGTTTTTCTGCCTTTATGGTCTTCTTCTTCAGCTTTAAGAGCTTTCTCAGGTTTATTAGTTTATCTTTAATGACTACGAACTAGCACAGGCTTTCAGAAAAGCAGGGGGGTATTGAGCCTTAATCATCACGCTTGGCAGGCGGGTTGGCAATCACAGTATGAACCGTTTCAAAGGGCCGCTGCTGCAAGTCCTCCGTTGGTATATGGTTGCAGTTTAATGATCACACCCGGCTTAGGTTCATTGAACATTATCTAACTATCATAGCTTGCACTAGTGCACGCTCGCACGTCACACGTGTCATCCATAAGTGCATCGAAGCTGCGCGTGCACTTTCTTCTTTTTTCAAACTTACTTTTTATCACCGTTATTATAGCAGCCATGTATGTGCACTATTTGCTTTTTTTTGTGTTTTATGGCGTTCGGTTGGCAGTCATGGAATTAAAAAAGTGGAGTGGCTGAATGAAATATCAGTGGCTTAGTCGCAGATGCCTTGGACCATAGGTAGAGCTTCACAAGTTTTTAAAATAAGATCAAGCTGACCTGCAAAATATCGATTTCATGACTTTTAAATAGAACCAGGACCAGAATTACGGGAATAATAAGGTATTGATAGAATAATCTGAAGACTTGTGACCCGGGTATGTCCTTAAACTACGTCCAACAATGAGAGGTAGGGCACAGCGATGACCATCACGCTTGAATCTGGGGCAGCCCAACTGGGGAAGTACCTCCTCCTTACAGAAGACCACAGCCATAATAGCACTGCTACCTTTCAGGTATGTAGTGTTGTGTTCCTGATGGTGAGTAAGGTCCCCTCGCTTTCTCGCGAGCCTTCTATTCCACCAGCGCCTGTTAGTCCAATAAGACTTTACAGACACTATTATCGGCTAATTCTTTACCCCACTGTGGTCACGGTAAGAACATGCGACTTGCAATCCGGTGGTGCCGGGTTCAAACCCCGGCTCTTACTTTAAGAATTGTTCAGAATTTATTAAAGAAATATCATTTCATATTTACCAATCGTTTTGCCAGTCGGTGAAGCCCCTGTGAGAACAACGTGAGAAAACCAGGCTAATCCCAATTTGCCGTCAGCGATATTTCCGGACCGATACGACCCTCGACGCCGGCAACGCGCTTGTCACTTCCCTGGTGTTGCGGGTGCAAATGAGCGACGGTAATTGCTTACCATCAGGCAATCCATCTGCTCGTTTGCCAACTTTGTCATAAAAAAAACCCTCACTTCACCCTCCGAGTTGGAAGGCTAAGCGGTAGTCACTTTCTTAAAAACCAGTGGCCACACCAATTCCTGGGATGACTTGTCAACCGGACCCCTGCCTCCCGTGAGCCTTGATAAAGACAGGACAGCGCGAGGAAGATTTATATTTCATCTCACTAGCTCGGAAAAACTGTTTTATTTTTTAGAAACAGGATAGCACAGTCGCATTTTATTCAGAAGAGTGCAAAGTAATTTCATACAAATTGTTTATTACTAATCGAGTGTCTTTTTGATGTTAGCTGGTTGGATGTTCTTTTATTTAATGCTTTTGAATGATAAATGATGGATGCCAGTGGTTTTGAATACATTTTTAAAGTATAAGAGTTATTTTTTTCCTCGCGGTAGTGAGATGAAAAATTGTTTCACTCGGTAGCAAAGTGTGTTCCCCTCTCGTGCTTTGAAACCCTATCAATGCTCAAGATTCCACTCATTGAACCACTCGCTATGCTAGTGTTTTTTTTTTAATCTTTCGCCAGCTCGGGTCTCAATATTAGCACGAGAAGGTAAACATTAACTTTCCTTCTTTGTACCATGTATCGCCGTCATAGGAGCTGTAACTTTGGGGATCGCTTCTGCACCACGAACGTAGCAACATTTGTTCTACAACTTTAGAAAATAACTTATAGTTTCCTAAAAATTAAAAAAGAAGATTTTTCAAGCACGCAATGAACTGCGAAAACTATGAAGTTTGTAGGCTGACAGTAAATGTCAACTAGACTATTGAATGCTGTTCATTGAAAATACTATTTAGTTGATTCGAAAAAATCACAAGTAATACATTAAATACTTTTTTTAAAGTTGTAAAACAAATGTTGCTACATTCGTGGTGCAGAAGCGATCCTCAAAGTTAAAGCTCCTATGACGGCGACACGCGGTATAACAAATAACTATTATTTATCACATTAGCCACGACGTATAATCAGCAACTTGATTTCAATAGTGCGTACTTAACTACTGATAATCTGTGCACTTACTGACCTTAGAATATTGCATACATTGTCATTATCTGTGGGTGAACGCCTGCTGGATGGACTTAGTTTTCCACGTGTTTACAACTTCCGTCAATATACTGGAAAGTCACCTCAGCACATAAGAAAACATATGTATATAGTTACCATACAAAGTTACAATACCTACACAAAAATGCTCATGACATGAATTTTATTACTAGTGTGTAAAAGTGCCCTTGTGGCCTACTTACTGAATAATCGTTTGAGTTTGAGTGAGTTTGAGTTGTTATGTAGTTAAATAATTTTCCTAGAAAGTTTGTATAAAGTTCTACTTTTGACCTTTTTTAATATTCTTAAAACGTATGGTTCAAAAGTTAGAGGGCGAGGTGGGGGACATATTTTTTTTCTTCTGGAGCTATTATTTCCGTAAATGTTTACATTACCAAAAATGATTTTAGTAAACCCCCTATTCATTTTTAAATACCTATTCAACAATATATCACACGTTAAGAGTTAAAATAAAAAAAACACCTCCCATTTACCATAATAAAAAAAATAACTTTTTATTTTACCACTTTGTCGGCGTGATTGATAGTTTACCACGGAACCCTAAAAAGTTTGAAATCTTTGTCAGAATGTATGCTGATTCTTTTTATATTTAAATAATTTATCTAGATACAACATAAAGTTTCAGCTCCATGCTTCAACTTCTGATGCGTTAAGATTAATGTTTTAGTCAGTCAGTTTATTATCTAAGACACATTTTTTTTACTACATTGCTCTTATTTTACTTTCCTCGCATTCGAAATGAAAAATAGTATGCTTAACTCGGGTAAAAGTCACCCATTTCCGACTCGCACTATTAGCGCTCTCACTTCGAGCGCCAAACTACCTCGTCGTCAATGGGTGACTTTCTACCCTTGATTAACAATCTACTATTTTTATCATACTTATTAAACACAACTTATTATTTTTTTATAAAATTACTGGACAGTGTTGCTACCATTACGCAATATAAGGGTCATACAAAAATCGTCTTTTCTTTGTCAATAAGCAGGTAGTTAACGGCTTATTAGATAAAATATTAGTTATGTTTTTATGGTATAGTGATACGTCAGATGAGGTGCACAATGTCCACAGGAAAGATGCGAACCAAATAGATCTGTACGATCCGTAAACTTTTGAAGTTAGTTTCAAAAGTGTGTGTCAACGAGTATTTAACGCGAATGTGAAGGGTCCACGGAAATAACATGTCTATAGTCAAACTAAGAACAAATCAAATTATTTTTTATGAAATATTTTTGATTTGCTTTGATTTTTAAGTAGTAATACTACTATATAAATTGAAAGTTGAAATAGATAACATATACTTAGACGGGATCCCGTCTCGAACACCAGAGGTCCTCGTCGTTTTTTCTTAAGTATATATGTTATCTATTTCAACTTTTATGTCTATAGTTACTTTGATAACATTTCGAGATATTGCGGTTTTTGAGTTTGGAATGTTTCAATTAACCATACTATCTTCGCAATTAGATGATTTTCAGGTGCAAAAAACTAGATTAATAATCAAGTTTACAATTATATCAGAAGGTGGTAATAGTTCGTTGAGAGCTCTACGTTTTGAGATTAAAATCTCATTTTTGGAAAAATGTGACATGTTCTTTCCATGGACCTTTCATGTGTTGTATTACATTGCGGACCGAATTATTTTAATTGTACTTCAGAGCAAAAGCTATCTAAATATTTCTTACACACTGTATAAACTGTGACATGGCCTTTAGTTGAGCTATATATTGTTACATCTCATTTACATTTCTAAATAGGTATTTAGGTACATCATCATCATCTCAGTCATAAGACGTCCACTGCTGAACATAGGACTCCCTTTATACCTTCACATGTACCGGTTGGACCTTAATAAGGTCGTCTGTTCATCTTGTGGGTGGACGCCCTACTCTGCGCTTGCTAGACCGTGGTCTCCACTCGAGCACTATTCGACCCCATCTGCCATGTGGTTGTGGGCTATGTTGGTAACTTTAGTTCACCTAAGGGTCTGCTCATTTCTGATTCTAAGTAATTTAGTATGTTTTGCATTTGCTAATATAAAACAAGCTTCAGAATTATCTGATCTTACATAATGTCGTCTCAAAACCATTCAATTTAAGTACCTGTTAAAAATTTTACGCTTCTGTTCACGAAAAAAAAGTGACAAATGAATCAATAATCTTAAAATGGATTATGTATGGCGCCAAAAGAGTGTAAAGAGATAAACGACATATTTTACCGTTGCACAAACCGTTATCAGGCAAAAATGACTGCTATTGCTATAAACATAAAGGTGACTGCTTGAAATTACGACGGTGAATATAAAATCGTCACATGGAAAGCACATGTGTGTAGTTTAAATAGTTTTTTTCGCTATGCAGAGCGCTCCTGTTATTCCTGAAAGGTTTTCGGGAGAGTGTGGACGTCGGCCATTACAGTTTAGGCGGCAAAAGTTAGGTTATCTGTCACGCTGACAGCTCGCGCCATTTTAGTGACGTGCTACAGTGATTGATTAGTTTATGGTGAGTTTTTTGACATGGTTTTATTTTTTTTAGTGATGTGGTCAGTAAATATTTCATTTCGAAGTTGCATTTTGCTAAAATAGCGTTTATTTATTAAATTTTGGGCGTTTGATATTGTGATTTATAATCTTATTAGAAAATTAGGAATCATTGTTAGTACCCTACCTGCTTGACCAGACTTCTAGATTTATCGAAATAAACCCTTTAACTCAATTTCGAAATTAAAAATAAAATAAAATATATTTGTAGCCACCTACAACTTTTTAATGTACCTACGTCTATTTTATGATAATAGAAATGCTGCTAGAATTGTAATAAAATAAAATTGTAAAATCGCTGAAGCTATTTTGAATTAATATAAGCGGCAATATAAAAAAAATCTTATATTTGAAAATAAAGATTAATTCAATGATACACATATTAGTATAGTGCCTAAAAATGAAATATTTGTATAATAAATAAAATAATAAAAAATTGTTTAATTCTAGCGTTCGCATATCACACTTATATAATTACATTAAATTACATTGTAAAATTACATACACATGCAAGTTAAATAATTAAATAAAAGTGCTTTTTTACTACTTTTTGGGTATAGTAGGTACGGCACTTTTGTATATTTCAAACCTCACAGGTTTCCAGTAGTTTTAAAGAAATTAGCATATATTTTAACGTGAAGTAAAAACTTTATTACAATAATTATTAACAAATAAAAACATAGTTATAAAAGTGTTTAATAATGTTTATAAACATAGTTTAGTGTCTATGGTAGTTTAACGCGGTAATGCCGCAAGCGTTATGGGCACTTTTGCACCAGAAACGACTAGCAGTTATTAAATTTTAGGGTTAATTTAGTTTTACTGTATTTTTTTTGTTAAATTTATATTCTATTTAATGTCAATAAATGATAAATATTTAGTTATAATGTTGAAAATCTAATAAGATACTAATAAGTTATTTTAACTAATAAAAACAACATTTTTTAGTTTTATCTATAGGCAAATGAAATTTAATGTTTTTTTTTTTAAATTTGCAAAATTTACCTAATATAAATTGAGAAAATATCGTACGTGCAAAAGTACAAGGTATAAATTGCAAATACTATTCAAAATAGCCAACGATATATATAAAGATAAATGCAAATACTTAAATACATAAAACACCTATGACTTTGGAACAAAATACGTGCTCATCACACAAGTAAATGTACTTACTGGGATTTAGACCCAGAACCGTCGGCTTCATAGACCCACTAGACCTGTCCTCAACACCTTTAAGGTTCTGTAACACCCATTTTCTTGAAACTAAGAACAAATCAAATTATTTTTTTATGAAACCCATTTTCTTTTTATGCCAATGTCCGGCCAAGACAGGTGTGGTCGAATACGTGGGCAAGTGGCAAGCATTTTCTGTCAATGTTTTTATTTTAAGTTTCTTTATACTGTATTATTTTATTTTATTTTATTATATCTGTGCCTTTGTGTTATTGCCTTCTGTGTATTGTTTCACTAAATGGTTTCTTAGGAAGATCAGCGCTGGCTAACGCTGGCAAGATGCTGAGAAGGGACCAATTCGTGACATATTTCTGTCTTAATTTATTTTTATTATTTGCCTCTTTTTATGTCATGAATAAAGATTTTTCTTCTTCTTCTTCTTCTTCCATAAGGGCCACGCTGCAAGTATAATTGTGTCGCTTAACTTCAAACTCAGGTAAATCCATTTTACTTTAAGGTTGATAAGCATTCAGATTGTTATAATTTTTTTTTAGATAATCAACCTTAAAGCAGAATGGGTTTACCCGAGTTTGAAGTTAAGCGACACAATTGTTAATTATTTTCATACTAACAGCAACACATAGCTGTATATTGGTGGTCCTTATGCCTTATATAATAAGGTAAATCAATGTACTAAGAGTGTTGCTGTCAGTACAACACATTTATTTGATGTGATGTAGCTCTATAGATTATTTCTACACAACATATTATCTTGATGGCTATATTTCTGGTAACTGGTACACATCAACAATTGTCACGATTTCCGACATATATAAATTTCTGAAGTTGCAGGTGTCCATTGGTTACATTGACCGCTTAACAACGGGTTGGATGTGTGCTTGTTTGCCACCAACACGTTACTTTTAATAAAATGCTGTTATATTTTATTAAATCTTTAAGAGCTTTTGACAATTGTAACGATCCTCAGAAGAATTGTCGATATTTTTCGACATGAGATTTGTCTGTCGTAAGTTTGCGACAATTTTCGTATTTCTCGTGACAAGGGTAAAGAGCCCCTAACCTACTTACTACCTATTTATTCATAAAAGTAACGTGTTGGTGGCAAACCAGCACACGTCCCGTTGGTAAGCGGTCAGTGTAACCACTGGACACCTGCAGCATCAGAAATTTACATATGTCGGGAAGCGTGATAGTTGTTGGTGTGGTGAAATTGGGGCCTGACGGCTTCCGCGACTATTATTACAATTGGCTTAGTAATATCTAAAAATACAGATAATTAACAAAACTTTAGGCATCATTAGCTAACGGTAACTTCCTCTCCGGCAAAATAGGAGCACTTAACACGTGTTAGCAGCCTGTAACATAATAACGCAAAAAAAACGATTAAATTTATAATTCGCAGATGGCCGCGAGCGGAGAAAGTTTATTTTTATAATAATAGCGAAGCCACATGCGCAAAACCAAACACCACATGTCAATGGTCTTAAGTATACTGAACTTTTATAGGTAAATGAACCCGACATGGCTGATTTCATCACACCTTATGAAGAAGATGGACTGTTCCAAGAGACAGGAAGCGTCACAGACCTGCATGCTTACTACATGTCACAGTTCAATCTAGAAATTGAAAATAACAAGAGAAAGAGTGACAACTTCAAATATGGAAACGAAGAGAGCTTTGATTTCGAAGTACTTGATTGGAATAATGGAAATCAAAATACTGACTTTGAAATAATCGATGAGGTCATTGATAAGAATATCAAGGAGCAGAATATAAAAGAAGTACTTTTAGATCTAGATAGCATTGAATTTGATGATAGTTTCAAAAGCGAATCTAACAGCGAATCTAAAATAGAAAACAATTTTTACGATGGTAACAATGATTACATAGACGACGAATCGTTAATCGATGAACTTTGTCGGGAAGACGGAGAAAACTCAAGCTCTGGTTTCAAAGAAGAATATCTGTCTACTCCAACAGAGCTCAATCAATTACCCTCAATAGAAACCGCGTTTTCAAAACGCTATTGCAATTATAACGTCGAAAATATACCACAAAAGAATTACTTCAATCACACAAATGAAACTAATATAAATAGTAATAATACTAATGTTGTTAACAGTTTGGAACAATACAGTTATCCAAATAATATATTATATAATTTAGATAGCGACAAAACCTACATTTTACCAGATACGCCGACAAGTTGCACAGAATTCAACTTTGAGAGGCAAGAAAGGAAAGTTTCTGTATCAGAATCGATTGAAAGCGACGTGCAAAGCTCAACTTATTACGACGAAAACTCAGAATTGTTGGATGAAGATGAACTTTTTGTTAACTTAGATGATTTTGGCTTAAATCTTGAGAAAGAGAGTGAAGAAGTTAATGCTGAAAATAAATACAATTACGCTACTGAAAGAAGAACAACTAAGGACAAGTCACAAGGTAAATGCATAGAATACAATTTTTTACATATTTCTTTACTAGATGTAAAATATTGAGTCTTCCCATGGGAATGAGATGTTTTCCCTCAACTACCTCCACTGAAAAAATCACGTCAACTGGTCGTTCCGTTTTGCCGTGAAAGACGGACAAACAAACAGAGACACCCTCACATTTATAATATTAGTATGGATAATACACCTCAATAATTAACAGCGCTTATCCGCAAAAAAAATATCTTGTCATTCAAATAAAAATAGGGAGGTCCTGTTACTAGACAGGGATCTCTTCCAAACAACAAGTACACACACATACTTTGAGTACACTCCTAAAAAATAGTAATGTTTCTTAAGATTTTTTTTTATTAGCCTGTGAGATGCCTGTGTTGAGATGTTGATGCCGGTGCCTGTGTTGAGATGTTTTCCCCTCATTAGCTCGTAAAGCGCTTGTTTATCCTTTAATACGAGAGGGTAAAAACGCATTATATAGTGATTAAAGTAAGTTGACTTCTGGGCGCGGGCGAGCCTCGCTAACGCATTAGAATCCATTCGCTTGCTCGAGTTTCAATCCCACACTCGCAGTTCAAATTCAATTTTGCACCCTTGTATAACAAATAACTATTATATAATAAGCGAAATATTTCAGTTTTAAATAAATTAAATAAATGTAAAAAAATTACTAACCTGTTTTTTTTTTTTAGTGGAACGAGTTTGTTTATGGGAGCATTGTTACGAGCGCTACCCCACCCAGAACACTTTGGTGGAGCACATTGAGAGGGCACACGTTAACACGTACAAAGGTATGTTTTATTTTACCCCACACTACTAAGAATGCTTCGATTCCGTAGTCAACTTGAAGAAATATATTAATTGTATAAAAGCGAGTAACTCACGTTTTATAAGTCGAATATTGCTCAACATGTTTCACTCCGTAACGAGGAACATAATCATGAGCCATTCGCGTTGGCTATTCGCTTTTATACAATTAATATGTTTCAATCTTACGATAGTTTCGTGTGATTTGAAGAAATATTTAAAAAATCTTAAAAGTAAAAGTATAGTAAAGATTTTTTGAATTTGATTAGTTGATCTGTTTTTGTGTTACGGAGCGAAAACTACGGAATCTACACTGAGCATGACCCGACATGCTCTTGGTTGGTTTTTATTTTATTTTGTTCGGATTTTGAATTACTTGGAAAACTAACAACTACAGCTTAAGTTAATATGATACAGCTACAATCACATATCTGATACAATTATTTTTAAATATTTTTAACTATCAACAACTATCACTATAACATACTTAGGCGTGATGCATACCTACTTAAAACACATATATAAAACATACGAAAAAAAAACAGTAAAACTATACCCAACTAAAGTCCAATAGTGCAACTATGGTCCAAAACTTTAATTTGTAATTAAGTATCAATCCTAATATCATTTTTGGTTCTTTCGTAATTTAAATAATACTCACAGCTAATCTAGTGACAACTAATAGGTATTAAGTTTACTAATGAAATAAATTTCTACTCACTATGATTTCACCAAATTTTTGTAACTTTAAACACTGGAGGAAGAGGGGGGAGGCCTTTGCCCAGCAGAGGGACACAATAGGCTCACAATAAATAATAAATAAACACTGTAATCTGTATGCTTAGCTTTAGGTTAGTTTGTAAACCTTCTCATAAAAGTGAATTATGTAATTCTAAATAAGAAACAAAGTTCTAAACCTTAATCGAAGATATCCAACTTAGTTGTTGGGAGATTTAGGACTATAATTGGGTAGTTTTACGGAACATAAAAAAACAATTCAGAGATACCAAAACAGCACCATATTTTGGATAGTGATTCATAACATTTAAATAATCATAGCAATATTATTCTGAGTATTAATTTTGGTTCAGGTGACGAATTCAGCTGCCTGTGGCGCGAGTGCGCGCGCGCACGCCGCCCGTTCAACGCGCGCTACAAACTGCTCATACACATGCGCGTGCATTCTGGACACAAGCCTAACCGATGCCATGTAAGTTCTTTTTTTCCTTATCATCATCATAAACTTAAGAGTTAGTCTCTTGTCGGTGGAGTATCTTCCAGCTTTCCCTATCTTGCGCCAGCTCCTTGACTTTTTGACACGAAACGACCCTAACTTTTTCCTTCACTTGATCCATGTAGCTGCGCCTGGGCTTTCCTCTCCCTCTCTTGCTTTCTATCCTTCCCTCCAAGGTGGTTTTAAAGAAATGGTCGTGTCGTATCAAATGTCCAATCATATTACCGCGTCTATTTTCAATTGTGTTCAGAATAGCTCTTCTTTCACCCACTCTTCGCAACACTTCCTCATTAGTTATCCTATCTCTCCAGCTTATGCCTTTCATTCGTCTCCAACACCACATTTCAAATGCTTCCATTCTTTTTCTGTCTCTTAAAGTCATTGTCCATGGTTATATAAAACTTTATTCATAAACACATCTAACAAAAAGATAATACATATTAATTGAAAATGTTAACTTAATAATTATATTTTCAATTGATCTAAGAATCGTTATGTCGAACAAGTTAAAGACATAATATTGTCTTCGGTTGCCGCGAGAATTACTCATGAATGTAGTAGGTATCCTTTATGCGGTGGCAAAGGCATTATATCTTCTTTTTTGAAATATGGCTACCATGAAATCTATTATCATGATTGATGAATTAGTGACTATCAAGTTTGCTCGTAAAAAATGCCTTTGTTCCGTGGAGAGTCCACCCGATGACCACGAACGCTGTTAAAGGATTCAAAACATCGGGATGAAGTTTAAATTAGTATACGAGATCTAATCCGTTTTAGTTTTTTTATTTCACTTTGTACCTAACTCAAATTCATATTATCTTCCGGGAAGCTGTCCGCGAAGCGGGGCTCCGTCGTTACTTGTAAAAATAAATAAAAATCTTGAATCGCATGTTTACTAACCAATGTCTGTACACCCCAGCACCCAGGTTGCGGCAAGGCGTTCTCCCGGCTCGAGAATCTGAAGATCCACGTTAGATCGCACACGGGTGAGCGCCCGTACGCCTGCCCGGCGCCGCACTGTCGGAAGGCGTTCTCCAACTCTTCAGATCGGGCTAAGCATCAGAGGACACACTTTAATGCTGTAAGTTTAGTATACGTATTCAGTTCTTAAAGGGTGACTCACAGTAGACCGACCACTCTCTGTCCTAAGGCGATCGTCACTTATTTTATGAATCACGTTATCACCGAGCTTTTCGGGTTATTCAGCTCGAGCACGGTCCGGAACGGAGACTAAACGGAGACGGTGGATCGGAGAGCTTTTAATGCCTCGGTGGGTGCTCGGTGGTCAAACAGATGGCTTGAACACGGAACGATTGAAGTGTCGGAGGTGGACCGGTTTACCTTGATGATCCTTTATGAGGTGGCAAGGAATTATTTCTTCTTTTTTGAAATATGGCTACTATGAAATCTATTATCAAGTTTACTCGTAGAGCATGCTTTGGTCTCAATATTGCCATCTCAAACATTTGGCATTTCGAACTTCAGAATTTTTTGTCGCCGTTGTTTATCGCCTCATACAAATATCTCTCAATTTCTTTTCATACGGGTCTTTCTTTAGTCTTCATGTAACTAGCAAACTAATGATGCTTACCTTTCCAGAGACCATACGCCTGCGGAGCAGCCGGCTGCGGCAAGCGCTACACAGACCCTTCATCCCTACGCAAACACGTCAAGTCTCACCCCCACATTACCAGTGTACCCAGGACCTGTCTGCCACCACGTCCTCCCCGCAGGATAGACCAGGAACAGCTGGTACCGAGCTCTCCAGCAAAACTGGCAACGCTTAGATGTATCAGGGATAAGTTAACTGTACCCCGACTGCAGAGACTATAAAACGCCAGGTCTTTCGAATAAGTGATCCTGATAATTCTAACCAAGTTTTCTACTGAAACCTGAAATCAATTTTTTGAACTTCTTCGATGTAATTTACAGTATCAGCGTAACCAAGAACCGACTTCCACTAAGTCATCTTCTGCAGAATAGACCAAAAGCTAGTACCGAGTTCTTCAGCTGAGCTGGATCAAATTGAGTGCATCTGCAAACATAATAAAATCCATGTGAGCAAGCTTTTTTACAAGATTACTAATTTAGACTATGTAGATACCCAAAAGACCTATATCGACAATTATCCATAAGAGAATTTCCCGTGGATAAAACAACAATTTCGATCGTATGAACAACAAAATGTAGTGTGTGTGTATAAAATGTCTTAGAAGCGTATGTCACGCCATGCTGACGATAATCCTGCTAACGGAGCTATAGATTTCCTTTAATGGTAATTGGTTACGCCAGATACTCAAGAACAAGAAACTTTAGCATCCACTAGCATCCTACTTATTACTTCGTATTCCTCAGTGCTCCTCAGCACTACCTATGTGGACTTTTGACTGTGAATGGCAGATTTTCAGGCCTTTGGATGTGTAAGGTATCCTCACTTTAATGGAATAGTATTTGCTGATGTACTAGCTTCATATGGTCGGGTTTTATATCATTTGTGCGAAAGTGACGGATAGTGCGGTAGACAATAAAATGGCAACCATGCTGCGGCGCTACTGTGAACAACGATATTCGTAAATTTCGGACGATTGTCTCTGTCACTCTCATGACGTCTTGATTGGAGTAATAGAGAAAGATGTCCGAAATATACGAACCTCGACGTTCGCGGTACCAAGCCTGGTCGAGTCGCCAACAAGTTTAGCTAGGGTTATTATTAAGAAAATTGTGGCATTAAAAATGTATTTAAAGTACAAAACAGTACAATTCGCTTATCTTGTACAAAATAGCTCAAATATGATAATGATGCTCATTTTAAAGACTGTAGATAATAAGTAGTTTTATTGTAATTCCATTTTTAATGTTTTAGATAAGAAAAACTATTCCTTTGTTTTAGAAACAAAAGATCTCTACGAAGCATTTCTATAATTTTATAAATATTATAATACTAATAGTAATTTAGGGACCAATTTTGTTCAGTATATTCAAGGATTATAGAATTAATGTACCATACAAAGTCGCATTTTTTCAACATTCAACACTGTTTTCGGTACTACGGTGGTACAGCGCCATCTATGGGCGTTGAGTCATTTTGACAGCGCGATATCTCCAACTAGTAAAGAATTGAGAATTACTTCTGTTAAACGTGAGAGAGGGCGCTAGTGTATTTGCCAGAATGAGGGGGATGCGATTTTGTAGACATTATCAATCCAAATTGTCTTCCTAGTACTTTGTAAGTTAATTTTCAAAATCAATCTGGGCTTCGTAATTTTGATATTAAAAATATTATAAAAGTAATATTGTTACGTTTATATAAATATTTCTACAAATAACTTGTTTCATGAAAATCAATATGTATAAGTATATGTAAGTTTGAAACGATATATTTTGTGTATATACTATTGATGTATTATAATAGTCTTCCTAAACACCTATAATTGCTCAATTAGGTAGTAATATTAACTGACTATTATAGTATACATGTACTAAGACATATTATTACTAGAATAGACCTTATTTCCCTTGTAATAGAGTATAGTTATTGTCACTTAAGTGTGTAAATAAGGGTACAGTCAGCAGTAGACGTAGCTAATAGGAAAATTTTATGTACCTACAAATGTTAACGGCATACGGGCATAGCTCGCAGAATTGCACTGTTGAAGTGGTAATGGGCCATAGAGCCTGCCGATTGGCAGAATAGTCCTATAGTGGCCACGGGTGAGAGCAGTTCGGGGTGAATATTCCGGCGTTTGAACCTCTCTTATTACTCTGTCCAGATTTCTATAGAATTGATTACACAGTTTGCTGTTATTTTTGGTTTACTGGTAGACAGCTTGGCTGGCTAAAGGACAACCAAAACCTACTTAATATAATGCAGGCACTTGTACAGAAATCTGGACAGAGTAATAAGAACGGTTCAAACGCCCGAATAATCACCCTTCGGATGTCCTGGATGGCCGTTTGGGCTTGTAGTCTGTGGCTGGAGTATGCTCCATGTGGTCTATGGAGGAGGCTTCTGTCCAGCACTTGACGTCGCTTCATCATCATCATATCATCTGAAGGATGTCAATAGGATGATACATTGTGAATATTCCATTCATTCGCACGAAGCGATTCACTTCTACCTTCCTAATGCGGACTGCTAAGGAATGGAATTTGCTCCCTTCGTCTGTATTCCCGGAAATATATAATTTGGGTCTTTTCAAGGCAAGAGTGAAGGCTGTTACTGAACCAGCGTGCTACATCTTCGACCTCGTCGTCACTTGCCATCAGGTGCGACTGAGGTCAAACGCTGGTCAGTCTTGTATAAAAAAAACTGCTGGACATAGATAGGTCCCCCAAAGCGACCCACTGTGACCGGTTATACGCCACCCGCATCCAGTGGCCACCTTGGAACCTTTACGCCCCAACGTCCATCGGTTCTTACAATAGCGATCTGGACGGCTGATAGTTATTTGAATATAATTAATTATTGTTGCATTGTATAAGCTTGTACAAATATAGAAATAAGAATGCTTTCCAAAGAATCTCGCGAGTTTCCTAAGTATTTTCCATAATACGATCTCCAAGTATTTGTTATTTTTAAGTAATTTTAAATGATGAAATACTTAAGTGGCAGATACTGCCATGCTCACTAGAGATACTTAAATATTGTTTATAATAAATTTTAAAGTTGGAATAGTCTTTCACTTTATTCACCATAATCCATTTTATAAAAAAAATAGCTTCAAGAAAAGAGCGTACTTCTATTTTAAAGGCCGGCAACACGCTTGTGACTCCCCTGGTGTTCCGTCTGCTTAAATTTATGTACGAAACGTCATTTGATATTTACCAGTCGCTTTTCGATGAAGGAAAACATCGTGAGGCAGCCGTACTAATCCCAATAAGGCCTATAGTTATGTTTATCCCCTGGGTTGGAAGGTCAAATGGCAGTCGCTTTCGTAAAACTAGTGCCTAAGCCAAATCCTGGGATGAGTTGCCAAGCGGACCCCAGCCTCCCTTGAGCCGTGCTGGCAAATGCCGGGACAACACGAGGAAGATGATGAATAAGACGTGACAAGATAATTCTGAACGTGGACCGCTTAGCAACTGATGCTGTACTTTTTTTTAATACAATGACGTTGGCAAACAAGCATACGGCCCACCTGCAAATCCAGATGGTTCACATGCGCGTTGCCTATCCTAAAAGTGTTGAAGCTGTGGGCATCTTACTCACCATCAGGAACACAACACTACATACCTGAAAGGTAGCAAACGCTATTATGGCTGTGGCCTTCTGTAAGGAGGAGGTACTTCTCCAGACTCGAGCGTGATGGTTCGCTGTGCCCTACCTCACATTGTTGGACGTAGTTTAAGGACATAGCCGGGTCCAAAATTCTAGCCAATTGCGAGTCCAGCGTAAGATAATACCTATCACGGAATTGCTATCACCTATGAGCCAAGGTTTGGCCTACATTGATACAGATACGTTTGTCGGCCATGGCTCCGATCTGACCCGCAACTTTGTCACTGACGGGTCTCACGGCCTCGGGTTTTAGATCAGTATGGGCTACCCGCAGGGCAGTGGGAGTGCTCGGCCCTACCCACCAAAACCCACACCCACTCCGGCGTTTCTTCCTCTTTTCGATTTGTGAGGGTGCCATGGGATCGCGAACATTTTATCGTGGCACCCTCCGGCCGCCCCAGTTTTCTTTTCTTTGCCAGGGCATCCACAAGAGGAGAAAGAGGTCAGAAACGCTTGACCTCCCCCCCGACGGCGCGTGGGGGGCCGTGGAATGCGGGTCCCTTATCGGCTGGCCCCACTAACCACCCCATCGCCTGCGGGTGTCGTAAGAGGCGACCAAGGGAAACAACTGATTGATGGGCAGCAGCGTCCGTGGAAACCGCGGTCAAGCGTGATGACTATGGCAACCATCCCCCAAGATGATACAAGTCATATTTGGGGGAGGCCTATGTCCAGCAGTTTTTTTAATGATTATGATGATATTGTCTGATGGTAAGCAATTACCGTGACTCAAGGGCACTACGGGAGCCACAAGTGCGTTGCCTACCCTAAAAGTTGTTGGAACTCTGGGAACCTTACTCACCATCAGGAACACAACACCACATACCAGGTAGCAGTGCTATTATGGCTATGGTCTTCTGTAAGGAGGAGGTACTTCCCCAGTTGGGTTTCTCCAGACTCAAGCGTGATGGTACAACTTCGCTGTGCCCTACCTCTCATTGTTGGACGTAGTTTAAGGAAATACCCGGGTCCGAAAACATTGGACGACTAACGGGTGAAATGATGATGATGGGCTAGCAAGAACCGTCGAATCCGTTCACTGGAGCTTTGTTGGAGCGTAAGTTCTTGAGTAGCGACCGCGACCTGTTTTTCTTTTCTTTTTTATACAACGACGGTGACAAACAAGCATACGTCCCGACTGATGGTAAGCATTTACCTGTAGCCTATGGACACCTGCAACTCCAGAGGATTCACATGCGCGTTGTGTACCCTGAAAGTTGTTGGAGCTCTGGGAACCTTACTCACCATCCTCCATCATCAGCTGAAAGCAGCGTAGGCAACCCCCCACAAAGTAGACCGACGACCTTTTAAATTCCGCAGGAATCAAATGGAAGCGGGTGGCGCAAAACCGGTCATTGTGTCGCTTTGGGGGAGCATGTCCAGCAGTGGACGTCCTTCGGGTGATATGATGATGATGATGCCTATTCATTCCTGTTGTTCATGCACAAAGTGCAAAAGTATGTAATTAAATGACGAATCTCTTACGCAAGCAACACACTTCAGTGTAGAGGTTAGGGTCGACCGAAGACCTGCGCAGGCGCTGGTGTTCTGACCTTTGGCTGCGTTAGAACTGATAACTATTGCGACTAAGTAGCTATCTAGGATAGGATAAAATAATATGCTCTGTCTGGAGGTATGTCATATAATAAAATCAATATTACATGATATTCTTACACAGATTGTATGAGCCCCACGATAAGCTCAAAAAGGTGTTGTGGGTACTCAGCCAACGATATATATAATAACAATAATAAAAATATCTTTGGCTAGATCCGGCTCCGCATACGCCTCCCAAATATCCGAAACACCATTGTTCCGTGTACGGAAAAGACATAAATACTTACATGCATCATCTGTGCCTATCAGACAAATAAATGCCCTTACTGAGATTTGAAAACGGGACCATCGGCTTCATAGGCAGCTAGAGGGTCACTACCCACTAAGCCTCTCTTTAACAAATAAATGCAAAAAAATGTATTCTTTGTAGGGTCAGCTGTAGAAAAAAAGTAAATTGTGCCCAGCATTTACGACAGAGAGGGTACCCCTCTTCTCTGCAGCTGACTGTACATAGCTGTTTGTTTTTCTTAAATACAAAAAAAGAATTAGCGAAATCGGTCCAGCCGTGACCAAGGGAAATAGGAATGTATACTAGGAGGAATAATGACTGGAGAAAGCATCCGCGAGCGCTAGTAAGAGACAAAGATATTCTGGCTTTTGTAGCCCAAAATGTAAAAATTCACTATAGTTTTGCTTTACATGACATTCTTTATAACAAACATATTAGCTTCATCTATATTAATTACAGCAACTTTTGTTGAAAACCCAAGAAAACTCCAATTGTATTTGTTTGTTTTCCTCCAACTTTGACAGTTCAGAGGGTTCCAGTTTGGAGGGGAACCAAAATATGTGAGACTATGACAAGAACGGACGTAAATAGCGCCGTCTCCGCCATACCTATGGAAAGTTACATGGTCTTACCATCCCTTTCGTATTATGATTAGCACGCTCCGTCTAGTTAATGACTTATATGTAAAGCATCGGCCTAAATTGGCAATTATTTTTGCTCGTTTCCACAGCGACCAGAACAAAGTCGTACACTGGTTCCAGGTTCGAGCACTTCGAGTGTTTCAGCTTGGCTGCAGCATCAGCTCCAGCTATTTGAACTGTATGGGCGACGTGAGGGTGCGAAAGTGCATCGTCACGTCCCAAATTAAACTTCAGAGCCCTAAAACTTTTTAACGTAACTAAACTTCACCATCGCGTTAGAGTTACCCATATAAATAACATTATCACTACGCGTTCGTCACGTTTTTTACGTCAAATGAAACTTACACTAGAGTCTGGCCTAGTGGGTAGTGACCCTGCCTATGAAGCCGATGGTCCTGGGTTCGATTCCCAGTCAGGGCATTTATTTCTGTGATGAGCACAGATATTTCTTCCTGAGTCGTGGGTGTTTTTATGTGTTTAAGTATTTATGTATTACACGTATATTTCGTCATCTAGTACCTAAAACACAAGCCTTACTGAGCTTACAGTAAGACTAGGTCGATTTGTGTAAGATTGTCCCGAAAAAAAAAAAGTGACACGTTTCGAGCGTTGAGAGCTCAAAAATCGGCACTCTGTAGGCATTACAATAATTTGTTATAAAATTCAGAATAGGTATGTGAAATAGGGGCAAACAGTCATGTAACTTGCACAGTCCGATATTTCCACAGAACCTACGACCTAGGCAATAATCCGGTCAATAATCCAGACCAGACACACGTGTACGGCCGTATATAAGCCAGGGTTTGGTCCAGAGCGGACAGAAGTCATCTTCTCGGCGACTTGGGTACATCACACTAAGTCCGAAGTGGTTCCATCATGAAACTATTGGTTTTGGCGACTTTTGTCGGTAAGAAGCTTTGCGAATTTTGATTTATTTAGTAGTTCTTTGCGATTTAGACTTAAATTAATTGTTTATATTTGCTTCCGTGTTTAAGTGTTAAGTAGATATACTTGGCAACTACCCCCAAGATGATACAAGTTATATTTGTGGGAGGCCTATGTCCAGCAGTGGACTGAATACGGCTGAAATGTAGATATACTTGACGGCAGGTCTAGCCTAGTCTGTAGTGGCCTTGTCTGAAAGACGGTCCTGGATTCAAATCACAGTATAGGTGAAAAACATGTCTATGTAGTTGTGCAGAGAATTGATATGGAAGTACGAGTACGTCAAAATTTGAATATAGAACGCCGATATGCGTGTACACACACGTTACTACTACATAGGGCAGGTGCTTTAGCTAAGTTTTTCACCTATTTATGTAGTCAGCACAGATAGTTGTGGTGTTTCCTATGTATCTTTCTCTTTTTCTCTAATTAAGATGTAATTAGAGTGATAGGCACAATCGTTCGAAATTTTGCGATTCGATTTTCGCAGTATTTTTGAACCCATCATTCCCGGCTGACGCCCTTGCTCGCTCGGACTCACTATTTCGTGATTAAAAACAAACAAATGTCATATTTTTCTCCCAGTGTTGCTAGGTTACACTTTTAAATTAACCCTAGTTTCTGGGGAGTTAGTAGGTAACTTAGACTCGACATAGATCATGCTATAATTTTCTTACTTTATAGTCTACATTTTTTTACTGAGTTTGGAATGTGGCGAACTTTATAAAGATTCAATTTCTAAATTACTTATTTGCTTCAGCTTGTGTTTTTTGATATTGAATTATGTTTCTTTTTCGTTCAATGCTTTCTTAAAATACTATATTCAGCTTATTTGTGCTCACAGGTAATGAGTTTTTATGTTTGATTGTTTGCGAATATTTTTTATTATCTATATTGCATGTTAATTTTATAAATGTTTTATTTAATGAAAGCGATAGGCATCGGGTAATTCCGAATTTTTAAAGTGAAGGATTATTCCAAAAAAATATCGGAACCGTGTACCGAAATAGGAAACAACCGTCATTTTTACAATAATTCAAATTACATATACACGTCAAATCAAGATTTATACAAATAATAGATTGACAACATTGTCAAGATAACGTCTATACAAACTGGCCCCTCAATCTGGCAAACACATTAGCGCCATCTATCCCGTTTAACAGCAGTACGTCTCAGTTATATACTAGCTCTATGGAGATGTCTCGCTGTCAAAATAACTCAACATGAGCATCTAGATGGCGCTGCTTCTCATTGAACTGAAAAGAAAAATACCCAGATTGTTGTAATGCGACTTTGTTTAGACCTATATCCTCCTGATAACTAAGTTTCAAAGTTTGCCAGCGTAATTTACACTCTGTGAAATTGACAAAGAGTCATAATTTAATTAGAGCTTATGTACTATATGTAGGGCACCAGTCTTCAGGAGGTTATTCTTGCATTAGATACTGCTATGCTAAGTGACAATTAGTAAATATTGCGAATGTTTTTACTACGTCCTTTTGCTATTTTGAATTGTACCTACTTATTTCTTGGTAGACATATTATGTTTTTTTTACTGTTTTTTTTTAAATATATTTTCATGCATATGTTGCATTGCGACTTCTTTTTTTTATATATCTAACTACTTTCATTTTTTTTAATTAAATGAAATGAGTTTACTATGGCCTAAGCGAATTCAGTAACATTTTAATTAATCAAACAGAGAATTTTAATTTTCGCAGGGTTTAGACCAAAAATGGCGGTGATATCTTCTAATCAAGTATATAGGTACTTACATAAAATATAATAAATTACGCTAGATAGTCCTAATTATTAAAATGCTAAATTAGTTACAAATAGTGTAATAAAGTTTCCAATAACAAATGATGTACTTATAATATTACATTAATATAATAACCCTGCATCGTACCGGCTTAAACAGAAAGAAATCGATACAGTGACATAAAATAACCAATATAATTTGATGTAGGTATACCACTTACGTGCTTTTGCTAGCTGTAGTCACTAGCTGTCACCCTTATTTTATTAAAATAATAGAAGTCACTGAGAAATTTCAATCACGTCAGTGGATACGAATTCTACTTAAAAATATTACGCTCCTCAAATATTAGCGACAGGTTTATTGGTTTAGGGCTGCCTATGAAGCCGATGGTCCAGGGTTCAAATCCCAGTAAGGGCATTTATTTGAATGATGAGCACAGATATTTGTTCCTGAGTCATGGATGTTTTCTATGTATTTATGTATATTATATATATCGTTGGCTAAGTACCCAAAATACAAGCCTTCTTAAGCTTACCATGGAACTCAGTCAATTTGTGTAAAAATATCCTGTAATATTTATTTCTTATTTAAATATGGTTATTTAATAATCTATTAATAAACAGATAGTTAATAAACAGATAGTTAGTATTAATAAACAGTAGGGGCACATTGCACGCAGAACCGATGGCCGGTGGGGCGGAAAGGTTCTGGAGTGGCGACCACGAACTGGAAGACGCAGCGTAGGTAGGCCTCCCACAAGATGGACCGACGACCTAGTTAGAGTCGCGGGAAACCGCTGGATGTGGAAGGCGCAGGATCGGTCTTCTTGGGTGGTTCTGGGGGAGGCCTATGTCCAGCAGTGGACGTCTTTCGGCTGACATGATGATGATGATGATGAAACAGATAGTTATAAATTTCACGTATCATTTTCCTAGAAACATATTTAAGCCTTGAACGATTACAACGGCATATTTTTTGTGTGTTTCCAGCGCTCGTCGCGTCAGGTCGACATGGCTTAGCCAATCACAACGACAACCAAAGCCCCTGGCAGACCGGCAAGCTGTACAGCTATGAGGTTCTCTCCAGCACCCTCGCGAGGCTGGAGGAGGGCGCCAGCACCGGCGGCGCTTTCCGAGCGCACTTCACCGTCCGCGCTCGCGGCCCCGACCGCCTGCAGGCGCGCCTCGAGCAACCCCAGCATGCTCAAGTCCACCAGGACCTACCCAACTCCTGGGCTCTACCCGCCGACCTCAAATACCAAGACGTTGACAACTTAAACCAAATCTTCGAGATCTATCTTGACGGTGGACGTGTCAAGTCACTGAAACTCCCGTCTACTGTCTCCCTCCAAAATGAGAATCTGCTCAAAGGTCTGATCAGTGCGCTCCAAGTAGACTTTTCCGCGCATAGAAACCAGCACTCCGCTCACGATCATCATGATGAGCAAACTCAGCAGGGTCTGTACAGAAAGATGGAGACTGACGTCACTGGCGACTGCGAGACTTTGTATTCTATCCTTCCCGCTGCGCCCGAATGGCGCCGAGAGCTCCCAAATTTCTCCGATCTTAAAGAACAGCCGTTCGAAGTTGCTAAGAGCAGGGACTACAGACACTGCCACCACAGAGTCGGTTACCACTTTGGAGTTCCCGAGGGAGTTCAGTGGACCGGAGCCCCGAAGAACCCTCAAGACCTGCAGTTCATGAAGCAGAAGACTTATTCTCGCATCCTTGTCGGAAAGCAGGGTCCTATTTACAAGGCTGAGACCACCAGCACCGTTCACGTTAGCCCCCATCTCTACGGTAAGCAGAAGGCCGAGGTACGCAGCAACGTTCTGCTGACTTTAGTCAAGTACGAACAGGACAATGAAGCCGAATGGCAGGTGCCTGAAGGCCGCGACATCAAGAGTTTGCTGTACGCTATGAACTCCAAGCAGGTCACAATTCAGGACTCATCGTCTTCCGAATCATCGTCTTCGGAATCTCACGAGCACCACCACAAGTATGAACAGTACAACCAAGAAACCCAGCAGAGTGGAGATATAGACGAAGATCACCAGAACAGAGTACGTCGTTCCTTGAGACACAAGAAATACGTGACCGTCAACAAAGTGGTCATCAAGCGCAGTGATGAGGACAAATCCTGGGACTCTGACTCGACGTCCGCCTACGTCAACGATGACGTTCCTAACATCAACGAGCCCGCCTACGCCTCCCTGTACATGAGCCCCCAGCCGCGCGTCAACAAGAAGCAGAACCCAATGAACGCTCAGAAGCTCGTCCAGGAGATCGCCCAGCTGCTCCAGAACCCCAACAACATGCCCAAGAACGAATTCCTCTCTAAATTCAACATCTTGGTGCGCGTCATTGCCGCCATGAGCTCGGACCAACTCAGCCAGACCAGCCGCAGCATCGAAGTCGGCAAGTCTTCGAACAACATCTTGAAGTCTGACATGTGGATGGTGTACCGCGATGCCGTCGCCCAAGCGGGCACTCTTCCTGCCTTCCAGCAGATCAAATCCTGGATCATGACCAAGAAGATTCAAGGAGAGGAAGCCGCTCAGGTCATTGCTTCCCTTCCGGCTACTCTGCGTTACCCAACTAAAGAGGTTATGATTCAGTTCTTCAAGCTCGCGTGGAGTGATGAAGTTAAAGAGCAGAAGTACTTGAACACCACTGCCTTGATTGCCGCTACCAGACTTATCAACCACGCCCAAGTCAACAACGAAACCGCCCACAACTACTATCCCACTCACATGTATGGCCGTCTCGCCAACAAGTATGATAGCTTCGTGCTTGATGAGATCTTACCGAACCTGCGCCAAAAACTGCAACAAGCGATCCAGGACAATGACAACCACAAAGCTCAGGTGTACATCAAGGCTATCGGAACCCTAGGCCACCGTAGCATCTTAGAGGTCTTCGCGCCTTACCTAGAAGGCGAGATCCGCATCTCCAACTACCTGCGTGCTCAGATGGTGCTGAACCTCGACGTGTTGGCTCATCAAAGGGATCATTTCGCTCGTGCCGCTCTGTACAGCATCCTCAAGAACACCGCGGAGCCCTATGAAGTGCGTGTGTCTGCAATCCATAACATCTTCATGACGCGTCCTACTGGCGCGATGATGCAGACGATGGCTGAGATGACTCAGAAGGACCCGAGCTTGTATGTTCGCGCTGCGCTCAAGGAAAGCATACAATCTGCCGCTGAACTTAAGGACCCGCGTTACCAGACCCTGTAAGTACCTGTTATGGTCAAAGCTCTTGTCGATGTTGAACATACCACAACCATTTCACTGCTTTTTACTGATGATTAAGTCATCGATATAAATTTGGCCGAAGAAGACGTACTAAATTCCTGTTTGTAGACGTGATTCGTCGGTCTATTGTCCGGTATTGCACAATATGCATTTTTAACAGATGCTAAAAAAATTATCAAAAATATTTACTTTACTCTTTATTCTATTGCATCAGTCTATTGATGAAAACCGCTTAAAAAGATCTTAGTACGACTAAGGGAAGTGACTCAAGCGACTGTAAAATTGTTGAAAAAAGAAACGACAAATCAATATTTTGAAATAAATAGCTAGCTTCCTAAACAATAATTCTTTTTTCAGCGCCAAAATAGCCCAAACGGCTCAGCCTTCCCTTACCAAGGACGACTTCGGAAGCCTCAACTGGGCCAAGAAGTTTGGCGAATATTTCGGCAAAGACTACGAGTTCGGCATCATGAACGTCTTGTCCTTCGTCAACAGTGAAGAGTCTCTGGTGCCCAAGAGTTGGAAGTACTCCTGGAAGGCCTGGGATAACGGATACCCTAGAATGAACACGGTAGGCTTACTTTCTTTAGCATCCCTAACTAATTAATGATAACCTTACAACATGACTTTAGCCAAGGTGCCGATTCATTTATTTTTTGCTTTGGAGTCAGTTGTCGGAGTCAGCGGCGCTACCGCGAACAACGATATTCGTAAATTTCGGACGATTGTCCCTGTCACTCTCATGACACCCGTAATTGGATTATAACAGAAAGATGCCCGTAATTTACGAACTTCGACGTTCACGGTACCGGGCCAGCCAACTTCCATACAAACGCTAAACATTTTTCACGTCAAAAAATTGTTTTTTGCGTTTTTTCCTTGGCAGTACAAGGATCCCTAGTATTTTTGTAAATTACAAAGGGGTCGAAAATTGGCTACATAGGGACAGGAACATAACGCTACATTTGAATTAACGCCTAATAAACAATAATAGCAACGCGGCAATGAGACACGATTTTAGCGTAATCTGTCAAAATACCGATTTATGACGTTCACACGGGAAATGTTGCCACCAGAATCACAATATATTATAAATTATAAATCCCCCGAAAGTAATCCGAATTTTATATCGTAACGACATATTTCTGTACGCAGTCTGTACCGACTGATATTTTAACTAAGTCGAAAATAATAGATATTATAATTGAATGTATTTTTAACAATGCTTGCATTTTGTATTTAATTTCAGATTGCAGCAACTTTCTCAAACTACCGTCAGTTCATCGACCTGTTGATGCAAAAGTTCACGGAGGGCAAGATCGCGCCCCAGTCCTCAGCCGAACACAAATACTCCGCTGAAAAGATCGCTGAAATGTTGAACATCAAGCACGCCTCCCAGAAGCCCCTCCAAGCCTCGTTCTTCATCGACTTCATGAACCAGCAAAGATTTTTCAGCCTGACCCAGGAAGACTTGGACCGCCTCCCAGCCCTCCTAGGAGAGTATTTGTCTAACCTCCACAAAGGCTACGATATCCACTACACCAAGGTCTTCAACCAGGCTCAGGTTTCCATTATGTTCCCTCTTGCCTCTGGTATGCCTTTCATCTACAAGTACAAGGAGCCTATCGTTGTCCACATTCAAACTAAAGCTAAGGGTCAAATGAACATTCCATCTAGTCAGAACCGCGAATATTCTATGAAGCAGGATAAGGAGATCCAGTTCACGTATGCGAAGAACATTGAGGGCAGCGTTGGATTCTTAAATACGATGGAGAACCATTTCGTCAGCGCGGGCATTGTCAGGAAACACCAGGTTAACGCTGCAGTGAAACTGCAAATGCAAGTCAATGCTGGAGAGCTCAAGATTCGTCTGGAACCCCTCCGCCCAGAGCAGGACACCACCATCGCTTACTTTAGCGTTTGGCCGTACACAGCCAATCAGAAGACGGACTCTTTGACACCTGTGTCTCTTGACCCGACCACGAAAGTCATCACTCGCAGAAACAAAGTAGTATCTGTAGACACAAGGCTTGGACAGAGCACCGGCATTCAATTCCAGCTGCAAGGGTACTCATACTCTAATGACTACAGGAATTTCGGAACCATGCTGCAGGGTCAGGATCTGCTGTCTAACATTATGTTTGCTCTGAACCAGAGAGATGTTGCCATGACTCACTTCAACTTCAGATACCTTGGAAAGCAGTCCCAAAATAAGGCTATTACTATCACAGCAAATTATGGTAAGTTATAATTGATCTGTATAGAAAATATATTCATAACTAATTTATCGTAATTTTTGATGTAGTTTTGACATGTTATATCTATACTTTTCCTCATCTACAGATACACTCCATAATCAGAAGGAATCCGAAGCTCCAGTGGTAGCGTCTGAAATACAAGATGTCACCCCTAACAGCGCAGCCCGTCGCCAGGAGATCGTGAAGCGCGCTGTAGCCGGTATCATGTCCGCCAGAGCCCAGATCGTAGACCTTAGCGCTACCTTCGAGGGACCCCAAAAAGTTGATTACGTGCTTACCGCCGCCGTCGGCCACAGCAAAGTTGACCCCAAGATCAGATACGCTTTCTTTGCTGCCAGAAACTCGGCAAAATACGGAAACAACCAGGTCAACTCCGTCGGCACAATGAACAAACCCGCCGCATCCTCGCTGAACTTTGTTGAAGCCCTGCAGAAGGAACTGAAGGCCAGCTTTGAAGCTGATCTTAACCTTGGTCAGAAAAACGGAAACATTCAGATCAAGGGATCAGCAGAGCGCACCAACAAGGCCACAGATGAGATAAAGAACAGCCCATGGGCCAAGCAAGCAATCCAAGAAATCGCCCGCAACAACTACTTCCAGGAGGCCAGCAGAAAGATGATCGAAATGGCATACGCTCCTACATACGTTAAGGCTTCAGTATCCTACAAAGATTTAAGCCCCGCCGTCATCAACATGACCTACCACGCTTATAAGGCACTCACCACATACGGTTACTGGTATTCTGATATCAACGTATTGAAGAAGTCTGCGGAAGGCAAACTCGATTTCGAGGCTGAGGCGTCCTACATGGATAACTACATGAACTTAAACATGATCTCTCGCTACGGCCACCTTCAGATGAACAACGTGCCAATTCCGAAGACCAGCGTTGCTGCTATGTCGCTGTACTTGCCGCTGAATGCTTACGAGCGCGTCCTCAACCACTACACCCGCCAGCAATTTCTGCGTGAGTATCCTGACATTAAAGAACTCTGATTAGAACACTTTTCTATACAACCTTCCCATTATAAGCTCTTTATACTTCCATTCAAATCATTATACATTACATTATAGTCACATTACGTATTGAAAATGTTTTGAACATACATATTTATCTACACAGTTCTCAGCCCTGAGTGTAAGTTTTTAACGTAACTTTACGTCACGAACGTGTTTGCGTTTCCCATATAAATAACATTATCACTTACGCGTTCGTAAACGTTTTTTTACGTCAAAAGAAACTTACACTAGAGCATCTGGCCATGTAGACATTCGGTCTTAGAATTACTTACGTCGTTAGTAATTTTGTTTCAATTGTGCTCACAGCCTACTGCAGCGTTGACGGCTCCAAAATCAGGACCTTCAGCAACCGCAGCTACGACTACACCCTCACCAGCTCGTGGCACGTGGTGGTACAGGACAACGCTAAGTACGCTGGGCAGCACGGCCTGAGCAACGAGCAGCTTGTCATTCTGGCCAGGAGGCCTGAGGAGAAGAAGCAGGAAATCTACGTCTCGTACAAGTAAGTGTTAATTAGAACACAGAGCTAATTAGAGCAGAGTTAATTGGTTCCCAGAGCTCCAACCCTTAAAAGCCGACAACGAGCTTGTGACTCCTCTGGGTGCCCATGGGCGACGGTAATTACTTAGCATCAGGCTATCTGTCTGCTCATTTGCCGCCTTTCCATAAAAAAAGAACATTTGGGGACATTTGTTAAATATAGGCACGTTATGGACATGATTCTTCCAAAAAATAAGATATCCCCAAATATGTATTACAATTTTCTGATATTTTCAAGAATATTATGATTCAATTTGATAAAAAATATTGCTGAATGGATCCATAAAGTAGTTTGAAATAAACTATTTCGTGAAGAATTTAATTATATTATTTATGTTAAAGGGTATGACTTACTATCGAATCTCATTTTTTTTTTATTTCAACAGATCTGACACCGGCAAACACTTGGAAATGGAAGTTCAGCCTGCAGCCAACCAGCCCCGCGTGAAAGTCTCCACCAATGCCAAGAAAGTCTCCGAAGGTGACTACACTATGTACTGGGACGAAGTCAATGAAGCCCCTCTTCTGTCATACTACAACATCGACGGTGTCTGGTGGTTCGTCATTGGAGACAACCGTCTCCGTGGAATCTACGACGGCCAGAGACTCGTTATCCTGGCGAGAGACAACCGCAACAACATCAGGGGAGTCTGCGGCTACATGAGCGGTGAACCCCGTGACGATTACCTCACCCAGTATGGTATCGTTGACAAACCAGAGCTTTATGCTGCTGCCTACGCATTAAACACCGAGAACTCTGATCCCCACACTCAGCAACTCTTGAACCAAATTCGTGAACAGGCCTACCAGCCTCAATATCAGTACACGTACATTCTCCGATCAGACAACAAATGGAGACAAGAGATGGACTCTTCAGACGAGGAGCGAAACAGCAACATCGTGTACAGAGCTCGCAGCTTCCTGAAGCAACAGGGTCCTTGCCACATGGAGAAACAAGTGCAGTACTACCAAAACGAGAAGGACATTTGCATTTCCACTGTTCAAGTGCCCGCTTGTGAGAAGCAATGTAGAGGACAGAACTACCAAGTCCAACCGGTTCAGGTCGTCTGCCGGCCTTCAACTGATCAGCAGTTCCAGAACTACAGGAACCAGATCCAAAGAGGAGAAAATCCTCAAGTCAGTGGACAGCAACAATCTGCCCAGTATAGGGTGCCCAGTTCTTGCAAGGCTTAAATATATCGGTGTAAAGACTATTTTAAATTAGGCGTGAAAACGGACTATGATACTTATCTATATTTATCACATATCTATTTGGCGATAACATATTTATAATGTTTATGTATATCGAAATTTATTATTCTATATATATGTAGCTATGTATCGTTTATGTATTTCATGTGATTTAGTATTATTATTTATAAATATATATAAATAATAGCTAGAATATATATTATTAGTTAGTAAAGCAAATAAAAAATGAATTAAAAATAACTTCGTATTATTCATACGTCACGTAACCCTCATATTTAATGGTACCTAATAATATAACTATTGCTCAAAATATGATTACTATTTATAAGTTTAAAACACAGTACACAGCTTTTTAATAATGTATTGTTTACATTATTAAAAAGCTGATTTATGCCTTAGGAAAAAAATATATTAATAAAAATATTAATATATTTATCATCATAATAAATAAATAAATGAGGGAATATAGTTAGGTATTAGGGTTAAGTAAACATTTTGGTATTGGTTTAGGTAATAGGTTTAACTAAATTGATAACTATGTGTAATTAACTTCATAGTCTCACATATTTTTGTTCCACTTTAAACTAAACTGAATCCTTCAGAACTGTCAAAGTTGGAGGCATACAAACGAGTACATTTGGAGTTTTCGCGTGTTTTCAACCGAAGTTGCGGTAATTAATACAGAATAAAGAGTGGCCTGTAAAGCAAAACTATAGTGAATTGTTACATTTTGGGCTACAAAAGCCAGAATATCTTTGTCACTAACTGACGATCGCGGATGAGTGCTTCAGTCATCATACCTCCTAGTTTTCTTCTCTCATTTTTTACTAATTTGCGGGATTCGATATCCTTTTACCTGGCAACTTATTAACTGTCAAATGAAATGCGGCAAGGCTGTGTCTAGCCTAGCAACCCGACATATTATCAGCTGTTTGACATTTTCGAGTTGAGAACGAACGCAATAGCGGAATATAAGTGACTTGAAAATTATTGAAGATTTTCTCTGACTATAGTGTTGAAGTATCGTGACATTTACTGTATTAGAAAATCTGTGGTGTCGTTAGTGCCGTGGAAACAAAAACGATCGAGTTAAATTTTAAATTCGGAATTCGAGATCTGCCATGTAAGTAGTATTTTGCTTTAATAAATTTGTCTTTTGTTTGTCTTATTATCATGTATATTTACAATTTGCATTGTTTACTATTTGATATTATTTTCCACTATCTGTTAGAATACATTTTATCAGTACCCAAAACCGAATTAAGCAACAAATTGAAAAAAATACAATGTATTTTGCATCTTTAAAAAATAATCTGCAATGGGATCCTTCAGATTTAATAAAAGCTTGTTTAGATGGTAAGTATTATTTTAGTTACTGATTACTGGTAATGAAATATAATTTTCTAGTTTATATTACAAGAAGTTGTAATTTAATTCATGCTGTAACTCATGGGAATCATAACCAATTATCCTTAGAACACTAAGAATAATAAAAAGGTGACTTTTAAATAGGAAATAGCTTTTTAGAGAAGAATCACAGTAGGTATTGGTTTTGAAAACAATTTTAGCTGAGTACTCACAACACAAGCCGTCTTGAGTTTTCCACGGGGCTCAGATTTGTTTTTTTTTTTTTTTTTTTTATATATTGAAAGCTGTAATGACTTAGTTTAATAGCAGTATTTAGTGATAATGGATTGGATTCGAGATTAACACCTTTGCTACAGCAATTAGTTAATTTGTGAGGGGTCAATAGGCCCCCTATTGCAGTGAACGTGTTAAGTAGATTATCATCGCAGTTACATGCTTACATGGGGTTGAATTGACCCTGTGCCACAGTGAAAGTGTTAAACTAATAATAACAGTTATTTGTTTTACAAGGGAGTCTTTACACTCTTCTGCTAATATTGAAACACAAGCTGGAGAAAGATGCAAGCAGAATCTAGAGTGTTGAAAGGGTTTCAAGCCATGAGATAGTAACAAATTTTGTTGTCAAGTGAAATACAATTTTTTTTATTTCACTACTACAAGGAAAGTACAACAATTACCAATAAACAATAAGTAAACATTACCAATTTATTGTTATCAATCATTTATCAGTCATAATTTACAAGTCCAACCAAATTAATAATGTCAATAAAACCATTAAAAATTGCTTTCCCGTGGATAAAATATAGTGAGAAAACATATTTAAAAGTATAAAACATACTTAAGAAAAAGCGACGAGGACCTCCAGTGTTTGAGATGGGATTCGAACCCGCATCTCCAGCTATCACGGCTGATAGTATATGTCATCTATGAGAGGTAGGGCACAGCGTTGACCATCACGTGAATCTGGGGCAGCCCAACTGTGGAAGTACCTCCTCCTTACAGAAGACCACAGCCATAATAGCACTGCCACCTTTCAGGTATGTAGTGTTGTGTTCCTGATGGTGAGTAAGGTTCCCAGAGCTCCAACCCCCCTTAAAGGCCGGCAACGCGCTTGTGACTCCCCTTGTGTTGAGAGTGCCCATGGGCGACGCTAATTGCTTAACACCAGGCAATCCGTCTGCTCGTTTGCCGCCTATGTCATAAAAAAAAAATCTATTTCCACTTTTAATTTATATAGTAGTATTACTACTTAAAAATCAAAAAGCAAATCAAAAATATTTCATAAAAAATAATTTGATTTGTTCTTAGTTTAAAACATATTTAGTTTACAGCACCATGTTGCAATATATATTTATTCACTCTATTGGCTCAATTCCAAGACAAACATAGTTACATGACCTGAACCAGAACATTCTTTTTTTTACACAAGTCTTTGTTGTGTGTAATCCCGTGTAATCTAATTATTTATGTGGTATTCTGGTTATTGGCACTTTAACCAGACTTGTTGGTTGTCAATATGGTGTTGCTGCCATAAATTAAAATTAAGCTAACTTACCACTAACAACATGCTTTATAACTACTACAGGTCTGGCCTAGTGGGTAGTCACCCTGGTCCAGGGTCCCAATCCCAGTAAGGGCATTCATTTGTGTTATGAGCACTGGTTATCTCTAACTGTATTGTTATTTTCAAGGTTTTAAGTATTTTTAAATTGTCCTAAATTAGCTAGAATTGTGCAAACCATGGAAGGTATTTATCAAAAATGGCGTAAGCCTGACACCTTATGGTATTTTTTTTCTTCATTGGATGGCTTTTACTCCTTGCCGATTTTAGCAAGGTGGGTTACATTAATGTCAGGTGGGAGCTTTTGACTTTATTTAAAGGAAGACTGTTCGGTAGTAAAATTTATATTTGCGGAGGGATAGGTTGGGCACACCTTAGGGTTGAACCGAAAAAATAATATTTTTTTTTATCATTTTGTCCGCCTCATTGATTTACGTCATATACCAAATTACAAGTTTATCGGACAACAGTCACTGAGCATAGCTGGCGACAGACAGACAGACATGGCGTAACTATATGGGTTCCTAGGTGACTATAGAACCTTAAAAAGGTTTATTAAAAATATAGCTGAAACAAGAATAATGAAAGACGCATTATATACACCTATGCCGTGATTACTGTTGAGCTTAACCGCTGAACCAATTGGGACGAAATTTGGTATGGGAAGAGTAGCTACGAGAAAGGATATAGGATAAGTTTTATCCGGTAACCATACTTTAAAGACGAGCATGGCTAGCCGACGAAGTCGGAAAAGCTAGTTTATTATAAATCTTTAATTTTTATTAAATTTCCCCAAGTAAAGTCAATGAATAATTTGTTATTAAAACTAATATTCTAAATATTACATGTCAACTTATATACAACAAAAGAAAGGTGCAATGAATAATATTATAATAACTACGGGTGCCTACTTAATTAAAAAGAAATTTAAAACCATATATATACATGCTCTTGTGGCACGGACGTGGACCGACTGGGACACCATGGATTATCTTGTCAAAAAAGTGCGGACACGCAACACTTAATGAGTTAATGACATAATCCGTCGGTCTCTTGCCACCATCAATTTGCCTGCTCTTCTTGATCCGACCGGTATTGTCAGAGATGATGGCAAGAGGCCTGATGGAGTGTCTTTGGTTCCTTGGAGCTTGGGACGGATGCTGGTGTGGCATGCTACCTGCGTAGACACCCTAGCGCCGTCTCATCTCCAACGAATTAATGAAAAAACCGGTGCAGCGGCGGAATGCGCCGAAATTTTTAAACGTTACAAATATAAGAGCCTGGGCAGAGAGTACCATTTTGTACCGTTTGGCGTAGAGACGCTAGGTCCATGGGGTCCCAGCACGCACAAACTTTTTGCAGAAATCGCGAAGCGTCTGGTTGATGTAACTGGTGACCGAAGAGCTGGCGGCTTCCTCGCACAACGTATCAGCATTGCGATACAATAAGGAAATGCCGCCAGCAACCTTGGTACAATGCCTCAAGGGCCTTTTTAGATTTTATACTGTAACTAGCTAAGTACTTGTAGTTATCATAATACGATTGTAATTTCCGTAAATAACTGTATTTAAGCATAACACTTTAGCGCATTTATTGAAACAGCAAAGACAGCAACAGCAGGACAGTATTTGTTGAAACAGCAAAGATATTTTGTAGAAAAAATCTAGGATATTTTATAGAAAAGTTTCCAGAAATCATATAACATGGCATTTAAAGCAGATTGCGTAAGCCATAGAAGGCATGCGTCAGCGCCGCGCCTCCGCGCGTCGGGCTGCCATTGGTGGACGCGCTCGGCGTCACGTATCTGCGCCATAGACTTTTTTTTAAGACTCCGCGTAGCCCCGTACGTGCTTTGCTCCACAGAAGGCTCCCCTATTAACGGCCACAGTTAGAAATTTCTAGCCGTTTGTATTGTAAACTTTGTGTCACTGCACAAAAGTAAACGTTGCTTAACTTAACCATACTTGCATCGGGTCGTAAGTCGTAATCACAACATGATCAAACGATCTTATCCGTTTTTTTAATTGCTTCACAAAAAGAGACAGATTTCTGCGTGTTTATCAATTGAAATGCGATAAAATATATATCTCATTTGTAATAAAATACACAGGATGGCAGATACTTTTGGTGCGTTGTTTCATACGTTATTATCATACGTCGGACTCCAGCGGGCATTTTCGTGGCATGTCAGAATGATAGGTAAGGTTCGCAAATCAATCAATTCACTTTCGAGTATTTGGTACCTAGTATTTTTAATGTGAAATTCCAAATATCATAGCAACTAACTACGTTATTTATAAACGTACTTGGACTACACATAAGTCAAAATGGCGAAAAAGTTCGTTTGGCTTTATCCGTCACTCAGACAATTGCAGCTGTGAGAAAGGAATAAAACACAACTTCAAAGAGTATTTACACATTAAAGATGAATAAATGATAACGGGCCGTAACTAATTTAATTAACTATGTTACAAATACTAGGTACATTATAATTTTATAATACTAGTAAGTTGAGATATTTTTGTAAACTTTACTTTGCCCTCAAACTGCCTATGCTGCCCTATAGTCCGACGTATGGTTATTATTAATTCTGAATGTACATTACAGGTATTATTAAAAATTAAGAAAATATACATCATTTTAAGTAACTAGGTGAGATTTCTTCGGTGTGATGTGGTACAACTAAAACTAGCCGTAACGTCAGTTAGTGCGTGAAGATGACAAATATGATTGTATCAAAAAAAGGGATCTGAAAACTACATATAAAAATGATAAATGACAAAAAGATAATTTTCGGAATAGCAACTGTCCCATTTCTTTCGCTGGGATTCAGACTTCTCCATTCATTCTCACATTCGCATTAAACATATTAGTATGGATAAATAATATACAAGGATTAGAATTTTACAACAAATAGGTACCTACTTAACTACTCGTACTACATTAAATCTAAAAAAGCCGTTAAGACATTGTGCCAAGGATGCTGGCGGCATTTCCTCGTTGTATTGCAACGCTGACACGTTGTCCGAGGAAGCCGTCAGCTCTTGTTACGCCAACCAGACGCTGCGAAGTCTGTGCGCGCTGGGACCCCACGGACCTAGCGTTTCTACGCCAGACGGTACAAAATGCTACTCTCTGCCCAGGCTCTTATATTTGTTGCGTTTTTAAAATATTGTCGCTTTCCGCCGCAACGCCCACTTATACATTAATTCGTGTGACAGCGTTAGCGTGTCTAGGTAGGTAAGGATTAGCGCGGGCGCGACAACAAGACGAGTCTAGTACATACGTGATCTGTGACATGCGTCTGCGCATTTTGCAAACACTGCGGTAAAGTTGGACTTTCAACCTGTACTTTACGATATGGCGAGATAGCACGTCAGGTGTTTATTATACATGCAACGTATTATGTGACAAAGTAGAGAATATCCTTTATTTTTCATTTTAAAACTATCATCACTTCAGCATTAAGACGTCCACTGTTGAACATAGGCCTTGCTCCTGGACCGTATAGGCATCGGTTGGAAGCTATCTGCATCCAGCGTCTCCCGGCGACCTTCATAAGATCGTC
Source organism: Grapholita molesta (assembly GCA_022674325.2). Classification (NCBI taxonomy): domain Eukaryota; kingdom Metazoa; phylum Arthropoda; class Insecta; order Lepidoptera; family Tortricidae; genus Grapholita; species Grapholita molesta. The sequence goes on along the minus strand of CP053142.2, from coordinate 10,932,757 downwards.
TGTCCATCTTGTGGATGGACGTCCTACGCTGCGCTTGCTAGTCCGTGGTCTCTACTCTAAAATACTGTATACTTAAACACATGCAACATACTTAAATAAATTCATATATTTCGGGACAATCTTACACAAATCGACCTAGTCCTACGGTAAGCTCAGTAAGGCTTGTGTTGTAGATACTAGACGACGATATATATAATAGATAGATAAATATCAATACTTAAATACATAGAAAACACCCATGACTCAAGAACAAATATCTGTGCTCATCACACAAATAAATGCCCTGACGGGGATTGAACCGAGGACCATCGTCTTCATAGGCAGGGTCACTAACCACTAGGCCAGACCGGTCGTCAAAACACTTGAAAGTTGGACATTGGTCCACTGTACAGGACCTATGTGACTGGTTTCCGTAACTGGAGGAATCCGGTTTTAAGTACGACATGGAATAAATTTGTTGCGTCAGCGCCGTGCCTTCCCGCGGCGCGCTGCGATTGGCCGACGCGGGCTGCGTCACGTAGTTACCTGAGGGCCTACCGTGAAATCGCCAAACTTGATTTTCTGTCACTTTAATTACACCTTATGGTGATAGAGCCTAAGACAGGAACACGTTCAGCCCCGACGACACAACGTCTGTGATCTTATTAAACCTTCTCCAATGAAAGTGACACAACGTCTTTGATCACAAATTATCGAACTACTATGCCAGTGACACGTATTTGTGTATAAAAAGATCGTTCTCCTATGCCGGTGTCACGTAACTGTGTTCAAATAAATTTACCGCCAATGCCGGCGACACAACAGTTGTGTTCAAAACGTTCGTATTACTATACCACTGGCATAGGAGTAAGAACTTGAATTATGACAGCGGCGTAGGAATAGAAAATGGTATAATCCCAGTGGCGTGCTCTGAGTGATCGCGATAATTTCTAGCGGCATATTGTAAGCGTTTAGTAAAACAGCACCGGGGGCGAACGTGTTAAAAAAAAAAACGAATTATTAAATCAATCAATCACTTTTCGTCATCATAGGTAAATACATTTAGTACAGGTCATAGGGTGTTTTACATTCAGCTACTATGTACCTTTTTGGCATATGGTACATTTTTATAGACTTAATTCATGCTTTTCTAAGTATTGCACCATTGAGTACCGCTAATACCATTGAGCACAACAGAAGTTTCGAAATTTTTATGCATCTATCTCTTTTACTCCAAGTAAAGCGTAATTAGAGAGACTATCTTTCAAAATTTCCGAACTTCGATTTTCGTGTTAGACTGTGTAAATGCAGGTAGTCAGAAGCAGTATTTGCTAAGCGGGGGATGTGTTCAAAAATACCTTAACACGACTTTATGGTTAAGAGAATGAAAAAGAGCGTGTTTAGATCATTATGAAGACCTGGTCCGCTTAGTAACTTCTGCTGCTGACTGCACATCGGATGATTTAATTTATCAACAAGACACGCACACTTTGTTAATTAAATTAACAACCGGAATTTTTGCGAGTAATATTTTTTTATCTAGTGTATCGCGAGTATTATAGTATATCGTTGCCTAGAGGTCATAAAACAATTAGGAAGTTTGACGACCGGTCTGAACTAGTCGATAGTGACCCTGCCCATAAAGCCGATCGATGGTCCTGGGTGCCAATAGTTAATTATACAACACTGACCAGCGTTTGACCTCAGTCACACCTGATGGTTAGTGTCGACGAGGTCGAGGGTGGAGCACGCTGGTTCGGTAACAGTCTATTCACTCCTGTCTTGAAAAGACCCAAATTATATCTTTCCGGGAATACAGATGAAGGGAGCTAATTCCATTCCTTTAGCAGTCCTCAATAGGAAGGTAGAAGCGAATCGCTTCGTGCGAATGAATGGAATATTCAAAACGTAAGGATGAAATGAATTGAAAATGGCGGAATTATCGTGCAATTCCCGTGCACACTCTCCAAAATGTATCCTGTAAAACACAGACGAAGTAGCACCCTGGTGTTCAAGGCTTTGTAACCACCAACTCAGGATCGCCAATGAGTCTGTGAGCTCGGTGCTCTATTGAATCCAAACCGGCCAACTGGTACTCAGCAGACCCGTCCCAAAGGTGGCAACAGTAATTCACACGATCGAACCTGAGCTTGGTAAAGTGTTAGAAGCTTTTAGCTATGTGCCTGAGTCATGGTTTATTATATTTCTCTTTACAGAAGACCACAGCCATAATAGCACTGCTACCTTTCAGGTATGTAGTGCTGTGTTCCTGATGGTGAGTAAGGTTCCCAGAGCTCCAACCCCCCTTAAATGCCGGCAACGTGCTTGTGACTCATCTGGTGTTGCGGGTGCCCATGGACGACTGTAATTGCTTACCACCAGGCAATCCGTCTGCTCGTTTGCCGCCTATGTTATAAAAAAAAATATTTATCGTTGGCTGAGCCACAACACAAGCCTTCTTGAGCTTACCATGGGGCTCAGTCAAGGAGTGTATGATTCTCCTATAATATTTATTTATATTATAATATTATGTTCGCTCGAGGCACACTGAAGATAACATATATTGTGAATGTCACATGTTATTTGCTTGGCAATAAAACGGGTTTTAAAAATGCTAATAACTCATTAATAAGCCGTTTTAAAGGTCGACGTGAAGATAATAAAAATCTAGTTAAATACTACTAGGAGTTGTTAAATGTCATCTAAGAAACACAAAACGTATAGCATGGTTGCCAGTTTATCGTATGTCGCGCTATTCGTCACTTTCGTACTCAAATACTTGTTGGAGCGTGACAGATATTGTGATAAATGATAAAACTATATTAGGCTAGCAGAGTTCAAGTTTCGGCCAATTTTGGACCCGGGTATGTCCTTAAACTACGTCCAACAATAAGAGGTAGGGCACAGCGAATCACGCTTGAATCTGGAGAAGCCCAACTGGGGAAGTATCTCCTCCTTAGAGAAGACCACAGCCATAATAGCACGGCTACCTTTCTAGAATGTAGTGTTGTGTTCCTGATGGTGAATAAGGTTCCCAGAGCTCCAACCCACTTATAGGTCGGCAACGCGCTTGTGACTCCCTTGGTGTTGCGAGTGCCCATGGGCGACGGTAATTGCTTACCATCAGGCAATCCGTCTGCTCGTTTGCCACCTTTGTCATAAAAAAAAATGAATTCTATATATTTTAACGCGATTATAATTATATCGATATACATAATCACGTTAAAATATAAGGAAGGTATTCTTCTTTTTTTATTATGCAGAAACGTCTCCTAGCGAATGTCTTCGATATTTAAATCGAAAGAAAAATCCAGTGGTTGTGGGTTCGAGTCCCGCTGCGAGTCAAATTTTTCTATTTTTCTTTCGATTTAAATATCGAAGGTATTGTTCCTTTTTTTTACCAACGTTGCTCCTTAAGTTTTGATTCATAATTATGTAAAAATCGTGTTGTCGAAAACTGATTAAAAGTTGGGTTGATTATGAATGATATTATGGATGAAACTTATCCAAAACTGATTATTAACTCGACGTGTAAAAGTGCCCTTGTGGCCTACTTACTGAATAAACGTTTGAGTTTGAGTTTGAGTATTAACCCAACTTGGGTTTGACTGTGAATGACATTATGGAAATCTAAATCATAATTATACGTAATTAGCGCGATGCGGGTGCGTACCTTCGCACTGTGCTGATTACGCCAATTGTCGTAATTTCGTTACGCAGAAACATTAATAGATCACAGAATTCAAGGTTAGGTCATGGTCAACCTTTCATACCACAAATCCAGTGTATACATACACCAAGATCAAGTGATTAATTCGAGTCCTGTGCTCTTCAGTATACTGATGTTATAAAAAACGTGATACAAGATTATCAAACCGGCATCTGTTCATGGTTTTGAACATCTTTTACTTTGGGGTCATGTTTGTAAAATTAAATAAAAATTGAGCTGTTCCATAGAAAAGGATTCAAGTTTAATTTGACGAAAATGGATGAGAGAGTTGTTGTTTTTTTTACAATTTACAATGTTGACCCCATAGTAAAAATTGTTACAAATCATGACCAGATGCCGGCTTGATAATCTTGTATCACGTTTTTTATAGCACCCGGTATAGTAACAACAAACATACACGCACACTTACACAGTTTTTTTTTATGACAAAGGTAGCAATTGAGCAGGATTGCCTGATGGTAAGCAAGTATCGTCGCCCATGGGCACCCGCAATACCAGGAGAGTTACAAGCTCGTTGCCGGCCTTTAAGGGGGGTTGGAGCTCTGGGAACCTTACTCACCATCAGGAACGCAATACTACATACCTGAAAGGTAGCAGTGCTATTATGGCTGTGGTCTTCTGTAAGGAGGTATTTCCCCAGTTGGGCTACTCCAGACTCAAGCGTGATGGTACTTCGCTGTGCCCTACCTCTCATTATTGGGCGTAGTTTAGGGAAATACTCGGGTCTAAAAATATGTGTTTAATTGCCAAATAATCCAAAACAAATATTGTGAAGCACTTTCAAGGGTGTTTTCATCGGTTGTTTGTTTATCCGACGATGTTTGCTGATCCCTCGCTCCGTCATAACATCTGCTCCGTAAGCAACGGCAGATTCCTACGGAGATACGCTTTGATTGATCCGTGTCATCTCAAGTAGGTCATCAGCATCATATTGGACCTTGGCCTCATTGCTGAGCAGGAGCCTGCTTCGTGTACGCCACTTATCCCGATCATCATATCAGCCGAAGGACGTGCATTGCTGGACATAGGCCTCCCCATAGCGACCCACAGTGACCATCCAATTTCTTTATGATGTCATCGGTCCGCCTTGTGGGTCTGCCCTCTTAAAGGCCTCTAGGATCTTAAAGGCCGGCAACGCGCTTGTGACTGCCCTGGTGTTGCGTGTGGCCCTGGGCGACGGCAATTGCTTACCATCAGGCGGTCCATCTGCTCGTTAGCCACCTTTGTCATAAGAAAATTGTCTACTCTTAATAAAGAGACACATTGCGAAAACTCAAGCCGTGGTTGCATCAGAAACTTGCTAACATTTTAAATTCATTTTGCGGACATATACAATTATGTACTGGAAAAAGTAGCCTAAGTCACTCTCCATCCCTTCAACTACCTCCACTTAAAAATCAACAGACAACAACAGACACATTTTCGCATTTATAATATTAAGTATGGATATCGGACCCGGGTATGTCCTTAAACTATGTCCAACAATGAGAGGTAGGGCACAGCGATGACCATCGCGCTCGAGTCTGGAGAAGCCCAACTGGGGAAGTACCTCCTCCTTACAGAAGACCGCAGCCATAATAGCACTGCTACCTTTCAGGTATGTAGTGTTGTGTTCCTGATGGTGAGTAAGGTTCCCAGAGCTCCAACCCCCCTTAAAGGCCGGCAACGCGCTTGTGACTCCTCTGGTGTTGCGGGTGCCCATGGGGGACGGTAATTGCTTACCATCAGGCAATCCGTCTGCTCGTTTGCCGCCTATGTCATAAAAACAAAAAAAGCTTGGCAGGCGGGTTGGCGCAGTAGCTGTTTATTTTTTATGAAAAGGTGACAAACGAGCTGACGAATTGCCTGATGCTAAGCAATTACCGCCACCCATGGGCACCTGCAACACCAGAGAAGTCACAGGGGGATGGAGCTCTGGGAACCTTACTCACCATCAGGAACACAACACTACATACCTGAAAGGTAGCAGTGCTATTATGGCTGTGGTCTTCTGTAAGGAGGAGGTACTTCCCCAGTTGGGCTGCTCCAGACTCAAGCGTGATGTTACTTCGCTGTGCCCTACCTCTCATTGTTGGACGTAGTTTAAGGACATACCCGGGTCCAAAAGTTTTTACGGAGATTACAGCCCTTACGACTCCGGCACTACACACCACTAATTAGTGTTTCTTACACTTGAAGTTAAGAGTTTTCTTTATCTTTTGTAACATGGGGAATTACCCGGTTCCCTTGCTTATCAGATAATCTTAAAATCGACGTTCGCACTTCAGAACTATGTTATCTTATCATATGTTTTAAGCATTCCGGTAAAACGTACTTGAGTTGATAGCCTTTGTCTCGATGTCATTCTATAAATAAGTTTGTTTTATTGTAATCCATACTAATATTATAAATGCGAAAGTAACTCTCTGTCTGTCTGTTACATCTTCACGCTTAAATCGCTGAACCAATTGAGACGAAATTTGGGAGTTGGTGCTACGAGAAAGGACATAGGATATTTTTTACCCCGCAACCATACTTTAAATACGGCCATGTCTGGCCGAGGAAGTCGCGAGGAAAAGCTAGTTTATAATAAACTCCATACTGTTTTTTAAATAGAAAGAAAAATTTGACTCGCAGCGGGAGTCGAACCCACAACCACTGGATCACTAGCCCAGTGCACTATCAATTGTGCTATAAGAGTACCGCTTGGCCTTGAAATATTTTTTTTACTTTATCCTTCTTGGTATACGTCATTACGGGTCATTAAGCGGTACTCGTATAGCACAATTGATAGGCTATTGATCCAGTGGTTGTGGGTTCGAGTCCCGCTGCGAGTCAGTTTTTTTCTATTTAAATATCGATAATCTCCATACTTTCCATGTGAGTTTAGTATGGCATTTTGTCGGTTGATTTATGGTTTGGTACTTGGTCGGCGTGATTGATATAGGTACATATTAGTATCAAATTTCAGCTTTTTAGTGCTAACGGCCACTGAGATTATCCGCGGAGACATGGCGAAACTATAAGTTTTTTTTTTTTATGATATAGGAGGCAAACGAGCAGATGGATTGCCTGATAGTAAGCAACTACCGCCGCCCATGGACACTCGCAACACCAGAGGAGTCACAAGTACGTTGCCGGCCTTTAAGTTGACGACGGAACCCTAAAAAACGGTGTAAAAGTAAAAGGATCTTTTGGAAAACTATTTTTTTTTTATACATGATAGTCGGAGAGACACAAACTTGTAAGTATCTCATCAACATATTGTCGTGTCTTGACAGTTATAAGTCTGACGTTTGATACACATTTAAGAAAAACTAAATTGCCAGCTTCCTTTTTTTATACGTGTTATAAATAAATCAAACTACGCATTTGCCGACACGCCACTCTTCGTTCCAGCTGTTTAAGTGTTTATCACAATTGCATGTGGCGTCACTGTGTCGACGCAGTTTCTAAACACGAGGCGAGTTGCAGAGCGCCAGTGTAATCAGACCGACACTGAGCCCCGAGTGTAAGTTTTTAACGTAACAAAACGCCACTATCGCGTTAAGTTACCCATATAAATAACATTATCACTTACGCGTTCGAGACGTTTTTGTACGTCAAAAGAAACTTACACTAGCTAGTCTAACATGGTCGGGTTTTTATCACTTGTCACAATACCTGTCACTCTCTAACAAGTATGTGCGTGCGAAAGTGACGGATAGCGCGATATACGATAAAATTTCGACCACGGTAGACTCTTAGAGCCTCTAAAGCAGGTGCTTTAGAGGTTGCATAGACCAGGTGGTCTATGTAGTAGTAACGTGTATGTGCATGTCGGCGTTCTATGTTCAAATTTTGATGTAATTTCCATATTTAATTATCTGCGCATCTACATAAATAGACATGGTCCTTTAGTTACGTTTGTCATATGTCATATGTACGTGATAAAGAGTGAAGAGACATTATGCATTCGTTATACGGGCCCAGAAGCGCTACCGCCAAAAACGATATTCGTAAATTTCGGACTATTGTCGCTGTCACTCTCATTACGTCTTAATTGGGGTAAAAGATAAAGATGCCCGAAATTTACGAATATCGTTTTTGGCAGTATAGCGCCTCTGCAAAGTTCCACTTTAACGACGAAAGAATCTTTTTCACGCAGTTTTTGTGGTCAGTTCAAAATATTCCATAAAGAAATCTGTTTCCACTACATCACCCTTATGGGAAAAGAGTAACCGTTCACACTTAAACTGGAAGAACTTTTTATTGGTAGGATATCGGTAGACAGGTTTTCGGGATATTTATAAGAAAACACAGGACGCAGGTTCCGCGACCAAAAACCGCCGCAGGACGAGAACAATAATAGGCTAGTTGACTGTTTTTTTTTAAATTGTATCCATCGATCCCTTTCGTTCTAGGAATGAAATGTCTGTATGGGAGTAATGGCCTTAAAACTACGCTAAAGCTAGAAATTAGCGTCAAACTCTGACATTCGTATTTCCCGCGAAAACGCTCCTTACAAAATGATGAGAACGTATGACGTCACTTATTTCTAGCCGCGCTCTCTTAAGTACGGAAAAATGATTAAATTGCTATTTTCACCGCGAAATATTGCGTTTATGTATATAGTTGACTTACAATTTATTATGCAGTAAACGCGAGAATATGATGAGTACCACGGTTTTTCGAAATTTCGCAATTAAAAAATTCTGTACACGTGATATCTTTAAATCAAATAAGTATTTATATTAAAATTTATTTTTAATTAATTATATTCGTCATTGTGAACCAATTTCACTTAATTTTGTTGCAAAATGTAATATGTGTCAACACCCCTATTTAAATATTGTTACTACTTAAATCAAAGCAATTCAAAATATTTAATTAAAATAGTTTGATTTGTTCTTAGTCTAAAAGACCATCATAAATCTGTGACTAACTATACTGGTCCACTCGACTATGAATCAGTATTTAAGTGGAATGGCATCGTTTTAATCAACACATCGATTGGGGCAAGGCCACTGATAACGAATGCGACACACCCACATGCGAACTAGGAATTTGTCGCGTTTATCTCAGTATTGGAAAAGAAAAAAATATTACAAGACATTCTTACACAAATCGACTGAGCCCTATACAGTTACGGTAAGCTCAAGGAGGTATGTGTTGTGGGTATTCAGCCAACGATATATAACATACAAACACATAGAAAACACCCATGACTCAGGAACAAAATACCTGTGCTTATCACACAAATAAATACCCACTGGGATTTGAACCCAGGTCCGTCGGCTTCATTCACTCACTAGGCCAAGCCTGTCGCCGTCATAAAAAAACGATACCTATAATAAGGATGAAGATACATGTGAACCCTCAATTTGTCAAAAAAAAAAACATGCGTTGCAGCCACGGCAGATCATAAAAATCATAAAAATTCTAATCTTAAAAAAAATACAAAAATATAGTCGAATAATGTATGCAGTCGGCAAAATTACAAATTAAGGGTTAAAAATGACAACCGAATTGAGTCGTATAGATGCAATATGAATATGACATATTGACCTATATACTGAAAACTAAAATTTTATAAATATTACACAAATACTAACAAAATATGTGGCAAAACAACGTGAGCATCAACTGGCTTAACGAGATGGTTTTAGTAAGTTTATATTTTGTTGCGAATAAAATGGATTTATTTGAAGCAACTAAAAATTTACACAAGATTTTTTTATTGTAATTATTCAATGATACTCTAAAATCCTTGGCTCTGCCCTCGTCTGTCCGCCGTCCGAACTTTAACGGATCGGACACAGAGAACGGACAGCCTTACTATTTTTAAACTTATAGAATAAGTAATTAATTTTTTGGACCCGGGTATGTCCTTAAACTACGTCCAACAATGAGAGGTAGGGCACAGCGTTGACCATCACGCTTGAATCTGGGGCAGCCCAACTGGGGAAGTACCTTCTCCTTACAGAAGACCACAGCCATAATAGCACTGCTACCTTTCAGGTATGTAGTGTTGTGTTCCTGATGGTGAGCAAGGTTCCCAGAGCTACAACCCCCCTTAAAGGCCGGCAACGCACTTTTGACTCCCCTGGTGTTGCCCATGGGCGACGGTAATTGCTTAACACCAGGCAATCCGTCTGCTCGTTTGGCGCCTATGTCTTAAAAAAAAAAATTAATTAGCAAGGAACTTACTTGTATGTTTCTGTAGGTTCTTGTAAAGACAATCTCTGTACAAAACCGCGTTCCCCGCATCCTGGCAAACACATTAGCGACATCTATCATGTTTAACAGCAGTACGTCTCAGTGCTATACTAGTTGTATGGAGATGTCTCGCTGTCAAAATAACTCAACATGTGTTCATAGATGGCGCTGCGTCATATAGTACCGAAAAGAGAGAAAGAAAGACCAGATAATGTCTTGTTTGTTTGTTTGTTTGTTGGTAATTAGTAGATATAATTTTATAATCCAGTGTCACTATCAAACATAAGTCCTTTATCTACTCGACTCATAAACACGTGCCTTGTTTGTGGCTCACGTTGGCAAAATAGTAAAAAAATGCGTTACGTTATCGAATTATTGTTTTTACCATATACCGTGTGTCGCCGTCATAGGAGCTTTAACTTTGGGGATCGCTTCTGCACCACGAACGTAGCAACATTTGTTCTACGACTTTTGAAAATAACTTATAGTTTACTTAATATTAAAAAAAGAAGATTTTTCAAGCACGCAATGTACTGCGAAAACTATGAAGTTTGTAGGCTGACAGTAAATGTCAACTAGACTATTGAATGCTGTTCATTGAAAATACTATTTAGTTTGTTCGAAAAAATCACAAGTAATAAATTAAACGGTGTGGCGTGACGGTGACACACGGTAGGTATGTATTTTTTTTTGCTAGTTTATTAGGTACTCAATGCAAACATTCTTAGACAATATCTAATAAAATAGTCTTTTTAAAAGACCTTTCAAAGAGACTTAGAGATGCCACAGAAGAGCTGGCAGCTACCTCGCTCAGCGTATCAGCCCTACGATTCAGCGAGGAAATGCTGCCAGCATCTTCGGTATGCCACAGGGAACTTTTTAGAGATATGTCATTTTTATTTGATTTTTTTTTCTTTTTCTACGTATTTAGTTGTTTTTTGTAGGTATAGTCAACTAGTTTGATTTCTAGGCCACTTCGAACCTTGTCACAGTGACGTTAATAAGAGATCTTTTGCGTCTTTCATATAGGATTTCAGTGTGACAAGGAACGAAGTGGCCCATAAATCAAATTGTTGACTGTACCTACTTATTAAATGGATAATTATGTATTTTGTAAAACAAATCTAAAAACAAAGATTTTTTTATACAGGGTGGCTCATTAAAATCGGTCAGTATGGGGAAATCTGGAACTATAAGACATACAAAGATTTGTTCTTAGGAACCATGTCATCGATTTTAGGAATAAGAAAAACTGCATAAATGGATAAAAAAAAAATTGTGTTCATTTTTTGGAATCGACCACAGTTGTTAAAAATACAATTAAAAGATATTGCAATTTATTCATTTGAGATATCATGCTTCATGGTAACTTTTGCTGCCTATAACCAACACAATCCAAATCTAAACGAAAATAATTAATAGTTATATTTTCCAAAACAACCATTCGATTCTCGAATAGAGTACAAGTTTTGTTTTTAAATCTATGTATGTTTTTCTTACCCCTAAAATCGATGACATGGTTCCTAAAAACAAATCTTTGTATGTCTTATAGTTCCAGATTTCCCCATACTAACCGATTTGAATGAGCCAACCTGTATAAAAAAATCTTTGTTTTAGATTTGTTTTACAAAATACATCCATTTAATAAGTTCCTTGTCACACTGAAATCCTATATGAAAGAAACCCTGTATATTTACGACACTGAAAATGGAATGATCGCGAGTTGATGCGAGTGCATTGCGACGGAAAACTGAATGAAAATACTCTGAATAAAAAAAAATCTTTGGTTCAAGTAAGTCACGCATTCTTGTAAGATTGCGGTTTAAGTTTAATGAGAATTGTACAATTATTCCGCTTATTCACACTTATTGTTAGCTCTGAATATATATAGTTAACTTATTTTCCTTATACTCTGTCATGATTTAACATTTTTTTTTATTTCTACTGTATGTATTTATTCTTATTTAAGAATAATGTATGTCTTAATATCTTGATTGGAATGTAAACCATTGATACAAAAAAATAGTGGTATTCATAAACGGCTGTCAAAAGTAGTATATATGTATAGATAGTTGTTTTGTCTCTTTCAGGCGTTTTGAAGATTCGTATATGTTAGAAGGAACAAATTCATCTGAGTTTAGCTTATGATTCTTATGAATGTTATGTTTTTGTTGTTAGGGTTCTAAAATTATTTTGCTAGTTTTATAATATATTTTCGTAGATTTAGTATTTAAATACACTGTGTATTTTTGGATATTGTAGTAAATACCAATATCTATGGATATTGTGTTTAGACCCGTGTATGTCCTTAAACTACGACCAACAATGAGAGGTAGGGCACAACGAAGTACCATCACGCTGACTCTGGAGAAGCCCGACTGGGGAAGTACCTCCTCCTTACAGAAGACCACAGCCATAATAGCCCTGCTACCTTTCAGGTATATAGTGTTGTGTTCCCTTAAAGGCCGCAAACGCGCTTGTGACTCCCCTGATGTTGCAGGTGCCCATGGGCGACGGTAATGGCTTACCATCAGGCAACTCGTCTGCTCGTTTGCCATCTTTGTCATAAAAAAAATTGTGATGTTCTCATGAGTGTAAAGCCAGTAAGTACATTTCGCAGCGTTTTTATAATTGCACCCTTTCTAACCAGTTGACTTGCGCGTGCGCCGAGGCCGGGCACTTTCTAAACTTACTGTCCACGACACCGGCGCAAGCGTTAACTTTATCGTTGATTTAAATGTTGGGTTAGTTATATATCGGGTGTTTCCTGTAACAAGAGCAATTTTAGGCATCGTTTACTACACCACGAACGTAGAAACATTAGTTCTACGACTTTTGGAAATAACTTTTAGTTTATTACTATTACATTTATTTACAGAAATTAAAATCGTATTATGGTAACTACAAGTACTTAACTAGTTACAGTATAAAATCTAAAAATGGCCCTTGAGGCATTATAGCAAGGATGCTGGCGGCATTTCCTCGTTGTATCGCAATGCCGATGCAGTTACATCAACCAGACGCTACGCGATTTCTGCAAAAAGTTTGTGCGCGCTGGGACACCATGGACCTAGAGTATCTACGCCAAACGGTACTTTTAGTTTACTATTACTAAAAAGATGTTTTAAATAAGCAATGTATTTCGAAAACCATGAAGCTTGTAAGCTGACAGTAAATGTCAACTAGACTATTGGATGCTATTCATTGAAAATACTTTTTAGTTTGGTCAAAAAATCACAAGTAATAAAATACACAACTTTTTTTAAGTTGTAGAACAAATGTTGCTAGGTTCGTGGTGTAGAAGCGACCCCTAAAATTGTTGCTCCTATTACAGGAAACCCCGGTATATATGTGACATTATCGAATCATTATCAAGACGATAAAACACAAACGGAACGCGATTCGACGTAAGTACCATCGTCAATAAGATCCCTTTTCTAGATAATGATACATATATTCCTCCCCATATTCCTTACCATCAGGCAATTCGTCTGCTCTATTGCCTACTAATTTTATAAAAAAAGTATATATCCAGTGATATTTGCACTTGACATTCATTACGTAAAATAGCTCACTCCTGCCAAGCTGTGCTGATAATCCAAGGTTTGTGGTTTAAGTATAAAATCGTCTAACACTAGTCATTCTAAAGTCAATTGCAAAATTAATGTCTCCCAGCCAATCAGGTGAGAGTGCACACACGAGGGGTCGCCTGGATTCAACTGGATCCAGTCATTAAATCTGACCCTAGTCAAAAAGGGTATAAGTCAAATTGGCTCAGTAAAAAAGGCCACAAGTCCTATAGAATGTACGGCACTTGTACCCTTTTTCGCTGTGCTAATTTAACTCATACCCTTTTTACACAGAAATAATCTCGCAGATTGTGATCGCTATGACGTTCAACACTGCATTTTCCAGAGGTTAGATTCTATTGATGTTTCCTGTAGCAATTCTGCGGGTCTACAAAAACGTTATTCGTAAAATTCGAACGATTGTCTCTGTCAATCTCATGACGCCTTAATTGAATTGAAACAGAAAAATGCTCGAAATATACGAACTTCGATGTTGTTCAAACTCTGACGTAAAGTTTGGCGGTGATTATAAGTCTGATCTGTCGAAGCGGATTCGGCTAGTGCAGGAGGCGCTACCGCCAAAAACGATATTCGTAAATTTCGGGCGTCTTTCTCTTTTACCCCAATTAAGACGTCATGAGACTGACAGAGACAATCGTCCGAAATTTACGAATATCGTTTTTGGCTATAGCGCCTCTGTCCTCAAACTCTACGTCCACCAGGAAGAAAAACACCCATAAGTAAAAATAAATACAAAAAGGCTGTACAAAGTACTTAAATACAAATAGACTTCTTTCTTTAGAGTTAATGGGATTTGGGAACCCAGGACAGTAGTGACCCTGCCTGGGTCTTAATGGGTAGTGACCCCTAGGCCAGATTTGTCCACATAATATATATTTACATCAGAAAACATATACATAGATATATAACGTTTCTTACGATATGAAGAATAAATAGAGAGAGCGGTGACGAACTAGTGATAGTCTTCGCCCGCATGGTAGAGGAACATGTAACACATTGAGGTTTCCCGTGGGAATGAGATGTTTTCCCGCTGGAAAAAGTAGCCTATGTCTCTCTCCATGCCTTCAACTGCCTCCACTTAAAAAATCAACGTCAATTAGTCGCTCCTAGTTCTTTTCGCCGTGAAAGACGGACAAACAGACAAACACACTTTCGCATTTATGAAATTAGTATAGATGCTTACTAGGAAATAAAGTCACTATTAAGTAACCGAATGCAAATTGAATGCAAATCAAGCAAAACGGTGCAGGGGAAATCCTAATCGAGAGAAATACTTTGTATTATTGCAATAAATGCAATTGCATGGACGACATCTTCCTTATAACTTATATAAGTACTATTACTATCGAAGAGCTGGCGGCTTCCTCGCACAACGTATCAGCATTGCGATACAACGAGGAAATGCCGCCAGCGTCCTTGGTACAATGCCTCAAGGGTCTGTCTTAGATTTTATGCAGTAGCTACTAAGTACTTGTAGTTGTCATAATATTGTAATTTCTGTAAATAAATATGTTTCATAGTTTCAAAAAAAAGTACTATTAACCGTAGCATCGTAAAACGGCGCGAGTAGGGACATACCGATTCAAATCTCGAAATTTTAGTTTTACATTTTACGCAAACTTAATTTTTGTGATTTTAGGTAGTATTATAACTTTAAAGATAAACACAGGACAGGGATATGGAATCCCAGCTCACCCCAAGTACGGGGTTAATTTGGGGAGATCGCTGGATCGATACTTTTCGATTATAAATAATACTAGGTATAGCACCTTATTTGTAATAAGAAAATACAATTTTAGCACCCTGTCATCTCTACTCTCCCATGTAACTATAACCAAATACCCTCATAATACCTTGTCACCCCATAGCGAAAAGCACTTTAAGTAACATGTATCTAACTTTTCATTTAATTGTTGCTCATAATCATAACTATAGATGATGTAGATGTAACGTATGGACGCCCGGCCGTTTTCAGGCGGGCTGTCGATCGCTTGTTGCAGTCATTAAGCCCAGATAACTATAGATACTTAGATAGCAAATTTTACAATAATCCATCGTCACTAAAATACATCTCCAAAAATACGATATGTTTTACGACAGCTGAGACAAACAATCCGTATGTTACCTTTTCCACGCATCTCTTTCTAATTTCCCCAAACGCTTTCCGCTGCCTCTCCTAACTCACGACGCCCGCTTTCCGCCACCAAGTTGCGCCTGCGCGCGTGACGTCACGGAGGCGCGGTCGTCTCGGCCAATCAGCGGCGCGGATTCAGAGGCTCGGCACTGTCATGGCCGCCGTGTGTGTGTTACGCACATTCCATGGCCTTTGAGTTTTGAAATGATTAATACTGGTTTTCTTATTGCTTCAGTCACAAATGTTTTATGACTTATGACTGCTTATAATTTCAAATCAATGCGAACTTAAAATTAATTAAAATTAGCGATTTAGGAATTCAAATAGGATAATATTGTCTTCGGTTGCCGCGATAATTACTCATGAAATAAAACAACTAAAAGGGCCCTTTAGCACCTTTTGGGTGGTCCACTGGATGACCACGAACGCTGCTAAAGGGTTCGTAAAGTCGGGATGAAGTTTAAATTAGTATACGCGATATTAGTTGGTTTATTTCACATAAAAAGGAAATATTAAGGGACATAAACCTGAACTAACTGAAAAGACGGTGTTTTTCAATTCACGCGACACGCACACATTTACAACTATAAGCTGTGTATTGGCTATCGACAAGTGTGTATGTGTGTGCGAAACGTCTTTCAGCGGAGGCCATTTTTTAAAAGTCAGTAGTGGACTCAGACTTTCTTTCAGTCAGAAATGTAAAAATGATACTTTGAAAATGTGAGAGGTAGTCAGCATCTCTGAGAGGTAGGGCACAGCGATGACCATCACGCTTGAATCTGGGCAGCCCAACTGGGGAAGAACCTCCTCCTTACAGAAGACCACAGCCATAATAGCACTGCTACCTTTCAGGTATGTTAGTGTTGTGTTCCTGATGGTGAGTAAGGTTCCCAGAGCTCCAACCCCCCTTAAAGGCCGGCAACGCGCTTGTGACTCCCCTGGTGTTGCGGGTGCCCGTGGGCGACGATAATTGCTTACCATCAGGCAATCCGTCTGCTCGTTTGCCGCCTATGTCATAAAAAAAAAATCAATAGTAACGTATAAAACAATGGACCAATAGTGTCTGCCACCGTGTGTATTTTTTTTCGTCACTTTACTTCAAAGTTTGAAGTTCAAACTTTTAAAACTTTAAAATTTACTAGTTTTTATTGTATCAATAATTTGTCATTTAAAATTACATCCACAACATCAAACGGTTAAGAACATTTTTTTTTTTGTATGAAATTACTTTGCTCCCTTGTGACTCAAGTGCACTTTTGCTATCGGTTTTTTAAATAATAAAAACGGACTTTATAGTAAGTGTGGTGTTTTTTTCCTGGGGACAATCTTACAGGAATAGACCTGGTGTTGATCCAATTAATAAATTCTACTAGGTTACAATACTTACAAAATATATTGAAATAAGAAATTCCATTTCTTTCATAATATATGAATTTAACAAATATAAGAATTTACTATTCACATGCTAATGGTGGTTTATGCAGTTGTTCAAACACAATTTTTAATAAATAAGCTGAGTAAATTTGAATTATATTAACAATGCGAAAAGAAAACAATATAATTTTGCAAATGAAAAGCAGACTGACAGAGAAAAACAATAACACATCCCTTTTAGTGTTCCGAGCTCTGTAGCCAAAATAAATGGGGCAGTCGATGTCAATTACACCTTAACCTTTTGACGCCCAAAAGTCATGTGGTCGTGCGTTCGAGCCTCCTCGCGGCTCCATTGTTCCGACGATTCTTGTTAAGAAAAAAATACAAAAGAGGATGTTGTTGGGTGGTCATTTTTGCATTACAATTTTGAAGTTGCCCTATAAAGGGTTAAACCTTTGTAATAAGGTGCAACAATGTGAACATATTTTTGACGTCGACAGTAGAAACCCTTATACTGCTTGTTTGTCTGTCTTCCGCTTTGCTAATTTGGTATGAAAATTTATTTTTCTCAAACATGCAATGAAATGTCTTCGTTACGTGCGTCATAATAGGCTTCGAAGTATCACGTTTAGGGCGGATCGACTCCAGAGGACAGGTAACGAATTTCATATAAAATTGAAGGCCTAGGCCGGAAGTAATTTTTTAATTTTTATGTATACCTGGCGTCTGTGTTCATGAAGCCTGTTCAAACAGCTGAGTTATATTTTTTTATCATTTTTAGTGACTAAATGATTAGCGGGCTAAAAAATAATCTCGCTTATTTCAGACGAAATGGTATGAAGAGATTTATTTTATTTATCATGTAATTGAATATTCATATCATCAGGTTATTACATTATTATATTTATTATTCATGCTCTCAATTTTAAAATTGTATTGGCAACACCAAACACTACTCCACGCATGCGCGTTTTTGAACGCATTTTGACTCAACCAATCACAGGACACTTTTACTTGTTTTAATAATGGCGGAATGGAAAAGTTTCTCGGCGTGTAAAACTCTGTTTATTAAGACTAAATAGTGGTAAATGGTGTGATTCAATGCTTTTGTGACTTAGATATAGTGTTACGGGTGTATAAAAATTGAATAATCTAACCGGGCCCGGTTTTATTTATCTATATTTTGTTATTGTGTACCGCCAAAGGCAGATGCCGTAGCGCCATCATTTAAAAGGTAAGTGCATTCTTTTTGGTGGTTTTTCTAAATGTTGTATATAGTAATTATAGCCAGACTATTTATGATAGTCATTAATTATTACATCGAAGGCAAAAATACTACAAAGCGGGATTGGAGGAAAATTAAAAACTTATGTCGTGAAGCTGTTTTGTTCAGTGGTATTTTTTATTTATTTCATTGCATTAGTTTGAGAAAAGCACTATACATGCCTAGCCGTGAAAGGGTCTTGAAGGCTTCGTATACTATCCGGCCTCCTTACAGTCGGCCGTATATACAACTCAGCCTTCAACCCCCTTTTTCCCGGCGGCTGCAGTAATGTACTATTATTTAATATAGTTGAACATGTACCAAACCACTAGTAACTACACAGCTAATTACACTTTACATAAAGTAAATATTAAATAAATAATTACAAGATATTACACAGTTTGACCGGTAGTTTGACTGAGCTCCACGGAAGCTCAAGAAGGCTTGTGTCCTGGGTACTCAGCCAACGATTTATATAATATACAAATAGGTACATAAATACATATTTAGGAACAAATATCTGTGCTGATCACACAAATGAATGCCCTGGGATTTGAACCAAGGACCATAGGCAGGGCCACTACCCACTAGACCAAACATATATATTAATTTATTACCAAATATTACCCATCATAAATAATACAGTAAACTCATTTTAAAACTGTAGGACGTGTCATCCATCTTCTCGCAAAACCTCAAATATTATCACGCACCATGAACTGCCTGCAAACAGATCAAACTGAGAGGCTGCAAGGAGCGCATTCACAATAAACCTACAGCGAAAAACGATGTTTTCTTAGAGAATAACGCATTTTTATGTAATAGGTTTAAGATATCTTTTGTAATATCTTACTGTTATGAAAAAATAAGTCCCGCCGAGTTTCTTGTCGATGTATAAAAAGACAACGAATATGTAAAATATGTAAATCAATTATGCGAACAGAGGTAATAGAAAATGGAGTACCTCGTAATAAAAGATTCCTCGCCCTTAAAACCCCTCGTCCTAGTTCTGAAGACCATACAGGTTTAACGCATTCACTGCCACCGACGCACATGTGCGTTCATTTCCATACTTTTTTGGAGGGGGTGGCAGCGAATGTGATACCAAACCAGAAAATAGCTGTCTAATTTTAATTGAATCCAATCGTCAGTCGCTTGTCTATATCACATGACATTCCTAAGTCAGATCGTAAGACACGCGTAGCCAGTCAGCGGCGCTACCACGTAATACCTGATAGAGGGATATGTGAAGGTTGTGACCTTCACAGACTTCTTGATGAAGGAGATTCCTGGCTGGCCTAGTGTCGGTTCTTAATTTAAATTCTCTTTCGAATATGTAACCAGAGAGTTTCTAGAAGGATCTCTGGGAGACAGTCAAAGCGAATAGTTGATTTATCTTGTATTAAAATAATCTTAAATAAAATATTACTTATCATACCTAACAATCATCTTTATTATCAGCTCTCCATCTAGGCGCGAACCCCCCTTACAATACCATATTCGTGAATTTCGTACGATTGTCTCTGTCACACTCATGACGCCTTAATTGGAGTAAAAGGGAAAAATGCTCGAAATATGCGAACTTCGACGTTCGTGGTGTTAGCCCAACGCTCAGCAAACTTTATACCCGTATATTACGTTATTCCAAAATAATGATTTTACTTCATTAGCTGCGATTTATTTTAAGAATAGATACTTAAAAAAATAGACTACCATTAACGGTTAAAGGCTCTATTACACAATGAGCCATCATAGGGACACAGAGACGTTAGAGGGAACAAACGATATTGCAATCTCGTTCCGTCGTATAGCTGCGTCCCTTACACTCCCATTGCGGAGAGAGCCTTAACACGTTCAGCCCCAATGGCAACGTCTGTTCTTATTAAATCTTCTCCAATGCTACTGGTATAATCAAGGTCAGAGATATCGATACGAACAAAGTGCCAAAATATGTATACGTGCACTTATTGTCTCAATATTAAAACACATTTTTACATGTTTTGGAGCTTTTTCGAAGTAGCGATTTAGCGAAGTCTTTTAAAACGACGTTGATCATCTAATAATTTTTTTGAAACAATTTTTTTTGTCAATTGGCATAAAAGGCCGAAATTATGAATAGAAACATTTTTTTAAATGCATTAGTTCATCAAAAAAAAGTGTCATTTTTTTCAGAGAAACTCTCGTTTTTTTGTACGAGATTGTGATTCTTGTCATATTTATCGTCTTTTGCTAGTATTTTTAGAATCCTTGACTCATTATGTAAACAAGTACTTAATATAAGGAAAACTGTATTATCCTTATAGATCTCATCATCGTATAATTAATATATGTGACATTATCTACGAAAAGGGATCTTATTGTCGATGGCGCTTATGTCGTTGTTCAAGAGGATACAATACAAACGCAACGCGATTCGACGTAAGTGCCATCGACAATAAGGTCCCTTTTCCTAGATAACGACACATATTTGTTAAGTTAATACGTGAATATAATAGATAAATATTAATGCAATATTAATCTCTTGTACAGTCAGCAGCAGAAGTTACTAAGCGGGCTAGGTATTCGAATAATCTTGACATGCTTTTATTCTCTTAACAATAATCCATCAACGGTCACCATGGGCCATTACAGGGACACAGCTATGCGTAGGTAAGAACATAGTGCTCCGAGGAATTGTTCGGGTTAATCCCAGCTGCTCCCTTCCGCCAGCGCTCTACACGACAACACTTCCATCACCACTTAGATGGTTGGCAGTCCTCAACTGTGCGTTTCTAGAAACTTCCTGCCTCGCACAGCAAAACTCTGGAATAAATTGTCGTGTGCAGTATTTCCGGACCGATATGACACCCAAACCTTCAAGAAAAGAGCGTATAGGGATCTTAAAGGCCGACAACGTACTTGTGACTCCTCTGGTGATGCGAGTTGTCTATGGGCGGCAGTAGTTGCTTACCATCAGACAATCCGCCTGCTCTTTTGCCTCCTATATCATAAAAAAAAGAACAAACGATATTAAGATATCGTTTCGTCGTATAGCTGCGTCCCTTACACTCGGCCATGATGGCCCATCGTGATGATTAAAACTCGTATAAGTACTTTTATAAATATCATACAATACGCAGTAAATTTATAAAAATAATTAATATTTAAATAATAAATATTTCGGTACAATCTGACACAAGCCGACCTAGTCCTACGGTAAGCTCAGTAAGGCTTATGTTATAGGTACTAGACGACGATATATATAATAGATAGTCAAATAGTATAGTAATAGACAGTTTT
The DNA here is from genome assembly GCA_022674325.2 of Grapholita molesta. Lineage (NCBI taxonomy): Eukaryota > Metazoa > Arthropoda > Insecta > Lepidoptera > Tortricidae > Grapholita > Grapholita molesta. Next base: position 10,911,230 of record CP053142.2, on the reverse strand, counting down.
TTTAATTGAAGGTTAGGAGCAATAAAACACTTTTCCTAAGGGTATGTTAACTATGTAGTAGCTGCTCTAAGCACTCACCACACAACATTTATACATATTAATTAAAAATAACTAAAACCCATATATAATTGTTATGCATGACATTAGGGAATAAGACCATACAGAAACATGGTCACCTTGCTAAAAGGTCAAGATATTTAGGGTCATTGTTAGGTTTGAGTTTTTTTTGATTTAATTTTTTAAAGTAACATTTTATTTTACGTTTTATAAGGTTATTATAAAATAAAACTTGTGTGTAGATCTTTGGGACCAATGCTGCAGTTTGTACTAATTTTTTTTTGTAAAATTAAAAAATAAATATAAAACAAACAGTAATAGTGGTTTTCGTTTGTATTTAAACTAAATAAAAGAGATATATTTTTTGCATATACAACGTCCTTTACAGTAACCTCGATACAAAGTTGAATATATGATATCTTACATTATTTTTGTGTGTAGAAAAAATAATAAATTATACCAGTCATATCCATATTAATATTGAGATCGCTACTTCAAATCCGCTCTCTAGATATGAGTGTGAAGACATACTCAATTAACATACGCCGTGTGGTGCCAACCAATAGATGCTGCTGTCGCCAACCCGCCTGCCAAGCATAACGTCTATGGCAACTACCCCCAAGATGGTACATGTCATATTTTTGAAGGCGTGCATCCAGAAATAGACGACTTACATAATCATCATCATCATTTCAGCCGAAAGACGTCCACTGCTGGACATAGGCCTGCCCCAGAACGACCCAAGAAGACCGATCCTGCGCCTTCCACATCCAGCGGTATCCCGCGACTCTAACTAGGTCGTCGGTCCACCTTGTTGCTCCAGCCGTTTAGACATGAAGAAAACAGACATACACACTCACAAACTTTCGCCTTTATAATATTAGTGTATTTAGATAGGTAGATTAATTTAGATAGATTACAAAGACCTTATCTTTCCTTGCTGTGATCTCATTGTTTTATCTTCTTTTACCCAACTGAATAGGCTTTTTATCTTCGTGATGTTAGAGTAGGCAGACTGTTTAGTGGGAAGGTAGCCTGAGGAAAATCCTCACCAGATCCTTATTGTCTATAAGGTGAGGCGCACGAACACTCTGCACTCTTAGTGATGCTCTCAGAAACATGTCGCACTAGTGGATATACGGATTTTCCGGTAACAGGAGCAATAATTTTAGGGATCGCTTCTACACCACTGAACCGTCTTTGTCTGGTTCTTGTCGTCGACTGTCGGTTTTCTCCTGTCAGTCTTTAAATTTAGTGTCGGTCATTCCAAAATATGTCAGTCAGCCTGTACAGTCAGAGTCTGGTCAGTACAGAGGTTGGAAGCCCCGACAACCACGAACCTAGCAACATTTGTTCTACAACTTTAAAAAAATTTGTAATTTATCGATTTTTTCTAATAAACCAAATAGTATTTTCAATGAACAGCATCCAATCATCTAATTCTATAAAAGCGGGTAACTCACGTTTTATAAGTCGAATATTGCTCGACATGTCAGTCTGCGTCGGTTAGCCAACGCGAATGGCTCATGATTATGCTCCTCGTTACGGAGTAAAACAATATTCGACTTATAAAACGTGAGTTACCCGCTTTTATACAATTAATATGTTTCAATCTCACGATAGTTTTGTGTTTAAAATCCAATCGTCTAGTTGACATTTACTGTCAGCTTACAAAATTCATAGTTATCGCAATACATTGCTTATTTAAAAAAAATATTTTTATTAATATTCAGTGAACTATAAGTTATTTACAAAATACGTAGAAAAAATCTGTGACCCTAGTAAAAAAGGGTATAAGTCAAATTGGCTCAGTAAAAAAGGCCACAAGTCCTATAAAATGTACGGCACTTGTACCCTTTTTCGCTGTGCTAATTTGACTTATACCTTTTTTCACTAGGGCCACAGAAATATTGATACGTTTGTGGTGTAGAAACGATGCCTAAAGTTGCTCTTGTTGCAGGAAATACCCGACTCGATATAAAAGAGCCGTCATAATCACTCACTGCAATTTAAATACACACAGTAACACTCTTAGCTGCACATCGGTGGACCTTATGCCTTATATAATAAGGTCCACAGATGTACAGCTAAGAGTGTTGCTGTTAGTACAAATGAAAATCTTCCTTATTTACAGTCAGCGTCATATAGCTGTACTCATATAACTGTAATACCGAACTATTTGTACACCATACAAATTCTATGGTGTACCGAACTTTATGAGTACTTTGGATGCTACCAACTATATGACGCTGACTGTACTAAGCTATGGAGGACAAATGCAACTGTAATTTTTTTAATGATAAAGGTGGCTAACGAGGAGACGGATTGCCTGATGGTTAGCAATTACCGTCGCCCATGGGCAACACCAGGGAAGTCACAAGCGCGTTGTCGACCTTTAAGGGGTGTAGAGCTCTGGGAACCTTACTCTCCACCAGGAACACAACACTACATACCTGAAAGGTAGCAGTGCTATTATGGCTGTGTTCTTCTGTAAGGAGGTACTTCTCCAGTTGGGCTTCTCCAGACTCGAGCGTGATGGTACTTCGCTGTGCCCTACCTCTCATTGTTGGACGTAGTTTAAGCACATACCCGGGTCCAAAATTTTTATATGGGTAATATTTCATACCCGAATGAAACATACTGATTTCTTTAAAGTGTAATTTAAAAGCTAGCTATTTTTCTTTAACATTCCATACAATGTGATCTTTTTAGGATTCAGTCATCAGTAGAGCTTATATTATATTTATATACATATTATTAGCCTATAAGAGTATCCCACTGCTCGGCAAAGGCCTCCGCTCTTTCTCTCCATTTGGTCCTATCCAATGCACTCTCTCGCCACTCTTTAAAAAATGTGTCAAGGTTGTCCCGCCATCTTCGTTTTGGTCTTCCTCTACCCCGAGACCCGTTCTGTGGGACCCAGTCAGTTGCTAGTTTCGTCCAGTAGAACTTAATAAAAAGAAATCATAACTGATCAAAAACTATAGAACTGTATTGAGCATCGCCCGACATGCTCTCGGCCGGTTTTTCTCATCATCTTGAACTGAAAACATATTGTTAATCAAATTCTGCTCACGTCAAACTAACCAGGTCAACACTTTCAAAATTCTCATTACTACTATTCAGAGCAATTCTAATATAACCTAATTGCACCACGCATTACGTAATGAAAAAAAATGGCGTTCGTTTTTCGCAAACGCGTCATTCATTCGCGCGTCATAGTTTATTCAAAAACACTTTCAATCCAATTGTGCGGTGTGACCAGAGTTGATAATATGTGGCATTATCTATGAAAAGGGACCTTATGGTCGATGGCGCTTATGTCGAACCACGTTACATTAGTATCGCGCAATCTTGAACAACGACATAAGCGCCATCGACAATAAGGTCCCTTTTCATAGATGTCACATATGATTTAGAAATACGTGAGCGCCAATAGGCTAGTTGACTTTTTTTTTCTATCAATCGATTCGATTCGTTCTATTTATTGTATCCTCCTAAGGCCCACCATAAAAGTAATGCTACTCGAATTCGTTCTGTATAGTATAGGAAATAAAGTATAATTTCTTTGTGTCAAAATAGAAAGAAACAAATGAAATTCAACTTTGACCCAATTTTATTAAATTAAAATTTATTTGAAGTAATTAGTACTACAGGACGGCCCGTGGGCCGAACGAGGGTATGGGACTATTTGCATTTAAAACTACATAAAAGCCAGAGATGGGCGTCTGTCTGACATTCGTATTTGCCGCGCACACGCTCCTTACAAAATCATGCCAACATATGACGTCACTGATTCCTCTTTAGAATGGAAAAAATATTAAATTGCTAGGGCCGAGAATTGCGTTTATGTATATAGTTGCAATACAATCTATTTTTCAGTAAACCATGAGACTTTGCTCAGGGGCCTATTTCTCTCAATCTTGCAACTTGTTATACAAGCGGAAGTCTCTTTCAAACAACAGGTGTCAAAAAGTGACTTCCGATGCACAAAAATCCGTGAGAAATCGAATAGTACCAAGGTTGTCTATTTTCTGATCTTTAACTCAATTCTTTTTATCGGGACACCTTTTTTGCTTTCATGTGTCAACATTCCAATTATACTTAGTTATACTGGCGCTCTTTATAGTCGGGCTTCGTGAATGTCTTTCCGTGTGCTGGCCAGACTCGTGAGACAGAGCCCAGTCAGTTGTTACCTGAACGCGGTACCAAGCGGACGTGTGCTATACAGTGTCAGTGAAGTGTTGTGATTACTGCGATTCTCGGTAAGTTTGAGTGTTAATCAGAAATAAACTTCTGGCATCGACTCAGATTTTCATCCTTGACGTGGTATGAACTCATTTTTGTTGTTACGAGTGTTAGGGTTCTTAGTGACAGTAATTGTTAATTCTTGCGTCAACGTGTGCTGGCATTGTTTTATTTAATTTGTTAGATGTTACATACGTAATTCAGAATTAGGTATTGCTTTGCTATCGCATATTTAAAGTACTTTTTGGACTATCACGTTACTCTTTAGTTTTTATCGGCAACTTCGTCAGCGCAGCATTACTTAGTAGTAAAGTAACCCATTCTTAGTACCTACTCAATTTAGTTAATCCATAACCCATTCTTAGTGGCCAATTTAGACAATCCATATCCATACTAATATTATAAATGCGAAAGTAACTCTGTCTGTTACCTCTTCACGCTTAAGCTGAATCAATTGGGATGAAATTTGGTATGGAGATAGTTTGAACTACGAGAAAGGACATAGGATAATTTTTATCCCGCAACCATACTTTAAAGACGGGCATGTCTCACTGAGGAATTCGTGAGGAAAAGCTAGTATAATTATTTATAAATTATAATTTATAGTCTATATGTTATTCTGATGTACCTATGAGCTATATTACTGTAAAGTTTCATTTAAATCTGTTCAGTAGTTTTCAAAGAGCAACAAACATCCATCCTTCCATACAATCTTTCACGTTTATGTTATTAGTAAAAAGATACCTATTTACAATTTTATAATTTTACACTTAAATAAACTTATATACGTACTTTATTAGCTAAAAAGAACAAAAATATATACCTAAGTACAAGGATATTAGTTTTATATATATTCGATTTACAAAACGCTTCTATACAATTAATGTAATTGAATCTTGCGATAGTGTTCTGTTTAAAATATAAGTACACAACATGTAGAAACTTATGTAAACATTTTAAATTAGTAAATAAAACATGTTTCTTAAATTTTACAATATTATACAGTTGTTTTCGTCTTGGATGTAATCCAAGTACAACGTAATTATCATAGAGACGATATTACATGGCAATTCAAATAAAAAGACGCCTACCACGTCAAGCATGACTCTACATTGTAGTTTGATTGGCACATTAGAAAATTGGTTCACGGGTTGCCATTGTTAAAGTTGACACAGTAAATTTAGTTTAGTTATCCTCTAGTCGCCTAGAGATCAAAATATGCCAGGCTAAATGGAACTATGCTTGCTCATGATTAAAATTCAAAATGGCATTCAATTGGAGACCTTTTTATAGGTCTCCGGGAGGTTAGAGGTTATAGATAATGAACGTTTGTAAGGCGCGTGGCTCACGGGTGTACCGGCGACAAGGCAAAGATGTCGGGAAGAAACCGGTCAATGTGGGTCGCTATAGGGGAGGCCTATGTAGCAGTGAGTCTTTCGGCTGATATGATGTTGTTGTGTGATAGTATAAATCAAAAGCTAGGAGAAAACGTGGTTTATAGGTGATACATTGTTTTGTCAGAGTGTGGAATGCCTTTACGCATCATCCCCCAGAGCGCGGGAATGGAGGGGGGGTTGGTCATCGTTGATACTTGGTAATTTGGTGATACATTATTATCTTACATAGATTTCACAGATCTCGCTATAAGGAAATGTAAGCTTTTAAATTTGATGGGAGTTGTTAGTTTTTGATGCTCGCAATCGGGTTGCTAGCAATTTATCGCTTGCAATTCATCATTGTTATCAACATAAGATGATAATGGAGTATCACCGGTAAGCCAATGTCTGCCCTACCATATATATATTACAGGACATTCTTACACAAATCGACTGGCCCGACGGTAAGCTCAAGAAGGCTTGTGTTGTGGGTACTCAGCCAACGATATATAATATACAAATACTTAAATACAGGGACGACTCGAGAGGGACTATTTGACTAGGCTTAAGTTAGCCTTAAGTTAGCCGGTAAAATTATTTAAACATATTGAATACTTAATATGATTATCCAGTATTATAAGTAGATACAAATCTTTACTTAAATACATATGTGGCATTATCTATGAAAAGGGACCTTATGGTCGATGGCGCTTATGTCGGACCACGTTACATTAGTATTGCGCAATCTTGAACAACGACATAAGCGCCATCGACGATAAGGTCCCTTTTTATAGATAATGTCACATATATGAAACACCTATTACTCAGGAAAAAATATTGTGTTCATCACACAAATAAATGCCCTTACTGGGATTTGAATCCAGAACCATCGGCTTCATAGGCACGGTAGTTCCCGCTACGCTAGACCGGTCGTCAAAATTATAGTTGCAATAGATAAGCGATATGTAACAAATTCATTGACGGCATATGACGCATTTAGCCAAAACCCACATCATATCAAATCAGATAATAGATAAGGAAGGTAAATATATATCATTATCATATTTATCATATAGTTATATCCGCTGTTTCTTACATGCAGCATGCGCATACGATGATCCTGTAATAACCGTATCAGACGAAGTCCACTGCTGGACATAGGCCTCCCTTAAATATGATTTGTGGTGGTAGTTGCTATAGTCGCCACGCTTGGTATCCGGTTTGGCGACCGCAGTAGCTGTGGATTGGGTTTCGATGGACGCGAACCCATCTGTTGGTTTTTTCCCTTTGTCGACACCCGCGGGAGGAGATGATGGGAAGGGAGGAACCCATGGGGAGGGAGGATATTAACCGTATCCATAAACCATAAATAGTTTACTCCAGTTTTATTACAAAGCCCAAGAATATAAAAGAAAAAACATAACAAATAATTTGAAATTTAAATCTTTGACCGGTCTGCTCTGTTGCTCCGTCTCAAACGCCATGACACTGCAAGGACGGTTGCAGACATTTTGAAAACATCATGTCCTGTTAACACATTCGCTGCCACCCCCTCCAAAAATGTATGGAAATGAACGCACATGTGCGTCGGTGGCAGTGAATGCGTTAAGCGGAATATGTCGAGGAGCATAATCATGAGCCGTTCTTAATCATGTTCTCGGTTATAATAATGAGCCGTTCGCATTGGTAACTGACGTAGACCATAACCATGAACGGCTCATGATTATGCTCCTAGTTGAGCGAAGTATGTAGGCAAATTTCGACTTAAAAACGTTAGTTACCCGATTGTATACAGTTAATATCATTTATTAGCGTTTTCAAATATAAAATTAGAAGTCCTTAATTCAAAAACGAAACTAATCCGTTATGGAATTGAAAGCTAGCTAGTATAGATGTATAAGTAAACACCTTGCTTTATCGGCTTTTAGTCTAAAATCGTAATATAATCTTTATCTTCTGTATAATTATTTCCTGTTATATAAAGATTGCCACAATTAGCGTTAAGGTCACGCGCGGTCCCTTCACTGCTCAAGTAAAGATGCTCCTAAAATTTCCATAGCTCCATATACATTTTAGCTCTATGCAGTCCACTGCTGGACATAGGCCTCCCACAAATATGACTTGTTTTATCTTGGGGGTAGTTGCCATAGTCGCCACGCCTAGGGTTGACAGTAGCTGTAAATTGTTTTTCGACAGACGCTGCTGCCCGCCCGTAGGATTTTTCTCGTTGTCGCCTCTTAAGATACCCGCGGGAGGAGATGTGCTGCTGAGTCAGCCGGCATCACACGGCAATAGCCCCATATGTATAACTGACCGTAACAAAGCTGGTCTCTAATGGTTCCTCTACATTCTGGCCTTTAAGAGACGTCAGTGGTGTCGGAAGGCTTATGGCACGGCAGGACAGCGATGGGATGGCCGTGGTTGTTTTTCCGGCCGTAAGTTGAAGGGAGTGGACCATAAAGATTAGATCACAATGACGCCATCGTGGCGTTTCAATCATCTCGCTGGTCCAGCGCTGGCCAAAAGACCCGGGTATATCCTTAAACTACGTTCAACAATGAGAGGTAGGGCACAGCGAAGTACCATCACGCTTGAGTCTGGAGAAGCCCAACTGTGGAAGTACCTCCTCCTTACAGAAGACCTCAACCATTATAGCATCGCTACCTTTCAGGTATGTAGTGTTGTGTTTTTGATGGTGAGTAAGGGTCTTGTAGGGTAGGCAACGCACATGTGAATCCTCTGGAGTTGCAGGCGTCTATAGGCTACGGTAACTGCTTATCATTAGGCAAGCCGTATGCTTGTTTACCCGGTGGCAAAAAAAGAAAGACATGAGTGTCCTGGTAAAGATGGACTTTTAGCAATAAATCTGCAACGTATAGGGATTGTTTAGCCAGTTCAACAATGTTTAGCGTATATCAAAAATAAAGTATAAAGAGTCAATGGGATCTACTGACGCACCTGCGCCGCGTGAATCGATATTCGTAAATTTCGAACGATTGTCTCTGTCACTCTCATGACGCCTTAATTGGAGTAAAAGAGATGCTTGAAATATACCAACTTCGATGTTCGCAGCCTGACTACACTTGATTCCCACACTTGTAAAATTATCTACAATCATCCCATTCATGATAGTGACAACCCTCCATGACAACTTATCGCGGGAAATCGTAGTGTCAGTGGGTTCGCTTAAGTAATAAGTAAATATTTCGGGACAATCTTACACAAATCGACCTAGTCCTACGGTAGCTCAGTAAGGCTTGTGTTGTAGGTACTAGACGACGATATATATAATAGATAGATACATATAAATACTTAAATACATAGAAAACACCCATGACTCAGGAACAAATAGCTGTGCTCATCACACAAATAAATGCCCTGACTGGGAATCGAGCCCAGGACCATCGGTTTCATAGGCAGGGTCACTACCCACTAGGCCAGACCGGTCGTCATAAGTGTACCTGTTTATATAGTAAAATAGCGTATGACGGCGCTGTCGTGTCGCTACGAAAAGGCATCGTTAGCGCCACTTATTACCTTGATCTTCAAATATATCCGGATATATCTAGAGTCGTGACCGACACTGGTAAAGGAATACAGTCTGCAATCGGTCTTGTAGCTCAAGCAAACATACCGGGTGTTATATAAAACGTGATTATCATGCTGGTGTCTGTTCATAATTTGGATGATATGAAATAGTAAAGAGATGCACAGATAGTTATCGAAAACCTCAAAGTCACAACTCATGGTAGGTAAGGGTATACTGGTCATGATTTGGAACAATTTTTACTATGGGGTCAATTTTGTAAATTGCTACCTTTCTGTAGTGCTGTGTTCCTGAAGTCCCAGAGCTCCAACCCCCCTTAAAGGCCGGCAACGTTTTTGTGACTCATCTGGTGTTGCGTGTGCCTATGGGCGACGGTAATTGCTTACCACCAGGCAATCCGTCTGCTCGTTTGCCGCCTATGTCATAAAAAAAAATATTGTAAATAAAAAACAACTCTCTCATACATTTTCGTCAACTTATACTTGACCTTTTCTATGGAACAGCTCAATTTTTATTTAATTTTACAAACTTGACCCCATAGTAAAAGATGTTCAAAATCATGAACAGATGCTGGTTTGATAATCTTGTATCACGTTTTTTATAACACCCAGTACAACAAAACAAAAGCTTTAGAATACGCGTACGATAGGCAACAAAGTACTTTTCTCAAACATGCAATGAAATGTCTTCGTTACGTGCGTCATAATAGGCTTCGAAGTATCACGTTTAGGGCGGATCGACTCCAGAGGACAGGTAACGAATTTCATATAAAATTGAAGGCCTAGGCCGGGAAGTAATTTTTTTTTAATTTTTATGTATACCTGGCGTCTGTGTTCATGAAGCCTGTTCAAACAGCTGAGTTATATTTTTTTATCATTTTTAGTGACTAAATGATTAGCGGGCTAAAAAATAATCTTGCTTATTTCAGACGAAATGGTATGAAGAGATTTATTTTATTTATCATGTAATTGAATATTCATATCATCAGGTTATTACATTGTTATATTTATTATTCATGCTCTCAATTTTAAAATTGTATTGGCAACACCAAACACTACTCCACGCATGCGCGTTTTTGAACGCATTTTTGACTCAACCAATCACAGGACACTTTTACTTGTTTTAATAATGGCGGAATGAAAAAGTTCCTCGGCGTGTAAAACTCTGTTTATTAAGACTAAATAGTGGTAAATAGTGTGATTCAATGCTTTTGTGACTTAGATATAGTGTTACGGGTGTATAAAAATTGAATAATCTAACCGGGCCCGGTTTTATTTATCTATATTTTGTTATTGTGTACCGCCAAAGGCAGATGCCGTAGCGCCATCATTTAAAAGGTGGTTTTGTATTCTTTTTTGGTGGTTTTTCTAAATGTTGTATATAGTAATTATAGCCAGACTATTTATGATAGTCATTAATTATTACATCGAAGGCAAAAATACTACAAAGCGGGATTGGAGGGAAAATTAAAAAACTTATGTCGTGAAGCTGTTTTGTTCAGTGGTATTTTTTTATTTATTTCATTGCATTAGTTTGAGAAAAGCACTATACATGCCTAGCCGTGAAAGGGTCTTGAAGGCTTCGTATACTATCCGGCCTCCTTACAGTCGGCCGTATATACAACTCAGCCTTCAACCCCCTTTTTCCCGGCGGCTGCAGTAATGTACTATTGTGGTCTGACAGAAGAAAGAAAATCTTTTGTAAGCTTCTGAATAAAGTTTTCAATTCTATTCTCTAAAATTGCACGATGCTAATTACTTGAATTTAAACTTACGTGAGACATATTTAATAATTAACGATTAATACGGTACTACTCACGTTTATTTAGTCACTCGCAGTTTTGACATCAAGAGCGGCGCGGGCAGGGGTTTGTCACAAATGTGGACCCGCCTTTAGTGCGCGACGGGCCGGTGACGCGAGCGGCGAACCGAACGGACACTCAGCACTCTTAGTGCTTGAAAATGGAGGCCTATGTTCTCCGAAACATGTCGCGCGAGTGACTAAATAAACGTGAGTAGTACCGTATTAATCGTTAATTATGCTAATTGCTACTGTGGAATCGCCAGGAAAACGTCGTGTGGCTCACGCTTCGCAAGAGCAATAGATGCGGTACATTAGCAATATTTACGATGTAAACAGAACTAATACGTGACTAATGACTGTAATGATCGTTGTAAGATAATCGCTCAACGAATGATACGTTTTGTGTAACCGATTCAACTTGATGCTAACGTAAAAGAAAATTCAACTCGACAAACAGTGTGCGCTCGTTCGCGCGACAAACGCTTTTGCGTTATTAATTTTTGAATTATTTTCGAGCAGCAATGTATTGCGTACACTTGAGCGAAAGTTGTGATGTAATGTAAGACAAAGTAGCGATACATTGCGTGCTGAATTATTTTATAAGGAAACAAAAATTAATTAGTTACAGTTATTTTCATCATCGGTTCATAGCATTGATGCCGACGACTGGTTAAAATTTGAGGTAATATTAAGAATACACACCGTATTGTATCGTAGAGCATTGTACGCTGAGTATAGCCGGCTCACAGGCTGCAGGTATAAAACGATCAGCAAAAAGCGAGAGTAAAGTAGACAGAAGACTCGCGTTGTCAATGTTGATCAAATAGTGGTTAAATGCGTTTGAGTTCAATTTATTTGCAATAGATCACTCACGTTAATTACCAAAAAACAAAAAAAAACATATTCTCAAGACTTCGCCATGAAGCTCATTCTCAAGTCCTCTCTGCTTGTGGATGTAGTTAGTTAAAACTACTATTGATGATGTTCGCCATTGAATCTAAATTACATACATACATTACATACATTTCAGCCGTATACAGTCCACTGCTGGACATAGGCCTCCCACAAATATGACTTGTATCATCTTGGGGGTATTTGCTATAGTCGCCACGCTTGGCAGGCGGGTTGGCGATCGCAGTAGCTGTAGATTGGGTTTCGACGGACTCTGCTGCCCGTCCATAGGGTTTTTCCCTTTGTCACCTCTTACGACACCCGCTGGAGATGGGGTGGTATTCTAGTTAGCCGGCATCACACGGAATCTAAATTGTTATCGTATGAAGAGCCCATGACCCGATGTTCTATACATAGAACATAATTTTAGACAACGAGGCGGACTCGTAGGCGGGTATAATAAGGAAATTAGACCAATTTCGCCCGCGCTGGAGACACTGGCTGACCGCTAATTTAATTCCGGATGAATTTCAGTTTATCACTTAGCTTATTTGCGAAGATTTGATTAGATCTGTGGAGCGTAGGAAGGTCCCCAATATGACTGATCTGCTTACATTAGAAAATTGATGTATTGTACAGTCAACGAATTTGATTTTTGGGTATCTTTGTACAATGGTCAAGGGCATTTATTTCGTGTAGTCTTTGTTTAATTTAATTATCGTTGTTTTGTTATTTTCTGTTTTATCTTTTATTTTAAACACAAAACTATCGTGAGATTGAAACATATTAATTGTATAAAAGCGGGTAACTCACGTTTTATAAGTCGAATATGTCTGCGTCGGTTAGCCAACGTGATTATGCTCCTCGTTACGGAGTGAAACATGTCGAGCAATATTCGACTTATAAAACGTGAGTTACCCGCTTTTATACAATTAATATATCTTTTATTTCATGAAATTGACATATTGTTTTGTAGGACAGTAAGTCAGTAACCATGTACATTGAGATTTTATGTTATAACTATTTTGAAAAAATAAGTCCCGCTAGGTTTCCGTTTGTTACCGGTATATCTATGTATAATCTAAGATCAAAGGTGTAGGGTTAGAACCAGTGGTCGTTTTTTTTTGGTGTTCATAAGTGCATTGTGTGTAAATTCACCAAATTCCTGTGCTTCAAAATGCGTGAGGTCTACAGCCCTAGCGAGTGTTTTGGTCTGTGTAAAAAACATCATTTATGTATTTAAAAATAACATAAAGTCTCCTTTCAGCAAAATACACTATCTACGATATTTAAGGTACTTCCCCTTCATGTCCCATAAGTTTGGTACGCCCTGTATATCAGTCTTTGGCTTTGTACCTGCGGTGCTGATATATCAGTCTTTGGCGTGGAAATTAAGCATAGGACTAGCTTGACTTGAAGAGAAGATCGTCTAAAAATCCGCTGTAGGTATATTGAAGGCTATATAACATTCTTACGACTTATTTGCTCTTAAAGCAATCAATCTTCTCATCGCATACAAGTCACACAATGCATCTTGTGGTGTCACAGCTCCGACGTAACAGCGTCAAAAACATCATAAATCTTCATCACTTATCTTAATGGAGTAAGGTCCACATTCGTGTACATGTTTTTGAGTCGCCAGCAGGATGTAAAGCGGTATAAACTGACTGACAATCGTGTTGATCATGTTTATCCTCCTAATCTAGTGTCGGAAAATTTCGCGGTCTCTTGATACTTGTGTTAGTTGCAAAGACATGATCGATAGTCCTGTAGGTTTCCTATGAGTCTAGTTGATTTACGTATTTCTACAATCACCTTAGTCACGTAAGTTAAAAAAAATACCTCTGAAAACAATATCGTTTGTCTTTCTTATTAATTACAAGTGTCAGTTACAGTGTCTTCTGTTGGGACCCAGTTTTATTTGTTACACCTAGATACTCGTATTTTACTTGCTAGTAAAATATAAGATGTGTACATAAGTACGTTGTGAATATTCCATTCATTTGCACGAAGGGATTCGCTTCTACCTTCCTAATGCGAACTGCTAAGGAATGGAATTCGCTCCCTTCGTCTGTATTCCGGAAAAGATACATATTATAATTTAGGTCTTTTCAAGGCAAGAGTGAAAAGGCTGTTACTGAATCAGCGTGCTACACCCTCGACCTCGTCGACACTTACCGTCAGGTGCGACTGAAGTCAAACGCTGGTCAGTCTTGTATAAAAAAATATTGTTGATTAACAAAATAAAAACATCGTCAGTCCTGTTACCGATAAGTATCACTTCAACTTGATGGATAATTAGGCTGAGTTAAAAATAGATAACAGTAACAAAACCATCAATTTATTTATATGTTACATACAATTTGTAAATTATTGCAAATTATAAAAGTAAATTGGATCAACGTTGAATTTGTTCAAAATTCACCCATCTGCACGAGGCGTCTATTAGGTAGGTAGCCGATAAGTCTGCGGTTGTATGTACGTGTTATCGATAACAGGATTGTCGATATTTTTATTGTGGCAAGCATTAAGCAAATGTTGTTCCTGCTAGAAAAATATCTAGGTGTAGTTATTATAAACACAAAACGAGTCGAAAATACGATCATAAATCGCCTTCGGCTTGTCAAAATGGCACGCGAATGTGTTGACCCTGTTGGGTGAAAGCACCGCAAGGTTCTAATATGACCTTGCTCGAAACTGCATTGACTGGGAAGATGTTTTTTGCGATATTAATTTAATAGTGGATAGCCAAAGTCGGATTTTGAAATGGAGGGACAGGCCTCAAATGCCAAGTGTCTACCCTGGCTTTCAAACTCCACGTTTGTGAATATAGCTCTTGCTAGTAACAACAAATATATGACAGAGACGTTGAGCTATAACAACAGAGACGTATAACATTGAGCAGTTCCTGTGTGTTTCTGGTGTTGTATATTTTGTGTGACTTAACACAAAATTCTCTATAAAAAGCATCGAATATAATCTTATCTATACAATGGCTAGCCATGTTCAAAGTTGTCTTGCACGAGTCCATGACCAACAGAGAAAAACAAATAAAAGTAACATGAGAAAATTACCAAAACCGCATCCAAGGAGTTTCACCTTGGATTAAAACAGCAAAAGCAAAAATCCTTCTGGCGTTATTGATCGTCCCGTCTTTCAGACAATAAGTTTCTGTGAAAAATACAATTTTAGGTTGTATTCTTCACAGTCACAACTACTCACAATCATCAACTAAATCGAGAAAACTTTAATGAGCCAAAACACCAAGGGTTTATCTTGTGTATTTTAAGAGTTGCTATGGCTGCCTTCTGCCTCCAGCTTATCAGATCAGTGGTACCGTAATATTGCATTGTCACTGAAGTTACATAAATGTGCTTCATTTCAGGTCAATTGGTTAAAGATGTTTTCAAAATTTAGTTGCAAGATTTCACCCGAACATTACATATGTTTACATACCATCGTATTATGATAACTACAAGTACTTAACTAGTTACAGTATAAAATCTAAAAAAGACCCTTGAGGCATTGTACATACCTACATTACAAGTTAAATAAAAAGCTTGAAAAACAGGGATATTATTATGTAGCCGTACAAGAGAGCTGGTGCCCTAGCGGTAAGAGCGTGCGACTATCAATCCGGAGATCGCAGGTTTGGACCCCGGCTTGTACTAATGAGTTTTTCGGAACTTCTATACGAAATATCATTTGATATTTACCAGTCGCTTTTCGGTGAAGGCAAACATCGTGAAACCGGACTAATCCCAATAAGGCCTAGTTTACCCTCTGGAAGGTCAGATGGCAGCCGCTTTCGTAAAACTCCCAAGTGGCCCAGGCTCCCATGAGGAGTGGCAGAAAGCCGGGAAAATGCGAGAAAGATAAAATATACAAGCAGATTCTTGTCAGACACTCCCTCTAATAATAAACGAATTAAGTGGGTGTGTCCGTGTGTCTCAGCAATGTTCGCACGTTACATAAGACACGTAGGTACTCTTGGCAGATCTCCTGGCCGGTAATATTCCGTGATGGTACTTTGTCTTCGCTAAATTTGGAACTGTTGACGTGACTGTGGAGAACACCTTCGCAGCTTGAGACGTGAAAACTCTGTGGCCCTGGTGTAAATTATAAGTTGTATGAGTCTTTGTTTTCTTTTCGAAGTGATGTAGAAGCTCATATTAGAATTTTAAAAGGAGTAAGCAAAAGCGAACATTCCAATATTCATTAATCAGCTGGTAACGTAAAATATTGAATATTTTAGTGGTTGTTTTATATCCAGATTTCGTATGTATAAAACTTAATGACGAATACTTACTTATTATATTGACTTGTGTATATTTTGAAAAGAATATATCTAAGCACTAACTGAATAATTAAATGCGCCACTGTTTTGCGAATGGAATGCGAATTTTGTCTTATCTAAAATGAAAACAAAACCAAAGTATGTATCACGACAGAGTGAGTGTGTTTGACAGGCTATGTCGATGATGGGATGGATATAATTATACAGGGTGATCAATCCAAATGGGTAAGTGGGGGGAAGTCAGAAACTATGAGAGATAGCGAAATCTGTTCTTAGGAACCATGGCTTCGATTTCAGATTTAATAATAATGTTAACGTTTTTTCAAATCTCTCATACATAACCGGGAATCGAATCTGTCAATATTCTTTATACGGCTGATGATGAAAAATGTATTCATGACTCATGAATTTACGTTTCGTATCATCAACAATAACAACGAAAAATCTTTCAGATTTACACCTAACATTGTTTACAAGACTTCGATCAGGTTCGATTCCCGGTTATGTATGAGAGATTTAAAAAAAGTTTGAATGCCATTATTATTAAATCTGAAATCGAAGCCATGGTTCCTAAGAACAGATTCCGCTATCTCTCATAGTTTCTGACTTCCCCCTACTGACCCATTTGGATTGATCACCCGGTATATACACAATCAAAGTCATGCTTGCTATCATCAATACGACATCCGTAGTTGCTCATAATACTCTAAACGTAACACTAAACACTGCGGTTAGCCCTGTGGTGAGGTTAGACTTTTCGTTTGCAAAAATCAGCCAATATGATGGCCTACCGTGAATCACTCAGTTCTTTCGTCTATTTGTCTCTTTATCGCACATATATGCAAGAGCAATAGAGAGGAAGACAGTTAATTTTTGAACTTAGAATTTGGCTTGAAACTACGTGTGCACCTGTGCATACGCACGAACACCTTAAACCTTTCCCTTTTCCAACAAGTCAAGACAATTTAAACCTTATGTCATTGACTTAAGACTTTTAAACGAAACTTCTTAACTTTGTCTGCAGTAAAAGACAATGAAAATTACACCGTGTGTCAATGACACAAGGGCGTTCACATGTGAAATTCTTAATTTGTCGTCGGCCATTTCTCTGTGGGCGTGGCTCACATGACCTTGTGACGTCATCGGCATGCGCTTGCGACGTCAGGCTTCAAAAACATCACGTTACAAGATGAGGTGATGAATGATGAGACGATCTATTATTGTTTCATGTACTTATAGGTTGAAAATAGAAGTGCTCAAAAATGGTAATGTTGGCAATAAAAGTTGTTACTTGTTATTGCAAGATAGAGGAAAATCTTGTATAAGTCTTGATGCCTCAGGAAATGATAATATTTCCTATCGGTATTGGCTAGACTGCACCAGACTTGAGCAAGACTAATCCAATAAACTTAACATCCATGGGTCTCATACTGTGAACAGAAATCACTGAACTGTCAACAGTGTCTCAGTGGAAAATTCTGCGATCTCCAACGCACCTGTCAAGCGTGACGATTATGATTAATCCCCCATGCTGTTTATCGTGGTCGTAGACCCAGGGTCCACCATTGGAAGTCGGTAGCTGAAGTAGTAACTATGGCGGCCTATGATCTATGTCCGGGTAGCTGTCCATAATAGATATTTTTTCCTGGCCAGCCATTCGGAAGGGCCCCTATTATACAATTGTGGCAGTATTTTTAGAACCAATCTCATATGATCGGCGCATGACACTGGCAGTTCGTGAAATTGATATTTATGGTCCATTTAAGGATGTGCCGGGACTATGTCCGCGTTGAAGCAAAGGTCGAAAACATTCGCAAGTCTACTTACGTCCGACGGGATTGTACTGAAATGGTCAGGTTTTCTTCTGTCAGGTTCAAGTTTATCTATTGAAACGTGTACTATACAGAGACGTCTGACGTCGAAATTATGGAAAAATTTACTGATGATCAAGTTAGCGCAGTTCAGTTGGTCAGAACGATTAGGATGGTGTTCCGAATAGTCACAAATTCGAATCTTGTCAAGTTGGGATCTTTTTAAATTATCTTTTTATGTCTCAGTATCAGACAAGCATCATTGCGTAAGCATTTTGAAGTTTCATATTTATCTGTCCATTTTATAGGATACATTTCTCATGGCTCATCAACTTATATTGTATCTTGACCATAAATGCCACAATCTGCTGAACAGGCTAATACAGTGTGACAATGGCAAATTGTTATCTGAACAGAATGAAAAGAAATGTGATTTATTTTCAGACAAGTTTAAATCTAGTTCATGTTACTTTTTTATGACAAAGGTGACGAGCAGACGGATTACCTGATGGTAAGCAATTATCGCCGCCCAAGGGGGTCACAAGCGCGTTGCCAAACTTTAAGGGGGATTGGAGCTCTGGGAACCTTACTCACCATCAGGAACACAACACTACAGACCTGAAAGGTAGCAGTGCTATTATGACTGTGGTCTTCTGTAAGGAGGAGGTACTTCCCCAGTAGGGCTGCTCCAGATTCAAGCGTGATGGTACTTCGCTGCGCCCTACCTCTCATTGTTGCACGTAGTTTAAGGACATACCTGGGTTAAAAACTTCTCAAGTCCTTGTCAAAAACTTCATAACTGCAACATTTGGCGACCAAGGTTCAATCCAGTTACCAAGGTTAGCAATCTTCCAATTGATATGGCTATAAACGTCAATTGGCCCGACGGATATTCGCACTTAGTTCCGTGTGTTTTAGCTAAAATCCTGTTGTGATTTTCCATTTCGAGGGATCTGTTTGCCAAACTGTCACTCATAATCCGAAGAGCTTTAGGGGAAATATGAGTACTAGTGACCTCAACAGAATCTCCACAGGTCAGGCTGAGGACAGTGCCAAAGCCAGCTGTTTGACGGTGACTATCCTTGAGAACCTGGTGTGCTCGCCTCACCGTTCAGTACCATTACCATGAGTTGTGACAATGAGGTTTTCTATAACGAGTATCGAGTAAACTCGATAATCGTTATCGAAAACCTCAAAGTCACAACTCACGGTAAGGGTACTGAGTGCCGTAGTTAAAATTATAGGACAGATGATGCGCTGCTGAAAGTTAATCAAGGCGAGCCAGCGGCCGGATTGACAGTAACTAGACATCTGCTAGTCTGATATGGTCGGGTTTTTATCATTAGTTACAATATCTGTCACGCTCCAAAGTGATGTGCGAAAGTGATGGATCTCACGATAGATGATAAAATGGCAACCATGCTATTCGGTCTGATGCGATAGAATGGTCGCGCCTGTAGACTATTAGACACTCTGAGTAAGGAATGTCAGAACGACTGCTTCTCCGAGCCATGCACAATTTGTTATACGCCATACGATAAAATCAGTATAATTATCATTCTCTTCCATTTGGCGGATTAGTGATAGTTGATATTTTGTAGTCGTAGTGGTTTCGAAGTAGTGACTAATATTTTAAAACTGCGAATCTTACACTCGGGTTTATTTAAAAAATATAAATAAATAAATGAATAAATATTTCGGGACAATCTTACACAAATCGACCTAGTCCTACAGTAAGCTCAGTAAGGCTTGTGTTGTACGTACAGTCAAGGAATTTAATTTCCGATCCATTTGGTACCTGTCATAGTGAATGTTTGAGGAAATCTCTATTGGCTTTTATATTGGTTGTTAATATGACAAGGTACTAAATGGATTGGAAATTAAATTCCTTGACCGTACTAGACGACGATATATATAATAGATAGATACATATAAATACTTATATACATAGAAAACACCCATGACTTTGAACCCAGGATCATCGGCTTCATAGGCAGGGTCACTACCCACTAGGCTAGACCGGTCGTCAAAAATTCTAATTCTCCTACACTGTGTGATGGATTACAGTGCTACTTGATATTTTATAGTAGTAGTGGCTTCGAAGTAGTACTAATATTTTAAAACTGCGAATCTTACACTCGGGTTTATTTAATGTCTATAATTAGCTCGCGGCCAGCTGCGTAGGGGCCCAAACATACCGGATAGAAATTAGACAACAAGATACATAGACAATACTCGGAAAGGCAGGAAAATCTCGAGATCCGACTGCTAAGGAATGGAATTCGCTCCCTTCGTCTGTATTCCCGGTAAGATATAATTTGGGTCTTTTCAAGGCAAGAGTGAATAGGCTGTTACTGAACCAGCGTGCTACACCCTCGACCTCGTCGACACTTTCCATCAGGTGCGACTGAGGTCATTCGCTGGTCAGTCTTTTATATATAAAAAAAAAAAAAAAAAAAAACCGGATAGGGACGCCGACGTACCCCGGTACCCGGTATATTCGTGTCCCTATGGTACCGGACACGGTCTTTACTCCCTTTCTGAGTGTAATTCGACTTTTAAACCCGTGAACACCTTTTCTCGAGATAAATACCATTTAAATCGTATTGGTATAAGATAAGAAATGTGGTTTTATACCTAAAATGAATACAGGAATATGATGCAATTTGTGAGAGTATTGCTGCAGATTATATGGAAGACATTTAACTCAATATATCACTATTCGGAGAGATTTTTAGTGAATATTATATTAGATTTTACTCTTATTTACTCACTCGCTAGAGTGAGTAAATAAACCATTTTTATTGATATTTTGTCCCATAGGGGTCTACTGAAGCGCAGTTAGAATACATTTGACGTTCTATTAACACGCTTGGTAGGTAACCCATTATGGAAGGCACATGCCACAAATATACGTTTTATGTATTTAAATGCCATGAATCTGTGGTTTAAGAGTGACACAGGGGAACCTAACCACGGCAAGGAGTGACATAAAATAGTTGATTGAGCCAAATTTGTTGCCACCACAGTTGACAAGCTGCACGTTTTATACATTGATTTCACTGACATTGACAAAACTGCCTCGAAATGGTCCCGACTCAGCATGATGCTAACTAGCTAGCCCGGGTAGCTAGCGCTGGTCTTCCGTCGGTATAATTCTCCATACAAACATTTCACACAAACACTACCAACTTTTATTGCCAAATTGTAATACAGGTACAAATAACATTGGGGGAACCGTATAAAATTGGCGATCAAAACAATAACAAACCGCTATCCCCACGTCCTGATGCGTCATTGCCAATTGGCTTCGCTAAATTGCAATTGACACGACTTGGGGTGACGCCTACGGCTTTGATTACTTGAAATGAGAGCTGTTCCCGTCATTAGCTGAACACCCGGTACGCTCAATTTAATAGATATTTTGGGACAATCTTGCATCAATGAGACGTGTAGAAAAGTTGCGAAATATTCTGTCCGTAAGATATAAATCAAACGAAAAAATTATTGAAGTACGGACTGTATTAGTATAGTATCAGTTTTTATTAACATTTACCTAACTAATCTACACTAATACTCTGGATAACACAAAACTTTGGAATAAATTGTCGTGTACAGTATTTCCGGACCGATATGACATCCAAACCTTCAAGAAAAGAGCGTATAGGGATCTTAAAGGCCGGCAACGTACTTGTGACTCCTCTGGTGTTGCGAGTGTCCATGGGCGGCGGTAGTTGCTTACCATCAGGCAATCCGTCTGCTCGTTTGCCTCCTATATCATAAAAAAAAAAATTATAAAGGCGAAAGTTTGTGAGTGTGTATGTTTGTTACTTCTTCACGTCTAAGCGGCTTGAGCGATTTAATAAAATTTGGTATGGAGTTAGCTGACATCCTGGATTAACACATAGGCTACGTTTTTTTCCCTAATAAACTAAGGGTAATACCGCGGGGCACAGCTAATACATAAAAGATAGAATACAATGAAAAATACAATAAAATTTCTCATAGGAAACTTTCTGATTTAAGATATTTAAACTTTCACGGCTTTTACAGATTATTACAAAGCATTTAATAGACTCAGGATCAAACCACTGGATTCAGCTTCATGATCCTAAGGATCTTTCGACGAACCGTCGTTTTTATAGTAGAAAAGTTTGTGTTAGTCATTAAAATAAAATAAAAAAACATTGTAATTTCAACCAGGACGATGGTTTTAGGATCCCATCATCATGGAAACCAGTCATTGGTAAATGCAGACGTCAAATACTAGAAGTCAAAAATACCGATATCGTCTGTGTAGTGTGTCGACCGAGTGACATGCCTAGTGCGCAAACGTTAAAGTTGATAAACAAGATCAAGTGCGGGTAGCTAGAGTAACTCGCGGCTAGATGTTGATGTGAACTTTAGCCAGTCTTCATCCGAGACCACGAGGACAACGGCGTTCTCGAAATGTTGGAGGTAATTTGTACAGTTAATATACGAAGGTGTGATGCCGGCTGACTAGAATAGCACCACCCTATCTCCTCCCGCGGGGTCGTAAGAGGCGACAAAGGGAAAAATCTTACGTACGGGCAGCAGCGTCTGTCGAAACCCAATCTAGGTACAGCTACTACGGTCGCCAACCCGCCTGCCAAGCGTGGCGACTATGGCAACTACCCCCAAGATGATACAAGTTTAGTCATATTTGTGGGAGGTCTATGTCCAGCAGTGGACTGCATACGGCTGAAATGTATGCATGTATGTATATATACTCGGTTAAGTCTCTGTATTGAGACATATTTTAAGTTCTCGGGAACTTCTGAGAACCTTCTCGCATTTTTGAGAATATTCTGCAACTATATACGAGTAGCTAGTAATAGGTACTACTAGGTACATTTAAATAAAACCATTGTATGACTACATCGGATCTGATGAACCCTCGACGTAATACTACTGGCGAGTTATCAAGAATGTCATTCGCACGTCTTTCACTATATATTTTAGCTGTTGACATATATGAGCCACAAATAAGTTTAAAATACATATATTTATTCTTTATTTATAAAGCATATTTACCTATTATACCTTGAGATAAACACCGTCGGAGAAAAGTATGGGTGCATACAATGTATAAAAGATGTCTTATTGCTAAAGAGAAATAAGATATGATGATCAAAACAAAGGTTTTTAAAAGTTTTAATGTAATAGTAGATTGTTTGACAAGGGGCTAAAGTAGGCCATAGTATCACGAGATGGTTATTTTCCCGAACGAAGTGAGGGAAAATTGTTCGAGGGGTAATATGGCGTTTAGACCCGAGTCATGCATACTAGTTTTCACTTCGATTGCGAGAAAATAAGATAAAATAACATTTCAACAATTAACAAATACAATTTTATACACCCGCAATGAATTCTGAGTCAAAATGTTTAATTTGGCAGTCTTTGTACTTTTTTCACTGCTTTGATACAGATAGGATATATACGCCGTGAATAAATGCCATAGACAACGTATAATTGGGGCTTCAAAGAGTTTGCCAACGATTTAAACTTTTTTTAATGCTTGTGAATTAGGAACTAAAAAGCACCTAATGCTTTGACAATTTGATTGCGTTTCCTCATTGGTCGATTTTAATATTGTGGTATTGTCTGATTGGTTGATACTTTATACAAAGTTTTTTTAATGATTTCACATTTTTAAATTGACCAACCAGAACACTTCATCTTATTAAATCCACCAATCACGACACATGTCGAAGTTAATCGCAACTCTAGATTCTTTTTTGGTGCGAATACTGTTTAAAAATGTGAAATCATTAAAAAAAACTTTGTATAAAGTATCAACCAATCAGACAATACCACAATATTAAAATCGACCAATGACCAACCAACCAATCAAATTGTCAAAGCATTAGGTACTTTTTAGTTCCTACTTCACAAACATTAAAAAAAGTTTAAATCGTTGGCAAACTCTTTGAAGCCCCAATTATACGTTGTCTATGGCATTTATTCACGGCGTAGATATATCCTATCTGTATCAAAACAGTAACATGTTTGACTCAGAATTCATTGCGGGTGAATAAAATTGTACTTATTTGTTAATTGTTGAAATGTTATTTTATCTTATTTTCTCGCAATCGAAGTGAAAACTAGTATGTATAACTCGGGTCTAAACGCCATATTACCCCTCGAACAATTTTCCCTCACTTCGTTCGGGAAAATAACCATCTCGTGGTACTATGGCCTACTTTAACCCCTTGTCAAACAATCTACTATTCAAGATCTTCGTGTTAATCTTGAAACATCTTGCAACCCAATTTTGAAGCAGATAATTACCAATTGAGCTCAAACCTGATGAAAATGACATCTCTGCTAAATAATAATGATTTCTGTAGCAACATTTAAACAGTAAACTTATTTTTATCTCAATGTGGTGTCTCTTTTCTTTTCACAAAAACATACGTATTTTGTCTCTATGCACCAATATATATATATATAAGTTGAAAAAATTTAGTTCTGAATAGTAAACGTAATAACACAAATCCACACTTCCATACTGATCTCACTATCGACACTAATATTATGAAGGCGTTTGTGAGTGTGTATGTTTGTTACTTCTTCACGTCTAAACGGCTGGAGCGATTTTAATAAAATTTGGTATGGCGTTAGCTGACACCCTGGATTAACACACAGGCTACTTTTTGTCCCTAATAAACCACGGGTAACCGCGGGGCACAGCTAGTATTTTAAATGCGAAAGTAACTCTGTCTGTCTGTTAACCCCTCACGCTTAAACCGCTGAAACAATTGGGATGAAATTTGGTATGGAGAGAGTTTGAGCCACGAGAAAGGACGACCATACTTTAAAGACGGGCATGGCTGGCCGACAAAATCGCGAGAAAAAGCTAGTTATATATAAATGTATTGTATTTTACTTACTTGTATATGTGACATTACCTATGAAAAGGGACCTTATTGTCGATGGCCCTTATGTCGTTGTTCAAGATTGCGCGATACTAATGTAGCGCGGTTCGACATAAGCGCCATCGACCATAAGGTCCCTTTTCATAGATAATGCCACATATTACACGAGTCTCTAAAAAGCAAATCTAAACATTTAACTTTCATTCGTCATCATGCCTACTTAAATAATCCGTACATAATACACAGAACTAATTGCATATTATTGTAATTTGACATGCAACACTTGTTATTTGCTGAATGACATCAAAATTAAGAAAAACAACAGTTATTTATAGAACAGTATTGCAAGTAGAACTTGACACGCGCAATTTGTGTAATTTTTTGCTTAATGTGACATTATTGCGAATACCTTACTGTTACTAGGCGTCATATATTGAAATGTAAATAAAAAAAAAATTAGCAGCTATACTTACCTATATACGAAATTAGTCACCTTGTTGCATCATCATCATCATAACAGCCGAAGGATGTCCTCTGCTGGACATAGGCCTCCCCCATAGCGACATAGTAAAAATTCCCGCGATCTTTACTACGTCGTTGGTCAACCTTCTGGAGGCCTGCCCACGCTGCGCCACTCGAGAACCTTTATGCCCCAACGCCCATAGGTACTGTGGGTTGGTCAAATGTGGGACCTGTTGCATAATCTATTACAACCTTTAATATTATCGGAACTCTTTCCAATAAAAGGATTTGGAACTCCCGCAAAATATTACCTACAAGAAAAAATTACATGGTTCTCAGGATATAAGAGGTGCAAGCACGTAGTGTTTCGCTTTAGAGTTGGCAAATTGTACTCTTTTTTTTTATGACATAGGCGGCAAACGAACATACGGATTGCCTGGTGTTAAGCAATTACCGTCGCCCATCGACACTCGCAACACCAGGGGAGTCACAAGCGCGTTGCCAGCCTTTAAAGGTTGGAGCTCAGGGAACCTTACTCACCATCAGGAACACAACACTACATACCTGAAAGGTGGCAGTGCTATTATGGCGTAGTTTAAGGACATACCCGGGTCAAAAACTCTACAATTATTTTTTCACCTCAGCAGCTCGAACATGTCTACTTTCCTCACTCTAGGGAGTGAGGAAAGTGCGACTTTCCTCACTTTCAGAGAGTGAGGAAAGTTGCTACTTTCGTCACTCCAGGGAGTGAGACAAAGTAGCTTTTTAATAGACGACCGGTCTGGCCTAGTAGGTAATGACCCTGCCTAAGAAGCCGGTGGTCCCGGGTTCGAATCCCAGTCAGGCCATTTATTTGTGCGATGAGCACAGATATTTGTTGCTGAGTCATGGGTGTTTTCTATGTATTTAAGTATTTATATGTATCTATTTATTATAATAGGACATAATGGACTCCCTTAACACCACTACCACGTTCGGACCCTCACAAATTAATCAAATATTATAATTTTGAAATTTACATATATTTTAAAATGAAAAATATTTAAACAAAATATTAAGTAATGAAGCCAGTGCAGTTGCAGATAAAACACTTAAATGAATGTGGTTAACTTGATGTAATTTTTTTATAAGATTTTATTTAACTCGATGTATGTATTTGTATATTTATCCGGATGGAATCTTGCAACTCAATTTTGAAGCAGACATCTTTAACCGATTGAGCTGAAATTTAGCACACAAATTTATGTAATTTCGGTTACAATGCAATATTATGGTACCACTGATCTGATCTGATGCTGGAGTCAGAAGGTAGCAAAAGCAACTCCTAAAATACACAAGATAAACCCGTGATGTTTTACTTTTAGGCTCATTAGAATCCTTTCGAAGAGTAGATGACGATTGTGAAAAAAATTACAGTCGGCAATAAAAGCTTGTACTAAAAATGACATTTTTGGCAACTTATTTAACCTTTAATATGTTCTCACTACTGAGGTGAAAAGTTGTATGTGTCACACTAGAGTAAAGTTATTTTACATCTCGTGTTTTTGAGTGCCTCGCTACGCTCAAGATTCTAACACTAGAATCACTCGCTACGCTCGTGATTCAATTATAGAATCTTTCGCTTACTCGGGACTCAAAATAAACACTCGCAAGAAAAAACAACTTTCCTCTCTTGTTGCACAAATAACTATTTATTATGCAGAAACGTCTGCTAGCGAATGTCTTCGATATTTAAATCGAAAGAAAAATAGTAAAAATTTACTCGCACACGAACCTACAACCACTATATTGTTGGCTTGTGGATCCCGCTACGATTCAAATTTTTCTATTTTTCTTTCGATTTACATATCGAAGGTACCCTAAAACCTTAAAAAATACAAGATTATGTAATCGAAATAGAAATAGTTTATTCATGACAAATACAAATACAGATAAAAACACAAAGTACAATATGGACATATGAACGACTTGTCATGAAAGGGTCGCAACTCAGCGTAATGCTGGCAACACCAGCGCTGATCTTCCGTTGCGACCCCTTGGTGAAGACACATAGGACATATAGGTACTTGACTTTCGACGGGTTCCACTATGTTTGGGTGGCATAATCTGTGTAGGCGTCACGTCAGCCGCGATAACTGCAGATGTGGGTTCTAATCCTGCCTCGGACGTCGGATGACCTCGTCACGTTCTTAAGTGTATGTCCATCTATTTTCAATTTTTTCAACACCTGCTGCCAACCCGTCAGTATACTGTGTGTAAGTCTAATACGGGCGAAGAATTAAACCAGACATAGGATTTACCAGTATAATCATTAACGAAAAGGTTTTTCTTTAATTATACTATTATACACATGTAATTAATTTTTGTAATATTTCTGAGCAGTAATGTACTGCGAACATTACGCGATATAAGCTTTTGAAACTGTCAACGAGTGTTTAACTCGAGCATGTTGCATTACATTGCGGGCCGATTTTTTTTATATGCATAAAATTTTAATTATCTAAATATATTTCTTATGTCCTATTCTACCCTCCGTTAAGAGATTCGCCAGTATAAGACTTCCACACTGTATAGCTTATTAATCTTATTATCTAAGTGTTTGACAGTGTACTGGAGTATGTGTGATAGTGTTTTAATAGATGAATAGGCTATAAAACTTCGTCGCGCGTCGATAAAATGTTTTATGATTTTGTCAATTCTTTTTTATTGGGATCAAATGTCAAGCTACGAGTCGAGTACATTAACAATATGCACGCCATAACCCCTACATGTATCGCGTGATGTCACGCATACATTTTTCTCCAACCAAAAACAAAGATATACAAACCTACGCAATAGTAAATGATTAACTCTGCATGCAAAATGTTAAATGTCATAATCGTGCTTGCGTTTTCAGTGGTAACCAGGAGGTTACCACTCAGATTTCAGTGGTAACCAGGAGGTTACCACTCAGTTTTCA
Source organism: Grapholita molesta (assembly GCA_022674325.2). Classification (NCBI taxonomy): domain Eukaryota; kingdom Metazoa; phylum Arthropoda; class Insecta; order Lepidoptera; family Tortricidae; genus Grapholita; species Grapholita molesta. Next base: position 10,882,880 of record CP053142.2, on the reverse strand, counting down.
GTGGTAACCAGGAGGTTACCACTGAAAACTCACTCACCGATCACCATTTCGTATGAGCGACATTTACGTACTCGTTTTCGCCAATCCCTAAGAGGTCACGTTATGTAGCTGACACTGACGGACACTAGTCCGACGTTGCCACTCTTACGCCATTGTGCGGGAACACGTGTATTCTAACGTGTGTTTAAAACGTAAGAGGTAGCGGATAAAGGTTTGACTCCGTTACACCGGCGCGCGTCCGGGCCGAGGCCACAGTCGCGACATTTTGTATGGAATTAATCACTTGACCACCGAGCCGCGCTAGCCACTCGGTCCGGGCACGAGCCGGTTGTGCGACGGCCGTTACAGCTATGTAAAAAGGCTCTGTTTGCCCCGGTGATGGGAAGGTGATGTGATGTCCACGCGATATCTACGGGCGTGTGATGTTCGTCTACTCGCAATAAATGGCTGGATGCAACGACGCTCGAGTTAATGTCAATATTCGAGTGACCGGTCGACGGTGGGCTCGAGCTCGTGAGGTCAACGCGTAAGAAGGGCGACGGTATAACGTGAGTCATCCTTAAGGCGCCAAATACACACAAATGGCGTAAGGCGAAGGCTGCCCTCTTTTCCCCTCTTCTTTCGTCTCCTCAGCGCTCCCTTCTTTCTTTCTCATCTCTTTCACACAAATCGTTCATCATTTCAACCTACCGCTAGTCCTAATCGCTCTCCGCCCCTCAACATTATTTTTACATACATACATACTTAAAATCACGCCTGTTTCCCAGAGGGGTAAGCAGAGATCACGGATTTCCCTTTGCTACGATCCTGACAAATCACTTTCGCTTCAGTCACTTTCATAACGTACCTCATACATGCTCGTCGGTTTAGGGTACTCCTGACCTGGCCTTTCTTCAAAATATCCCCGATTTGGTCGAGAAATGTTCGCCTAGGTCTTCCCCTTCCGGACCCTTCCTACAGATCCTTCTACTCTCTTTCTATATACCCTCTTCGTTAATCTTCTTTCATCCATGGCCAAACCATCTAAACATACCCATTTCAATTTTTGTCATTATTTTTCCTTAATGAACTTCGTCTCTCCTCATTACATGCCCGTATTACGCTAACCTACTACCCTTACCATCTCCGTTATCGGTGCCACTTTCAAAGTTACATTATACAACATGTCCCAAAATTCAACGGTAAGGCTGGCACCAGAAAATGGCTTTGCTCAAGACTAGTCGAGGAAAACAAAATGGAAAAACATATCTCAATTTATTGTAGAATTAAAGTTAGCAACAGACTATGGACGCTCAGGACGACCGTCCATATTCTGTTGCCAGCTTATCGTGACTCATAATTTATCCTACACGCACAACAAAATCATCATCATCATGTCAGCCGAAAGACGTCCACTGCTGGACATAGGCCTCCCCCAAAACGACCCAAAAAGACCGGTCACTCGCCTTTAACATCAAGCGGCATCCCGCGACCTTCACCACGTCGGTCCACCTTGTGGCAGGCTTACCTACGCTGCGTCTTCCAGTTCGTGGTCGCCACTCCAGAACCTTTCCACCCCATCGGCCATCAGATCTGCGCGCAATACGGCACTCCAAAATGCTTATAAGAAAATGTTTTTTAATACTTTCCGCCTCGTAAAATATATTGTAAACTATTGGCAAGTTGTCATGGCACTTCTGGTTAGCGGAACGGGTTCTGAACAGCTTTTGAAATGTAACTCCGTTCTATTAGCGGGCGTCCTCTGCCTAACCTTGACTATTTGTAAACCTCGGTCAATGACCATGGAGCTGTATCATACTTTATATATTGTCTATTCTGATATGTACCCGGCTCAAAAGTCTCCAAGATGCCCGCTGCATATTCCATATTAACCATTGTAATATTGGGAATTTACCGGAAAGGCACATAGCTTTTTTTTTTATGACAAATGTGGCAAACGAGCAGGCGGATTGCCTGATGGTAATCAATTTCCGCCGCCCATGGGCACCCGCAACACCAGGGGAGTCACAAGCGCGTTGCCGGCCTTTAAGGGGGGTTGGAGCTCTGGGAACCTTACTCACCACCAGGACCACAACACTACATACCTGAAAGGTAACAGTGCTATTATGGCTGTGGTCTTCTGTAAGGAGGAGGTACTTCCTCAGTTGGGCTGCTCCAGATTCAAGCGTGATGGTACTTCGCTGTGCCCTACCTCTTATTGTTGGACGTAGTTTAAGGACATACCCGGGTCCGAAAAAAATAATGCACAAATATTTGTATCTGTATGTAATTGCAAATGTAGTTTAAGTGATTGTTCTGACAGCACTACTCTTCTATGCCTTGTACCATTTGTTTAACAATGGCCCCGTTGAGTCTAGTGACAATTTGCCTTTCTGAGCTGCAATGGCCGACGTGGCTTTGTACATCTGTACAATCAGATTATAGCTTGTACATAACGTTATGTTAGGAATATTATTTAAAACTTGAAAACAATTAACTCGTTTTACAAGTGGGTATCCCTTTCAGAGCTTATTCTGTATTGCCATCTCCCTAAAGTCATCAACAACACCAACTATAATTCTTAGAAATAAAGGAAAAACTAGAATATCAAATTGCCTCGAACAAGACTTGAACTTACAATCCATTCGTCGTTCTATGAACTGATCTACACAGACACCTAGGAGTTAATTTTTCCAGATTTCCTTTATAACATACTAGCTTTTCCTCGCGACTTCGTCGGTCCACCCTGCCCGTCTTTAAAGTATGGTTACGGGATAAAATTATCTTATGTCCTTTATCGTAGCTCAAACCCTCTGCATCCCAATTGATTCAGCGGTTTAAGCATGAAGTGGTAACATTCAGACAGACAGAGAGAGCATTTATAATATTAGTATGGAGTATGGATAGTATGGATTTATGCTTTATACAAAATTAATTTCAACCTACTATTTTTATTACAGATCAACCCAGACATGCGCGCCTAGTTTCCCAGCACAACCAAAAATGAACATCCCATTCCGGAGGAAATACACCACGGGCATCTTCCTAAACACGTAAACAAACCAGACTCGACCAAAAACCCCAGTGAGATAGTGTAATAGTTCCTTTTGAGTGATATTAGTGTAAGTGAAGTGCCATTAGTGAAAATGATTAGTTTGTTGTGGTTGGTGATGGTGGCTGCGGTGAGCGCGGACCGGAGCAGTCTACCACCCACTTGTGATAGGTAAGAATTTATTTAAAGGGAATGTACAACGAGTGTTACTAATGATTATTCTGACAAATGTATTTTGGCAAAACATACCGTTCCCACAGTTGTGAGATTACGACATATTTAGTGCACATGATGATATTTTTTAAGTCTTGTAACATTCATTAGTTGTGTTGTAAAGTAAGTTGTTATTGTTTTTTTTTTATAAATGTTAGGTTAGCATTTGGCCCCAATCTCACCTGATGGTAAGTGACGATGAGGCCGATGATGGAGCATGCTTACCTAGCTTCAATATTGGATTTTCCCCAAGCTACCTTCTCCCCACACAGTCCGGTCGCTCTAATAACCCGAACGGCTTATAGAGCCTAAGGTTAAAAAAGGCGTGGTACTAAGAATCCATCACACCATCTTACCGCGAAGAAATCGGTTGGGTCTACCTCAACCAATTTCTGGAAGCTTTAACTCAGTAGGAGTATTCCAATGGAACAAATCAAGTCTGGTGCGGAAAGGTCTTCGATTTTCCCCAGGCTATCTTCCCCCACACATTCTGCGCGCACTAACATTCTAAACGGATTATAAAACTTAACTTTTTGACCTGACATGATGTTTAATCTTATTGTAAATATCTACATCTTCACCTTAATCATATCAGCCGAAGGACGTCCACTGCTGGACATAGGCCTCCCCCAAAGCGACTTACAATGTTTCTGCGCAGCCCGCATCCATCTTGTAGAGGACCCCTTAATCCATTGAAATAAGGCGCGAAATTGCATACATATTAATGGACGCAGCTACAACTGCCATTCAAGCCCTTTACTGAATCAGTTCTATTTTTACCGGCGACGGACGGTGTGGTAATCTGGCAGCCATTGCGATTCTTCTGTGAATCAATCTATTCATAAGTGAACTATTTTTGGAAGTCGATCGATTGTAAAATTCTGCTCTTATAATAGATACCAGCGGCGTCGCATCCATACAAGCCTACCAACTAACTTTGCCACAGTTATTTTGGCTTATGAAGAAAACGTTTGTCATGACAAAGAAAAAACTACCAGTAGCTATTAAAAAAATTGCCAAAATTCCTTTTTCTCCAGTAAACTGATAGCACTAGTTTCATTTCCCAAATTAATCTTTAGATTATTTAAGTCTTTTGATCAAATATAATTTGGTAAAATCTTACTTTTTCGTGTTTTATAAACAGGTTATTGATTTATTATCCCAAAAAAAAGTTCTTTTCAAATTGTCACTTCGCTTACTCAAATTATGAATGCAGGTGAGGTTAATTTAGTACTGCGACCCCATAGAAAGTAACTACAACCAGAAAATAGGTTAGGTTAGAACTGTAACCCCATAGAAAGTATCCACTACCAGAAAAATAGGTTAAATTAGAACTGTGACTCCATATAAAGTATCCACTACCAAAAAAATAGGTTAGGTTAGAACTGCGTCCACAACAGCTCCAGATAGAAATCTACTAGATTCTATGTCTCACGTTCCAAGTTTTACATCAACAACTTACTTTACAACACAACATGAATGTTACAAGACTACTACACTTATAAAAATATCATCATGTGCACTAAATATGTAGTAATCTCACAATTGTGGGAACGGTATGTTTTGCCAAAATACATTTGTCAGAATAATAATTAGTAACATTAACTAGAAATGAGGAGATCCCTTGACGAACTAAGGTCACCTATAATGGCCCACCGGATCAGCAAGGTGAAGTGGCATGATAAATTGCTCGCAAATAATTCTATAATTATAAGGCCTTTCGTTTCAGGCTAATTCTATATTAAAGGCAGATTGGCGAAAGCAGTATAGTCCGCTCTAAATGTTGCAATTTAGGGACAATACTTCGGTTCCTAGGACCTCGGGGACTTGTTCAATGAACAAAACTACACAAATGTGACATAATCTTTGAGAAGGGACCTTATTATCGATGGCGCTTATGACGTTGTTCGAGATGACGCGATACAAACGCAACGCTGTTCGACGTAAGTGCCATCGACCATAAGGTCCCCTTTCATAGATAATGCCACAAATATCCGTTGCAAAGCCGGAAACAAGTAGCAACGTGACCTTGTCGACTCATCATAGCTTGCATTCACTTTTGATGTCATTTATATACAATGAGAACATATTACATTATGTACCTTATCAATTCCATCTGAATTTATTGTTGTGGTTATTTCATTACTGTACGAAACTGAGCATTTCTGAAAAATTGCCACATTTCAAAGTTTTTTTAATACAACGACGGTGGCAAACAAGCATACGGCCTGATGGTAAGCAGTTACCGTAGCCTATGGACGCCTGCAACTCCAGAGGATTCACATGCGCGTTACACATACACTCCTTTTTTGAAGAACCTCATACTGTAGTCCCTAGGGAAAACTTCGGAAAAGGAAAAGTTCGAAGTTTCGTTATTTTACGTAAATATGTTTTTTTAAATACTTTCACGAGTTGTTCTTGTCACTAAACTTAGATAAGTGTGCTGAATTTCAGCTCGATCGGTTAAAGTTATATGTTTGCTTCAAAATTGAGTAGCAAGATTCCGCCCGTATAAACATATACCTATATCTACATCGGAAGTTAAATAAAAGCTTGTAAAAAATACTTAAAAATTACGAAAATCATGGGTGTTATTTATTTAAGTATTTATATGTATCTATTATATATATCGTCGTCTATCACCTAGAGCACAAGCCTTACTGAGCTTACCGTAGGATTAGGACGATTTGTGTAAGATTGTCCCGAAATATTTATTTTAATTTTTTATTTATTTTCAATGTTAGCATAATTTTTTCTTTTATATCCGTAGTTTTCTTAATATAGTTTTAGATATAGACAAAGTAACTGACGTATCACGGTCTTCTCACGTATCATCACTCATCACACACTCGTGTCACGTGCGAGTCACGTGTCCTGCGCGTGCGCCGGTCACTGACATGCGCAAAAACGATGGCTAAAAAAATGGAGCCCGATCAAAGACTCGTTTGGTGTTCGACGAAAAAAAAGTTCCTAACTAAGAAACTATAGGATTTTTTTTCTTTATGGTTTTTAAGTGCAATTACTCTGTACCTTGTACCGTCTGTGTATATCGCCACCCTATCACGTCCAACAGCTACCGCGGTTGCCAACCCGCCTACCAAGGGTGACTATGCTAGACTCTATACTTACTTCAACCTGCACTCATAGCGCCACTACTAATCTCTTATCCAATCGTCCCAATCCTCTATCAGCCACACCCAATAATACATAAACACTTACCACAACCGCAATCACACTACTATGCATAAACCACTCACACATCTCGCTCTCTCCTTTATTTTTTTTATGACAAAGGTGGCAAACGAGCAGACGGATTGCCTGATGGTAAGCAATTACCGTCGCCCATGGGCACTCGCAACACCAAGGGAGTCACAAGCGTGTTGCCGACCTATAAGTGGGTTGGAGCTCTGGGAACCTTATTCACCATCAGGAACACAACACTACATACCTGAAAGGTAGCAGTGCTATTATGGCTGTGGTCTTCTGTAAGGAGGAGGTACTTCCCCAGTTGGGCTTCTCCAGATTCAAGCTTGATGGTACTTCGCTGTGCCCTACCTCTCATTGTTGGACGTAGTTTAAGGACATACCCGGGTCCAATACAACTCTCATCAACACACTACGCAAAAACACAACATCGTACGCAAAACGTATACCAGCGTGGCGCGTATAACAACACACTCATTATACAAAAGGGGGGTGGTTTTAGTCCGTAGGCGACTGCCGATCCATCCTAGGGCGGAATGCCTTCCCCAGTCGAGTCGGGCATGCCATCAGGAATGGCCTGATGGCATTCAATGAGGATTTATTTCCTCCCCCTTGCAAAAAAAAAAAGACTCTAGACTTCTAGAGTATACTAGGCTCCCCCTAAGATACAAGTCATGTTTGGGAGATATCCAGCAGCTTACGATATGATGAGAACTCTGAGCTAGGTAACACGATGGAAACTTGTAATATTAGCGGAAGTCTCTTTTCAATTGCTTTTATCAGTAAGAGAGTTCCGCAGTTCTAATACGATTATTATGCCATAGACCCAATCTCCACCCGTAGTTACCGTAAAAGGCGATAAAAGGAAATAGCCGAGACGTATTGTACTGAATCAACAGCTACCGAGGCTGCCAGCCCGCCTAGCGTAGTGACAATTCATACCTAAGGCTTAAGGCTTGAAAGGCTTGTCCGGCAGTGGACTACTTACGATAATGATGAGGCCTCTGACACAGGAATAAATAAATAAATATTTCGGGACAATCTTACACAAATCGACCTAGTCCTACGGTAAGCTCAGTAAGGCTTGTGTTATAGGTACTAGACGACGATATAATAGATAGATTCATATAAATACTTCAATTCATAGAAAGCACCCATGACCCAGGAACAAATATCTGTGCTCATCACATAAATAAATGCCCTGACTGGGATTTGAACACAGGACCATCGGCTTCATAGGCAGGGTCACTACCCACTAGGCCAGACCGGTCATCAAAAACATAGGTAGGAAACATGATATGAAAAGTGTTTCTCGAGACATACTTTATCACACTCTGGTTTAAACCGGTACACATGATTATAATAGTCCACTGTAGTATATCCTTTCACGCTAATCTACACCTTAACAACACAACAGTAAGGACTACAGCAGCGTGCGACAATAGTGTTTATATTGACAATGTCAAGAGCGTGGAATTATGACAATTACCTGCAGTTTCCAACTTGCAAATTTAAACTTTATGCAGTTGTGTTAAGGTTCACGAACTTCCAATCATGTGGCAGGCTTCGGGGAAACAGAAAGGCAGTTTTGTATGGAATTGCCTTGTGATTTAAGCTCTTTTATGTTTGGAACGCAGAATGTATGTAGGAAGTTTCCTGCCATCAAGAACAGTGGTTGATTGTCGATCGACACACCTGGCGAAATGGCGAATATGTGATTACGATAATTAGAGGACAGTTACCGGGTAGAGGATTTGATGGACAAACATACATAGCCAGGCTATTTAGGTATATACAAAATATAACTAAACTAGCACTTATATCTCGTTTTTATAGGATTAGAAAAACCGTGCGATTTTTTGGAAAACAATTTAATAGCTCATATTTGCTTCTTATTTTTAGCGTTTTAAAAAACGACTAGTTCAACTATGTAGGTACCGTAAAACGGGGTGAGTAGGTTTCGCGGGGAGAGGTGGGTTACGAATGGGGAGAGAAGGTTTGAGAGGGGGGTGAGAAGGGATTTTAAGGCTACTGCTACAAAAATAATGTATACCAGTTTAAAATAAAGCTGTAGTAGTAATACGCATAATAAAAAAAATCGATCCATCAATCTTCCAAAATCACCTTTGTATGAAAACCCCTCTCACCCCAAATACGAGGCACTACGGGGTGAGGTGGGTTTTCGTGTTTATCGTTAAAGTTATAAAATGGAACTACACAAACTCATAAAAAAACAGAAATTCATACCTCCGGAACACTTTTTTTGTATATAAATCAATGTGCCACATATAAAAATAAACTTTTATCTAGGTTTGAACTTCGATTTCGCGCCAACTCACCCCGAATTACGGTACAGGCCCGGTACCGCGAACATCAAAATTCGTATATTTCGAGGATCTCTTTTACTTCAATTACGGCGACATGAGAGTGTCAGAGACAATCGTCAGAAATTAACGAATATAATTTTTCGCGGTAGCGCCGCAGTTTGCAGCAGAAGTCGCTAAACGGGCCATGTGCTCAAAATGACCTTAACACGCTCTTGTTCTTTGAAGAAGTCAATTTCATTTTGTACACCTCGCCTACTTAGCTTTATCTGATGTAGACTGTACTGCCAGATTCCTTGCCTGTTACCGCGAATATCGAAGTTTCGAGCACCTTCCTCTTTTACTCCAACTAAGGCGTCATGAGGCTGATAGAGACAATCGTTCGAAAGTTACGAATATCGATTTTCGCCATAGCGCCACTTTTTTCGTCTCACAAAACTACTAACACTACTTTTTTTTTTCAACCGAATATTATATTGACTTTTCATGAGCCCCAATAAAACTGTTGAAAGGAGGGAAAATTAGTGAAGCCGGCGAAAACCGGCTTGTATGGACGCGCTGCAACTGTGCTTGGCACCGATTGACCTAAGAAATTCATTTTGTTCTCAGTAGTACAAAAGTACTTAAAACAGTAAAAATTAATGCAATTACTTGTTACTTTTTAGTACAGTCAGCAGCAAAAGTGGCTAAGCGTTTGAAGTGTTCAAAATAACCTACACGCGCTCTTATTCTCTTGACAATAGAGATGTGTTGACCTCATTTTGAACACCTCAAACGCTTAGTCACTTCTGCTGCTGACTGTACGTATTTGGAGTCGGTTCTATTTGTTGTTAAAGTTTTCCTTTAGAAGAAGCGTAGACACGAAGCTATAGCATGCCATTTATAATTTGGAACTAAGTCCGCCTTTTGTAACTTATTAAGTTCTTTTGTGCAATAAACTTTAACCATTTAAGTCATGTCAAACGCAACCAAATGTCAAAACTTAAGTTGAGCTTTGTGCATGTGCATGTAGGTCTATTTTGCTCTGTGTTCCGTGACATATATATCAGTCTTTGGCGTTGAGCCTGCGGTGCCGATATATCAGTTTTTGGCGTGGAAAAGGATAAATAAATTACTTTAGATCTAAACCTCCACTTAAAATCATCAAAAAAATTGTAATAGTAAAATTTTTATGTTTTTTTTTTCAGTTTAATATACTGCCATGGCCCCCTGCTGGACACGGTGCAGATGGCAGGCCTGTACAACGACTCCAAGACCTTCGTGGACATGAAGATCAAGGTGTCCGCCAACATCACCATGGAACACTTCCAGGAGATGATGGACAAGTATGTATCCACTCCATTTTCGCGCCATTTTTGAAACTAAAAACTGGCTCGTCAAGAAGTCCATGTCGCCCGTGTCGTGGCTCTTAAAATTTCACTTAATTCGATCGAAAAAGGCGACCTTATAACTAAAATTTAAGCTGAAAGTTCTGATAAAGTACGAAAAATCGCTTAGAAGAGTGAATCAACTATTTTCTGTTGTTATGACGAGTATGTCTAATCAGGCAGGAGACAACTACAGCATAGTTTATTAGAAGAAATGTCACTGCTTTGAACTAACACGCTTGGTAGGTGACTACTTATGGAAGGGGCATGTAGCTACCACAAATACGTAAGTTTTACTTAATACTGCGGTTTTAAGAGTGACCCAGAAGAACATCAGCATGGCAACGAGGGACATAAAATAGTCGATTGAGCTAGGAATAAAGGAGAAATGGAAAAATTCGCTGCCTCGGGCAAGACTTGAACTCGCAACTGCGTGATACACGTCGGCTCTACCCACAGAGCTAATATTCTTCCGATTATTGCTATACATTATTTAAAAAAAAATTAATCCCTTTCTCAAATAATATGCCCCTACTAAATCTGAAAAGTCACTTTTAGATACCCTTCATCAGAAAGGGAATTCCGCTTGTTTTACAAACTATAAGGTTTTGATAAATAGAGCCCAGGAGTCCATGCTTTTTTGTCGCACTAGGGATTGCCTACACCCATTGTCCCCCTGACAAACGGGGGGGGGGGGGATGTGGAACTCGCCGCTCTTGTATCCCCTCAGAGCTTGACCCAACTTTTTACTAAACCCCTCTACGGCGTTTCGGCGGCCTTTGCGAGGACGCCATAGTATCAATAGCATCAAACCAAGTTTTGAAGCCCAGCTCCTCGTCAACTGGAGCAAGCGTAAAAACCACAGCATCAGCAAGGGCTTGGGGTCCATTGCTTCACAATTTACAACTACCAACATTAACGGAACTCTTTCTCTAATAAAAGGAATTCGAAAGGGATTTCCGCTAATATTACAAGTTACCCTATTTTTTTTTACAACTATGATGCCAAACTGGCATACGGCTCACCTGATGGTAAGCAGTTACCGTAGCCTATGGACGCCTGCAACTCCAGAGGATTCACACGCGCGTTGCCTACCCTAAAAGTTGTCGGAGCTCTGGGAACCTTACACACCATCAGAAACATACCTTAAAGTTAGCAGTGCTATTATGGCTGTGGTCTTCTGTAAGGAGGAGGTATTTCCCCAGTTGTTCCCCTTCTCTAGACTCAAGCGAGATGGTACTTCGCTGCGGACGTAGTTTAAGGACATACCCGGGTCCAAAGTCCCTCTCCAAGGTTTAAATAAATTTACATAATTATTTATATTTTCCAGGACAGGTTCTCGGCCTACGAAAGCTGATATCCTGGAGTTCGTGATCCAGAACTTCGACCCTGAGGGTTCGGAGTTCGAGAAGTGGATTCCGCCTGACTGGCATGACGACCCCGGTGAGGATCTTGACGTTTTTAGAGGAAAGCTTAACCCCCTATTAATATTACGTTTGTTGTAAATATTAGTACAATTATGTGACAACTAGCTGTGCCCCTCTGTGTTACCCGCGGTTTATTAGGGAAAAACCGTAGCCTATGTGTTAATCCAGGGTGTCACGATCCATACCAATTTTTTTTAATATCGCTCCGTTTAGGCGCTTTCTAAAATAAACTAAAATAATGTAGCTTATAAAAATGTCGCAGTTATATTAATATATCTCTAGTCATTCATAATTTGTATATTTTTATTTATTTTGTATACTTGTCATCTGTCCTTTAGAATGATGTGTACAAATATCTGTAGGTACAGTCGACGACAAAGATATATGTTCACACTTTTTCACCTGTAATAAGGTGCAAAAATGTAAACATATATTTCGACTGTACACGTAAGTCACTTTCTTTTATTATGATATGTTGTCTACTTCACGTGTATATTCTCTGCTAATTATACGTTATCGGATAACAAATATTGATCTATTTACATATCAGTTATAATTATGATTACGTCATAATGAAAAGTAATTATGCTAAGTCGCTTATCAAAAATAGAATATTATAATATGGATAAAGGCACGTGTTACAATTCTAACAAGTTAAATAGATACATATCATATGAGCAAAATATATTATTAAGAAAACATTGAAAACTTCTAAGATTTTTCAAAGATAATTGACCTTAAAATTATAAACTCTCTGGGTGATCGACCTATGCGTGAAGTCATAGTTAAGTATCATTGACGTATAATGACGACCGGTCTGGCCTAGTGGGTAGTGACCCTGCCTATGAAGCCGATGGTGCTGGCCTCGAATCCCAGTCAGGGCATTATTTGTGTGATGAGCACTGATATTTATTCCTGAGTCATGGGTGTTCCCTATGTATTTGTACGTATCTATTTATTATATATATCGTCGTCTAGTACCTACAACACAAGCCTTACTGAGCATAGCCTTACTAGGTCGATTTGTGTCAGATATATTTATTTATTTATTATTTAATAAAACCTAGGTACCCGTAAACCTTGCCGTGTGGTGCCGGCTGACTAGAATATCACCACCCCATCTCCTCCTGCGGGTGTCGTAAGAGGCGACAAAGGGAAAAATCCTACGGACGGGCAGCAGCGTCCGTCGAAACCCAATCTACAGCTACTGCGGTCGCCAACCCGCCTGCCAAGCGTGGCACTATAGCAACTACCCCCAAGATGATACAAGTCACATTTGTGGGAGGCCTATGTCCAGCAGTGGACTGCATACGGCTGAAATGTATGTATGTATGTATGTAATAAAACCTATATATATATTTATCTGTTCCAGCGTTCCTCCGGCTTATCAAGGATCCTCAGCTGGTGGAATGGGCGCGAGAGCTGCATCAGCTCTGGCTGCAGCTGGGCCGGAAGATGAAGCAGGACGTGAAGGAGAACCAGGATCTGTACTCCATCATCTACGTGGACCATCCTGTCATCGTTCCTGGTAAGCTCTGTTCCTTCACGTGGATCATGCAGTACCATGTGTAGTTACTTTGCGGGCGTTTGATAGTGAACAAATTATATGCAACTGAAATCTATTGTGGCTGTGAAACACTAGATGGCACTAGTACCTTAGCCAGCAAGTGTGAATCAAGGGTGATACAAGACTTGTATAGATATATATTTTTTTTTATTTTAAACTGTGTATTTCGAGGAAAATAAGCAAGTTACGTAGGTTACTTAGCATAATCTATATTATTTTAGATTTTTGGGCTATTTAGTTTAGGTTTTATTTCCATTCCATACCTGTACCCCATGTACTAATCCATGTACTAATCAATTACATAATTAGTACATTTTATTATACAACATATTGACATTACTACATAATATTATTCAAGCAGTATTTGCCCGTAATAGTTAATCAGTTAGGTAATCCTATCACCCTTGATCCACAAAGAATTTAATATTTTTATCCTAACTAGTGCGTAAATTTCACTTTTTAAGGCACTTGCTATGAAATATTAGGTTCGATACACGTGTAAAAACTTCTTTAAGACTCGGGTGATTGTCACCCTCGTTTCACTCGGGCTCCAACGTTCACCCTCGTCGAAAAAAAATTTTTTTTTTACTAGTATCGAAATGTACTATTTAAGTTTTCTTATAATGTTTTCCTTCTTCGAAAGGTACTCCTTTAGTGTGGTTAGTAGCCAGCTAATTTTAACACCACGATGCTTGCAGGTGGTCGCTTCCGTGAGTTCTACTACTGGGACTCTTACTGGATAATCAAGGGTCTGCTCCTCTCGGAGATGAGGGCCACGGCCAGGGGCATGATCTCCAACTTCCTGGACATCGTTGATAGGATCGGCTTCATACCTAATGGAGGCAGGATATATTATGTCATGAGGTGAGTTTTACTTCTGGGATTCTTGGATAATCGAGGGTCTGCTCGATGCCAATTGTGTTCCTGGTGGTGAATAAGGTTCCCAGAGCTCCAATCCCGCTTAAAGGCCGGCAACTCGCTTGTGACTCCCTTGGTGTTGAAAGTGCTCATGGGCAACGGTGATTGTTTACCAAAAGGCAATCTGTCTTCTCGTTTGCTACCTTTGTCATAAAAAAAAAGAGTTACTAGTCAGGCGATGTCTTCAAAATGAGCTTGACGTGACTTTATTGTTAAGAAAATAAGAGCGTGTCAAGATCTTTCTGAACACCTGGTTCTGGAACACCAATTAACATGAGAGTTAGGGCACAGCGATGACCATCACGCTTGAATCTGGGGCAGCCCAACTGGGGAAGTACCTCCTTACAGAAGACCACAGCTATAATAGCACTGCTAACTTTTAAGTATGTAGTGTTGTGTTCCTGATAGTGAATAAGGTTCCCAGAGCTCCAACCCCCCTTAAAGGCCGGCAAAGCGTTTGTGACTCCCCTGGTGTTGCAGGTGCTCATGGGCGACGGTAATTGTTTACCATCAGGCAATCCGTCTGCTCGTCCACCTCTGTCATAAAAAAAAACCTGGTCCGCTTAGTAACTTCTGCTACTGACCGTAGGGTGTACGTTTACTATGGAGTACAGTCAACCAATTTGATTCATAGGCCACTTCGTTCCTTGTCACAGTGAAAATCTATATGAAAGACGCAAAAGATCTCTTATTAGCGTCACTGAGACAAGGTTCGAAGTGGCCTAGAAATCAAATTGGTTGACTATACATGTGTGTATGATCCAGGTCTCAGCCCCCCCTGCTGATCCCCATGGTGCAGCTGGTGATGCAGGACTCGTACGACGAGGACTTCCTCCGGCAGCACATCCACACCATGGACAAAGAGTTCGACTTCTGGATGACCAACCACACGGTGGAGGTCGAACATAAAAACCATAAGTAAGTAATATGATTAAAACTGTTGAGAGATGATACTACTACTTAGTTATAAACGGATAAACTCACGTGTAATTATATCGCACTAAGCGATATTTTTACACCCTCAACGCGAACGTTGTGTCCTGACTCGGCTTGAAAATGGGTTACCTTACCCGAAACATGTACCAGATGTACCTACTTGTACTCAATAAAGCTTGTGTTGTACGATACATATAATAGATACATACATATAAATACTTAAATACATAGAAAACACCCATGACTCAGGAACAAATGTCTGTGCTCATCACACAAATAAATGCCCCGACTGGGAATAGAACCCAGGACCATCCACTACCCACTAGGCCAGACCGGTCGTCAAATGATGAAATATAAACAGCGATCTTCTATTCCAGATATAAGTTGTTGCGGTACAATGATATGTCACAGGGACCCAGGCCAGAGAGTTATAAAGAAGACGTCGATGTTGCCAGGTAAAATTAAATAAAATATGGTGATGATGATGAAAATAATGAGGAAGATAAAGAACTCACTAGCTGTGCCCTGTGTTACCCGCGGTTTATTAGGGAAAATCGTAGCCTATGTGTTAAGGGTATCAGTTAACTCCATGCCATATTAAAATCGCTCCAGCCGTTTTAGACGTGAAGAAGTAAGAAACATACACACTCACAAACTTTATAATATTAGTGTAGATTTATTTGCTATCAACACACACAAACAAACAGACATGAGTACCATTACAAATAAAGTCATTGATAACAATATAAAATAAGTAATAAAATAATAGGGTTTTTCTTCTAGATTATTTTAGCTTTATTTAGTTTTAATGTAGTGTAGTTTGTACTAGTGATGTGATGTAGTTTTTTTTTAGATTTATTTAGGTTTAATGTAGTTTAAATAAGAATATAAGTCCAAATATGACTTACATTCTTGGGTGCCAATGCCATAGTTACCTGGTGACCGAAGAGCTGGCAGCTTCCTCGCACAACGTATCAGTATTGCGATACAACGAGGAAATGCCGCCAGCATCCTTGGTACAATGCCTTTTTTACATTAAATGTAATAAATTGTTAAGTATTCATAATACTGTAATTATTGAAAATATTTTTTTTTTAATATAATTATTTAAAGAAAGGTTCTGGAGTGGCGACCACGAACTGGAAGACGCAGCATAGGTAGGCTCCCACAAGGTGGACCTACGACCTAGTTAGAGTCGCGGGATACCGCTGGATGTGGAAAGCGCAGGATCGGTCTTCTTGGGTCGTTCTGGGGGAGGCCTATGTCCAGCAGTGGACGTCATTCGGCTGACATGATGATGATGATGAATTATTTATAGACTTTTCCCCTTATTCCGGGTCGATTTTCATTCCATAATGTATTTATATTCCAGAAACCTGGATTCCATGGAAAAGAAGGAAGAACTGTACGCAGAGCTGAAGGCAGCTGCCGAGTCGGGCTGGGACTTCTCTTCGCGGTGGTTCATCCTCAACGGAACCAATAAAGGTACATCCAATAATCTATCACCAGCAATACAACTAGGAAATGCCGCCAGCATCCTTGGTACAATGCCTCAAGGGCCTTATTTAGATTTAATGCAATAACCAGTTAAGTACTCGTAGGTTAATTGTTTTAATGAACATCAGTGGCGGTGGGTCAAATTTTTCTTCAGGGAAGACGGAGCCAATATGACTTTACCTTTTCCCAAGAAAAACTATTGAACAGCGAGAAAGTTAGTAAAGCCGGCGGGAATCGGCTTGTATGGACGCGCCGCCGCTGATGAATATAATATATACATATATATTTAGTCTCTAATTTTAAGTAATTGGGGTTTATTGAAATATGCGGCGGGTGTAAATTGCACGTAGAACCGTTAGCCGTTGGGGCGTTAAGGTTATCGAGTGGCGACCACGTACCGGAAGGTGCAGCGTGGGAAGACCTCCCACAAGGTGGACTGACGACATGGTAAAGATTGCGGGAATCGAATGGATGTGGGTGGCGCAAAAGCGGTCACGGCGGGTCGCTTTGTGGGAGGCATATGTCCAGCATTGGACGTCATTTGGCTGATATGATGATGATGAAAACACCTAATATAACAATGGAGCTTTATTTAGATATTTGTAAAAGGTGAAAAACAAGTTCAATGATGCTAAGATATTCGGCCATGGCCAATTTGGCGAATCAGTGCAATAACTTTCGATGAGTATGAGTAAAATCGATATTTGTAAATTTCGGACGATTATCTCTCTCACTCTCATGACCCCTTAATTGTAGTAAAATATATGCTCGAAAACGAGCTTCGATTTTACTGTACCGGGCCTATTTACAATCGTAAACTTATTTAGACCCCGCGTGGATCCTCCGTTGCGATCCGAGCTTCGACCTCGGAACCGACAGGCTGCCGTGTTGCGAGCCGGACTTGCCGGTAAAGAAGTCGGATCCGTACCCGGCAATACGGACAGGACCGTGCCTAGGTTTTGGTACGCGAAGCATGTGGAGTGTGCTCTCGTAATTTTAACCTACATTTTTCCAATGTATTAAAGGCTTGGACACATAGGCGCGTTTTGTGAGCGTGGCGGTAGCGCAGCGTGACACCGGTGTGGCTAATGTAACGAAATAAGGCACACATTCGGACGGCAGCGTCGCGTCGCGCTCACAAAACTCGCCTATGTGCCCAAGACTGTAGACATTTGGACCCCACATTGCGATCCCATATCGATTCTTGTTGGCGTGAGCAACCTCTAGATGTATGTAGTATAGAGAGGTTGTTCACTTTCTTCTTTATAGAATCATGAATCCCCCATGACTTATATTGGGTGTTTCCTGTAATAAGAGCAATAACTTTAGGGATCGCTTCTACACCACGAACGTAGCAACATTTGTTCTACGACTTTAAAGAATTGTGCTATTTATTATTTGTGATTTTTTAGAACAAACTAAATAGTATTTTCAATGAACAGCATCTAATAACCTAGGTACTTGACATTTACTGTCAGCCTACAATCTACACAGTTTTTAAACACATTGTTTGCTTGAAAATCTTTTTTTATTCATATTTAGGAAAGTTATTTTCAAAAGTCGTAGAACAAATGTTGCTACGTTTGTGGTGTAGAAACGATGCCTAAAGTTTTCTTATTACAGGAAACACCTGATGTAATTTCGTTATAATATCATATGTCGTAGACCTTAAAAGCGATTGGTTGTTTTTTCCCTTTGTGTTTGTGTATTTTTTACCGGTCATTTTATATCATGTGAATCATTTATGTTCCCGAGTGCTCGAACTATGTCATAATAGTACATTTCGATACTAGTGAAAAAAATTTTTTTTTCGACGAGGGTGAACGTTGGAGCCCGAGTGAAACGAGGGTGACAATCACCCGAGTCTTAAAGAAGTTTTTACACGAGTATCGAACCTAATTTTTCATAGCAAGTGCCTTAAAAAGTGAAATTTACGCATGCGAAGCGTGCGAAAAGTGCACTTTTTACGCACTAGTTAGGAAAAATTAATTTTATAATGGACTATAAGTTGATCCAACGAATTTTAAATAAATTAATATTACAGGACATCCTAACACAAATTGACTGAACCCCATGAAGAAGGATATTGTGTCGCGGGTCTCAGCCAACGATATATATAATATACAAATACTTAAATACATATAAGACACACATGACTCGGGAACAAACCTGTGGTTGATCACACAAATAAATGATCTTACTAGGATTTGAACCCATCTGGGATTTTCTATTATTGACAAGTCTCGGTAAAGCAGTCAGCATAGTCAGCTGCCACTCCTTACCTATCAGCCACGGTCGTAGGTATGGCTTCCCTATCAACTGCCACAGCGAGAGATCTCGGCCTGGAGATTTTTTTTATACAACGATGGTGGCAAACAAGCCCGCCTGATGGTAAGCAGTTACCGTAGCGTATGGACCTAGCCAGAGGATTCACATGCGCGTTGCCTACCCTAAAAGTTGTTGGAGCTCTGGGAGCCTTACTCACCATCAGGAACACAACATTACGTATCTGATAGGTAGCAGTGCTATTATGGTTGTGGTCTTCTGTAAGGAGGTACTTCCCCAGTTGGGCTTCTCCAGACTCAAGCGTGATGGTACTTCGCTGTGCCCTACCTCTCAGATGCTCAGACCTACCGTGTTTCACTTTTTCTATTATATTTTTATTTCTTCCCAGGCAACCTCACGAATCTCAAGACCCGTTCCATCATCCCAGTGGACTTGAACGCCATCATGTGCTGGAACGCGCAGATTATGCACGACTTCTACGTACAGCTCGGCAATATCGACAAGGCGGAGTATTACAAGAACGCTCATGCGAGATTAATGGAAGCCATTGAAAAGGTATGTTACTGGATATGACTAACATGCCCTTAAGAGCTTTATTGGTTAAGGAAAAAAAATATCATCGTAATAGTTGTATTTTCACAAAAAAATTTACGTTCTCTATGGGACAGCTACACCACACTTAAGAATTGTACTGATTAGATACACAAAATAGACAGATACAGAAATCAATCTCCATACAAAGCGCGCTCGATCAACGCACACATAGACACTGCTCACAGACACGATATCTCGGACCAGTTCGGACCACTGCAAGCGTGAGTGCCATCCGAAAGAAAACCGAAGATATTTTTCTCCCATACAATCTTTATCAACTCGAAAAAACAATAAGCGCCGCAGGATTTCTTACATCTTACGCGTTTTGGTAAAATGGTCTCTGCTATCATCGTTCGAGAAAGGCGGAAGCGCCGCAGGATTTCATACATCTTTCGCTTATTTGCGAGTATTTTATATTATTCCAGCACTAAAGTTGTTAAGGCGATAGTTTCTTACAAATTGTTAATAAATTAGGCCTTATTCCCTAAGATATGGCTGTCAAAATCTCTATTGAATGACAAGAGACACTTCATCTCTCCAGGAGCGGTACCGCGAACATCGAAGTTCATATATGTGACATTATCTATGAAAAGGGACGTTATTGTCGATGGCGCTTATGACGTTGTTAGAGATGACGCGATACAAACATAACGCGGTTCGACGTAAGTGCCATCGACCATAAGGTCCCTCTTCATAGATAATGCCACATATTTCGGGCATCTTTCTCTTTTCTCCAATTATAACTGCGGCGCTACCGCGAACAACGATATTCGTAAATTTCGGACGATTGTCTCTGTCACTCTCATGACGTCTTAATTGGGGTAAAAGAGAAAGATGCCCGCAAATTACGAATATCGTTTTGGGCGGTAGTGCCTCAGACATCCGTTTCTTGGTTACGTTATTTAATGCGAACTTATTACATTTTAAAATATAATAGTCGTGCTTTTTGCCAATGTCGAAATCGTCGCAAGATATGTGCTGTGACAAATTTGTAATATAATAATAACATTAAAATAAAAATATTCTAGTTATTATTAATTCTTCGTCTGCATAAAATCAAGGTGATAATGATGATGATGATGATGATTGACAAAAACTATCCTATGTCCTTTCTTGCAACTCAGACACTCTCCATACCAAATTTTATTTAAATTGGTTCAATATTATTAAAAATAGCGTGAAATCGACACAGACACACAGACAGAGTTACTTTCGTATTTATAATATTAGTTAGGATAGTTATATAGTCAGGATTCTTTCCGTTTCATTCTCGACAATTAATCACAAACAACTAGATAGGTGCGCCAGTACCACGATAGTTTTTCGTGCATAAGCATAGTTGGCAACCCTAGAGCGACCGCCGGGAGTAGGTATGAAAAATGAAGTACATACATTTGATTGACTTCTGTATCTGTCTATTTTGTGTTAGATATATGTGTGTGTTGCAATACACCCTTAATCAATGTACCAATGTCATTACAAAAATACGTTTTTATATATTGCAGGTACTTTGGCACGAAGATGTCGGTGTATGGTTAGATTTTAATCTGGATTCCGGTCGGCGGAGAGATTACTTCTACCCGTCCAATGTCGCTCCGCTCTGGACCGGCAGCTACGATCGAGCGAGGAGCGAGTACTACGTCAACAGAGTCATCAACTATTTAGATATTAGCAAGGTTAGTAAACTATAAATAGTGGGACCACTAAAAAAATTGCCCTAGTGTGTAGTCAACGTAACTTCGCTTTGGAACAAGAGGTTAAATAAGGCTATCATCTATCTAAACATAATTATATGTATACTTCGATATAGAAACTTCGAAAACAACAATAATAACTGATTTATTTCTGAGAATCTGAAATTGCGTTACGCAGTCCCAAAGTCATACAAGTAAACTCAAACAGACCTGTTGTTATTTAAATAAATGCCGTTCTATCTACTGCTTTAGATGAATCAGTTTCGTGTGCAATTATAATATTTTATTCAATAATTGTTTAATTTGGTAAAGTATAATAGTGCATTTAAAAAACGAGAAGTTCTTCAAAACATTTTAATTGCGTTAAGTACTGTAATTATAATAGAAACATAACTCTGAACTCAAATTGTGTATTATTGTCACTAGGTTGACATCTACGAAGGTGGTATACCTACTACATTCGAGCACTCCGGCGAGCAGTGGGACTATCCCAACGCGTGGCCACCCTTACAATACATCGTGGTTGAAGGGCTGGCCAGTACAGGCCAATCGGCTGCAGTTCGATTAGCTAATGAGATGGCAACTAAATGGGTCAGATCGAACTTTGCTGTTTGGAAGCAGAAGACAGCTATGTTGGAAAAGGTATGCCACATTAGGGTTTCATTTGAAACAAACTATTACAGCTAGTAATTATGTTTAATTTTTGTTACTTTGTTTTTGCTTGAGTTTTAAGCCATGCTTTTTATGTGTATGAGTAAAGAAATTATCAATTTTAAACACAAAACTATCGTGAGATTCAAGCATATTAGTTGTATAGAAGCGGCTAACTTGTCGAATGAGAACTAATATGTCGAGCAATATTAGACTTATAAAACATGAGTTACCCGCTTCTATACAATTAAAAAAATATCTGTAAGTATATATTTTAATACTTATAATGATCGTAATAAAAACACAGCCTTACTTACGTTAATTAAGTCAGCCGCGCGACATGTTTCAGAGAGCATATGTCTCCGGTGTTTATGATATGTTATAAAATTCCGTATAATTTGAAGACTTTTAGAAAACATCCAACAACTAGCTATTTGTATTCCTTAAAAAGCCATACGCCTTCACAGCAAAACCAACCCAAACACTCCTGTAATAAAGTTCACTTTTCAGTACGATGCAACAGTGTTTGGAGGCTTCGGCGGCGGAGGAGAATACGAACTTCAAACCGGATTCGGGTGGACGAACGGAGTCATCATGTCGCTACTCACTAAATACGGAGGTGAGTTTTATTTCTTTTAGCATAGATGTCAATATTATCTAACAACCTTTTATGTGTGTGAGAGAGAAATTTTTAACATTTAATTCTTAGAAGAGTACACAAGTACAATTTGTGTCGCAATCGGAGATCAGAACAAACCAAATAGTGGAAAATTGGTTTAGTAACTATAGAGTCCTAATTAGGTTCTCCTAAGATTTATATACCTCATGTTAATGTTCTGTGACTATTTAAAAACATCATTTTAAAAATACTGTTACGACTAGTCTCAAGTGATTCAATAGTTTTGTAATTTTTTGTTAGTCCAAATATACTTACTTTATACCGAAAAATTTAACCCCAGTTATTACTTATTTACAGCAAAAACCTTATTGTTAAGTACAAAAGACGTCGGTCAATAGATTAAAGAGACCGATCATCCTATAAAAGTAAATTTTGGACTAACAGAAACCAGAATCAAGTCTAACCTAAAATTGTATCATTAATTTCGTGTATTTTTCCATTCACTCGCTCGCCATTCACCGAGGCAGCTGGCGATTTAGGTATGTCATCAGAAATTTCGGTGTTGTATTGTGGATTGGTTATTTATTAACGTTTATTGTATTTATATATACAGTCGCCATCAGATATATCGGAGTTGGGGAGGTCACAAATATCTTAAAATGCACTTTATCGCCTTGACAATAGAGGCGTTGTAGAGATATTTGTGACTAACTCCATATATCTTATCGCGACTGTAAAATTATCGGGTTTCCATATAGAAAAAGTTGTACTACTTTTTTATCTTGGTTGCTTATTATTTGCCTGTTTGCAAATGGTAGAATCTAAAATAATTTATATACGCCTCATAAATTATCTATTTATTTATTATGTGAAATTAGATATTTATCTGTATTGGTATATTGCATGCGGTGGGCGATCGTCGATAGCGATTGTTGTGGTTTTATGGTTTTGGTATAATTATCTACTTTATTTATACCTTATATATAGCTATAGTTATTTGGCACCTAGCTCGATCTATACACGCACGGGGTTCGATTAAAAATATTATTGGTTCTATAGAATGAATATAACGGTGTTTGGTGTCTATGTATTTTATTATTTTATATTTTTAAAAAATAAACAATAACATTATATACAAATGAATAAATAAAATTATTATATTATCTGTTTCTCTTGTAATTTAAGCCAAAACCAAAAATTAAACTAAAAAACAAAGAGATAAAAAATGTATTGTGAAGAAAGGTACCTATCCATTTTATTTTTTATTTTTGGGATAGCTTAATTGCGAGTGGTTTTTGTATGTATACTTTTATCGATATGCTTTATATATCACGAAATTTAGTAATATTAATGCACAATAGTATTAATATTACTAAATTTCGTTAAATTCCTATAATTATTAACGATAAGTAATTACTATATCCAAGATCAGAAAACCTTGTGCCCACCGGTTTTAACTTACTATAGTAAAAAAAAATACAATTATTGCAATTATGATTTTAAAAATTACGATTGAAATACGATAAAACAGTAGGCATTTTATACGCCTTTGGGCGTCAAGTGGATAAATTATAATGCTC
Source organism: Grapholita molesta (assembly GCA_022674325.2). NCBI lineage: Eukaryota > Metazoa > Arthropoda > Insecta > Lepidoptera > Tortricidae > Grapholita > Grapholita molesta. Next base: position 10,858,972 of record CP053142.2, on the reverse strand, counting down.
CACATTTAGCAATAAAATTCTATGTTTACAATTATTTTCTTTAAATAAAGTGATATACATTTGGTAAATATATGAAGGAACATTTGTTTCAAACGAAATATCGAGCAATCGCAATTTAAAATCGTCAAATCCTTAACGGTTATTCAAAAAAATGTTTTTTTTTTATTTTATCTGTGAGCGATCGTCACTACCCTTCCCAGGGTACCTGTAGCCGTGAAGCGTAACCGGCGTTTGTTCCACAGACACGATAACCGCAACGGACGCGTTCGGCACGGGCGGCGCGGGCGCGGAGTCGGCGGCGGTGGCGGCGCACGTCGGCGCGGGCGGGTGGCCACCGCGCTGCTCGTCGTCGCCGCCTCGCTGGCCGCGGGCACGCTCGGGTGAGGTGGGTATCTCGGACTAGTAACTGCCGTACAACTTCTGACGATAGTTCTCGTCAACTGAAAATAAAATAATGTGGAAAAATTACACATGCACATAGAAAGATATAATAAACAAACTTACCAATCAATAATTTCTAATTTCACCATTTGATTTTTATTTTCCATTTTCTGAGTCCATCTTTACATTGTTTTGCGTTCGAAGGACAATTAATTTTTCAATTCAAATTCGCATTTTTTTTTTAATTTGCCCTCTACAACTACATGGCGTTGTTTCAACCTATTTCCTTATCATATTCTGTCTCAAAAACTATCAAATTTTGAGACCCCATGATAGTCATCTCTGTATTGTATATGTCTTATTCGTTTTTATTTTATTTTTGCGTTTGATGTAAGTATGTATGTAAGTAGGATGTTCGGTTGAAATCTTGCAACTCAGTTTTGTCAGTGAAAAATCACTGCGGTTAAAGATAACTGCTTCAAAACTGAGTTGCAATATTGTGGTACCACTGGACTGATCTGATGCTGGAGCCAGAAGGTAGCCATGGCAACTCCTAGAATATACAAGATAAACCCGTGGTGTTTAGGCTCGTTACAATCCTTTCGATGTAGTTGATAATTGTAAAAAAGACTGTCGGAAATAAAATCTAGTAAGTCAATGTGGATAAAACTGTCTATCAGGAAAGTCGGTCTGCCAACCAATTTCCTACATTATCTAATTGATATTTAGCGTCATATGACGGACTTTCCTTAAAAATAAAGTAGGTCTTACCCACATTTTTGGCAGAAATTTATTTCAATTTTAGATTTTGCTAATCCTTATATTACCATATAATGAAAGTGACGTTGAAAAGTCAATAATATCTTGTGTTTTGTTACAGATATCATTATATTCCTATTCTAAGGATAACAAGGCCAATACCAAGTAAGATCCTTCCATTATTTCCTTTTAATAACAATGGTACAAAACTTAATTATAAATTTCGTGTAATAATTGTCTTCAACGATTTATTCGGGAGATAAAACAACTAAAACCGAATAATATCGCGTATACTGAACTTAAATTAAATTGCGACGAGGGATTACAATGCCCGATGAAATTTGTAACCCGGGTATATATAATTTAAAATTAACCAAACCCAATGAAGCCCAATGAAGTGGCAATGGGCAGGCCACATTGCACGCAGAGAAGATGGGGTCGAAAAGTGCTCGAGTGGAGACCACGGACTAGCAAGCGCAGCGTAGGACGTCCACACACAAGATGGACAGACGACCTCATTAAGGTCGTCGGAAGACGCTAGATGCAGGTCGCTTCCAACCGGTACATGTAGAGGTTTAAGGTGGAGACCTATGTTCAGCAGTGGACGTCTTATAGCTGAGATGCTGATGATTATGATGAACCCGGGTAATACCGCGTAAACATAATAGGCGTGGTTTCGGGTGCCCGGGTTGCAATCCCGATAATCGCAAGTCGCAATTAATTTCGAACATTTTATGAACGAGTCGACCCGTTCGAAACGTTGGGGTATAATTAACCCTTAATGAAATACCGGGAAATTATTTCCCACCTTCGCACTTTTTTGTTCTGTTTGATTAGGTGTTCTAAGTTCAGTATACGCCTTAACCGATTTTAGTTATTTTGTAGTATAGATTATAAACTTCTTTTTATTTTATTGTAGATCTTTAATGAAACGTAAAAAAAAATTGCGTTTTTGGTTGTCATATTCTATTTTATGAATTATTAAATTGTGTATTAAAATAGGCTTAAATGATAAAAATATTTATTAATTAGAGGCTATTTCTAGACAACGTACGTTTGTTGACTAATAAGTATGACTTATTTTGATAACACTAGGATTCTCTTAGAAGTGCCGAATTCTTAAGGAAAACAAATATTTTTTTGAAATTTAAATTGTTTATAAAGATGGGCTTTTTATATCTGATAATAATATGTGTTAAAAACTTAAAAATATCTCAAAGGTAAATAAAAAAACTGTTTGGTGCTTCACTCAGGGTTTTTAGATATAATATTTGTTCGTTTCGTGTAATAATTTATTTTATACATCAATATAACACTTATGTTTCTCGTTTATTTGTTTCTACGTTATTTAACATTGTTAAAATAGAAAAAAAAATGCGTACAAAGTAATATTAGGACGGTTGTGGGTCAAAAAAAAAATGTTCTCGTCTTTCCTGAAGACATGACCACATTTAAGGGATTTTAGCCTTTTTTTTAATGGACTATTATAAAAACCACTTATGGACATAACTTGTGTGAACAAAAGCTATTAACTATTGGCCACAGGAAAGACAAAAACAAAGAAACAAAATGTTTTTGACCCATGGGCGGTAGTTTTATATGCATGCATACAATATTTTGTAACAATTCTTTAACATATTTCCTATTTTATGATTATATATTTTTTAAAGGCTATTCTTTTTTTTTTATTAAAAAAACTACCGAAATATGCATGTTATAATAATTTTGAGTAATATGAACTCTGAGTAAAAATAACTGTTATACTTATTTCTTAGTAAACTTAACTTTGTACATACACTTTTTTCTGAAAAATAAAGTATTTTTTTAAAGATAATCGCAATCATTCCTATATATTTTATTACATAATTATGTTATTATGTTATTAAATATAGATTGTTATAATAATTAAATATAATAAATGCAGAACTAAGTAATTTTCTTTAATATATAATAATTAACTTAATAACTATAGTTTAAGTAGTTAGTGTAAATTTGCTATCAATTGTTGTGATATAATGTAATTATCAGTATTACATATAATATTGTATTATTATACTTTTTAAATTAGGGTTTATAACGCGTTTAATTTTCAAAATTATGGTGTTTTATTTAATTTCTTGATGCTCCGATATTATTACTATTTTCGTTTGTATTTAAAATTAAAATATAGTTAAGTTAAGTAATCAAAATTTGATATAAATATTTTAATATAGTTAGATATATATTGGGCATAATTTAGAGAAAAGGGTCTAGCTAATTAAAGCAATAGAATTTGAACTATCTGTCATAACCTTAAGTAATTAATTAATAATTTACAATAATTACAATATTATAATAACTACTTACTACATTAAATCTAAAAAAGTCCTTGAGACATTGTACTAAGGATGCTGGCGGCAGTTCCTCGTTGGATCCTTTTCTCTAAAGTACGAATGTGTTGTACAGTGGCGGTGCGTATTTTTTTTTGCTTGGGCAAGACGGAGCCGATATGGCTTCGCCTGTTGGAAATTGTCGAACTTGGGATAGGTAAGCCGGACAAAATCGGTTTCTATGGACGCGTCGCCACTGATGATCTATCGATGTGACGTAATTAATTCGTGACTTATATTAAAGTCACAATAATTTATAATTTTAGTTATAAATCGTTGACTTACTTAATTAAAACGAAAGTGTTACTTTAATAAAATATGTATATTGTCTGTTTCTTCCTTTTTTCTTAAATATGCCAAATTGTTTTTTTTTTGTCTACTGTATGAGCATGTTTATTACTCGTAATCGATGTACAATACCGTTTATATTATTAAATATTATCAAAAAAGTTATAATTTTAAATACATAAAAAACTTATTAAATAGTATAACAATAAAATGAACAATCATTCTTTAACATTTTTTAATAAAATAATATGTAAATAATAATTATATTATTTAGGTTTTTACTTTATATATCTTGTGTAGTGTTTTTGTTATCACTCACGTTTTTACTTCACGGCTGCACTTACATTATTGAACGAGATTGTAACTGTGTGATTCATACATTATTTACGTGACTAAGTTAAAAAAAATACAATGAAAACATTGTTAAAAAAAGGGTATGGCTAATGTGGCCCGTTTTTTTCTATGAGGTAGGACGTTGACGTAAGTCAACCCTCCAAAAAAACAAAAAAGAATGTATTAACTTTATTTTTAATTATAACGTATACCGCATTCGCTGCCACCAACGCACATGTGCGTTCATTTCCATACATTTTTGGAGGGGGTGGCAGCGAATGTGATACGAACGGGTAAGCACTGGGTACTTTACCCAAAACATGTCGCCTAGTGCGATATAATTAGACGTAATTTTATTCGTTTGTTGCTGAGCGGTGGGTGTTTCTATATATTTATATGTATCTATCTATTATATATATCGTCGTCTAGTACCTACAACACAAGCCTTACTGAGCTTACCGTAGGACTATGTCGATTTTTTGTAAGATTGTCCTGAATTTTTTATTTATTTATAATCATTTACTTATATTATTGCAACACCATTCTTTATTTTGTAATAAAGTTAATATAGTCAATTAGTCGACCAACTTCCTACAGTAAACGCACGAACATCTTACACGTGAGATGCCGGCTTAAAGGCGGATGCTACGGGTTGACATTGAGAATGCCGACTAATAACATATAATAACGACGTTGCATTGCTTTGTATAGGTACTACAGTACCCTTACCATGAGTTGTGACATTGAGGTTTACGATAACGAGTATCGAGTTTACTATCCGTGCACCTCGCTTGTACTATTTCAGTGCGAACTATACCTTTACCATGAGTTGTGACTTTGAGGTTTTCTATAACGAGTATCGAGTTTAAGAGATAAGAGATCTTTATTTGCAACCCAAAATACATAAATATGTACATGGACCGATAGGGTGTAGCAACATAGGTGTTAGTGTAAAAAAAAACATTTGAGCATTAACATTATTAAAAAAAATTATACAAATCAACATTATACAAGTCTAGGTAATAACTTCTGTAATTTTCATATTTATATGTTTATAGGTTTACAAGTTTTTATAAAGTTTTATCCTCCATAAATTCTGTTATTGTGTAATAACACTTTTCGACCAGTTTATGTTTTAGGCTGTTTATACAGAGAGAGTCTGTTTTTACTATCTGTGCATCTCGTTCGTACTTAACCAGTACAAACGAGATGCACAGACGGTAAACTCGATACTCGTTATCGAAAACGTCAATGTCACAACTCATGGTAAGGGTACTGATACTAGCTTGTTTCTTATACGACAACCTCGAACCACGAGGTACCCTCGTATAGACGATAAGCCCGGCACCGTTTAAAAAGTTCGTTTTCGAGCAATTTGGCCATTTTATTTAACGTTGTATTCTCAACTTTTTTTTTATTTGTTTTTTTTTGTGGTTTCTACACAGAATCATGCGTTCTTTCGAGCCTGATAGGAGAAAAAATGTGTGTGCAGATGTGCCGCGGTTATTTTCCCGCAGTAAAACGTAGCCTATGAGCATACCTGGGATAACTCGGGGCATCTATAAGTGCGTGGCCAAATATTTTATCGATAAAAAATATATGTTAATGACAACATCGAAATTTTATTAGGCATATATAAATATTTTTTTAGACATTTTTAAATAAATATAAATAAAACGGATATGTACATGTTTATTTTAAAACAGTTTTCATAAAAAGCAATCAATGTTTTTTCCATTTTCGTCGGTATTAATAATTGCCGTCTAGATGAAAATATTCATTTTAAACTGCTAAATGTTCTATTACTATTACTATTAACTGATTTAAAACTCTAGGAATAGAAATTAATTACGTATCTAGTAGTAATATATATCGACATCTTTCATCGATATCAAATCCCTATAACTTACTACTGATTTAAACTTTCACGGTTTGTACACATTATTAAACATGAACGGGACTTAACCGCGTATATTAACTTTAAAATTTACCTCCGACGTTTCGAAGACGACGTTGTTAAGTCAAGTGGTTAAGTCCCTATAACTTGCCCCGAGTTGTCCCAGGTCTGCCTATGAGTTAATCCAGGGTGTCATCTAACAGCTAACTCCATACTGTAACAAACATACAAACTCTCACACTCACAAACTTTCGCCTTTATAATATTAGTGTAGATTTGCGGTATCTGAAAACATATTTAGGTACTGTAAAAATAGATTATGTTCTTATCATATGATTATTTTTAAAATACTTTACCTTAGAATTCGATTTAAACACTTAACTCTTAACTGGATCACTCCACCACTAATAGCACTGGCGTGACACTAATTGAGTTACCTGGGCTTACCGACCAGTAGAACTAAGTCCCTCTAAAACTTACATTTGTCATTAACGTGTAGGTCAAATTATACTAGATTTTTCATGTTTTAAGGATAACTTTGTGTCTCGTCCTGTTAATTTTAAACCTCTGGTTTCGTCTGGATTTTGTTAACGGCCGGAAACGAAATATCCGCCATTTCGCACGTCTTCTTCATTATGTAGTTATCCAATAGCTTCTGCCGGCGACTTCGTCTGTGATTAGCAAGGATCGGACAAACGCCCGTCATTTTGAAAATATTCCTGTTCCGTACAGCAGAGACTTCCTTACGTTAATAAAAAAATAGTATTTTATAAATTTATTGGACCATAATTTATATCCAGTGACAAATTAATTTATGATTGACATTCTGAAATTTACTTTCGCCAATAAAATAGAATGAAGCCAATAACGATGTGAATTTAGGACCCACTGGAACCTCCTAAATAGCAATTTTGTGTTAGATTGTTATTAAATAAATCTTATAAAATAAAATATTTTAACATCATAAAATAAGGAAGTCTCTGCTGTACGGAACAGGGTATTATTTTCGAAATGACGGGAGTTTGTCCGATTCTTGGTGATTAGTACTTCAAGTTTAGAGTTCAAGTCACGCACACAACAACATTTTTTTATATATAACGACGGTGGCAAACAAGCATACGGTCCGTCTGATACTAAGCAGTTACCGTAGCCTATAGCCTGCAACTCCAGAGGATTCACATAAAAGTTGTTGGTTCCCAGAGCTCCCCTTAAAGGCCGGAAACGCGCCTGTGATTCCGCTGGTGTTGCGGGTGCCCATGGGCGACAGTGATTGCTTGCCATCAGGCAATCTGCTCGTTTGCCTTTGTCATAAAAACAGTGGACGTCTAACGGCTGGAATGATGATGATGGTTATACTTGCCATCTCGTCCCGCCACAACTCTAGTGCTTCCTGTAGGACATGAAACATAGCGGGTGCTATTTATAGCACAAATTCTAGCTCGGAGATTGCTTTAGATACCGCGTTTGCTCCTTAGATATCCTCTAAGACACAGTTCTTATTTGCTTTTCGTTATCTTTGTAGATAAGACACAGTCAGCAGCAAAAGTTGCTAAGCGTTTGGGGTGTTCAAAATGACCTACACGCGCTCTTATTCTCTTGACAATAGAGACGTGTTGACCTCATTTTGAACACCTCAAATGCTTAGTTGTTTCTGCTGCTGACTGTACCTTGTCTATATGGTTATACTTATGTACATACGTTTACATATACTTTTTACAATAGAAGTATATTTTTATATATTGTTGTAACGTAATTATAGGTAGTTAGTTGAGGCGAATGGATTACGCATACAACTGAAGTACTGATTGAATGAATGGAATGAATGAGTAATTTCAAAATCTTCCCATCATTACATGAGATGTTGTGTGTGTGACTTCAACTCTCGTGAAACTACCTATACTTTTTTGTAATTTATTTTATTATACATTTCTATACTCATTATATTGCATGAACAATAATTAATATTATAAAAACTACTTCTTACTTAACTAGTTATTGCATTAAATATAAAAAAGGCCCTTGAGGCATTGTACCAAGGATGCTAGCGGCATTTCCTTGTATCCCAATGCTGATACGTTGTGCGAGGAAGCCGCTAGCTCTTCGGTTATTTTGTAATATTATGCGAAATGAATAAAATTACAATAACTACATAACTGCTCTAGATTGAATCTAAAACTTGAGGTATTGTAGCAAGGGTGCTGGCGCCATTTCCTCGTTGTATCGCAATGCTGATATGTAAAATGCGATGAATTTAATAGGTACCAATGTGACATTTAGAACAGAACATATGGGGTGATGGACACTTTAAGCTGACACCAATGTTAGACACTTTAAGCTGACAGGCACCAATTATGGACACTTAGTTCTTAATTCAAAAACCCTAACGTTATAAATTGAATATGTACCTACAGTGAGCATCAGAAGTGACTAAGCGTTTGAGGTGTTCAAAATGAGGTCAACACATCTCTGTTGTCAAGAGAATAAGAGTGCGTGTAGGTCATTTTGAACACTTCAAACGCTTAGCCACTTTTGCTGCTGACTGTACCAACAAAGGCACAACACTTGCCTCCTTTGAAATAAGCACTAATGTTCATGATTGGTTCCTTGTCCATTACTGGCGCCGTCACCCTTATACAACTCGTATACCATTACACAAAACCTAAATACTACTAAGACTCTAGTAATACTTACAAATGTTTGTAAAAATTGTCGAACCTTGGCAGAAAAGCCTTGTTTGCTCACTATCATGAATAACATTGAATATTTTCCACAGTGTTCAATGTTTTGTTTGCCTAAGAGTTTAGAACGTGTTTGCTATTTGATACCATTACAATAAGAAACTATGTAAAATAGACTTAAATTATATAAATATTATTCATGGAGTAACTTACTATAGGTATTGTAATATATATTGTTTATTTATTTATTGTATAACGACTTTATAATCTGATTAATGATAAACATACAATAAAGTTTTATTGTATACAGTTTATTATCCTCGCACCTTTTAGTCATAACAATGCGATATATGTATTCATGTAGTTATTAGCGGAAACACGTTTATAGTACTACTTAACTCTTAAAGCTACACAGAGCAGCAGCAGCTGACAGCCCTAGCGACTGCTATATCGTTAACAGTTTAAAATGAACCTTCGGACATGCCACTATGGTTCACTTTTACGTATTCAATTAAAATTAAATTAAAATTATTATAACAACCTTAGAAACCCTTGGCTCTTAATAAATAAAAAATAAAATAAATATTTCGGGATAATCTTACACAAATCGACCTAATCTAACGGTAAGCTCAGTAAGGCTTGTGTTGTAGGTACTAGACGACGATATATATAATAGATAGATACATGTAAATACTTAAATACATAGAAAACACCCATGACTTAGGAACAAATATCTGTGCTCATCACACAAATAAATGGCCAGACTGGGATTTGAACCCAGGACCATCGGCTTCATAGGCAGGGTCACTACCCACTAGGCCAGACGGGCCGTCAAATACATGGTATGGTGGTCTTAATACATGGTATTTCAGTAATACTGCATTATTTTGTTACACAAATCTCACCATTAGTAAATGCAAGCTATAAAATCAATGATAGTTTTTGATGCTTACAATCGGATTTTATTTTACTACTCTGTCCGCGTGATTGCTTTACATATTCATACCAAATTACATCTTTTTAGGACTAACGATGACTGAGTTTAGTCAGGGATATACATGGCGAAACTATCAAGGTTTATAGTTGACTACGGAACCCTAAAAACGAGTCGCAATTCAGTATTTTTATCTAAAAGTCAGTTGAGTCTTAAGCTGTTTATATTACCTTTACCCAAGTCAAAAACGGAATAAGTCCCATACAACTGTTATGCTACTTATGACGTGTTTATACCACTTAAAAGATACCTTTTAGCGTTCACTCGGCCTTGCTCCGAATGCAGACAAATATCGGTTTAATTGCAATTAAAAACTGTTTTTTACATTAGCATGTCGACTTCTTGTGTTATTAAGATAACGGTAACTTTATTGTTAATAAGTTTTTGCCTGCAAGCATAACACAGTATCAGACATTGTGATACTTAATACTTGTATTTAAACTTTCATAAGTCATGATATCATTCCAGCTGTAAGACGTCCACTGATGGACATATGCCTCCCACAAACATGGCTTGTATCATCTTGGGGGAGTTCCCATAGTCGCCACGCTTGGCAGTAGCTGTAGGGTTTTCGACGGACGCTGCTGCCCATCCGTCGGTGTGCTCCTTTGTCGCCTCTTACGACACCCGCGGGAGACGGGGTGGTGCTATAGTCAACCGGCACCACACGGCGAATTTATTTATTTATTAACACTTTGCACAAATATCTTACGGTACAAAAGGCGGCTTACATTAGGCAAGTAGAAAATTGTGGGCGGTGCTGCTAATAGCAAAATCAAAACAAATGGATACATAGATACATACGGAGATACAAGAATATACATTATACTATACATTATAAGTACAGGAATGTATTTGTTACCTGCTGTGACTAGTATCACCGTGGTCCTCCGGATCAGCGCTGGCTAATGGTTGCAACACGCTGAAATGGGACCATTTTGTGACATTTTATGTGACATTAAAATTGTCATGAATAAAGATTTTTCTATTTTAAAACCTGTCCCTTAATTGGCCAGTTTCGATTCAGAATGAATTGCACTGTTATTTTGTTATGGTTCTTATGCTTACTATCAGTCATGGATACCTATTTCTTTCGAAAGGCATCCCCGACAGACTGGCACAGGAAACATTTTCTTACAAGCCAGTGTGGAAGGGCTTAATACCATAATAGCCACGCTTAACAGGCGGGTTGGCAACTTGGCACTCGCAGTTAATCCACCACTCTTAAGGGATTCTGTTGTCCGTCCCAGTTTACGGACTATATCTCCTATATATCTGGTAGTATAGGGACTATTTTATTTTCATAAAAATAAAATGTACTTATGCAATACTTTTTGATAGACAAAAAATTAAATTATCTGTATTTTGTAATAACCTTGGTCACCATTGATTTATATTGTTAGCGAGAGCTCTATATGTCAAATAACGTCATATAACAGCGCCGTCCGTGCCAATCTAGCAATTATCACGCTTCGAGGCCTCCCAACAACACCCTGCATTGTGTTATATTACTGTAATATGTAATTGTTAAGGACAGGCCACAGGCGTTAGCGGTAGCGATTTTAAAACTGAGGTCAACTAGTGGAGTTACGTTGAGGTAAACAGAGCTTAACAACTTTTAGGGTAGGCAACGCGCATGTGAATCCTCTAAAGTTGCAGGCGTCCATAGCCTACGGTAACGGCTTGCCATTAGGCGGGCCGTACGCATGTTATAAAAAAAATATAGGAAATTTTTATCAGTGAGCTTTCTTGGAGAAATTGTTTCTAATATTTTTGTGATTTTATGGACTGTACGTTTACCTAAAAAAAACGATTTAGTCCTCTGACCTCAGTTTTAAATAGCTTAAAAATAAATATGTTTATTTAAATAATGTGTGTAATATAATGTTTAATTTCTTAATTATGTTTGTTTTGTATTTTATGACTTATCCTTTCCACTTATGGTATTATAAATAAAATTGACTTAAATTACAGCAATTTACTAAATGGAGCAATGGTAAAAATAAATGGTATTATAAATAAGATTGAGTGTTTATATACAATTGCAGTTTTAGATGATGTAAGATTATTGTACCTTCGGTCTTTTACAGCTTTCTAAATGTGTTTAGACGGACTAATTAGTTTCTATCACCACTACATAACTTATATTCAATAGTTTTTGCGCTCGAACGCTCTTTAATTGTCATGTAAATGTAACCTACTTTCACTCATAGTACTATAATAGCATGCAAAAAACTAATAGTGCTCTTAATGTAAAAAATTTCGCCATGTCATTATGAAGCCATGGCTTTTTTTTAACATACGAGCACATTTCTGTGGTTGTAATCGGAAAAAAGTATAAGTTCAATACAACTTATACCGTTAAAAGTATATGATACTTATACCGTTTTTCACTCTCGTCTCTCACTCAGTGTCACAGATTTAATTTATACAGTCGCCATCAGATATAGTGGAGCTGTGGAGGTAGTCAGAAATATCTAAACATGCACTTTATCGCCTTGATAATACAGGCGTTGCTCAGATATTTGTGACCACCTCCACAGCTCCGATATATGTGACGGTAACTGTATACTTCAAAATTTCGGTACAAAAATACAATTGTAAATACTTTACGTCATATGACACTTATTTAATAAGGAACCTGTATGTAATTATATTTTGGATAAGTATTTAATATTTGATCATTTGTATTTATGTATTTAAAATGTTAGGTAAGTGTGTTCGAGAAATTTTGTAAGGTCAATGTGGGTAAGTCCGGCATACTATATTTTTAAGGAAAGTCCGTCATATGACACTATAAGTGCCTATGAGATAATGTAGGAAATTGTTTGGTAGACGGTCTTACCCACATTGACCTTATGTCTTGTATTCCGTTATAATTAGAATATTTTTTCAGAATTACATACGACAGTAAAAAATGAAATTACCCGAAGAGACCATAAAATTAAAGATAATAAGATTAATAGGTAAATTTACCAAGTCTCTTAACATCCTAAGGCCAACCGTACAAGTAAAATGCTACTCGAATTCGTTCTTTACAGTGTACGAAATAAAGTATAATCTGTTTTGTGTCGATATCAAAGTAAACAAAGAAAAATCAACTTTGTTCCAATTTCATAAAATACAAATTTCTTTAAAGTAATTAGTACTAGATGTAGGCACGTCAGCCTTAGGAGGTTAATAAAAAAGTTAAGGTCCTTGTACAGTCAGCAGCAGAAGTGGCTAAGCCTTTAAGGTGTTCAAAATGAGGTCAACACATCTATTGTCAAGAGCGCGTGTAGATCATTTTGAACACTCCAAACGCTTAGCCACTTTTGCTGCTGACTGTAAGTTTTTTTTTCTAATTTGTTCATAGCTCGCACCATCTGAATGGAAAAAAATAACAAATAACCTTGGTGCCAGCACAACACACGTATTGTCTATGCTATCTGATGTGTATTCAATGTTAGTTACACAACCATATTATGTACATTTAGACATGTTAATACGGGCTCATTATGTGCTTACCTGATAAGCAAAATGTTTGCGAGAAAACGGTATGTAGCTATACCGGTATTATTTGTACGCTAATTATCAACCTACTATTAAGGACAGACCCGCCAACGTCGAAGTTCGTATATTTCGAGCATCGTTCTCTTTTACTCCAATGACGTCATAGTGACAAAGAAAATTCGAAATTTACGAAAATCGTTTTTCGCGGTAGCGTCGCAGGTTTGGCGTAGTGGGTAGTGGGGCCACGACTCGGTGCTTGTTATGATGGGCCGGGGTTCAAATTCCAGTAAGGGCATATATTTGTGTAACGTGCACAGATACTTTTCTTGATCTGATGTCTATTTAAGTTTGTATATTATATATGTCCAGTTATTGTTAACAAAAAACCTGATAGAATAGCACTTAAATATTGTTTTTGAATTGTAATTTAATTTATATATATATAGAGAGAGAGACCTATATATAGATATATATATACGGCCGCCACTAATATAATATACAGAATATTAATTAAGAGCCCTATGTATTTTTTTTATTGTGATAATGTAAGTACGTGTTATATTGGACAGGTCTAATGAAACGCCAAACAGTTAATTTCTTTAATAAAAACAAAGAAAAAAAACAATTTGAGAAACTGTGTTATAAACGTCCTATAAGGAAAACACCACGAACTTAATCTTTTTTACAAATCTGAAATTAATAAAGTATAAGAAAACCCGTATAATATATGTTTACCTACTTGTAAATAAAGGTTATGTTAATTACCTGAAACAAAATAATATACGGTTAGTATTTGTATTTAAACTTGCGTGAGTCATAGTAATATTTTATAAATGATAATAATAGATCTACTCACGTTTATTTAGTCACTCACGCGATATGTTTCGGAGAACATAGGTCGCTTAGTGCTTGAAAATGGATTAAGCGGGTAACTCACGTTTCATAAGTCGAATATTGCTCGACGTGTTACACTCTGTAACGAGGAGCATAAGCATAACGTGAGTTACCGCTGTTATACAATTAAATCTCACTATAGTAACATTTTTAATATTCGCCTGCGGTTGGGATAATTTTTAAAGTAAAACATTGTATTTTTATATTAAGCAGAAACGTCTGCTAGCATAATCAAAGATATTTAAATCGAAAGAAAAATAGAAAAATTTGTCTCGCAGCGGGACTCCATCCAGTGGTTGTGGGTTCGAGTCCCGCTGCGAGTCGAATTTTTCTATTTTTCTTTCAATTTAAATAAAACATTGTAATTTCAACTTACTTTACGCGATACAACCCGTTTTTAGCTATCTTATTAACGAAATATACGGAAAAAAGTAAAAAAATAGGAAAAAAACTAAGAATTTTTCAACAATAAAAAAAAATTGGGATAGAAAAAACATAAAAATTACGTAAAATAACAAAACTTTGAAAAGCGACAATTTAGAAAAATGCTCATTAGGAAGTATCTTTATGAATGTTTGTTATTAATTCAAATATTAGTTAATTTCAAAAACGGTTCTGCTATTTAAACGTTAAACTTAACTAAAGCTATTTATAGCAAGAGATTAAATTTATTTTTTTAATTTATAAAAAAAAAACTAATTTAGAAAATATCATAAAGTTTGATACATAAGAAATTTACTTTATTATAAAATTAATAAACATTACTTACGTGAATTACCAAATCCATTAAAAAACATAACCCTCAAAAAAAAAACTTAAACACGACTGGTTGCGCAGACTGCCGGTGTAATACTAGTGAACGTTCGCGAGCCGGGATGCGCGCGCGCAGGTTAGCACAGCTATGCGCACAGAGGGCTCACTATTACCCTTACCATGAGTTGTAACTTTTGAGCTTTTCGATAACGCGTATCGAGCTTAATATCTGTGCATCTCGTTCGCACTAAAATAGTACAATCAAGTAATTATTGTAAATAAAGCTATTCATTATCTCAATATCGCAGATGCCTAATGAATAGTCTAAGGCACTGGTCCAAAGATACATATATGTCATAGCCGGGCGATCGTAGTTCGTCGCCGGGCGATGAGCTACAAATATATATCTCTCTTTTATTTACACGGGAGCGATTATCTTTTGTCCCTTGAAATAGCTGATAGCTCATAGCTTACTAGCTTGCGGTGGGACCAGTGCCTAAGCCCTCCGCTGACTTAAGCTGTGTTACGCTTAATTTTTTCACCTCTGTACAGCGTTGGTACATTTTACGTTCGGAACAACCGTATGTGACATTCATTATGAACTTTACTACTTTACAATAAAGTTCAAATTCAAAACAATTTATGTTAAAGTTAGTACGTTTCTAGAAGTGGTATAATGCGTGGAATTATAATTCAGTTTACTTTTTAAATTAAATGCATTTTGCGTCAGTTGTGTACTTTTGCATCTTAATGTTATTATTTCAAATTATTACATTCTCATGTATTTTAATTACAAAAACACATATTTGCGGCATTTGCTGTTGAAACTCGGACCGTGGAGTTAGAGCGTCCATAAACTATTCAAAAACATTAATAGTACATTTCGATACTAGTGAAAAAAATTTTTTTTTCAACGAGGGTGAAAGTTGGAGCCCGAAAAATTGAATAATTGGGTTCGATACACGTGTAAAAACTTCTTTAAGACTCGAGTGATTGTCACCCTCGTTTCACTCGGGCTCCAACTTTCACCCTCGTAGAAAAATAAAATTTTAGAAAAGAAAAAGTAAGTAGTTAAGGTTGTTCTCCACACTGGGCCATCAAGCCATCATAGCCGAGTGTAGCTAGCAATATCGTTTGCTCCCTCAAACGCATAACTGCCCCTATGGCACTGGCCCCACCGCGAGCTAGTAAGCTATGAGCTACCAGCTATTTCAAGGGACAAAAGAGACATGTATGTCATAGCCGGGCGATCGTAGTTCATAAGGGCGATAAGCTATAAATATACATATATCTCTCTTTTATTTACACGGTAGCAATTATCTTTTGTCCCTTGTTTTGACGACCGGTCTGGCCTAGTGGGTAGTGACCCTGCCTATGAAACTGATGGTCCTGGGTTCAAATCCCAGTCAGGGCATTTATTTGTGTGATGAGTACAGATATTTGTTCCTGAGTCATGGGTGTTTTCTATGTATTTAAGTATTTATAATGTATCTATCTATTATATATATCGTCGTCTAGTACCTACAATACAAGCCTTACTGAGCCTACCGTAGGGCTAGGTCGATTTGTATAAGATTGTCCCGAAATATTTATTTTTTGTTTTTATTCATTTCATATCTTAGGCTAGGTTTTTATAACATTTTTATAAAAGTAAAATATAAAAATACATCTAAAACGTATCAAAACAATAAAAACATTATAAAAATCCTAACCTAGAGTGCCTCCGGCAACGGAGCAGGGCCCAGGCTGCCGGTGGTTAGGGCTGCAGAGAGAGGAACCGCCGGACTATGCGCGCCGTGTCCAGGATTACCGCCTTCTGAATCTGACCCTTGATCCAACCACAACCACGTAGCGAGAGTTTCTCAAGATGTTGATCGAGACTCTTCGCTATGAGACCGTTCGAAATATTTATTATTATTATTATTTATTGGAATAGCTGATAGCTCATAGCTTACTAGCTCGCGGTGGGACCAGTGCCTATAACAGCCGTCATATACGTGACATTATTTACAATGACCCCATTAGAAATGGTGTATCTT
Source organism: Grapholita molesta (assembly GCA_022674325.2). Taxonomy (NCBI): domain Eukaryota; kingdom Metazoa; phylum Arthropoda; class Insecta; order Lepidoptera; family Tortricidae; genus Grapholita; species Grapholita molesta. The sequence continues at coordinate 10,842,095 of CP053142.2, read as the reverse complement.
CATAACACATACAAGATGGCTCAGCGAGGCTGCATATCAGCAAGGTTGCAAACATGTGCACGTTTTATCACCGCAAATGCAGGTGCATGCACCGAACGTCATTTGTTTGCTGTGCACCTGAACTAGATAAAGCCCAGGAAAGTTTTGACGAACGACGTCCACTGCTGGACATATGTTTGCCAAGAGACCCACAGATGCGCCACCCGTATTCAGTAGATTCCTGCGGATTTACCAAGTCATCGGTCCACCTTGTGGGAGTGTGCCCACGCTGCGCCTTTCGGTACGTGGAACCTTTACGCTAAAATGGCCATCGGTTCTAAGATTACTGAATGTAAAATCCTACACACTCTATTTAATATGGAGGTACTTCATTTTTTTTATTTTGAAGCAGAAACGTCTGCTAACGAAACTATAATTCTTATAAATATGGGTGGGTATAATAGTAGAGAAATTCGTAGCCTTAGGGCAAGCCTCGGTAGCTCAGTTGGTAGAGAGATGGTCATATATCCAGATTTTTTGATTTTTCCTTTATTAATCTAAGAACAAATCAAATTATTTTTTATTGAAATATTTTTGATATGCTTTGATTTTTAAGTAGTAATACTACTATATAAATTAAAAAGTTGAAAATAGATAACATATACTTAAGAAAAAACTACCAAAATGGCTAAGGCGTCAGCCGCGATAGCTGGAGATGCGGGTTCGAATCCCGTCTCGAACGCCGGAGGTCCTCATCGTTTTTTCTTAAGTATATGTTATCTATTTTCAACTTTTATTTTATTTTAAGAATTTCGATAGTACCTACTTTTACTAAATATGCGACATTCCTTTGTGTGGTTTAGATTCATTCACAAATCTCTGACCGCGAGGGGCTCAATGCCATAATCGCCACGCTTGGCAGGCGGGTTGTATCTCCAAACGGAGTTATTGCTATGCTTTTACCAAGCTTTTAGCTTATCATTATTACATAGGTACTATGAAATTCAATTGTTACTTTATGTTGGTAACTAATAAAGTAACGATACAATTAAAACTGAGCCATGTTACAACTACATACTTAGTTACAAACGGATAAACTCACGTGTAATTATATCGCACTAGGCGACATGTTTCGGGTAAGCTCTGGTAGCCATCTTCAAGCCGAGTCAGGACACACCGATCGCGATGAGGGTGTATCACTGTGTATCACTGTGTGTGAGTGACACACCCTCATCGCGAGCGGTGTGTCCTGACTCGGCTTGAAGATGGCTACCAGAGCTTACCCGAAACATGTCGCCTAGTGCGATATGATTACACGTGAGTTTATTCGTTTGTAGCTAATTAGTAATAAAGTAACGAATCTATTGTATAATTGAGTAAACGAACTAATCAGAGTGAAGTTGTGTTTTGGGTCGAGATATAAGTTATTTTTTAAATTTTTTGCAGTCGTAACTGTGGAAAAAGGTTCTGTAGAGATAAGATAAATCCGATTTTCCTCAATTATTGCGGTTGTAATTTTCCACAGGAAAAAATTAAAGGCCTCGTGAATCGTGTATTTAGTTGTATAAGAAACCTTGTTTGAAATACATAAAATCAAATACCAGACTTTTATAAACTTCTATTGAATTATTTTTTTCTTTAACTGTCCGACCTTTTCACTGCTTTATTAATATATTTTTTTACACACTAACAGCTCTTTAAGAGCTGTACCCTTACCATGAGTTGCGACATTGAAGTTTTCGATAACGAGCATCGAGTTTACTATCTGTGCATCTTGCTTTTACTATTTTAGTGCGAACGAGATGCACAGATAGTAAACTCTATACTCGTTATCGAAAACCGTAATGTCACAACTCATGGTACGGGCACTGATGCGTGTTAATCACAACACTTGTGTTTATATGCACTTTTTAAAGTTTTGAGGCTGCGTCGAAGAAATGACAGCAGAATTTCATTTTTTTCTTTTTTTTTTATGGTTAAAAGTGGCATTTTTTCGATAATAGCTCAAATTGTCAGGCATCTGCGAATGCTAGCGGCATTTGAACCCTCAAATTCTCAAAAACTTGTAGGCTTAATTCGTTTTTTATGTATATATAAATTTACAAAACATACCTTAAATAAATAAAAATTATACCACAAAGGTGGCAAACAAGCATGCGGCCCGCTTGATGGTAGGCGGTCGCCGCAGCCTTTGGACGTTTACAATACCGAGTCATCATTAACGCGTTGCCGACCCCGTAAAAACCTCTTTACACCCTTTTTGAAGACACTGTAGTCCTAATTTATTAATTATCTTTACAGAATCATGATGTACCGCAAGAGAAGAGAGTACCAACCACTTTCTACGATCGGAGAAAACGTCAAATTCCTGTCCAAACCGTATACGGAGCTCCGCAGCATGAACGGATCGAAAACCCGCCTACGATGACGTGTCTAACAGACCAGACAAGGTACCAAGAACGGGATGTTCTTATGGAACTTTCTGTGTGTGTGACTGAAATGGTATTTATCCTGGCCCCTATTTCATCACGGTCAGCATCATTGTTATTTACGTTGTAGTCGTCCGTAGGCTACGGCGACTGTTTACTGACGGACGGAGTGTTTGCTTACCAATGTGATATAAATTAGTATATTACGTATCCAGGGCGGTAAAACAAAGAATGGCTCAGATCGCGGGTATTTGTGGCTCGAACCGAGGCGAGGGCCATAAACAAGCGATCTGCCTGCCTTCTTTATTACCGCCCGTGGTGCGTTCATAGTTTAACGTCTTCATCTGGGTGTAAAGTGAGATTTTCCGTCGCGCCCTAGGGTGGTAAATCTCTGTTACCGCCCAGTGTGACGTAAAATATTTTACACATTATGCATTATGCAATGCTCTTGACAATTGTCACGAGAAATACGACATTTGTCCAAACTTCCAAGAATCTTGACAATTGTCAATAGCTCTTCACTATTGTATTGTATTTTATAATAGATTATCATGTTTGGTGGTAAACAAGCGTACAACCCGCCCGATGATAAGCAGTCACTGTAACCTATGGACACTCACAATATAGATGTTTTGGGAATCGTAACAATTGTTAGAATGAAATAGTCGATGGTCACATACCGCTCATAAACCTCAAATCTACAGCAGTAAAATTATGTTTTGTCTCTATCTAACAAACACAAATGGCAATGTAACAGACAAGGACAAAACATAAAATTGGAGAAACGTCTATAAATAGAAAGCTGGTTAGGAATGATTGACTATTTGTGGTAGTCCACATGGAACGGTACCTTATGGCGCTTGGCGCTTACGCTATTGTTAATGACGCTTCAATACTAATGTGACACTTTGCAACGTAAGCGCCAAGCGCCATAGGCACTGGTCCCACCGCGAGCTAGTAAGCTATGAGCTATCAGCTATTTCAAAGGACAAAAGATAATAGCTCCCGTGTAAATAAAAGAGACATATATATTTATAGCTCATCGCCCGGCGATGAACTACGATCGCCCGGCTATGACATATACCTCCTCCTTACAGGAGACCACAGCCATAATAGCACTGCTACCTTTCAGGTATGTAGTGTTGTGTTCCTGATGGTGAATAAGGTTCCCAGAGCTCCAACACACTTATAGGTCGGCAACGCGCTTGTGACTCCCTTGGTGTTGCAAGTGCCCATGGGCGACGGTAATTGCTTACCATCAGGCAATCCGTCTGCTCGTTTGCCACCTTTGGCATAAAAAATATATATATATATATATATATATGTCTCTTTTATTTACATCATATTTACAGCTATTTCAAGGGACAAAAGATAATCCTTTTGTCCCTTGAAATAGCTGATAGCTCATAGCTTACTAGCTCGCGGTGGGACCAAGTGCCATAAGGTACCTTTCCATGTGGACTACCACATATACTCCCGTGTACACAGCAGAAGTTGCTAACCGGACGATGTGTTCAAAAAGACGTTAACACGACTTTATTGTTAAGAGAATAAGAGCGTGTTTAGATCATTTTGAACACCAGGCCCGGTTAGTGACTTCTGCTGCTAAGATAGGTTTATGCTCCGCCAAAGCTTGGAATTAAACAATGACAAATTTCCCATGCCATGACCTAGTTACGCAAAGATTTATTGTAAACTTACCAGTGCTCGACACAATGCCCAATAGTTGACACCCTACCTATATTAAAACACGTCGAATATTATACATGTTTCTCTCTGTAACGAGCTTAATCAGCGGCGCTACCGCGAGGAACGATATTCGTAAACAGATATCTCTGTCACTCTCATGACATCTTAATTGGAGTAATTGAAAAAGCTGCTCGAAGTATACGAATATCGACGGTACCAGGCCAGGTGCACTTCCGTTGGCTGATCGACGAAGACTTTGGGCCGTAGCTCTTTTGACCAGAAGGTCTAGCACAAGAGACCTTTTCTAACTATATTATTTCAAGAGGGACGGGTAGTCTATCTCGGCTCGAGTTATTGTCGCACCCCTTTTGTACTAGGCCTTACAGGCATTCGGCGCCGAAGCGAAATAAGTCGATCAATTTTCGACTTAAAAAAAACTTGACTTTCCCGTTTAAATACAATAAATATAGACTCAAAGGCGAATTTTGTGTTTAAAAGTGGAGCTGTAATCTTTATTGCTATAATGAACTTTAACAATGTCATATACTGGGACAGTGTCGAGCACTGGACGTTAACCTTATTTGTTGTCGATTATGGCAACTATGGGTAAATGGTCACAAGTGTCAGACTTGAACGGAGATAGAAAAAACTCGATTTGATAATTGTGTCTGAGTATTTTGGGTCAATGAGGTAAGATCGTCACAAACGGTAAGACCGTCTATAGACGTCGTCTTGTGTTTGTAATCTTTCTGTTATACCAACCGTTCCCACGCAGCACACGACCGATCACGTCTAAAAAAAATGTATACATTTCATGTAACTAAACTATGTATTTTTATGTACCTACTGCCGTGTTAAAAGAGTCGTGGTTACATGTTTTTATCACATTAAATATGCCGATATTTTCAGACGTTCGTTCTGTCCGACAGACCTAATGTCTATACTCTTAGGTAGTTAAAAAAGATAAACAATCTTGACATGTCTTTTTATTGAAAATAACTTTTGAAAAATAAATCATGACAAGTATGTAAAAATTATGAATAACATATGATTATTTACATTATATTGCTTTCTTAAGTAATAGTGATTGATTTTTAAAAAGCGTTTTCCAATAAAAATACACCAAGAATGTTGGTGTTTTTTAACTGCCTAAAAGTATAAACCATAGTTCGAGTCGGTTAGACGGTTTTACCCACATTGGCATTATTAAAAAAAAAAAAAGTTTAGAAAAAAGGATCTATCGTCAGAACTAGGTTTTGACAGACAGAACAATTTATGTTATTTTTCTAAACTTCTGCGTCTAACTGACAACATGTATAAAAGCTGTTAGCTTTAAGTCGAAATTGTTATGAAGTTAATAATTTTAGACTAAATGATAGAAAAACTATTTTACGTTGGACATTAAAAAAATTGGAAATGGAGTTTGTATAATACCAGCGGCTCTACCGCGAAAAACGATATTCGTAAATTTCGGAAAATTGTCTCTGTCTATCATAACTCAGAGTAAAAGAGAAAGATGCTAGAAATATACTAACTTCGATGTTCGCGGTACCGGGCCAGTTCTTCAAGTGCTGTGAATGATTTGAACCTTGTATATATAGTTCTAAGCGCTAATATCCTTTGACATGTACAATTTAGCCATCTCAGTTTTATTATATTTAATTATTTAATATAATGTTTCAGTGGTTGAATATTTGAATATTTTAAATCGAAGCTCAATCTTGTTTAAAGCAATATTTTGTATACATTGTCGATGAAGTTTTGAAATCACATTGTTATTCAAATTGTTTTTTTTTTGTATTTTATAGTTTGGGCAATTTTGATAAAAACGTAAATGGCATAATGCCGGATTCATAAATACATATTTACTCGTATTTCTCGACTCCGCTGTTATTAATTACGCGTTTCCTATAATGAGATAATATTGTATGAAAAACATTAACTAAATTTGATCCCAGTTTTGTAGTTTATAAATATTGCTCAACAAATAAATTAATTTAAATGCTCATTAGGAATGGAACAGTTTAAATTGTGTTTTACTAATTTACCAATATATTTACTAGTTTTACATTAACAGTTTGTATTAGAGGTAACTGTTGATAAATTTTACTATTATTTCTATAAATTGTGTTTCCATAATATTAATAAAAATGTTACATATAAGTGGGGCAAGATTGAATATTTTTTTACGTGGGGTAAGATGGAATATCTTCCGTACCTTCGTTAAAACGACAAAAATCTTTCCACAGTTTATCTCACTTAAATACATTTTCACAGAATGAATTCCATGACGACCGGTCTGGCATAGTGGGTAGTGACCCTGCATATGAAGCCGATGGTCCTGGATTCAAATCCCAGTCAGGGCATTTATTTGTGTGTAAGCACAGATATTTGTTCCTGAGTCGTGGGTGTTTTCTATGTATTTAAGTATCTATCTATTATATATATCGTCGTCTAGTACCTACAACACAAGCTTAACTGAGCTTACCGTAGGACTAGGTCGATTTGTGTAAGATTGTCCCAACATATTTATTTAGTATTGCTCCATTATTTACTATAGGGCGTCAACATGGGAGGACAGTATCCAGCAAGATGCCCTTCAGATATGAGGATGATGTATGATGTAGGAGATAAAATCATTCGTAACCGATGCACTATAGGCGAAGTTTCATCTTACCCCTTCTTGAAAATATTCCTATTTTGCCCCACTTTATCAATGTTTCATTGCCTACTTGCAGATCAAAATGCAATTTCAAAGTAATATACACTTTTATATATGTAGGTATTAATCGTGAGTATTATTAGATATACTAGTTGTTATTATAGCTTTAAGTAGACAATTTTGTTTTCAGTTCGCTGTAAATAGTATACATGTTTGCATTTATTGAATATGTGATTTCAAAACGTCATTTGTGAAAATATATTTTTTCCCTTGTATAGAATTGCAATCAAAAGGTATTCTGTTCGAGACCCGACAGATAACATAAGGTCAATGTGGGTAAGATCGGCATACTATATTTTTAAGGGAAGTCCGTCATATAACACTATGAAATAATGTAGGTATTTGTTTGATAGACGGTCTTTCCAGATAGACGGTCTTACCCACATTGACCTGATACAAATAAACATTGAATTTAAGAAAAAAATTGAGCTTAAATTATATTTCGTGCGGTGCTGGCACCAAAGTAGAGTAGGTTGGAAATATGTTTTTTTTTTCGATCTGTTATGATGTGTGTGAGAATTAGTTCATGACATATAACCTTATTCCTAATTGTCTCGGGGCCGGTTGCACCAGATCCGTTAATATACGTAACTGTTACTATTGGCTAATTGATAGTATTTGTGCAAAACAATCCTCCTGACACAGTCGGGTGATGGTACCACTCATAAGTCAAGCGTTATTGCTTTTCGTGAGGACCCAATAGTCAGTATGTGGTAATCAGCGTCATATAGTTGGTAGCATCTAAAGTTCGGTACACCATATAAATTCTATGGTATGGTTTATATAACTATTTGACTACTTTAAATGCTGATAGCTATATGACGCTGACAGTACAAAATAATAAAAGTATGACTTTTCAGCCGATCGCCAAACCAGCAAAACGCCTGTGACTAAATAATAGTATTATGAGATTCTCATAATATAATATATATTTTTAATTAATGATACAAGGGTGATTATCAGAGAAAGTATACCTAGTTGCATCTTTGAACTCTTATTTGGACTTCTCATTTATGTGTAATAAAACTAATAGGATAAACCGCCTTTTCAATAAATGGCCACCTTATACAGAAAATTAATTATGTTTACCTATAAATAGAACACATTTTCTAATGGAGTTTCGATTACTGGCCACCTTTCAATAATTGGTCACCTCACACTAAAATTAATTTGAATCGCCTATAAACAGAGTTCATTTTAGTATAATGTGGTCTGTTATTGCAGGGTGGCTAGTAACCAGCGACTTATCCTATATAACATTCATGTGTTAAGTACCCAGTTGTAAAATTGAAAGAATTGTATCAAAAACAAAAAAGTAAAGTGTATCGAAAGATCACATCAAAACTGAGCCGCCATATTGGACGGTGCTCAGTTTACTAATTGTGTGTGCAACCGGCCCTTCAAACTTAGAAACAACTGTTATTTTATATGGATTTATTGACGCAATCGGTTGATAAGATAACTAAACAGAAAAATTACATTTTGGATTTAAACCTTAAATTATTAAAATGAAAACAACGCACCAGTTTAAAAGTATTTATTTTTGCTTAATGCCATACTGCTTCAGTTTACATGTAAAATAAAAAATACTATATTTATTTTTGTAATATAATTTATATTATAATACAATTATACAGTTTACATAGCAAGTGGTTAAATCAGTGACTCTTATGCCCGCTTGCACAGTCGCAGTTATATCGGAGCTGTGTATGTCACAAATATCTGAACATGCACTTTATCGCCTTGACAATAGAGGCGGCAGATATTTGTAGCCCTCCACCGATATGATGGCAACTGCTTCAATCAGGGTTAGCCAACTAACCCGAGGTTAACCGATAAATTTTTAACCCTTAACTCTGGATTAGTCGGCTGACCTTGCACGGTGCAACTAGGCTACATATCGTCACTACTTTGAAAAAACCTCGTAACTCATTCTGGCATTCAAAAGAAAAATGACGTAACTATGTATGGGATGAGTACAGAGTTACTGCGTTTCAACTGTATCTGTGTCAGATATGAGATTTTTTCATAGTGACAATTTTTTGGACTTTAGTCCTCGTTGTATAAAAAGTAATTTTAATGGTTTTATCTAGATATCTATAACCAACATCTGACATGTGATATTTTTGTTTAATTATGTCTATAACATTTGTTTTTAGCTATTTTGTTCCTAGATCGTTTTAGATGATTTATTCTCATTTGTTATTTCGTATTTGTGGGTTATTATGTTTTACTATGCAGCCAAGGAATGTGGCCCTGTATATTAGATATTAGCATGAATTTTGACAAATAAATAAGAAATTTGTAATTTACTTATATTGTTTTATTTTCTCGCGTATTTTTCATACAAGGGTCATACAAGAGCCACTAGATACATCGGAGCTGTGGAGGTATCACAAATATCCGATATATCTGGGGCTAATGACGACCGGTCTGGCCTAATGGGTAGTGACCCTGCCTAAGAAGCTGAAGCCCTGGGTTCGAATCCCAGTCGGGGAATTTATTTGTGTGATGAGCACAGCTATTTGTTCCTGAGTCATGGGTGTTTTCTATGTATTTAAGTATGTATATATGTATCTATCTATTACATATATCGTCGTCTAGTACCTACAACACAAGCCGTACTGAGCTTACCGTAGGACTAGGTCGACCTGTGTAAGATTATCCCGAAACATTTATTTATTTATACAGTGTATATTTTTCATATGGGCGTATAAGTTGCCCACATACAGTATCCAGTAATACTACTCGTATTATGTTGATAATTTTGTGAAATAGTGTTATAACATAGTTGTAACGATTTTTTTAAGTCTGACCGGGCAGCAATGTACGCATTCCAACTTATTTTGACATGACAAGTAATACTGACATGACATGACGCATCGGTACGTATTACCTACTATGGATGCAATACATTGCCTGCTTAATTTTTATGTATGAAATAAAAATATTCATTTTTTTTAACAAAATGAATGTAAATAGGTTCATTCGGTCCAATACTAATCATCATCATCATCATGTCAGCCGAAAGACGTCCACTGCTGGACATAGGCCTCCCCCAGAACGACAATAAAAGTACGACTAATATAATACTAATCGCCACTACAATATACGCCCGTATGAAAAATACGCACTGTATAATGGCGACTATACAAGACAATGTCTATATAAAGTCGCGTTCCTCCGACATGCTGGCTATTTCTCTCTTTTCAGTTCTATGTGGTGCAGCGCCATCTATGAACACATGTTGAGTTATCTTGACAACGAGACATCTCCATACAACTAGTGTAGCACTGAGATGTACTGCTGTGAAACATGATAGATGTCGCTAATGTGTCTGCCAGGCGGGGAACGAGGTTTTGTATATACATTAACATTCCAAATCTTGTACAGTCAGCAGCAAAAGTGGCTAAACGTTCGAAGTGTTCAAAATGACATACACGCGCTCTTATTGTCTTGACAATAGAGATGTATGTATGTTTTGGACCCGGGTATGTCCTTAAACTACGTCCAACAATGAGAGGTAGGGCACAGCGATGCCCATCACGCTTGAATCTTGAGCAGCCCAATTGGGGAAGTACCTCCTCCTTACAGAAGACCACAGCCATAATAGCACTGCTACCTTTTAGGTCTGTAGTGTTGTGTTCCTGATGGTGAGTAAGGTTCCCAGAGCTCCAACCCCCTTAAAGACCGGCAACGCGCTTGTGACTCCCCTGGTGTTGCGGGTGCCCATGGACGACGGTAATTGCTTACCACCAGGCAATCCGTCTGCTCGTTTGCCGCCTATGTCATAAAAAAAAAATGTTTTGACCTCATTTTGAACACCTCAAACGCTTAGCCACTTCTGCTGCTGACTGTATGTTACTTGGATACAAGCCATGATTTAAGTTTTTTACCCGACTGCCAAAGAGGGAGGGTAATGTTGAGGGAGTGTATGTAAGTATGTATGTATGTCTGTTCCTTTGTGACCTCCTGTAGCCTAAACGGCTTGATGGATTTTGATGTATGAGGTATCGTTAGATTTGTCTTGATTACGGGAGTGTCATAGGATACATTTTATCATAAAAGTCCCACAGGATAAAGACATAATAATATTTTTCTAAATTTCCCTTTAAACAACAAAAATATGTATGCGGTATCATTAGATTCATTTCAATCACGGGAGTAATTAATATAGGATACGTTTTTCTCAAAATTCCCACGGGAACATGTTAATTCTGCGTCAACGCAAAGCAACTCATGCGTTAGCAAGCAAAAAGATAGGGCGTGGCCTGGCATGCGGCGCGCGGCGCGGTGCGGAGGGGGATATGCTCGAGTATACAGCCCGAATGCGGGCACACGCATAAGGGCACACGTCGTTGACGGTCGTCTCTAAATAGCGATTTTTCGATACTTCGTCGTCTGACGCGAAACTTATAAAGTATAAATAACTCGTTCTTTTTCTTTCGTGTTTCTCTCTTTAAATTTATTCGTTCTTTCTAATTAATTAACTCGTTCTTCCGTTCTTTTTTTGGTTCTTTCTTAAATTATTCATATTAATTAATAATATAATAATAATTATTAAGAGGGACCTTAAGTAACATCACTCGTAATCTAAAGCCAAATGTCGTCGAAATAATTTAAAATGGTACTTACATATACATAGTCTTCTACATCTACAACATTTTCGTTAAATAAAAACAGCTAAAAGTTATAAATAAAGAATTATTATTAAAAAACAAAATACCCGACTGCACACTAAAAAAGGTAAAACAAGCCACACAATAATATTGATCAATCAAATGCTAAAAACTAATTATATAATACCGTTTAAACAATACCTATATTAAAATACACTACAATATGTGTTCGTAATCGATAGTTAAATAAACAGAAACTTATTTTGAATACAAATTTACTGAATATAATTTATAAATGTTGATGGAAAGCATCGCAGGCGGGGACCACCTTGACCGCCACCAACGAAAATTCTGCTAAATGGTGCACAACCGAAATGACTATAAATAAGCCTCTGTTGGTCCCCGCCTGCGATGCTTTCCATCAACATTTATAAATTATATTCAGTAAATTTGTATTCAAAATAAGTTTCTGTTTATTTAACTATCGATTACGAACACATATTGTAGTGTATTTTAATATAGGTATTGTTTAAACGGTATTACATAATTAGTTTTTAGCATTTGATTGATCAATATTATTGTGTGGCTTGTTTTACTCTTTTTTTAGTGTGCAGTCGGGTATTTTGTTTTTTTAATTCAAAATTTGAAATCGATAACATATACTTAAGAAAAAACGACGAGGACCTTACTACTTAAAAATCAAAGCAATCAAAATATTTAATTAAAAATAACTTGATTTGTTCTTAGTTAAGTTTTTTCCTCAAACAAATGGAGCCGGTACCCATATGTACTATTAACAGTAAAGGAAAAATAACTGCAAGGACTTGGGTAGGTACAGATATGTAGGTCTTCGGGGGGATGTTGTGGCAGAATGCTAAAAGCGACCCCGTGACATCCCCCACTGAACGGTCAGGCGAGTACGCCCGGAGTGTTTTAGTGGGTATACCCTTCCCCCTCCTTAATAGGAGAGGCAGGAAGGGCGAGTCCCACACACCCCCCGTAAAACCCTACCCCGGGGCTGGGGGGATGCATAAATGCATTTCACTTCGTCAAAAAAAAAAAGATATGGAGGTCTCGCCTTATCAACTGAGCTATGAACTGCATAAAATTATCATTAAATCCTTTAATTGTAACTCTTATTGCAGACTTAAGTGCATGTTGTTTCTTATCTCTAATAAAATAAATAAATACATCATTAAATAGCTAAGCAAATAGTAGTAAAAATATGACGACCGGTCTGGCCTAGTGGGTAGTGACCCAGCCTATGAAATCGAAGTTCCTGGGTGCGATTCCCAGTCAGGGCATTTATTTGTGTGATGAGCACAGATATTTGTTCCTGAGTCATGGGTGTTTTCTATGTATTTAAGTATTTATTTATATCTATCTATTACATATATCGTCGTCTAGTACCTACAACACAAGCTTTACTGAGCTTACCGTAGGACTAGGTCGATTTGTGTAAGATTGTCCCGATATATTTATTATTATTTATTTAATGTTGCGTAAAGTTGTTCAACTGACTTGGTCTAGTTTGCGCTCTCGCTAGGCCAGAGACCCATAAGCTGAGTCATCTTTCTACGATATATGATACTATTTCTATTATAGTAAATAATTTCGCATCATGGAGAATGTAGCAATCATAGCTATTATCATTTAGTCAGGCGTTCCACAAAAGAGTTCATGTTTATAAATATTTCGGGACAGTCTTACACAAATCGACCTAGTCCTACGGTAAGCTCAGTAAGGCTTGTGTTGTAGGTACTAGAACGGACACTCAGCACTCTTAGTGCTTGAAAATGGAGCTATCCTCACCGAAACATGTCGCGCGAATGACTAAATAAACGTGAGGAAAACCGACATTTCATATATATTAAATGTGGTATATTGTATAATAAATATAGTATATTAAGTGTCTCAATGACTCATGAAAATTTAAATACAAAAGTCAAAACCACATAATTGAATTTCTGACGACCGGTCTGGCCTATGAAGCCGATGGTCCTGGGTTCAAATTCCAGTCAGAGCATTTATTTGTGTGTTGAGCACACATATTTGTTCTTGAGTCATGGGTATTTTCTATGTATTTAAGTATTTACATGTATTATATCGTCGTCTAGTACCTACAACACAAGCCTTACTGAGCTTACCGTAGGGCTAGGTCGGTTTGTGTAAGTGTCCCGAAATATTTATTTATTTGTCAACTGAGATTCCAGTGAGATTGGTTGAGACGGTCTCAACTGAATCTGGGTGGTGAAATTAGTGGTGTGATAAATAGATAGATAAGCAGGCAGTTTAATGTGTGATTGTGATTATATTTTAGTGATATTGGAGCTACATCACTTTTTTATCAAAAATATCATTTCAGTCTTAATCGCTCGCATTTTGTGATCTTACTTAGTAATAGAGTGCTGGTAGCCTAGCGTGCGACTTGCAATCCGGAGATCGCAAGTTCTAACCCCGACTCGTACCAATGAGCTCCTCGGAACTTATGTACGAAATTTATTAATTTATCAGTCGCTTTGCGGTGAAGGAACATCGTGAGGAAACCGGACTAATCCGAATAAGGCCTAGTTGGGTTGGAAGTTCAGATGGCACTCGCTTTCGTAAAACTAGTGCCTACCGCCAAATGCTGGGATTAGTTGCCAAGCGGACCCATGGCCCCCATGAGCCGTGGCAAATGCCGGGACAACACGAGGAAGATGATGAACTTACTTAGTACCTAATCCTACGTAATCTATCTGTATCTACTTCACTATACAGCCTATCGCACCTTGAAATTTCAATTTAAATTTGGTATCTATTAAGCTGGAATAAGATACAAAAATAAATATGTTTTTAGTGGCAGTTACAACCTTTTGTAAAAAGTAAAAATTTAGATACTTAGGTATCGTATCGTCTATAAAGACCGGGTTTTGGATAAAATATGGGCCAACATAACGATGATAAACATACATGGAAATGTACAATAGGGTTTAGTTGAATAGTATTCCTACTATTCAACTTATTTTACTAACAACTCTAAACTAAAACTTTACTATTGCATAACGGAGTAACCTGGACCCGGGTATGTCCTTAAACTACGTCCAGCAATGAGAGGTAGGGCACAGCGATGTACCATCACGCTTGAGTCTGGAGAAGCCCAACGGGGGAAGTATACCTCTTCGCTTACAGAAGACCATAGCCGTAATAGCACTGCTACCTTTCAGGTATATGTAGTGTTGTGTTCCTGATGGTGAGTAAAGCTCCAACAATATTTTAGGGTACTCAACGCGCATATGAATCCTCTGAAGTTAGAGGCGTCCATAGGTATGGTAACTGCTTACCATCAGGCGGGCCGTATGCTTGTTTACCACCTTCGTTGTATAAAATAAAATAAAAGTAAAATTTCACAAAATTCGCGTTGACTTAGTAAATCTATGACACAAATCTACGACAAGAACCTCTAAAAATAGTTGTAAATTCGTCGCAATTTCCCCCGTATCGGTTCCTTGCACCTTGTCTGATTAGATCTAAAGACACCTAAGGTCGCGTTATCTCGAGTAGGTGTCAGAGCAAAACGATTGACGATAATAAAACGATTGAGTTGAACAGCTGGCCTTCAGAGCTGGGAAAACTAGAGTTACCAATCAGTCAATGAGACATCTGAATAGAAAAGCTTGGACCAGTAGTCCGGTGAGGATTCCAGGAGCCGAGTGTTGTGCTTAAACTACGTAACCGCAGGAGGATTGATTGAATGATTTTAAGCTACGCATACGCATTTCATACACTCGTAAGATACTCCTCCTTTGCCTGGTTCTTTCCCATTTTATTAGGGGTCGGTCCTCCTACACAAGTTGCTGCGCTTCGCGTGCGTAAATTTCACTTTTTAAGGCACTTGCTATGAAAAATTAGGTTCGATACTCGTGTAAAAACTTCTTTAAGACTCGGGTGATTGTCACCCTCGTTTCACTCGGGCTCCAACGTTCACCCTCGTCGAAAAAAAATTTTTTTCACTAGTATCGAAATGTACTAAATTATAAAGAGCTCTGGCCTCACGGCTCCACTCCAGTTAAAAGAGTTTTCGGTCTATAGTCCCCACGAGCCAAAGAGGGTTAGGAACTTCAAATACAACACTGAAATTAAAGTATGTAGGGTTAGAACCGGTGCATTTATTTTTTCTTTTATTTTTTTATACTCGACGTGTAAAAGTGCCCTTGTGGCCTACTGAATAAACGTTTGAGTTTGAAAGTCAGACACCATAATCTAGATGCTACCCATGTTTTCAGTCTCCATACAATCTGTCGTACTATATATGTTCGTTTATGTTAACATGTTATGTAAAAAGACACGTATTTATGCATACATGTTAAAATCCATCTTTGCCATTGTCACTGTATTATCCTTATCTTCGTTCGATGAAAGATTACCTCCGTAATCACGGTCAGTAGCTCCGTCAACTCATAGACAAGTGCTTGTGAACGATGTTGCTAACACACGTACATCGGTGACGGTTCTAGTGTGGTCTGTGGTTGTAATAGTTATTTAAAAAAGTGGAAGATGAGTAAACAGAAGAGTTATGTGCCGTTTTTGAGACAGGTCGGTCCTATGTTTGAAGTTATTGTTTATTACCTAGCAATCCGTTCACATCGTTCGAATTAGCATCCTCAGCGTGATTATCATTCGTCATGTGTTTATCGACAGGTTTAGCCTTGTGGGTTGTGACCCTGCCTATGAGCCCTGAGTTCAAATCCCAGTACACGCATTCATTTGTGGGATGAGTACGATTCGTTCCTGTGTCATGGGTGTCTATAAGTATTTGCACATTATTTATATCGTTGACAAGTCTTCTTGAGCTTACCGTGGGACTCAGTCAATTTGTGTAAAAATGTCCTGTACTATTAATTTTATTTAGTATATCGGACCCCGCGCCCCCTGATGTTCACCAGTGCAGTCAGTCATCGAAAGGCAGCTTGCTGAGAAGCTGTTTGTGAGTGTCATAGCCTATCGGAAAGGTAGAACAGGTCTCCACTAGATTGTCTTAGCTGGTCGTCCATACCCCTGATTACAGAGAGCGCTAAAGGGTAAAAGTGAAAACATAAGTGACAGTGAAATCCAAATACCTATTATCGTCACCACCTGAATCCCTGGTATCCACGCGGTGTTCATCACACAAATAAATGCCCTTACTAGAACTTGAACCCAGGATCGGCAGCTTGATAGGAGGGGTCAGGGTTAGTGAGTTGGAAAGTGCCGCATGGACAAGATTCGTACTGGTAAACTGGGGTTACTTTGAATCGCGGGGTAACATTGGTAATCAATTTTTGAACTATTAGAGTAAGAATGTGCTTTTAAGTGTTTGTAATGTAATTTATGTTAAGCATGCAACTCACATTACTAAACTCTTAAGCTCGCGTTAATATACCAACCATTCTGACGACCGGTATGGCCTAGTGGGTAGCGACCCTGCCTATGAAGCTGGTGGTCCTGGGTTAGGATCCCAGTCAGGGCATTTATTTGTTCTTGAGTCATGGGTGTTTTCTACGTATTTAAGTATTTATATGTATCTACCTATTATATAACATCGTCGTCTAGTACCTACAACACAAGCCTTACTGAACTTACCGTAGGACTAGGTCGATTTGTGTAAGATTGTCCCGAAATATTTATTTATTTATATTTATATTTCTAGTTTTAAAATAGGTGACCAATGTTACCCCGCGAATCAAAGTAACCCTTTACGGTATCATCCCAGACGAATTTGTACAATTTGAACACGTGTGCTTGCCACTACACTATCACAGAAGCGTGTATCGTAATCGGTGATCGCAATCGTATCCAACTAATCTTTCATTAAGGTCATTTTTATGACGCGGTTTTGTTTTCTACTTATCTAAGCATTCCTCCGATTTTTAAATATAAAGGTTTTTGATAAACATATCTACACTAATATTATAAAGATGAAATATTTGATAGTTTGTTTGTATTCAATAGACTCCGAAACTACTTAATGAATTTGAAACGTTCTTTGATCACCATTACAATCCTGCATTGTACCGTTCGGTGTAGAAAAGCTAGTAATAAATAAGCTAATAAGTATAGATAAGCTAGTAGCGGGTTTCGACGGACGCTGCTGCCTTTTTTCCCTTCCTCCCCACGGGAGGAGATGGGGTGATGCTATTCTAGCAAGCCTTCACTACGTCCTAAAACTACGTCCAACAATGAGAGGTAGGGCACAGCGAAATACCATCACGCTTGAGTCTGGAGAAGCCGAAATGGGGAAGTAGTAGTGCTATTATGGCTGTGGTCTTCTGTAAGGAGGAGGCCATTAAAGTTCAGAGTATAGTTCCACCAATCTCGCGCCAGCTTTTGTGGAGTATATACTTAAGACACACCAACAATACATAAACAAAGCAAGCAAAAAACAATAGAGAGATAATATGCATTCACTAATTATGCACCAATAAAACGTGTGCACTTTTACTTTTATAAATCGCCTATCGGTCTGTCTTATATAGTAAAATGGTTTTTAAATCACTGTTTCTTATATCTTATCTGTAATAATGTCCATAGATAAGTACTTCAATTGCCTCTTCATTGCCATGTGCATTGATTATAACAAGTTGTAGGTACTTGTGAAGTGATTAGTAATCTGAATTACACTCTTACGATCCTTACACATAGGTTATAACAAATAAATGGCAGTCTGTAGACCGTAGAAGTCACAGTCCTTCCAAAGCGTCGGCTAAAAGTCCGGAAAACGGACAATATTTTGTCTGCTAAACATATAGAAAAAAACATATTATGAAACAAGATTCCGGTATCTTCGATATTTAAATCGAAAGAAAAATAGAAAATTTTTGACTCGCAGCGGGACTCGAACCCACAACCACTGGATCATTAGCCCAGTGCACTACCAATTGTGCTATACGAGTACTGCTTAGACTTGTCAATTTTTTTTTATTTATCCCTCGTATCGGAGATATTCGCTAGCAGACATTTCTGCATAATAAAAAATAAGATTCCGGTATGTCTCATCTCAAGTCTCACCCTATATATAGAATAAGATTAATGCAAGATATATACTAATCCTCGGACTTAGTGAACAGAGATGGATTTTTTTCTGGAGTTCCGAAAGCATGAAAATCATAATAACATTGGTAAAAAGTGTTTGTGAAAATTGGTAAAATTGTCAGTTGTCAAATGTGATTTGTAAAATTCCAGTGCTTCATAACAGCGAGCGTGGCGGTGAACATCAGCGGTCACGGCTGCGTGATCGGCTACCCGGCCATCCTCATCCCCAGCCTCAGGAGTGCGGACTCCTACATCAAGGCCACACCCAGCCAGGAGTCATGGATAGGTTGGATACATTTCCTATACTTAACAGTGAACGTGGCGGTGACCATCACCGGCCATGGCTGCATGAGCAGCTACCTGGCCATTCCAGGGTCGCCTCAGCTCGGTGACGGGCTGGTCTAACGTGAGTCAACCTTACTCGTTATGAACCTCAGGGAGATAAAGCCACATAAATTATCTAGGTACTGTAATGGGGGTTCGCGCCTAGATGGAGAGCTGATAATAAAGATAACTTTTGTTATATTCCTTTTATTCGTATTATTTAATACAACACAAATCAACTACTCGCTTTGACTGTCTCCCACTGACTCATCTAGAAACTCTCTGGTTACATATTCGAAATAGAATTGAAATTAAGAACTGACACTAAGCCAGCCAGGAATCTCAATCATCAAGAAGTCTGTGAAGGTCTCAACCTTCACAATACACACATATTATTTAAAATATGACGTGGAATGAGAGTGAAACAAACATGTGTAATAAGGATAAAACGTTTGCATCATCACTACCTTTCAAGGAGGCATTTTCGTCTAATGATGCTAACGTTTTATCCTTACGCTAAACCTTTCTCATTAGATCAGTCTCTAATATGTCTACATTTGTAAAAGTGAGCATGGAGTAAGGTACCTTCTAAACCATAATATATATTAAATAAATTGGAATCCGTAAATCTTTGCTCGCCTGGAGCGTGTGTTTCACACTTGTGAGCTTTATATTAAGATACCTACTTGAACTCTTTCACAAACCTGTCATCTTTAAATCAGTTATATTTTTCTTTTCAGCGGCAATCATCGGCTTCGCTCTCATTTTGGGCAACGTCATCGTAACCCCACTCATGGACATAATCGGCAGGAGGAAATGTCACATTGTTTCCACCATACCGATCTTAACTGGATGGTTCCTTCTACTCCTGGCTGACAGCGTCCAAGCCATAATCATAGCCAGATTCCTACAGGGCGTGTCCATGGGTCTACTGGGACCTTTAGGCTCGATTATCATAAGCGAAATGACAGATCCGAAGAACAGGGGAGGGTTTTTGACATGCGTTTCTCTATCGTTAACTATTGGGGTTATGTTCACACATACCATCGGAACAGTCTTAAGCTGGCAGCAAACTGCGTTACTCTGCTCTTTTATAACCTTCACCAGTTTGGTCATGATTATATTTACTCCGGAAACACCACCTTGGTTGATAGCCAAAGAAAGATACAAGGAAAGTCGAGAAGTATTCCTGTGGCTACGCGGCGAGGGGCCCGAGCAAGAAGACGAGCTAGAACACATGATATCAGCCCAAAAGATGGTACGGAAATCCAGCGTGGCGGGCCAGAAGCTATCCTTCTGCTCGAAAACAAGAAGATTCTTCAGATATCTCAGGAGTACTTTAAAAAAACCAGAATTTTACAAACCTGTAGCCATTATGTTTCATTTGTATACCTTATTCCAGTTCGCCGGGATCAATGTGATCAGTTCCTACGCCATGGACATTATACGACAAGTCGTTGGTCCCGATGCGAACGCCCCACTACTGATGGTGCTCTTGGATTGCCAGCGACTCGTCTGCAACCTCCTCGCCGTGTTTGTTATGCAGAAATGTAATCGAAGAACCGTCCTGTTCTCTATGGGATCAATCTGTGTTTTCTCATACTTAAGTAAGGGGACATATGTGCTCGCTAAAGAGCATAATTGGCTGCCCAGTTTCTTACACAGCCAATATGTTCCTATATTTTTAATAGCGATTTACATGTTCTCTCTAACTGTTGGCATCTCTTCTGTTCCATTTGCGGTTTCTGGAGAAATATTCCCGCTGGAATACAGAGGATTGGGTGGTGGTATCGCGACACTTCCTTTATCGCTGAATTTGTTCATAGCTGTGAAGTGTTTCCCGGTTTTAACTGGAGCTATAACTCTGCCTTTCACGTACTACATCTACGCCGGCGTGGTGTTCTACTGTTTGGCTGTTTTATGGTTCATTCTTCCTGAGACCAAGGACAGAACTCTGCAAGAGATTGAGGATGAGCTCAGAGGGGTGTCCAAGCATGGAGATAGAAGAGAGTCGGAGCCTCTGAACGGGAAGATGCTGATGCGTCGGTATAGCTCACAGATCATTATTCATTAATACCGTTTAGTATGTTTTAATGTAGAAATGTTATCTTTTGAAGCTCATATATATGAATAGTTATTTGTTATACAAGGGTGCAAAATTGTATTTTAACTGCGAGTGTGGGATTGAAACTCGAGCAAGCGTAGGGAGTGTTTCAATACACGAGAAGTAAATTACAATTGCACCCGTGTGTAACACAAAACTTTTCCCCTCACTACAGCGAGGAAAGTGAAACATGCAAAAAATTAAAAAACGTTTTGAAATCGCATTGACTTTTTCTTTGCGTTTAGATACATTCAACATTTTTACAAAAGGTGCCTTTAGTTTGGTTAGCTTGTGGTGGCGAGTACGATTTTCGAATGTTCTACTTCGATTTTCAACTCGGTGCGTTAGCGAGGCTCGCCCGCGCCCGCCTCTGCCGCGGGGGCAAGTGAGCTGTACTTCGCGAATTTAGACTTTAAAACCATAGCAATAAGAGCTATGAGAAGTTAACTTACTTTAATCACTAGTGGATAAAATTCGTTTTTACCCTCTCGTATTAAAGGATAAACAAGCGCTTTACGAGCTAGTGAGGGGAAAAGATAATTATTATTTGCTTAGCATCATTATAGACAAATTAGCGAGTGTGGAATAGCACCTGTAGTGGTATAGTTTGTTTATAGGCATTTTATGTTGTGATATTGTGTGTTTATAGGCATTCTATATTTGAAATTTCCTTTTTCCCGTTCCACTACAAATGCAAATTCCACGCTCTCGTTAATTTTTCTATACTTAAGCTGATCATTATACCTAGATATTTTTCTAGCAGGAACGACATTTGCTTAGTGCTTGCCGCAATAAAAATATCGACAATCCTGTTATCGATAAGTACATCAGTCTTATATCAGTTAACTGCCTAGACGCTGCGTGCTATCGATCTTAAACAAACTGAACTTAATCCGAACATATTTGATCCAACTTACTATTATTATTTGCAATGAATAGCTCCGCTCCAACTTGTTTTTTGAAGTATGTTAAATATAAATAAATAGATAGATTTGTTATTGTTATTTATTTTCACCCTATTACCCTATATTTGTCTAAGTATAACGTGTATGACGTTAAAGTGGTATTTATCGATAACAGGACTGTCAATGTTTTTATTTTGTCAATCACTTACATTAAATCGTTCGTGCTAGAAAAATATCTAGGTACTCGTATACTGATCATTCTACAAGGTTTTTTATACCCACTAGTTTGGGAAAGTCCATAGGTTAGCGAAAACGATCTATCCTAAATTTGTTTCGAATTCTATGGAGCAGCATTTTGTGGAATGGATTCCTTTTTCTAATCTACGTCCATTAATGAGATAATAATGTCAATAATACTCCATAAATGTATGAAAAGAGTGGTATTCTTTATGTTATTGTTAAGAAAAGTGTATAAATTAATATTGTAATATAACGTTATATTATGACGATTATTAAATTGATAAAATATGAGACTGTATTTTGGTTTAATACCTATGTTATATTCATAGAGCGTCCAAATACTGCAATAGGTTTATAAGTACCGTAGACTATAACCAGCCTCCAATTTCATATTACGGCCCTATTAGATTTATCAATTTTATTACACATGGGTTGGATATTAAAATAAAAACAAACTCATAAATAATAATACTTTATTTCAAAAAATATTTAATAGTGAGGTAAATTTATCGGTCTTCGAATTAAATTAACGAATATATTGAATATCGTACCACTTTGCATATAAAATAATAATATATGCTGACTTATTTATTAGAATATCTGCAATCTTTTGGTACCTCAAAGTCCAAATGCAAAGTCTTCAAAACCTTTAGACTTTTTATTTAGAGAATAAGATGAACAAGGATATTGCTAAATGGATCTTTTCAATTGTTAGCTAGAGGCAACCGAAATTAAATGCACTTTACCTTACCTTAGTACAAACCGTACCTCAGTATAATACGTACCTTAGTACATACCGTACTTTAGTACAAACCGTACCTTAGTATAAACCGTACCTTAGTACAAACCGTACCTTAGTACAAAACTGAGTAACCAAACTAATCATAATCCATCCATCTACGGAGCCGGCAAAAGCGGCAGAGCATTTCCTTATTTTTTCCCTCTGAGATCAACCCTCTTCCAGGGTATTCATTTCTAGCATCTTATCCTTTTCACTGGCATCTAGCAGCTTCGAATCTACACCCTTGAAATGACATTCTATCTCATACAGGGTCTTCCCTTTAGTCTCTGGCAGGAGGAAGTAGAGGAAAGCCCCGCAAAATGCGATGCACATGCCATAGACTAGGAATGTACCGTGCACGCCGATCTGTTTGAACGATGTCGGGGCAGTTTTCACCACAACGAAGAACATGATGGAGAGGAACATACCAGATATGCCGCCGCCTAAACTCCTGTACGCCAGCGGGAAGATCTCACCAGCTATAGCCCATGGGATAGCCAAAATCCCTAACGTTTTCCCAAATATATACGTCAAAGTCGGTATGACTGGTATCCATTTGTAATCCTCACTAATATAGCCAAAATCTCTAAGGTATAACAAGAGAGCGGTCGTAAACAAAGAAGTGACGCTGACTATGACGCCGATAAAAAGCACAGTGCGTCGGTTCAGTTTGTTGACGACAACACAAGCGATGATTGAAGTGACGAATCTAACTACGTCTACCATCAACATGCTTGTGTTCGCTTCTATAACTCCATCTGTGATCACATTCATCATAGGCACAGTATACGACGGGACCACAGTCATCCCAGATATCTGGAACAGTACAAACATGAACATCATAATGATAGTCGGCTTGTAAAACTCCGGTTTCCTTGCGATCGCCAAATAAACTTGCAACCTAGTTTTGCCGATGGTACTCTCAGCAGTTCCGATTCTTTGACTGTTAAGTAGAACCTCCAGTTCCTTCTCAGAGTCATGGTAGTGTCCACGGAGCCAACGGAAGCTTTTCCTGCATTCGTTGAATTTGCCTCTGGAAGCTAGGTAGGGTGGGGTTTCAGGGGATAGGGAGACTAGGATGAAGGATACAGCGTAGACGCTCCCACAGGCGATGGCGGCGGATCTCCAGTACAGCAGTGTTCCGAAGACGTGGGCGACGAGCATGCCGGTGGCGAAGGAGAAGGCGATGGTGGCCAGGAAGGCGCCACGGAGCTTGGGCGAGGAGTACTCCGCGATGGAGACGGGAGCTGACGCGGCCTGGAGACCCATTGCGAAGCCCTGAAACGTTTAAAATAGGGGTGATTAATGATGATTTCTAGTTAGTTTATTTCTCTGCAAGGCATTGTGCGACTTTTCAACTGCATCATTATTTCAATTTTAATTAAATTTTTGTTTGTTGTTTTGTTAATAGATCATGCACTAACAATTAATATTAAGTTATACTAACAAACTATGGATTTTTATAAAGTCTGAAATAATTTTTTACAATACAATACGATACAATACAATTATTTTGTACTTTTGTAGAAATAGTGTCTGAAGTGTCTCCCAAACTTTATCCTAGTAAATTTTTGATTGAATGACAAAAGAAGGTTTCAACGCACGCTGCTGCCCGTCCGTAGGATTTTTTCCCTTTGTCGCCTCTTACGACACTGTCGGGAGGAGATGGGGTGGTGCTATTCTAGTCAGCCGGCATCACACGGTAAGTGACCCGGCGACTAGCAATCCGGAATCGCAGGTCCGCTTGTACCAATATTTTTTTCAGAACTTATGTTCGAAATATAATTTGATATCCGGTTTCCTTCACCGAAAAGTGACTGGTAACACTTTTCGGTGAAGGAAACCGGACTAATCTCAACAAGGCCTAGTTTATCCTGAGGGTTGAAAGGTCAGATGGCAGTCGCTTTCGTAGAACTAGTGCCTACGTACCAAGCTCACATGAGCCGTGGCAAAATGTCGGGACAATAACGAGGAAGACGTGTGAAATTCTTAATAGTAATCGTTTATACCTTCAACCAAGCTCTAATTAATATTTACACCAGTACATAAATAGCGAACTTTAAATTGACTACAATTGATAGCGTCTCGTGATGGGGTCCGATTAAACGAGTGTGATTGGTACCAATCTACCATGTAACGGAGCCGATATGGTCTTACAGACAAAAGCTACTATAGAAAACAGATTTAAAAAAAAGAACGTATCTGATAGTGATTTTTTTTTGGACCTGGCTTAGGCTCTATAAACTGTTTGGAATATTAGATCGAGTGGACTGTGTGGGAGGAAGGTAGGCTGGGGAAAGTCCAGGACCCTTTCGCACCAGACTTGATTTGTACTGGAATACAGTACGGCTACTGAGTTTACGCTTCCAGAGAGATTGGTTGAGGCGGTCGCTAAAAAGTAAAATTTTAAATAACCGACACAGAATAATGCAAAAACTCGACTCCACTCGTTCCTTACGGAGCTCAATTACGTAATTACTTTTACAGCTTCCATGAATGCCGATGATTTCGCCAATGTCAAATTGATTGTAGGAAATCAGTAGAATTACATAGTTAGTTTGCTCTTAAAACATGCAGTTTTTCGGTAGTTGGCTTTGTAAAGTGGTAGCTGGAATTTACAAAAAGCTTCCAGGCGGCCGCGGCAACTGGACTGCCGTGTGTTGAGCAAATAGTGGTAAAATACGCTTTAAGATCAATTCTTCATTAAGTAGCTGCAAAATTCTGCGTCAGATCGCTTCATAATGAGCTGTCGATATTACTAAAAGAAACAAAAAAAAACTCAAGAGGACATCGCGATTATATGGCTCAATCGGAACTTTCTTCGTCAAACGATACTCTTTGCCTAGGATCTTATATTTCGTGTCAATTACGAGTAGAGTTGCCAGGTTTCCAACTGCTCATAGAAAGCTAAACACTTTGGAGACAGGTTAAAGCCCTATCCTTCCTCATTATGACAACACAGGTTTTGAGTTTTTGTTTTTTGTTGGTTTTGGTTTTGACATTTTATTTATTATTTTATTGTTTTTGTGGCTTTTTGTAGTATTTCTCTTGACGTAACAATTACACTCGAAGTTGTATATACCTAGGACAAACTATCCAGCTAGGAAGATCCAACTTCGAGAAAGAGGTCAATCGTCGAATCTGACTCGACTGGGCAGCGTTCGGGAAGCTACAACACATCTTTTCTTCCCATCCTCCCGCAGTGTCTCAAAACGAAGGTCTTCGACCAGTGTTCGCTTACTATGGGCATCCGGATCACCAAACTTAAGCAGTGGGCGGGGCACATTGCGCACCGGTGGCCGATGCGGCGGAAAGGTTCTGGAGTGGCGACCACGAACTGGAAGACGCAGCATAGGTAGGCTCCCACAAGGTGGACCGATGACCTAGTTAGAGTCGCGGGATACCGCTGGATGTGAAAGGCGCAGGATTGGTCTTCTTGGGTCGTTCTGGGGGAGGCCTATGTCCAGCAGTAGACGTGTTTCGGCTGGCATGATGATGATTATGATGATGATGATGATGATGAATATAAATATTGTTTCCGCGAACGGTCTCATAGCGAAGAGTCTCGACCAACATCTTGAGAGACTCTTGTGGTGGTTGTGGTTGGATCAAGGGTCAGATTCAGAAGGCGGTAATCCTGGACACGGTGCACATAGTCCGGCGGTTCCTCTCTCTGCAGCCCTAACCACCGGCAGCCTGGGCCCTGCCCCGTTGCCGACGGCACTCTAGGTTAGGTTTTTTATAATGTTTTTATTGTTTTGATACGTTTTAGATGTATTTTTATATTTTACTTTTATAAAAATGTTATAAAAACCTAGCCTAAGATATAAAATGAATAAAGAGAATTATATAAATGATAGTCAAACCTGTAAAGTCCTGCTGATCAACAGTGCAGTTGGACCTTTAGCTGCCACCATCAGCGCCCATCCCCCCAGCGCTGGTAGTGTGCTGAGCTGGTTGGTGAGCCGACGACCTAGCCGCTGGAGGCAGAAGGGGGCGGTGACGATCCCGGATATTAGAGCCAGGCCCAGGATCGATGCTGGAAGGAAGGGTTTGTATAGATCTTGACATGGGTATAAGAATACTTGCATCATCAAATTAGGTTAAAAACCCTAAGTTCTGAAAGGTTCAATATGTTTCTAATAGTGGTTAAAGTGAGCCTAAGAATAGTAATTTAAGAATTATAAAATTAATCGCGTTATAACCTGAGGTATATATACTTAAAGATCCGATCATTTCATTTTCATTTGTATGGAAAAAAAATGAAAACAATGAAAATAACAGTAATAACTATTACTAATATTTAATAATTTTTTTCGTAAAATATTTACTTTCCGATGCGATGACAAGTTTGTAAGATTTTTCATTTAATTATCTCATGATAATATTTAGAAGTGATATAAACAAAAGAATTGCCATTATAAGTTAATTGTTAGGTAACAATCTCAGGCAGAAAGACAGCAGTAAAACTACGGCGCAACTGTTGCAGTAACAAGCCACAGAACGCTATGTTTGTATTAACATGTAGACAACCCTCACCTATCCATGACTCGTGTTCGTCGGTGAGTTGCCGCACGGAGTTGGGTTCGCGCAACTGTTGCAGCAAGAAGCCACAGAACGCTATGTTTGTATTAACATATAGACAACCCTCACCTATCCACGACTCGTGTTCGACAGTATGTTACAGGCTGCAGCGTGGAGTCAGGTTCGCGCAAATGTTGCAGCAACAAGCCACAGAACGCTATGTTTGTATTAACATGTAGACAACCCTCACCTATCCACGACTCGTGTTCGTCGGTGAGTTGCAGCACGCAGTTGGGTTCGCGCAACTGTTGCAGTAACAAGCCACAGAACGCGATGTCTGTATTAACATATTAGACAACCGTCACCTATCCACGACTTGTGTTCGACAGTATGTTACAGGCTGCAGCGTGGAGTCAGGTTCGCGCAAATGTTGCAGCAACAAGCCACAGAACGCTATGTTTGTATTAACATATAGACAACCCTCACCTATCCACGACTCGTGTTCGTCGGTGAGTTGCAGCACGGAGTCAGGTTCGCGCAACTGTTGCAGCAACAAGCCACAGAACGCGATGTCTGTATCAACATATTAATTTATACAAGCCTCACCTATCCACGACTCGTGTTCGTCGGTGAGTTGCAGCACGGAGTCAGGTTCGCGCAACTGTTGCAGCAACACGCCGGGGAACGCGATGTTAGCGCCGGTGCCGATCATATACAACACCACACCGCTGACCGCCAGCGACTAGAAATAAAAATAATAGTATCTTCACTAATATTATAAAGGCGAAAGTTAGTGAATGTGTGAGTGTGTATGTTTGTTACTTCACGTCTAAACGGCTTTAATAAAATTTGGTATGGAGTTAGCTAACACCCTGGATTAACACATAGGCTACGTTATTCCCTAATAAACCGCGGGTAACACCGTGGGGCACAGCTAGTATTAAATATTGCTTGAAACTTCTCCCTGCGAAACGTGGAGCTTAATCGTGAGCCGTTACGGAGCGAGTATGTTGAGCAATATTCGATTAACTTGAGTTATACATTTTTCAATAAAATTACGGGTCAGGGTCTATTTCGTCAAGTGACAACCAAAAGTCACTAACTACTAAAAATAATTCGAGTCAATTATATCTTTTTTTCTTTCGATTTAAATATCAAAGATATTCGCTAGCAGACGTTTCTGCATAATTAAAAAAAAATTCATATATACTAAAAATAATTAAACAGAAAATCAACCTTATTCAGGTACTAATATGGTTCAATATGGCCATTAACTTGTGGTAGTATTAGTAAGTTTTAGTTGTCATCTGACGATTTCTAACCCTAACTTTGTTTCCGTACCTTACAACTTGTGTTCTAAATAAATTTAAAAAAGTTTCTACTACTTCAAAATGAAAATGCATTGTAATCTAATGACAGTGATGCACGTATCTGTTAGAAAGGGCTACCCTCTCTTTTAAGCTATATTTGCTTACTTGTCTCAAGAATGGCGAGACGCGCTGTTTCCTATAAGCCACGCCCTCCGACATGGCTGCCTGTGTGTTCTGCAGCTGTCTCCTGAAAAAACGAAACGGCAATTAGTTAATGACGCAATTAAACATACTTGTATCGGGTCGATTCGACCCGATGACGCGATAAAGGTGTTAAGTATTTTACTTTTTCTATTGGCGAATAGTTCAACAATCCCTGTACGTGATCGTACGGATATCGTGACCAAATACAGGTTTTGTTGACTTCCATGGACAACCCTGACCGGTGAGCAATTTGTAACAGCTGATTATAATATTTATAATGTAACATATAGAGGTGAAGGTTATTGTAAATGTCAAAAGGCAATTTCAAAAAAAGCTTTTGTGTGATTTAATATATGTATATTTACGCGACCGGTCTGGCCTACTGGGTAATATAATAAGTGACCTTGTCATAGACATGAAGCCGATGGTCCTGGGTTCAATTTATTTGTGTGATGAGCATAGATATTTGTTCGTGAGTTATTGGTGTTTTCTATTTATTTAAGTATTTGTATATTATATATATCGTTGGCTGAGTACCCACAACACAAGCCTTCTTGAGGATACTGTGGGGCTCAGGCAATTTGCGTAAGAATGTTATGTAAAAAAAAAAGATGTGCCATAGATTCTCGAACGCTTTATAAGTATCAAAATTGTCAATAAGTACCTACAACCTTAGGGACAGGTCATTGACCACGTAACCTTAATAAAATTAGCGATTTTTGCAGTTTTTGGTCTGACGCATTCTTAGCATAAAGACATTAAGGTGTGTTGGGAGTTGGGATCATGTTTATGAATGATAAATAATGAATACGAATAATTTGGAGTAGATTTATTTAAAGGAGTAGATTTGTAATGTTTTAGGTTATAACTTTAGTCTCTCACTTGGCAGCAAAGTGCCGTGATACCATCCCAACGATCAAGATCACTCTTTGAACCACTCGCTATGCTCGAGTCTAATTAGCACGAGAAGGTAAACATTAACTTTGCTCCCGTGTATAAAAAATAACTTGTTACGTCGTATGCGCTCGCGCCGCTGTCTACCACTACAAATACCAAATCATGTGACCACGTCTCACCACTTTCCCCGCTAGCTGCTAAGTCTATTAGTCTACTTTAACATATACACACAAAGACCAGTTAAAGAATGGTCGTCCCATCTCTGCTACGATTTGAGTAAGCGTAACAAAATAAATAAATAAATATTTCGGGACAATCTTACACAAATCGACTCTTAGGACTAGGACTATCACCCTAGGGTGATGGCACCAATGTTGGACACTTTAAGTTGACAGGCACCAGTGATAGACAGTTGGTTCTTAATTCAAAAATCATAACGTTATAAATTGAATATTTACCAACAAATACACAACACTTGACTCCTTTGAAATAAATAAACACTAATGTTCATTATGGTTCCTTGTCCATTACTGGCGCCGTCACCCTAATGTAAGCTCAGTAAGGCTTGTGTTGTAGGTACTAGACGACGATAATATATAATAGAAAACACCCATGACTCAGGAACAAACATCTGTGCTCATCACACAAATAAATGCCCTGCCTGGGATTCGAACCTAGGACCATAGGCAGGGTCACTACCCACTAGGCCAGACCGGTCGTCAAATAAATATATCTATGCCTTATAAAAACTCGATTTTGGAAATATTGTTATCGACTTTATCTCATTCATCGTAAGTCGTACACTTCTGGACTATTCCTCCCCCATATATGACTGGTAACATATCATTGGCTGAATACCTATAACACATACAACACAACACTTCTTAAAGTTACCATGGGACTCAGTCAATTTGTAAAAGGATGTCCTGCAATCATTTAATACAATTAATATATCTGTGTTGCCCGATAGTTGTGTTTAAAAATGATTTAAATAACCACAATGGTTGACCACAAAACTTACAAAATCAATAAGTAAAAGAGGAAGAATAACGCAATATAATTAAAACATGACAGTCTTTATTATTAATTGGTCCCGCAATAGTAAGCAGTTGTCTAGGTTATGAAAGACAGGCAAAAATATGCTTGCTCAACGCTTAGGTAATAAGTAAGTAAAAGTTTAATTACTTAAAGGTGGTTTTAATTATTAATTAATAATATTCAATACAATATTATAACATTTCAAATAGAAAAATAATGATTAAATCTATATTTGACGATCGGTCTGGCCTAGTTGGTGTGAGTGTAAGAATGAGTGAGAGACCCTGCCTATGAAGTCAATGGTCCTGGGTTCAAATTCCAGTCTGGGCATTTTCTTGTGCGATGAGCACTGATATTTGTTCCTGAGTCATGGGTGTTTTCTAAGTATTTAAGTATTTATATGTATCTATCTATTATATATATATCGTCGTCTAGTACCTACAACACAAGCCTTACTGAGCTTACTTACGTAGGACTAGGTCGATTTCTGTAAGATTGTCCCGAAATATTTATTTATTTAATTACATATGACCTATGACAAAAGGGAAAACTTAAAATCTAATGATATTGTCTTCGGTTGCCGCGATAATTACTCATGAAATAAAACAACTAAAACGGATTAAATCGCGTATACTAATTTAAACTTCATCCCGACGTTTCGAACCCTTTAGCAGCGTTCGTGATGGTCATCGGGTGATCAATTAGTATACGCGATTTAATCCGTTTTAGTTGTTTTATTTCATTTAAATCTAATTCTAAAGTTGGCCCCTGTGGCATGGTCCGAGGATGCTGGCAGCGTTTCCTCGCTGAACTGCAATGCTTATCACTAAACAGTATATACTCATATTAAAGCTGAAGCGAATGTTATAAACATGGAAGTTACTAAAAAGAGTTGAATATAGGTAAATAACTAGATGATGCCCGCGGCTTCGCCCCCATGAAAATGTAATATATTGAGTCTTCCCGTGGGAATGAGATGTTTTCCCGCTGGAAAAAGTAGCCTAGGTCACTCTCCATCCCTTCAACTATCTCCACTTAAAAATCACGTCAATTCGTCGCTCCGTTTTGCCGTGAAAGACGGACAAACAAACAGACACATTTATAATATAAGTATGGATTTCCGTTGAATTTGAAACAAACATCTGTGCTCATCACACAAATAAATGCCCTGCCTGGGATTCGAATCTAGGACCATCGGCTTCATAGGCAGGGTCACTCACCCACTAGGCCAGACCGGTCGTCAAATAAATATATCTATTTATTATAAAATCTCGATTTTGGAAATATTGTTATCGACTTTATCTCATTCATCGTAAGTCGTACACTTCTGGACTATTCCTCCCCCATATATGACTGGTAACATATCATTGGCTGAATACCTATAACACATACAACACAACACTTCTTAAAGTTACCATGGGACTCAGTCAATTTGTAAAAGGATGTCCTGCAATATTTTAATACAATTAATATATTTGTGTCTCCCGATAGTCGTGTTTAAGAAAGATTTAAATAACCACAATGGTTGACCACAAAACTTACAAAATTAATAACTAAAAGAGGAAGGATAACGCAATATAATTAAAACGTGACAGTCTTTATTATTAAATAGTCCGCAATAGTAAGCAGTTGTCTAGGTTATGAAAGACAGGCAAAAATATGCTTGCTCAACGCTTAGGTAATAAGTAAAAGTTCAATTACTTAAAGGGGATTTTAATGATTAATGAATAACATTCAATACAATATTATAACATTTCACATAGAAAAATAATTATTAAATCTATATTTGACGATCGGCGTGGCCTAGTTGGTGTGAGTGTAAGAATGAGTGAGTGACCCTGCCTATGAAGCCGACGGTCCTGGGTTCAAATCCCAGTAAGGGCATTTATTTGTGTGATGAGCACTGATATTTGTTCCTGAGTCATGGGTGTTTTCTAAGTATTTAAGTATTTATATGTATCTATCTATTATATATATATCGTCGTCTAGTACCTACAACACAAGCCTTACTGAGCTTACTTACGTAGGACTAGGTCGATTTCTGTAAGATTGTCCCGAAATATTTATTTATTTAATTACATATGACCTATGACAAAAGGGAAAACTTAAAATCTAATGATATTGTCTTCGGTTGCCGCGATAATTACTCATGAAATACAACAACTAAAACGGATAAAATCGCGTATACTAATTTAAACTTCATCCCGATTCGAACCCTTTAGCAGCGTTCGTGGTCATCGGGGTCAATTAGTATACGCGATTTAATCCGTTTTAGTTGTTTTATTTCATTTAAATCAAATTCTAAATTTGGCCCCTGTGGCATGGTCCGAGGATGCTGGCAGCGTTTCCTCGCTGAACTGCAATGCTTATCACTTAAAAGTATATACGAATACATACTCATACTAAAGCTGAAGCGAATGTTAAAAACATGGAAGTTACTAAAAAAAGTTGAATATAAGTAACTAGATGATGTCCGCGGCTTCGCCCGCATGGTTAGAGGAAAATGTAACATATTGAGTCTTCCCGTGGGTATGAGATGTTTTCCCGCTGGAAAAAGTAGCCTAGGTCACTCTCCATCCCTTCAACTATCTCCACTTAAAGAATCACGTCAATTCGTCGCTCCGTTTTGCCGTGAAAGACGGACAAACAAACGGACACACTTATAATATAGTATGGATTTCCCTTGAATTTGAACCCGGGACCTTGTGTATGCATACATATACAGGCGACCAGGCTAGGCATATATTAAAAATCGGACTACCCTGTAAAAAAATATAGTTAGTCATACATAAAAACTATATACATATATAAAATAAGGTTTTATTGCTAGCGAATATCTTCATCATATTTAAATCGAAAGAAAAATTGGACTCGAACCCACTAGTACTGGATCACTAGCCCAGTGCTAATCGAGTACCTGGTCTATTGGTAAGTGACCCTGCCTATAAAGCCGACGGTCCTGGGTTCAAATCCCAGTAAGGGCATTTATTTGTGTGATGAGCACAGATAATTTGTCCCTGAGTCGAGCAATATTAGACTTATAAAACGTGAGTTACCCGCTTCTATACAATAAATACTAAACATATACTATAGTCTATACTTTTAGGTAGTTAAAAAAGGATAATAATCTTGACATTGTCTTATTATTGAAAATCACTTGAATATAAATCATTTATGAATCACATCTGATTATTTACAATATTTTGCTTTCGTAAGTAATAGTCACTGATTTTTATAAAGCGTTTTTCAATAAAAAGACATCTCAAGAGTGTTTACCTTTTTTTAACTACCTAAAAGTATGAACAGCAAACAGACTTACTTTGCAAAAACCGCACAAAACGAAACTTGATCATCTAATAACACGCACCAACTATAACGTGATACAACGTGTGGTAAAAAACTAAATATTAAACACTAAAATCTGCCGTCTGCTCTGACCTCTCTATTATATGCTAATGCCATGGAAATAAGACGGCAAGGCATGTGTCAAGAAAGTTAGAATGTTTGTAACACACGTAATACGGTATATATGTAGCTAGGAGAGTGGGAGAACTGTTGGAAGATAAGGCAAGGCTGTGGAAAAATAGTAGATTGTGTCACAAGGGAGCAAAATTACATGTTTACGGCGAAGGCGTAGGATCCTAAACGAAGGTAGGCGTCTATAATAGAATCCTGAGCGCACCGAGGTAATCTAAAATAGACGCCTGGGCGTAGTGAGGGATTTTAAAATAGACGCCTGGGCGTAGTGAGGGATTGAAGTGTAAGAAATTTTGTAATTAGAAATTTTGTAGCCATGTGACACATACTGTTTTTCACACCAACGGTAAAGAAAATAAAATATCATTTGTAACTTGTTTTAATTGTATTTATAGTGAATATATCGTAAGTGGGAACGAGACAATGGTATCGAAACTTTTATTTTTGTACTTTAGTCAGTCTTCATCCGAGACAACGAGGACAACGTCGTCCTCGAAACGTCGGAGGTAATTTTTAATGTGTATTATTTTGTAATATTATTTTGAATCCTTTGGACGAAGCGTACATTGCTGATATTTATCTCTGGTTCTTGAATTTCTTTTTGTTGTAAATTATATGTTAAAAATAAACTTGATATTATCCATTCTCTATATAGGATGAATGAACACTATGATTTTCCTTCTTGTCTATGTTTTTGCTCCGAGCGCCTACGTGTAATTTGTGCTGTCCCGTTATTATTATACACATTTTATATTTTACGCTTTATAACATATCTTTTACTATTTTAATCAATATCTATAAGGGTATTAAAGTGTTTATAAAATCAATTCAAATCGATACAATCGCTTTTTATTTAATGATCTCACCGATTCATTTTTATAGTTTTTATATGTGGTTAAGTCCCGTTTATTTTGTAATAATATTATTTTGTATCCTTTGGACGAAGCGTGTGTTGCTGATATTTATTTTTGGTTCTAGATTTGGTTTGTTATTTGTATTAACTGTGGGTTTTTCGTTAATAAACATTTTATTATCAACAGTTTTGTTAAATTCATTCTAAGCACTCAGATTTGGGACATGGAAGTATTTTTATTCTTTGACAGTGAATTTTTGCAATTGTTTGATATGTTTTCTTATAGATTAACGCATTTATATATGTTTAAGATTTTTTGTAATAATGTTTTGATAAAATAAGTCCCGCCGAGTTTCATGACAAAAAACTCAAAATGCTTCTCGGGTCAGAGAATTAAAAACGGTGTAGTTTTTATTTTTCACTTTTACTGAAAAGTGCCTGAATAAATGTTCGTTTGAGTTTGACAGTTAAGTGAATAATTTTGAAGTCACTAGGCTATATGTTTAAAGTAGTTACCTTATTAGGATAGAGGTTTCACCATTTCTGTCTGTCGCCGGCTTTGATCAGTGGCCGTTTGTACTAGAGAGCTGTAATTTGGTACAAATATGTACGCGGACAAATTGGACAAATAAAAAAATTAAATATTATATTTATTTTGTTTTGTCCCTACATTGGTACACCTATTATTGATTCAGCCGCAAAGTGTGAGGTGTCGCTTAGATACGTATTAGAAAAAGAATAAGGGTTAGCCGTAAACATTGGTAAAGTGTATATTTTAGAGAGCAATCCCTCTGGCAGTTTAAAAAAAATGTCCGTCTCTATTGAATTTAATGAGAGGTAGGGCACAGCGATGACCATCACGCTTGAATCTGGGGCAGCCCAACTGGGGAAGTACCTCCTAATTACAGAAGACCACAGCCATAATAGCACTGCTACCTTTCAGGTATGTAGTGTTGTCTTCCTGATGATGAGTACGAGTAAGGTTCCCAGAGCTCGGGGGGGTTGCCCCCTTAAAGGCCGGCAACGAACTTGTGACTCCCCTGGTGTTGCGGGTGCCCATGGGCGACGGTAATTGCTTACCATCAGGCAATCCGTCTGCTCGTTTGCCGCCTATGACATAAAAAAAACTACAAGTCCAAAAATATGAAATAATCATTAATAGAGCTTTATAAAGAATTTAAGGGAAAATGTCTCTTCCGTACACGGAACAATGGTGTTCCGGACATTTGGGAGGCGTACGCGGAGCCGGATCGAGCCAACGCGCAGAGGCCCTTTCGACAATTTAATGAAATGTAAGGGGTACACTAAGCGGATGTTGCCCCTGTCCGTATCATGGGACGCGCACAAAGACAGCACCCGCCATGGTGTAAGGACTATTGAGTTATAATGAAATCTAAAATGTACTAGGCTATTGGCTGGAAAGGATGGACTAGCTACTGGGCTATTGGATAAAAAACCGGACGTCTGCCTAATAAAATGGTATTCAATTTTATTTTATTAAGGGAAAATTATTATTAACCTGATTGATTGAAAGTTTTTGAGTTAAGGTTCGATAACTACGGAACCCTACATTGCGCAAGGTCCGACAACATTGGCCGGTTACCAACCGGTTACTAATTAAGATTTAACTTAGATTCGTAGTTAATACATTACATAATTATTTCTTATATCGTCCATTTATTTGAATGTGGACGGCGCAGGATCCGTCTTCTTGGGTCGTTCTGGGGGAGGCCTATGTCCAGCAGTGGACGTCTTTCGACTGATGATGATGATGATGATTGTCCATTCGTTAAATAAAATATCAGTAATATTTTCTAAATTACATATAATTCATCATATTTACCATATACCGATATTACCTATAGAGATTTTCATGTATGTTTAAGATTTTTTTGGTTATACTGTTTTGAAAAAATAAGTTCCGCCGAGTTTCTTGCCGGTCATAAAAGTCAAAATGCTTCTCGGGTCAGAGGTGGGTTAGAACCGGTGTAGTTTTTATTTTTCTCTTTTAATACTCGACGTGTAAAAGTGCCCTTGGGGCCTACATACTGAATAAACGTTTGAGTTTAAGAAATATCAAATAACATTAGTTCAATAACAAAGTGTCAATAGTTTTTTTTTATTAAGTAAGGTGACGGCACCAGTAATGGACAAGGAACCAATCATGAACATTAGTGCTTATTTCAAAGGAGTTAAGTGTTGTGCATTTGTTGGGACTTATTCAATTTATAACTTCATGATTTTTGAAATAAGAACTAAGTGTCCATCATTGGTGCCTGTCAGCTTAAAGTGTCTGACATTAGTGCCATTACCATAACAATATTTTTCAAATTCAAATATATTTTTCGAAGTACTAATGAAGACTTCATAGTATGTTATTGTGTATATATAGTGTGTATGTATTTTTATTCGTCATTAGTCTAAAACTAAATAAAACTGATACACATTCTAAAGTCTTCTTTGCTATTTTTGACATAGTCGCCAATCTTTTTGATTCTAAGCACGTTTCTTTTGCTTGAATTGTCGAATAATATTATGGCCGGTCATAGTTTAGTATCCCTTGTATAATTAATGTTACTGTTAGTCTAGAAAGAAACAATGGAGTGTATTAATAGCAAGATTCTTAGAAATAATAGATCCATAATGTCCATAGAAAGCTACATTTGAACAATCTGTCTAATGGCCTGTTTTCGGTACTACGGTGACGCAGAGCCATCTATGGATACATGTTGAGTTATTTTGACAGCGCGACAACTCCATAAACTAGCTTGTCTGTCACTCTCATGACACCTTAATTGGAGTAAAAGAGAAAGATGCCCGAAATATACGAACTTCGACGTTCACGGTACCGCTCGTGAGACGGGAGACCTAGTTCTGTTAAACGGGATAGATGGCGCTAGGGGATTAAGCTGAATGAGGGGAACGCGGTTTTTATATATTTACTAGCTGACCCGGCGAACTTCGTACCACTTAAAAAGCGACAAAAGTAGTAATAGCTTTCAAAAATAACGGGGTTTTGTGATTTTTTCGTACTCATGTCTTAATCAGGGCTATGACGATTCCAATCAATCCAAAATCATTTTAATCGGTTCAGTCGTTCTCGAGTTATAAGCGGTTGAACAAACCCCATTTTATTTTATATATATATTTATTATACATTGTATAACGATTATTTATATGAATCGCTATTACTACGCTGCTTTCTTAACAATAATGTCGTGTCGCGAACACCTCGGTCGCATTGTTACTTCTGCTGCTAACTGTACTAATACAATACAGATTACAGTTCTATAAAATAAACATAGAGGTTAGCAAACCTACTAACATTATCTCTATTGGGTTAACACTTCACAATTATATCATTTTAAGTAGTATTATTGCAGTTTAGGGACTATACCCAGGGTATTGTCCCGGTGGAAATCGAAATTCACAAACGAACGATTGTCTCTGTCACGCCTTAATTGTAATGATGATGAATGAGAAACATGGACAAAATTATTTTTATTATGCAGAAACGTCTGCTAGCGAATATCTTTAATATTTAAGTAAAATGGATCCAGTGGTTCTGGGTTAGAGTCCCGCTTCCAGTCGATTTTTTCTATTTTTCTTTCGATTTAAATATCGAATGCACAAAATTCTCCAACTTTGGAGTAAGCCCTCAGAAATCACCGGAAGACGGGCGTACATTAGAGCGAAACATACTGCGATTTATAACCCGCATAGCAAACGTGTATGGCATTAAGCCCCATGTAATATTGGGGAGGCGTATGCCCAACGGTAGCCTTGCATGTGTGATAGATAAACATAATCTTTATTTAAATACTTCCTAGCCCTGTAGGCCTAGCACATGTAGGGCGCGATATCTCGAGCCGAGAAAGTCTACCCGTCCTTTGCATAATACAGTAAGAAACATGAACATGTTTTGGACCCGGGTATGTCCTTAAACTACGTCCAACAGTGAGAGGTAGGGCACAGCGATTACCATCACGCTTGAGTATGGGGCAGCCCAGCTGGGGAAGTACCTCCTCCTTACAGAAGACCACAGCTATAATAGCACTGCTACCTTTCAGGTATGTAGTGTTGTGTTCCTGATGGTGAGTAAGGTTCCCAGAGCTCCAACCCTCTTTAAAGGCCGGCAACGCGCTTGTGACTCCCCTGGTGTTGCGGGTGCCCATGGGCGACGGTAATTGCTTAACACCAGGTAATCCGTCTGCTCGTTTGTCGCCTATGTCATAAAAAAAAAAAATAGGTCGGACGGTACGGTACGGTAGGACGGGTAGTGGAAGTGGATACTGTCGCGCCCTTCATGTGTCAGGAAGTCCCTTTAATGGCATATAACCTTAGCCTCTAATACTGTGTGACACTAGTTTATCATAATATAAACAGCTACATGCACGCACATGCATATCCGCTATTAGACTAATAATATGAAAGCAATAAGTATAAAGCTTAAATAAATTTAAGATTTCGCCATGTACTAGACCGCGACGAGTGGTTATAGCGAGGGGAGGCCTTTGCCCAAAACAGTGGGACACAACATAGGCTACGTAAAAAAAAAATATTCGTTTTTAGCAATTTGTTTAGCACTATTAAATTCGAACTCAAAAACGTCTGTTTTCGTTATTATGTAGCGCAGCGTCATCTATGGATACATGTTGAGTTATTTTGCCAGCGAGACATCTCCATAGAACTGCTGCTGTTAAACGTAGATGGCGCTAGTGCGTTTGCCAGCATGAGCAGAACGCATCAGAGTACCTAGTCAATTCTCCTCATTTCCTCCCGCGGGTATCGTAAGGGGCGACAAACGGAAAAAAACAACTATTGGCCACAGCCAGCAGCGAGCGAAGAAACCGACTCAAAAGCTACCGTGATCGCCAACCCGCCTGTCGAGCGGGGCGACTATAAATAATAAATAAATAAATAAATATTTCGGGACATTCTTACACAAATCGTCCTAGTCCCACGGTAAGCTCAATAAGGCTTGTGTTGCAGGTACTAGGCGACGATATATATAATAAATAGATACATATAAATACTTAAATACATAGAAAACACCCATGACTCAGGAACAAATATCTGTGCTCATCACACAAATAAATGTCCTGACTGGGAATCGAACCCAGGACCTTCGGCTTCATAGGCAGGGTCACTACCCACTAGGCCAGACCGGTCGTCAACTACCTAACTATACCTTCCAATATGATACAAAGTCATATTTGGGGGATACCTATGTCCAGC
Organism: Grapholita molesta; assembly: GCA_022674325.2. Taxonomy (NCBI): domain Eukaryota; kingdom Metazoa; phylum Arthropoda; class Insecta; order Lepidoptera; family Tortricidae; genus Grapholita; species Grapholita molesta. Next base: position 10,801,712 of record CP053142.2, on the reverse strand, counting down.
AGTGGACGTCTTACGACTGAAACGATGAATAAAATATTACACAACCTGCTTTGTTGAAGTTAGGCCAGATAATAGTACATTTCGATACTAGTAAAAGAAAATGTTTTCGACGAGGGTGACAATCACCCGAGTCTTAAATAAGTTTTTTCACGTGTATCGAACCCAATTTTTCATAGCAAGTTCCTTAAAAAGAGAAATTTACGCAAAGTGCACATTTTACGCACTAGTGAAGAAAATTAATTAACACGCAAAATACGAGTGTCATTGTGGCACAACACCATGTGCGAATTTAAAGAAATTAGAAAATTAATAAATAAAAGAGTATCGTAAAGAAGTAAGAGTAAAGAGTACAATTTTGTACCGTTTGGCGTAGAAACTCTAGATCCATGGGATCCCAGCGCGCACTAACTGTTTCTTCTACTTCACGAATCGCGAAGCGTTTGGTTGACGTAACTGGTGACCGAATAGCTGTTGGCTTGCTATAACGACAACATTGCAATATAACTAGGAAATGTCGCTGGCATCTTAGGTATAATACCTCAATAGCATATTTTAGATTTAATTCTAGTGTTTGTACAGTTGTTTTAATTCTTACGTGTATATTATTTGTAAATTAATTTTATTCCGATCTCAGGCTGAGTTATGTTAACAAAACAATCTGGTTCTATTAAATTCTTACTTAAAGGAAACGATCGATAATTGGTTGCTATCGACTTAAGGCGATAATGTATGGTATACGTTTTGATGCGATGTTGTTGAAAAAAATAGAAAACAAATACTAAAACGTTATCAACTGTTTCTTGTTTTACCTACTATTGATTGATTTCATTGACACAGTCCGAAAGACTGCTTTGGTTTTACAAGCTTTTATTTAACATGCAATGTAAGTACGTACAACAACTTACAAGATATGGAATGACAAAGTCGCGTTTCTTGGCCTTGCTGGTAGGAGGAATAATGACTGGAGAACGCATCCGCGTGCGCCAGTTACGGATAAAGATATTCTGGATTTTGTAACCCAAAATGTAACAATTCTATAGTTTTCCTTTACATGACATTCTTTATAACAAAAATATTAGCTTATTCTATATTCTTTACCGCAACTTTGGTTGAAAACCCAAGAAAACTCCAATTGTATTTGTTTGTTCCCCTCCAACTTTGACAGTTCTGAAGGGTACGGTTTGAAGGGGAACAAAAATGTGTGAAACTATGACAAGGACGTACGAAAATAGTGTCGTCTCTGCCATACATATGGTACATAAGACCATCCCTTTTGATCGTGGTATTATTACGCTCCGTCTAGTTAAATGGTATTTCTATGACTTGCTGGCTATTTCCCTCTTTTTGCTCGTATGTGGCGCAGCGCCATCTATGGATACATGTTGAGTTATTTTGACAGCGAAACATTTCTATAGAAACTAGTACTGCTGTTAAACATGATAGATGTCGCTATTGTGTTTGCCAGGATGCGGGGCACGCGGTTTTTTGTCATTCCATGTATTGTATGTTTTCTTATACAATAACGCAATTTTATGTACGTATTTTTTTTAAATACTGTTTTGAAAAAAGAAGTCCCGCCGAATTTCTTGCCGGTCATAACAGTCATAATGCTTTCGGGGTCAGAGGTGTAGGGTTAGATAAGTCAGTTTTCATTTTTCTCTTTTAATTTTTATATGCTCAACGTGTAAAAGTGCCCTTGTGGCCTTCTTACTGAATAAACTTTTGATATTTAAGTTTACTGAATATTATCAAGCGTATTATCAAGGCACAGACGAAGGTCAACAATTTTCATAGGTTTGTTACGGATATAATTAATTAAACTAGTTAAGTAGGTACTCGTAGTTAAATACTTTAAATAAAGGTTTATATGTTACTATATGACCCGTTGAACTTCGTAACACCCGTAACTTCTCTTTTTATCTTATTATGGTTATAAATTGGAATGTCAATGATTGACAGGTAGGAACAATTTGTATGAGAATAAATAATCACTGTTTTCTAATTATCATCACAATATTTCCTAAACACACTGCCTAAACCTTCTGCGGTTTAATACAAACATTTCAATACCAAAATTACCTAAATTGGTTCAGCGATTGTCGATGGGTCACTAACAAACGCATTTCATTTTTATATAATTATGTAGAAGATTATAATATTGTAATTGTTGTATATTAAATAATATATGAAAGATGTATAACGGTAACAGAGGCAAGTAGTGAGTAAGTAACGAAGGTTAATATATAATTAAAGAAAGTGCCAGTCTAACGATTCAGCGAGGAAATGATGCCAGCATCTTCGGTACTATGCCGCAGGGGCCTTTTATAGATTTATATTAGTTTTAGTTCAATTTATTGTTAGTTTTAATGTTATATTACGTATTTAATTGTTTCAAGCATAAAATAAATAATACATAAATAGTACAAATACAAGAAATTTACAGATACTGATATGATGATGATGAAATACACTGATAGTTGTTACCGTCGTGAGGCAGAAACGGTTGAGATAAAATCACGCCCTGACCCTCTGATAATGTCAACTGATAGCGGTATCAGCGCAGTTCGTACCTGGCCTGGTACCGCGAACATCGAAGTTCGTATATTTCGATCATCTTTCTCTGTTACTCCAATTAAGGCGTCATGAGAGTGACAGGAACAATCGTCCGAAATTCATGAATATCGTTTTTCGTCGTAGCGCCGCTGACACGCTAAAGGTGAGGATGCTGTAGAAAACTAGATATATGTGATTGTAAATTATTATATATTTGTATTTTGTTTTACCTATATTTTAATAATTTATCTACCAATCTAGTATCCCACAAATCAGAAATCATCAAAATCTGCCGGGTGGGTTTCTTGAGTTATAAATTGTATACGTAACCCGACTTTGTTTTATATAAATATTAGATGAGAACCCGACTTCACTCGAGCAAAATAAATGTTCACGAACGAAAATAGTTATTACCCGTCACTGTCAATCAAGAAAATAAATATGGCCGACCATTCGTTAAAAATTAACAACTTCTAAACGCAAAATACGTGACAATACGAATTTTGTAACCTTTTATTTTTTACGCTCTTTGATTTAAATACAAATTCGTTCGGGTCTATCTCGTCGGAATTATTAATATAGATAGAAGATAGAAAGAAATGTCGTCATGTCTACGTGATTTAAGTTTGCTAATCGTAAAACTAATAAAATCGCAAACGAAAGATTTATTCGACATGCCATCGAAGTGCCGTAACCAAATTTAATCACATAGCGATAAGAAATATACATTTTTACTGCCTATAACTCGTTTGTAAAGCCTTGAACTATATATTTTTTGTTTTTCAAACAGTAAATCAAGTTAGGCTATAATTGGGTCAATCCGCTTTACGTATCCCTGTGGTTGACATAGTAACAGTCTTCTGGACAACTGTTATAAGAGCTGATTTTAGATAAATAAAAAATATTTCGGGAAAATCTTACATAAATCAACCCAGTCCCACAGTAAGCTCAGCAAGGCTTGTGCTGTAGGTACTAGACGACGACACTTATGATAGATAGATACATATAAATACTTAAATACATAGAAAACACCCATGACTCAGGAACAAATATCTGTGCTCATCACACAAATTTTGGACCCAGGACCTTTGGCTTCATAGGCAGTGTCACAGACTGGTCATATCATTGCGATGCCGAAGCCGCTTCCCAAGGGTGGCCATCATGCTTATGGCATTTAAATGCAAGGACATTAAATACTTATGTTTTACATGGTATTTTCTGTAAAGATGGATATATATAAAGTAACAAAACATGTGACGTGATATCCGAGATTAGGCACAAATCTAAAAAAGGCCCTTGAGGCATTGTACCAAGGATGCTAGCGGCATTTCCTCGTTGTATCGCTATGCTGATATGCGAAAAAGCCGCCAGCTCTTCGGTCACCAGCTACGACGCTTTGCGACTTTTGCAACAAGTTTACTTACGTTTAAGTACACATTAAATAATCTAATAAACTATTTTGTTTTTCCTTAAACTTTGAATGTTTCATCTTAAATAATTTGTTTTTTGCCGCAATGAGGAAAACCTTTTGAGGAAACGGCACCTCAATTAGGCGCAGATTTCCTCTGAGTTTGATAGTCGCTTTAGTAAGAAATAATGTCTAATCGAAATCTTCGACGCGAGGTCTGGCCTAGCGGGTAGGATTGCCTATGAAGCCGATGGTCCTGGGTTCAATTCCTAGTAAGGTCATTTATTCGTGTGACAAGCACAGGTATTTGTTCCCGAGTCATGCGTTTTTTTTATTATGTACTAGCTCTTTCCCGCGGCTTCGCTCGCGTTAAGAAGTATTAAAGATATTTTTAGCACACTATCTTTCAAAACGTAGTTTTATATGCATGCATGCTTTTTGTTCGGAAAATGCCGTTTGATTCACAAATGCCTACGTCATAGTAGCTTTATGCATGCAAAGTTTCTCTTAAAATTGACAGTGTTTCATACAAAATTTCATCCCCTATTTTATCCCCTTGGGGGTAGAATTGCTTAGCGGATGCCTACGTCATACATAACATCTACCTGCATGCCAAATTTCAGCCCGATCCGTCCAGTGGTATGGGCTGTGCGTTGATAGATCACTATGTCAGTCAGTGAGTCACCTTTGAGTTATATATATTTAGATTTAAGTATTAGTATATTATATTTATCGTTGGCTGAGTACCCACAAGTCCCACAACACAAGCATTCTTGCCTTGTGTATAAATTGGCCATTTTTAAAGGCTAATCGAAGATGTAATCTTGCTCATGCTTGCGGTGATATTTTCCTCAACTTTCCGGATCCATGGATATAATTATTTAGGTACTTTATTACAAATAACTGTAAAAAACTACCAGCAGCGGCGCGTCAAATTATATCCAAGAGAAGTCGGGAAGCCTGAATAATAATTATATCTTTTTCACTTAGTGGTTTCTTCGGAAGATCAGCGCTGGCTAACGCTGGCATCATGCTGAGAAGAGACCAATTCGTGACATATTTCTGTTTTATTTTATTTTTCTATTATTTGCCTCTTTTTTTTATGTCATGAATAAAGATTTTTCTTCTTCTTCTTCTTCTTCTTTTTCTTTATGGAAAACTGCTCTACTATCTGAAAGTTAGTCAAGCCGACATGAATCGAGTTCTAAGGACGCGCCGCCACTGAAAACTACTTTTTTTTTATTTATTATGGAATTAACCTTCACCGATGTCTTGAAGTGTATGTCATTTTCGAAATATCGAAGATAATATTAATGTTTATATACGACAACTGGTCCGGCCTAGTGGGTAGTGACTCTACCTATGAAGCTGAGGGTCCTGGGTTCAAATCCGAGTCAGGGCATTTATTTGTGTGTTGAGCACAGATATTTTGTTCCTGGGTGTTCTCTATGTATTTAAGTATTTATATGTATCTATATTATATATCGTCGTCTAGTACCTACAACACAAGCCTTAATGAGCTTACCGTAGGAATATTTCGATTTGTGTCAGATTGTCCCGAAATATTTATATATTTGTATTTTTTTTTGACAAAAGTGGTAAACGAGCAGACGGATACGCGATCATTTCCCGTTTACTTTGTAATCGTGGGTGAAAAATGCATGTTTAAATGGTAATGATTTACTTATTTACAATTTGACTAATTATCACGGTGCATATTAATATACGATATTATGATAACATTCATGGCTAATAGAAAACGAAAAGAATTTACATTCATAGCTTCGCAATTTTAAAGAACAGCTTTTTTTTTTATGGCAAAGGTGGCAAACGAGCAGACGGATTGCCTGATGGTATGCAATTACCGTCGCCATTGGGCACTAGCAACACCAAGGGAGTCACAAGCGCGTTGCCGATCTATAAGTGGGTTGGAGCTCTGGGAACCTTATTCACCATTAGGAACACAACACTACATACCTGAAAGGCAGCAGTGCTATTATGGCTGTGGTCTTCTGTAAGGAGGAGGTACTTCCCCAGTTGAGCTTCTCCAGATTCAAGCGTGATGGTACTTCGCTGTGCCCTACCTCTCATTTTTGGACGTAGTTTAAGGACATACCCGGGTCCAGCTATGGTTTTATTGTCATTGCATATACATTCCTGATTAGTTCAAATATGCGATAATTATCTACTAATATATTTTTTCACTGCACACGACCTAACTTCTACATATAATATTATTTTGTCATGTGTCAAATATTTTTATTGCTTCAAAATTCAGTTGTCAGTCAGCCATGTTTGTTTACTTATTTTCGTTTTCTATTGACCTTTAATATAGGGTTTTTACAACGACGGTGGCAAACAAGCACACGGCCCGCCTTATGGTAAGCTGTAGCCAATGGACGCCTGCAACTCCAGAGGATTCACATCGTTGCTAACCCTTTAAGAAACTATACACTCCCGTTTTGAAATAACCCCTGAAGTATCGATGGAGTTACAACGTTCAGTATCAGTGGCTCCATACAAGCCGGTTCCCGCCGGCTTGACAAATTTTCCCATACAACAGTTTTCCGTGTGCTCATGTAAAAAAAAAACCAAAGTCGTGCTCAAAAATCATTTTGCCCGCCGCCATTGGTAGGTAACCTAATCAAGTTTTTATTGCTCCTCAGATGTTCAAACATAAACAAACAGGTAAAAAACAATGACCAATTGGGACCCTCAACTCAAACACTGTTGAGAGTTAAAGTAGCTACTTTGTATTAATAATATTAAATTGAGTGTATTACTATTTGCAATATTCCTTTAATATTAATACCCAATCAAACTGAATATATTTATATTTTAATAAGGCACACAGTACTGACAAGTACATACGTAAATATAGGTATTAAGTAATATTATTAATTATTTTAAAAATAAACTTAAGGTTTATTCCGGGTTAAGTGGCGGAATATTCAAAAAATTAATCAAATATCACCTTTACCAATTTCATTACAATAAGAGTCCATTTTTGTGATTATCCACATTTTTTTACAATTACGAAATTACTGGAATACACTTTAGTAAAAAAAATTATGTATAATTATGTCAAACTACAAACTCAGTATAATAATTGACTCACCTAATTTATAAACAAAACTACACCATTATAATTTATACAAACAAAGTCACAGAAATTCACAAAAACTTGACACTAGGCGGTACAACTCTGGCGAGAGCTCATCGCGCACTGGTCCGTCGTGCCTGCGGCTGTAGAATACTACGGACGCTTATTCATAAAACACTAACTCTGTTTAACTTTATGACTAGCATAACTTGAACTTTCATATTACTTCTCTTTAGTTAGCGCGTTAGTTTTTTTTATGACAAAGGTGGCAAACGAGTAGATTGCCTGATGGTAAGCAATTACCTACGCCCATGGGCGTCACAAGGGGGGTCACAAGCGCGTTGCCGGCCTTTAATGGGGGTTGGAGCTCTGGGAACCTTACTCACCATTAGGAACACAACACTACATACCTGAAAGGTAGCATATATTATGGCTGTGGTCTGCTGTAAGGAGGAGGTACTTCCCCAGTTGGGCTGCTCAAGATTCAAGCGTGATGATCATCGCTGTGCCCTACCTCTCATTGTTGGACGTAGTTTAAGGACATACCCGGGTCCAAAACGCCATATAATTCGTTTTAGTTGTTTTATTTCATGAGTATTATCGCGGCAACAATATTATTTACTTCACATTAGTTAGCGCGATAAAGTTCGGTAATCTATACTACTCACGTGATTCGTGTTACAAAAGGCAACTACTTAGTTACACACGGGTGAACTCACGTGTAATTATATCGCACTAGGCGATATCTTTTACGGTAGTGCCGCAATATTGTTATGTCAAAAAAAGTTGGACTGCGTACATTGCTGCCCGGTCAGACTTACAATAATCGTAACAACAATTTTATAAAACTAATTAACAGAATTATTAACATAATACTGGACAACGTACGCTCGTATAAAAAATACACATTGAATACGCACGTGTATTTTATAAAGCTGCGTTAATAATAAAATAAAAAAGTACGTACCTACTATTTTAATAATAAGTATTAGCATTGTGCGTATATCTAAAGCTGGGTTTTCACTTAGTGTTCTGAACGGGGATTTTGAAAACAACGAACGAACAGTTTGTATGCAAAATGTTCGCTCAGAACACTAAGTGAATACGCAGCTTTAGATATACGCACAATGCTAAAATTATTTTTTCTTAACTAGTGCGTAAAAAGTGCACTTTTCGCACGCTTCGTAAACGTGCGTAAATTTCACTTTTTAAGGCACTTGCTATGAAAAATTAGGTTCGATACTCGTGTAAAAACTTCTTTAATAAGACTCGGGTGATTGTCACCCTCGTTTCACTCGGGCTCCAACTTTCACCCTCGTCGAAAAAAATTTTTTTTTTCACTAGTATCGAAATGTACTAAAATAGTAGGTAGGTACTTTTTTATTTTATTTTCTTTAAACCATCTTATGTGAACTGAGTCGAAGCGCTTATCAACCTTCACGAATCACCGGCGCGTCGCGTGTCGCCAGGACGGCAACAAACTCGAAAATCAGGTTTTTGAAGAAAGTCCCATTCGCGAAATTGCGGGGATGTTTGTCACTTCTAACGACACAAAAAATGCCAGTGTAATTTGTTCTCAATAGCATAGGAAATAAGGTAGAATTTCCTTTATACAAAATCGAAAAAACAAATGATATGTAACTGTTCCAATTCCAAAAGTTTCGTATATATTAGAATCAAGGATCGGACGAATGCCCTTCATTTTGAAAATATAACCCTGTTCCGTACAGCAGAGACTTCTTTATTTTAATAAAACATAGTATTTTATACATTTATTGGAGAAAGTAAATTTCGGAATGTCAATCATAAATTAATTTGTCACTGGATATAAATTATGGTCCAATAAATGTATAAAATACTATATTTTTATTAACATAAGGAAGTCTCTGCTGTACGGAACAGGGTTATATTTTCAAAATGACGGGCGTTTGTCCGATCCTTGATTAGAATGAAGTAATTGGTACTATGTCTTACGAGGATGGGAAAAAGGTTACGTTTTTGAAACAACTTTGTGGATCATTTATTATTGAGACTGAGCCCCACGGTAAGCTCAAGAAGGCTTGTGTTGTGACTCAGCCAACGATATATATAATATAAAAATACTTAAATACATAGAAAACAGACATGACTCAGAAACAAATATCTGTGCTTAGCGCACAAGTAAATGCCCTTACTGGGATTTGAAAACTAGCAAATCACACAAATAATTTCACTTACTGGGACTTGAACCCGAGACCTTCGACATGATCGCTAACTCTACAGTCTACACTAAGCCAAACCTGCCGTCAAATATTAATTTGTTGCATATACTCCATTTTATGTAGCTAATAGGAGATATTGACTAACAAAAGTTTTCAATAAACATGCGTGCCACTGTTTGTTACAAGTTGACATTATTTTAGAAGTCTAAAATATATAGTGGATAATTAAGAGCTGCAGATAGCGACGGGATTCTTTGGAATTTGCGCAATAAATTACATTGTAATATAAGTATTGTAAGATCAAAGCACGTTTTTAATTACAGCGATGATGTAAACGTTATTTTCCTGCTACAGTAATAAGTTATTAGAACATGAATATAATCGTATTATTATTTAATAATACTCCTGTTATCGGAGTGCATGACTCAATTAATTACTAACTCTGAAAGATAAATTAGCATTAGATATTTGGCTCAATCAACTATTATTTTTCCCTCATTGCCATGGTTACGTTCCTCGCACCTAGTGCGATATAATTACACGTGAGTTTATCCGTTTGTAACAAAGTAGTGATGTCAAACTAGACTTAAAGGATACGTTTATAGATTCCGCCTTCTGAGGAAACATTTTTGTGGGGTCATCATGAAGACTGTCTTCATCTATGTAATACTAGACGATGTCCGCGGCTTCGCCCGCATGGTTAGAGGAATATGTAACATATTGAGTCTTCCCGTGGGAATGAGATGTTTTTCCGCTGGAAAAAGTAGCCTATGTCACTCTCCATCCCTTCAACTACCTCCACTTAAAATCACGTCAATTCGTCGCTCCGTTTTGCCGTGAAAGACCGACAAACAAACAGAAACACTTTCCCATTTATAATATTAGTATGGATTATCAATCGCTGTGACATAATTATCTTGTATGTATTCGTAACACGTAAAACCTATTTTCACCTCAGCAGCTCGAACATGTCTACTTTCCTCACTCCAGGGAGTGAGGAAAGTGCGACTTTCCTCACTTTCAGAGAGTGAGGAAAGTTGCTACTTTCGTCACTCCAGGGAGTGAGACAAAGTAGCTTTTTAATTGACGACCGGTCTGGCCTACTAGGTTATGACCCTGCCTAAGAAGCCAGTGGTCCCGGGTTCGAATACCAGTCAGGCCATTTATTTGTGTGATGAGCACAGATATTTGTTCCTAAGTCATGGGTATTTTCTATGTATTTAAGTATTTATATGTATATATTTATTATAATAGGACATAATGGAGTCCCTTAACACCACTAACACTTTCGGACCGTCACAAATTAATCAAATATTATAATTTTGAAATGTACATATTTAATAATGAAAAATATTTAAACAAAATATTAAGTAATGAAGGCAGTGCAGTTGCAGATAAACACTTCAATGAGTGTGGTTAACTTGATGTTCATTTTTTACAAGATTTTATTTAACTTTATGTATGTATTGGTATACTTATCCGGATGAAATCTTACAACTCAATTTTGAAGCAGACATCTTTAACCGATTGAGCTGAAATTTAACACACTTATGTAATTTCGGTTACAATGCAATATTATGGTACCACTGATCTGATCTGATGCTGGAGTCAGAAGGTAGCAAAAGCAACTCCTAAAATACACAAGATAAACCCGTGGTGTTTTAGGCTCATTAGAATCCTTTCGAAGAGTAGATGACGATTGTGAAAAAAGTACAGTCGGCAATAAAAGCTTGTACTAAAAATGACATTTTTGGCAACTTATTTAACCTTTAATATGTTCTCACTACTGAGGTGAAAAGTTGTATGTGTCACACTAGAGTAAAGTTATTTTACATCTCGTGTTTTGAGTGCCTCGCTACGCTCAAGATTCTAACACGCTCGTGATTCAATTATAGAATCTTTCGCTTACTCGGGACTCAAAATTAACACTCGCAAGAAAAAACAACTTTCCTCTCTTGTTGCACAAATAACTATTGCCTCGTCGGATAATCTTTTCTGTTTGTTAGAAAACAACACTTCTTTGACAATTTCTAACTTTTATCAATAAAGGGGTTTATTGACAGTGCAAAAAGGTCCCGAAAACATTTTAAAACCCTAAATCACTGTTTAACAGTGACATGATCGTCACAGTAAAAAATGGATAAAACATAAACGACATTCATTTTATGTTTTATTTCATGTGTCATAAGAGTCAAATTAGCGTATCGAGATAAGAGCCCTACCTATTTCATGTATGAGATTTTTTGCGTAACTTTTTTATTAAAGTTTTTGTCTGTCTCAGTGTTAGTTGTGTGATGTTTCACATACGTAATAAAATAACGTCTATACACATATTATTTAATCTATTTTTAGGTACTTTACACTGAGCTACACACAGTATAGAAATTGGCTCCAAATAGGTAGGTACCTATTGCGTACTAACGAATTATAAACGAAATATAAAACGTAATATAGTGTAATTTATATATGAAAAATGAAACGTTTTTTAAAACCAAAGTTCACATATGTCTTATCTGATTTATATGGATATAACATATACATTAGGTAGAGGCACCAATGATGGACGGTTTAAGTTGGAGGTACCAGTGATGGACACTTCATTCTTAAGTCAAAGATCGTATGGTTGACAGTTGATTGACTTAACACTTGTGTGCCTATGGACCTTATTTCCTTATAATAATAGTGAACGTTATGGGTCCTTGTCCATTATAGGTGCCGTTACCTTACACTCACGTGTAATAATATGTATACGGGAGTTTTCAAAAATGAGTGCACCCAATTAATGAAAGTTGTTAAGAAAAGTTAAATTACTGTCAGTTTCGTGACGACAATTAAGCATTAAACGACAAAAACTTGGTTTTGATGTTCATTTTATAAACTTCAATTGATATTACAATCTAATTAAAGGCAAAAATTCAATCTTCATAAAGATTTCATGCTTAATTGTCGTCACAAAACTGACAGTGATATAACTTTTCATAACAACAAAACATTAAAGTTACGAGCTTGGTTAAGTTAGCTCGGAATTATATATAATAGTAGTATTTAGCTCACGGAACTAGTTACAAATGATTAGCGACCTTCAGTGGCCGGTAATGATACACTGGTCGGATAACGTGACACGACTTGTTAGTCCATCCAATAGTTTACCGTCAGTTTATCACCTATCGCGTTATATGTCACCATTGTTCTGTCATTTTCAGGGTTTCGTAGTCAACTAGGAAGGAACAACCTTATAGTATGACCCGTCTATGCTCAATGACTGTAACTCTAAGAAGCTGTTATTTGGTATACGTGTAGTAAAACAAAAAAATGTTTTTTTAGTTACATTTTTTATTTTTTTTATTTCATGCAACTTAAATGATAGGTATACATTTTCATTTGTCGCGAAACTGTAGACAGTTTGTTGGCGAATAGAGCGTGTTTCTGAACGAAATCATTCTTTTACTAATTAAGCTATCAATGTTTCCGAACAGACAAGTTATTCAATTCCCATTCATTCATTCAAATTCCTCTTCTTTTCCACACCTCGCACGCTCCACATAGCTCTGTACATTAAATATAGTTTTTATTAAATAAAAGCAAGTAATATACTTAAAAAGTGACTTTTACTGATTAACTAACAGAGCGCTTAAAAAGAAAACAACAATTTTGTGTTATACCTACTCAAGTACATACTTATGTTACATCAAAACTGAGTTACCTACTTATATTATCCTACGCTAACTTATAATTTAAGGTGTTATTTACTAATATTATATTGTTTACAAGTATAGGTCTAGGTGTAATAAGTATTCTACGTATCTATTATATTATCTAACAATAATTCCATTAATCTCTTTTAAAAAACCTGTTTACTGGTGGACTTTTCTATTGTTGGGCTTAGTTGGTTAAATATCTTAGGTCATATACCTATCGTCACTACTTTGAAGAAATGTCGCATCTCACTGATTCTCTAGGTCAAACGTAGTAACTCTGTATGCAACATATACATAGTTACGTCCTTTTTCTGCTGATTGACGAAATTAGATGCGAGTTTTTTTTAGTAGTAAGGATATTTTGTAGTAGGGGGGGGGGGGTATTTTTTTCGGTTCAATCCTGGAGTGTGTGCTGTAGGTATGGAAAACAACATGAATAATTAAGGAAATAATCACTCTAAACGTATGGACATTAACGGCTGGTGAAAACACAAAATCATATTTGAATTGACTTTAATAAAGCCTAAGATTATTAGTTGCTTGTGCAACTGCTTCACGGGGTTATTATGTAATTTACTGCGGCTTGTTGCCCAATGCTGTCAGAGCTTTTGCAACAGTCATATGACCAAAACGTCACGTGATTATTCCCAATGCTATAGCTATCGCTCGTCTATCGGTGATACCGTCGAGTTGCGGATATTTGCCTACTAGCCTAATATAATGTGACATTATTGCGAATGCGAATACTTTACTGTTACTAGGCGTCACATATTGAAATGTAAATTTAAAAAATTGAGCAGCTATAATTACCTATACAGGAAACTAGCCACTCATACTCATCATCATCATCATCATTTTAGCCATAAGTTATCCACTGCTGGACATTGGCCTCCTTCAAAAATGACTTGTCATCTTTGGGGGGTAGTTGCCATAGTCGCCGCGCTCGGCAGGCGGGTTGGTGACCGCAGTTGTAGATTGGGTTTCGACGGACGCTGGTGCCCATCCGTCGGTTTTTTTCCCTTGTCGCCTCTTGACTCCCGCGGGAGATGTGTTGGTGCTGTTCTAGTCAGCCGGCACCACACGGACCACTTAATATAATGGGGCCCTTTCGTAGGAACATGGAATAATTTACTATGAAACAAATAATAAAAATACTGCAAACTGTCTGGAGTTGCAGGCGTCCATAGGCTGTGGTAACTGCTTACTATCAGGCGGCCCGTATGCTTGTTTGCCACCGTCGTTGTATAAAAAAATAACTAATATGGATGAATGCCCTGGAGAAATATTTAAAATAAAACTCATATTTATAAATATAATTTATTGTCATATCACAATTAGGTACAAATCTACAAAATACTGAATTTTTCATAATTGTAGTTAGGAAGTCATGCCCCGTTTACACTAGCACAATAAACTTTAATGCCAGGGACACACTGTGAGACCAATAAACAAAGACACATGTCATGTAACCTTAGCTTTATAATTTATAAATTTAATGTAATTTTAATCTTCTTGCGTAGATAATAAGGTCTAAAAATAAACGGATTCCGCACCTTTTAGGGCGCCTTTGCATCACAGCTGTTTTGCGCTAAGTTTATATGTGCATTCGCCGTCAGATATATCGGAGCTGTGGATGTCACAAATATAGGAACAACGCCTCTATTGTCAAAGCGACAAAGTTCATGTTCAGATATTTGTGACCACCTCCACAGCTCCGATATATCTGATGGCTACTGTACATAAAGCCAGGGATAGACTAGGGAACAAATGTCCTGCAACCCGTATCGCCAGCGACGTCGGGTGACATAGATTGACGTAGCCGGACATCGCCCGACAAGCCATGACTATGCCTGCAAGTGTCTGGCGAAGTCGCCGGACTTGTCGGTCGAGTTCGTTTGATGTCTCGCCGACAATTGTCGCCGGACATTTGTCCCCTAGTCTATACTTAACCCTTTATAAGGCCGCAGTTATACAGATATGCTACGTGAAAGTTAAATAGACTCCCATGTTTGTAATGCACTGGGGAACACATCTACGGCAAAAAAACCTCGAAATCATTAATAAAAACATGTGGTCATTATATGCACTCAGCCCGTTAGCGCACTCGAGTTTTCAGATGAGCTGTTTCCAATACACCTATTCATTGACAGATACGTGACAGGCAATACTCAATACTTCTACATTTGTCATAACTGCCATGTACGTAATACTATGCAAATAGTTACATATTACAATATTTATCGATATAGCATGTAACTTTTTATAATTTTATTAATCTTAAGTGGCAAATGATACACTTTCCTGATACTACAAACAACGTAGTTCAGTTATTGCAAATATTGCAATTCACGATGGAGAGTGGATTTATCAAAATAAGACCTTATTATCATGCCAATAACAGTCTTCGCCACTCGCCATCGTGAATTACAAGAGCTATAATTGAAATTATTAGATACAGCGACTTGTGTATTTTTAATAGTATAATGGAAACAGTGACAAATGCTTGCTTCCCTTAACGGGCACAGTGCATTCATTGACCACAAACTTTAGATTAATTAATTACACTAAAATTAAATTATGACCGAAAAAGTATAAATAAGAAAAGAAAGCCATATAATACCCATATGATATATTTGCTATATAATACCATTATAGTTAAATAAAAAAAGGATGTTCTTTCTTTGTAAATGTTTATTAACTAAGTGGTTTCCAAATCGTCTCTGCCTTATAAAGGGTTAACTAACACAGCCGCTTAGTATGTAAACGTAGCACAGCACAGATCTGAGGGAGAGGCACCCATAACCCTACCCTTTTCTACCTATTGAGAAAACCGAAAATATTATACACGGTTTAATATAAACCCTTCCCGAAGAAGTTGAAGCTATTTATTAAAATGAAAGGTGCATATGAAGCAAGGATGATATAAGGAGCGATTGACAATGCCTACTGGCTATACATATATTTTCGCCTTATATAATAAGCAAGGATCGGACAAACGCCCGTCATTTTGAAAATATAACCCTGTTCCGTACAGCAGAGACTTCCTTATGTTAATAAAAAAATAGTATTTTATACATTTATTGGACAATAATTTATATCCAGTGACAAATTAATTTATGATTGACATTCCGAAATTTACTTTCGCCAATAAATGTATAAATACTATTTTTTTATTAACATAAGGAAGTATCTGCTGTACGGAACAGGGTTATATTTTCAAAATGACGAGCGTTTGACCGATTCTTGATAATAAGTTCCACCAATGTACAGCTAAGTGTTGCTGTTAGTACTAAGTGCACAAAACGCCATCTGGCGAGTAATTTGCGGGATATTGATGGAAGCCATATTTTTTAAAGATGTTTTTTGCCGGCTATTGCCAGCGAATAAATTCTATGCAACTGAGAGTTATTGCGGCTGACTAGATGGCGCTAGTACCTTAGCCAGTAATGCCGGGGACGATATATTGAATGGGCATTGCGTAAGTCTTTATCATAATTAATATGAAGCATTTTGCTGTATGGGGCATGGTACAGGTAGATTCACTAAATTATTTTTATAGTGAGTTTTGTAGCAGCATTATTCTTTTCCTAACTAGTGCGTAAAAAGTGCACTTTGCGCTTTTTAAGGCACTTGTTATGAAAAATTGAGTTCGATACACGTGTAAAAACTTTTTTTTTTACTAGTATCGAAATGTACTATTCCAGAATAACACAAAAAAAAAACACTTTCGTGAATCTACCTGCACAAATAATTGACTAATATGATTTACCGTCTAATAATATAATAAAAAAAGAAGTAACATATACAAATTATTGGTCTTTAATTTTTTTACTATATTAACTAACTATTTTTATATATGCGTGTTAAAATTACAAATATATTTTAATTATTAATCTAATTAATTTGCTTATTTTAAGTATAGCCTCGTAGAGCCCATAATGCAAAACAACTGTTTTTTTTTCTCGTCAATAAAAAAAATGTGATTTTCATTAAATAATTTAATTACAGTGAAAAAAAGGTCATTGTATTGCACATTGGGCCTTACCAGTATAAGAAAATATTGACTGGACGTGTACATTTATTTATTTATCTTATTATACATTTTTTTGGCAAATGGCTGCAAAAAATAAAATAAAAAAAGAAAATCTTGTGTCACCCAGGGACCAGAACCGGTTACCAAATAAGGGGTATTATCCTGGGTTTTTGATAGGGTTGTTTATAAATACCCTATCAGTTTGGTAAGCGCATCATTGACTTACCCGGATGATAGGCTAACCAATTTAATAGACTTAGTTTGAGTAAGCGCTTACCAAATTCAAAAACCCTCAATAAGGTTACCGTATCAAGTGTTTTTCAAATGCGTTTAATCCATTTTAAGCTCTAGAACTATCTGCCTACGTGGAAAAGAGACGCCCATAGGGTAACCCTATGAAATGGTAAGCGCTAAACATTAAAGCTATTTTTACCCCATCCGACTCGGTAACCATGTGAAACCCGGGTAAGGCTATCCATAATGGTTTCCATATCGATAGGGTAACCCTATTATAGGCTAACCACATCGTTACGGTAAGACTTCTATAGGGCTACCCTATCGATATGATTAATCAAATGAAGGGGTTTTCCGGTCTCTGGTCACCACAAATGATACGCTTATTAAGCAGAAATATATTTTGCCTATTGGCTCGATAATATTTTCCTAACGACATTATTTATCTTACTTTCACGATATGTAAATTCAATTTAGAATAATCCCACTTGAAATTCTTATTATATACAAAAATCATATTCATCACATATGTCAAAGTCGTATTAAATTAAACTATACTAATTGTATGGGTAGCTCACGTTTTATAAGTCGAATATTATTCGACATGTTTCACTCCGTAACGAGGAGCTTAATCGTGTTAACTGGCGAATACATCGGTCTTCTATACAATTAATACGGTCGAGTCAAGATAGTTTTGAGAATAAATTACACATGTCAAAATTAAAACTAAAATCATAAGTCGAAGAATGTCATATTAACACATCAAGAGATATACATTAAAACTAATTATGTCAAGAATATAAAATAAATCTCAAACTGTTGAGTTTAATGACTAGGATCCGGAATTTTGCGTGCGAATTTGGAAAAGTCTAAGGGAGAGAACATTAACGTTTATCGATGTATCGATAAACCGAGTTTTTTAATTAGCGTTTTAAAAAAATAATAACTCAAACTTTCTGATGATACATTTTGCTCTTTCAATGATTAGTGATGAAAAATGTACGAAATGTATGTAGATAATATAAAATGATTTTATATTAGACTGGTATGTTATCTACAAAGAATTGATAACCCGAGTAGGTATTTGATTGCAATAATGCAAGTATTATTTCATTAAAAATAAATTAATCTCAATGACTCTGAGTACACGACCGATTTGTCGATACATCGATAAACGTTAGTGTTCTCTCCCTTAGACTTTTCCAAAATCGCACGCAACATTCCGGGCCCTATTAATGACACTTGAGACCTAAGGGTTAAGACATCACCATAGCAAAGAGTAACAAAAAATAATTGACTCACCCAATCATTTGATATCGGAATAGTCGTTCCGAATCTATTTCTGAACTGTACAGTCGACGTCAAAGATATGTTTACAATTTTTTACCTTATTAATATATTTTTTTAACTTTATTACAAAGGAATATTTTTAAAAATTTAAATAAAAGAAACATATTTTTAACGTCGACTAATTTTAGAGTTTTCAGTGGAGATAATCATCAAACCAGGGATATACCAGGTGAGGTCAAATGGTAATACAAAAATATATTTTCTGGACTTATTCGTAATTACGATCAATTTTTACTATGGGGTCACAGCTGAAAAATCAGTTAAAAAAAGAGACCTTGCCATACTAGCTGCTAGCTAGCTGTATTTGTTAGTATGGGCAGGTAATTTTTTAAACTGATTCTTCAGTTATGGCTCCATAGTAAAAGTTGATCGTAATCATGAATAGATTCAGAAAATGTAACTTTGTATCACAATTTTGATTTCACCCTGTATAGACCTGAAAGAAGCCTTCGGATAGAAATATTTGTTTAACTTCATATACCGTCGCCATCAGATATATCGGAGCTATGAAGGTGGTCACAAATATCTGAACATGCACTTTATCGCCTTGGCAATAGAGACGTTTCGATAATTGTCACCGATTGATCGCTGTACATTACTGCTTAATATTAATGAGATGGATCACTGTGTATATACAGTCAGCAGCAGAAGTGGCTAAACGGTTGAGGTGTTCAAAATGAGGTCATCACATCTCTATTGTCAAGAGAATAAGAGCGCGTGTAGGTCATCTTGAACACTTCACCCGCTCAGCCACTTCTGGTGACTGTACCAGAGACGAGCGTAGTTTTAGTGAAATTTAGTTTTTAGTGAAGTTTAGTTTATAGTGAAGTTTCGTTTTTTGTGAAGTTTAGTTTTTAGTGAAGTTTAGTTTTTAGTGGAAGATATGACTTAAAATAATGTCTACACTTATAAAGCCGTTGAGGTGACGGATTTCAGTCCTCGTACAAGAATCGTCGGAGACAAGTCTTTTGTCAGTTCATCTAGAACCTGCGAAAATAAATGCAATTAATAACATAAATATTTTAGGACAATCTTATACAAGAAATAAATCCACTGGAATGGATTCAATCGCGTATTATAGGTAATTATACGCCCAATACCGAAACAATTAATACACAGTATGTGTAAGCGATAAATAAGGTTGTGATATACAAATTATTAAAATTCTATCGACTTTTTGAATTTATAATCCAAGTACGTAAAAATAAATTTAATTATTTCCTAATTCTATAACAGCCTGTATTATCTATTTACAATCAAGAAACGTCACATTGAAAATTTATCTCGTCATCTGATTGCTAACCAAACTTTTTTGTTGGAATAATGAAGAAAAATAATAATGACAAAGTGACCGTAGTGAAACTAAAATTAGATAAATGGCATGGATTGCTGCTGTTTACATGGTAAATTGAAAATATTTAGTTACCAAATTATTTTTTATTATGCAGACATGTCTGCTAGCGAATATCTTTGAAATTTAAATCGAAAGAATAATAGAAAAAATTGACTCGGAAGCGGGACTCGAACCCACAACCACTGGATCACTAGCCCAGTGCACTGTCAAATGTGCTATTCGAGTATCAAATTTGATTCGAAGCGGGACACTCAAATAGCACATTTGGTAGTGCACTGGACTAGTGCTCCAGTGGTTGTGGGTTCGAGTCTCGCTGCGAGTTAAATTTTTCTTTTCTATTTTTCTTTCGATATAAATATAGAATTTAGTTACCACTTTTATTTAAATAAATAAATATTTCGGGACAATTTTACACAAATCGACCTAGTCCTACGGTAAGCTCAGTAAGGCTTGTGTTGTAGGTACTAGACGACGATATATATAATAGATAGATACGTATAAATACTTAAATAGAAAACACCCATGACTCAGAAACTTGGAGAAGACGCAGATCCGCCTGCACAATGTCCTCCCAAAATTATTTTAATAAGATTATAGAATCTGTGTGAAAGAAAGATACCACCAGTATTCGTACCCGGGACCATACAGTAACCATAGCACCCACCTGCAGGTACTGCTCGCACGTGGCCTGGTCGCTGCCGCCGGCGGCCAGCGGCGGCGCCGGCAGCTGCAGGAACGTCACCGCCGTCTCGCTGCCGCTGCGGCTCCGTATTATACTGTTCACCCTGGGGACCATACAATACAATAGAAAACATTTATTCATGACAAAAAAAAATTAACAAAAAAAAAAAAGACTTTAGTACATTAGTACATTTTGGACCCGGGTATTCTCTTAAACTACGTCCAACAAGGAGAGGTAGGGCACAGCGATGACCATCACGCTTGAATCTGGGACAGACCAACTGAGGAAGTACCTCCTCCTTACAGAAGACCACAGCCACAATAGCACTGCTACCTTTCAGGTATGTAGTGTTGTGTTCCTGATGGTGAGTAAGGTTCCCAGAGCTCCGACCTCCCTTAAAGGCCGGCAACGCGCTTGTGACACCCCTGGTGCCCATGGCTGACGGTAATTGCTGACCACCAGCCAATCCGTTTGCTCGTTAGCCGCCTATGTCATAAAAAAATACACAAACGACGTGTGCCATGAAATGGCCTCATCTCACCGTAATGACAGCAATCGCTAGCGCTCGCCTTCCGATGTGTGAAATGACGACACATATACACAAGAAGAAACAAAAAAAAAGGAACGAAAAATAAAAAAATAAACGTTACATATACTCCTACTCGCACATCAGTCCGAGCCTGTCTTGGCCGGGCATTATCAAGTGTCAAATGACATACGACAACTAGCGCCATCGGCAGCTACGCGAACTAATGATTAGCATGTGATTTACACATTAATAGTTGAAAAAACTATAACTGCGAATTCATCACCAGACCTGGGACAACTTGGGGCAAATTATAGGTATTTATAAAAATTACGATATATTTTACTTGAATACCGACAAACATGGAAAAAATATTGATTGTATATTAAGAAAACCATTTTAAAATAAACATGTAAATATCCCTTTTATTATTTTTATTTAAAAATGACTAGAAAATAAATAATATTTATATGTATAATAAAATTTAGATATTGACATTAACATCGATATATTTTTTATCGATAAAATATTTGGACATACACTTATAGATGCCTTGAGTTATCCCAGGTATGATCATAAAGTCAGCAGCAGAAGTGGATGAGCGGTTGAGGTGTTCAAAATGAGGTCAACACATCTCTATTGTCAAGAGAATAATAGCGCGTGTAGGTGAAGGCAGAATGACACATTATCTCATTATTATATTACTATGGGTGTAAGAAAAAGAACATTTAAAGCAATAGCTTACTTCTGCAGGTAAGTAAGAGGCACCCTTTGGTAAACGGAGGTGTCCGAATTGTCAGACATCCATCGACTCGTCTCTTCCGGCGCCGGCCACTCCGATACCTACAAAACAAGCAATTTAACACACCATACACAACTTGCGAAAATCACGTTTTTTAATTCGACATTTTCGCAGCGTCATAATTTTAGTCGTAAGTCGTCCACTGCTGGACACTAGCCTCCTTCAAATATGACTTGTATCATCTTGAGGGGTTGGTGCCATATTCGCCGCGCTTAGCAGGTGTGTTGGCGACCGCAGTAACTGTAGATTGCGTTTCAACGGACGCTGTGCTGCCCTGGTATTCCCTTTGTCCCCTCTTACGACATGCGATTTTTAAATCTGCCGTAGGTTTAGCCTATGAAGCTGATGGTCTTCAAATCCCAGTCAGGGCATTTACTTGTGTGATATATCGTTGGCTAAGTACTCACAATACAAGCCTTCTTGAGGTCACCATGACTCAATTTGTAAAAAAATATCCTGTAATATTTATTTATTTGACAAACGTCAAAAATGTGATTTGCTGTTGCTAATGTCCAAAAGATTACACTCCAGTGCTGGTGGTATATGTGAAAAAGCTAAAGCACCTGCCCTGTGTAGTAACGTGTGTACTCGCATGACGGCGATCTATGTTCAAATTTTGACGTAAGTTCCATATCCATTCTCTGCACAACTCTAGGAGGATATAACCAATATGGAGTAGCCATTAACAGGCGTTCCCCTCTGCGAAAATTACTCGGCCGCCGGTCATAAACGTTATATAACCGTTTGACGACCGGTCTGGCCTAGTGGGTAGTGACCCTGCCTATGAAGCCGATGGTCCTGGGTTCCAATCCCAGTCGGGGCATTTATTTGTGTGATGAGCACAGATATTTATTCCTGAGTCATGGGTGTTTTCTATGTATTTAAGTATTTATATGTATCTATCTATATCGTCGTCTAGTACCTACAACACAAGCCTCACTGAGCTTACCGTAGGACTAGGTCGATTTGTGTAAGATTGTCCCGAAATATTTATTTTATTTTTTTATTTTTTATATAAAACTAGTTGCCAAACGTCGGTTGTCTGTGTTTGTTCTTGAACTTGTGTGAATATAGTTTATGCTAGTGTTTGGTAATTTTGTCGTGTGCGTGTGTAGCGACGCACGCAAAAAATGCATTAGTGTTAACATTATTTATGTGTGTTACCTCACCCCCACGCCGAAAACGGCAGATTTTTTCCGATAGAAATTAGTGCGTGTGTCGTCTCCATATTGATTATATCCTACAACTACATCGACATGGTACTTCAGTTAAGTTGTTTTAGCTATAAATAAATGTACTCACGACGTGGACAGTTGCGTTGATCCGTAGCAACCTGAGTAAATGTTCCAGGCGCTCCTGGACTGGCCTGCCGAGCGCCAGATTCGCTATCCTAGGGTCCAGGGACTCGTCTTCGCTCAATGGCAACGTCCTACCTCCATCTGGAAGAAAATGAATAAGCAAGTTTAATTACGATTTGAGAACATAGAGGAACTATATTGTAATTTTTTTTTATGACATAGGCGGCAAACGAGCAGACGGATTGCCTGGAGGTAAGCAATTACCGTCGCCCGTGGGCATCCGCAACACCAGGGGAGTCACAAGCGCGTTGCCGGCCTTTAAGGGGGGTTGGAGCAATATTATATTATATTGTAAATATAAAATGATCCATGTTGGTCAATGAAATAAAATAAATAAATAGAGCCTTGGCCAAAAGTATTAAGCACAAACTTTACTTCTAACTTTAAAAACTGTCTCTTTCTAAATGCAGTTAAACAATTTTCTGATATTTCAAACCTCAATATATTATGTACACAAGAGAACTTCAGTTCACAATATTTGAAAGTACGTTTTAAATATAAAAAACAACAATAAAGAGCACCAAAAATTTGGATCTACAAAGTGACTTAGGCAGCTGCCTAACTAGCTAGCCGGGCACCGACAGCTAGGCAGCTAGCTAGCCGGGCACCTCCAGCTAGACAACTAGCTAGCCGGGCACCGACAGCTAGGCAGCTAGCTAGCCGGGCACCTCCAGCTAGACAACTAGCTAGCCGGGCACCTCCAGCTAGACAACTAGCTAGCCGGGCACCGACAGCTAGGCAGCTAGCTAGCCGGGCACCTCCAGCTAGACAACTAGCTAGCCGGGCACCGACAGCTAGGCAGCTAGCCAGCCGGGCACCTCCAGCTAGACAACTAGCTAGCCGGGCACCTCCAGCTAGGCAGCTAGCTAGCCGGGCACCTCCAGCTAGACAACTAGCTAGCCGGGCACCTCCAGCTAGACAACTAGCTAGCCGGGCACCGACAGCTAGGCAGCTAGCTAGCCGGGCACCTCCAGTTAGACAACTAGCTAGCCGGGCACCGACAGCTAGGCAGCTAGCTAGCCGGGCACCTCCAGCTAGACAACTAGCTAGCCGGGCACCGACAGCTAGGCAGCTAGCTAGCCGGGCACCTCCAGCTAGACAACTAGCTAGCCGGGCACCTCCAGCTAGACAACTAGCTAGCCGGGCACCGACAGCTAGGCAGCTAGCTAGCCGGGCACCTCCAGCTAGACAACTAGCTAGCCGGGCACCGACAGCTAGGCAGCTAGCTAGCCGGGCACCTCCAGCTAGACAACTAGCTAGCCGGGCACCGACAGCTAGGCAGCTAGCTAGCCGGGCACCTCCAGCTAGACAACTAGCTAGCTGGGCACCGACAGCTAGGCAGCTAGCTAGCCGGGCACCTCCAGCTAGGCAGCTAGCTAGCCAGGCACCTCCAGCTAGACAACTAGCTAGCCGGGCACCGACAGCTAGGCAGCTAGCTAGCCGGGCACCTCCAGATAGACAACTAGCTAGCCGGGCACCTCCAGCTAGACAACTAGCTAGCCGGGCACCGACAGCTAGGCAGCTAGCTAACTGGGCACCTCGAGTTAGGCAGCTAGCTAGCCGGGCACCTCCAGCTAGCCAGTGGGACCCCGTACTGACCGAGCAGGCCCTGCGCGGGCGCAGGCTTGCTGTGCACGCGCAGACGCAGATGGCGCCAGCCGCGCGCCGAGCGCACGACGGCGCTGAGCTGCAGCGCGAACAGCGCGCGCACCGTGAAGCTGCCGTGCGCGGCCAGCGGCTCCACCAGCCACACGTCGATGTACTTCAGCGACGCCGACCTCCTGCAACAAAACTCTACATTAACATACATAAACCAGCCTAATCTAACGGCTCTCGCAAGCCTTGGTTAAATCTCCGTGTGGAACTGCTCCGTCCAGGTGGTAGGGAGATATTCTCCGAGACTGCTGACTCACCGCTCCATGCCCAGCTTGTGGATGTGGCGGCACAGCCCCACGTTCTTGCCCACGCTGAGCACGTCGCCTCCCTGTGGAACTGCTCCGTGGTCTTGGAGAGATACTCTCCGAGTCTGCCGACTTACCCGCCCCGCCATGTCCAGCTTGTGGAAGTGGCGGCACAGGCCCACGTTCTTGCCCACGCTGAGCACGTCGCCTCCCTGTGGAACTGCTCCGTGGTGTTGGGGAGATACTCTCCGAGTCCGCTGACTCACCGCTCCACGGCGGCCATGTCCAGCTTGTGGAAGTGTCGGCACAGGCCCACGTTCTTGCCCACGCTGAGCACGTCGGCCACCAGTGGAACTGCTGCAGGTGTTGGAGAGATACTCTCCGAGTCTGCTGACTCACCGCTCCACGGCGGCCATGTCTAGCTTGTGGAAGTGACGGCACAGGCCCACGTTCTTGCCCACGCTGAGCACGTCGCCTCCCTGTGGAACTGCTCCGTGGTGTTGGAGATACTCTCCGAGTCTGCTGACTCACCGCTCCACGGCGGCCATGTCCAGCTTGTGGAAGTGGCGGCACAGCCCCACGTTCTTGCCCACGCTGAGCACGTCGGCCACGGTCCGCACGTACTCAAGCGCGCTCAGCTTGCTGTCAGCGCCGCGCAGGGGGAACACGTCGCCTGCCTCCGTGTCAAACTGCTCCGTTTTGTACGGGGAGTTGGGGCTGGAAAAACGGATTGAGTTGTAGGAACAGTGATGGAAATAACTATCATATGTTGTAATACACATAGCGGTAGCTGTGACCTTGACAAATCTGAAAAGTGGCTGTTCACAATGGGTATTATCAGGCGGGTCAGAGTCGTTCAAGGCAAAATATAAATAGCTATGGTTAGAGCATCGCTGCGTGATAGAATCAGAAAGTAACCGACATAGCTCGTAAGATTCCGGTTTAAGTGAGAATGGGCAACATAGCCCCGAGTCGATGTCGGTTGAGGCAAAAAAACTCCATCTATGAAAGTGCATGTAAGACGTCCACACAAACTACCTCGTGCAAGTAGCTGGGAGTAATGTGTTCCAATGCACTAGAGATCGCTTTCTGTGTAGGGGAGAGGCCCATCTATAGTTGATAGACAGATATGACCCTAGAACCCTGTAGAATTTAAGACTAGAGACCAGTCGTGTGAGCTGTTCCACAGACTCACTCTCTGAAGAAGTCCCTGGGCGGCGCCTGGTCCCTGAACCCCAGCAGCACAGTGTCGGGCTTCATGGCGCCCAGCCCCGCCAGCCGGGTGAGCTGGGCCGCTCCGCTGCGCACCGAGGGCGCTAGACACAGTTCCACGAATGCTTTGACCTGAAATTAACAAAAAAAAAACAGATATCTGATAACTAAGGAACAGATTTTTTTTTGACAAAGGTTGGAGCAGACGGATTGCCTGATGGTAAGCAATTACCGTCGCCCATGGGCACCCAGGGGAGTCACAACTAGTTCATTACATGGTCAAAGTTAAGCCATTGTGTTCCTTGGGGAGTTGGGTCCCCGCCTTCATGAGGGGCTACGATCCCCGTTCCGGGTGATGGGTACCTTTTCGGTCAGGGGGGAGGGCTGTTTAGTTTTTGTAAAATTAAGTTTGTTTTAAGTTTATTTTTGAATATTATTGTTTATTACATATGAAGATGTTACCTTGAGATGGTCTATGAGCTGGAGCCAATATTTGTGTTCCTCGGCCAGGGGGTCTCCGCTGCCGTCCAACTCGCCAACCCTCACATGCCCCAACACGAACAGACCACCCTGAAAATATTATATAAATAAATATCGGACAGAAGATTATCCCACTTCTGATATCGCAAATCGGTTTTAGACTATATGTATTATAGCTTGCTTACCCCGCCTAGAATAATATGTATTATTCCAAGACAAAAGGACTGATAGGTGAAAAACTTAACTGAAGGACCTATCCTATAGTCTGTGTATATACCCCGTTATCTTATGCTCAGTTTCGGGGCAAGTGATTGGGCAGTTACGATAATCTAAGTCGATAAAATATGAAGTTGACTTACTCACTCAATAACATGTCAAAAATCTTGGATCCGATTTTTGAAAGTAGCCAAGTGATTTCCGTAGAGAATGAATGAGAATATCTATGGATATTACTCGGTGACTATTTAAAAAATCGGACCCCAAATTGATGATATTCAATAATTGACGATATTCGATATTCATAATTGTCGCCCACCGATCTGATTACAAAGAAGAATGAATGAGTTATCTCTCGGGATTTCACTAAAGAAGAATTTTAGTTTGCCAAATAACTTTTATAGATAAATATGAATCGAGTAATTATGTGAAGCAACATCACTATTTTAGCTTGCCCCCAGAATGAGGGTTAGATAACGGGGTATATCTGTGTAGTTGTGCAGATAATTAATATGGAGCTTACGTCAACATTTGAATATAGAACGCCGACATGCGTGTACACACACGTTACTGCTACATGGCCAGGTGCTTTAGTTAAGTTTTTCACCTATATCATATGAGTCGCTTAAATTCAAACTCTGGTAAATCCATCTGTCAGATCATGCGATTTTGGTATTATGAAAAGGTAATAGGGTAGATATTTGCAAAGAGGGTGATATGGATTTATCTGAGTTTGAAGTTAAGCGACACATATACATGTCATAATATACAGTTTTATTTAAAGTGTGCTTAGTAGCAGGTCCTTTACTTATGATACTAATTATAACGACTGGAGACGCACCCTTCTAAGTGTAGTTACGTATACCAGTGACATCGCGGTTTTTTTACACATTTTTGAAAATATTCATTGTGTTATCGGAGCATTTCTCAAAAAGTTTGTACATTTGGATCACGTCTTCGATTTTGATTAAAAGCTGTAGACTGATAGAGCAAGTGATGCTGAGCAAGATCTACCATATTTCCCAAAATGTCCCATAAAGTTTGTATGGAACTTTCCTTTTTTGTTACCGAAAGGCTATAGAAATTTGGTGGATCTTGCTCAGCATCATTTGCTCTATCAGTCTACAACTTTTAATCAAAATCGAAGACGTGATAAAAATGTACAAACTTTTTGACAAATGCTCATCGACGCGACGTTATCTTCATAGCAAGTTTATGTAAAATTATTTTTTTTTTTTTTTCGAATCCTTTTTAAACGATACAACTCGTCAACTGATCATTAGAAAAGTTATTTTTTTGGTCATTAACTAAGTTACCTTTTTCTGGTCATTGACGAAGTCTATCAGCGGCGCTTGTTGGCGCGGCGAGGCGATGAGGAGCAGCATCTGAGGACGCCAGAACTTGACGTGCTCGCGACGAGGGTCCAGGAGCAGCAGGTATTTGCGGACCTGGAGACAATGCGAGGAATGACATGACGGCCTTCTGGTCTGGTAACTTACAACACAAGCTTTATGCGAGATAATGCGAGAAATGACAATTGAATAAGAATACGAAGATCCACCGAAGGCTGCCCCAGGCGGGCGAGGCGGCGGCGGGGGACGGCACCGACCTGGTGGAAGATGAGCGCCTGGCTGAGGCTGCCCCAGGCGGGGGAGGCGGCGGCGGGGACAGCGCGTGCAGCGCCAGCACGAGCGCGGCGCACGCCAGCGCGGCGCCGGCGGCCTGCGCCGGCCGCAGCACGAACATCACGCCCGCGCAGCCCAGCAGCCCCGCCAGGCTCGTGTGCCACGAGAACTGCTTGAACGACGGCCTGCCGATCAGTCCAGTATGTTAACTTGGTTGCACGGTCTCAAAACAGCGTAATAGCACATAGGCGCATAGCGCATAGGCGGGCTCAAAATAAAGCAAGATTGTCGCTCGATAGACGGGGTCAGAATAGTACAATAGTCACTCGATAGACGGGCGCAAAACAATGCAATAGTCGCTCGATCGGCCAGCTCAGAACTGCGTAATAGGCGCTTGATAGGCGGGTTTAAAACGGCCAATAGTTGCTAGGTAGGCAGGCGCAAAACAATGCAATAGTCGCTCGATAGGCGGACTCAGAACAGCGCAATAGTCGCTCGATAGGCGGACTCAGAACAGCGCAATAGTCGCTCGATAGGCGGACTCAGAACAGCGCAATAGTCGCTCGATAGGCGGACTCAGAACAGCGCAATAGTCGCTCGATAGGCGAACTCAGAACAGCGCAATAGTCGCTCGATAGGCGGACTCAGAACAGCGCAATAACGTATGCGGAGTGAAATTTGGACAAAGTTTGAATATATAAAATGTAAAAAATAAAAATCTAAAAAAAATATGTGTGTATGTCAATATCAAGTCTATATATCTGTCAATCAATCTGGTAAGTTTCATAAGAATTGGATGTTTGATTTTGTAATTATGGTAAATAACCAAGAACGCCGTCGTAAAACTGTATGTAATTTCTACAGTATACATCCCCTATGGCCGAAATCGAAGGTGGTGGAACATTTTGTACAAATGGGTGAGAGTCGAAGCATCATTTATAATATTTTAGCGTCTTTGACCTTAAAAAACAACCACTGCTAGAAAGCCTGGTTCTGGAAATTATCCCAGCTTGAGCAAGTTTTCTGAGAGAGCTCGACTAAAGAAAATTACCGCCGGCCGTGTTGCTAAATCTTACGGAGAGCTCGGAAGAAAATTTAAATGTGACGGAAAAACTGTCAAAAATATCTTGAAGACATGGGCATCGATAAGCGGTGTAGAAAATTTAAATCCACCGTCTCCGAAAATCAAAAATCCACTCAGAAAATACGGCTGCGTAAATTGGTCAAAGAAATATTTTACGCCAAAAACAATGTGAGTTGCGTCATGGATGACGAGTCATATTTCACGTTAGATGGAAACTAGTGGCAAGGCAATTACTGTTTTGAGAAGACCAATGGTCCAACTGATGAGAACGTGAAATATATTGAGCATACCAAGTTTCCTAAAAAAGTTTTGCTATGGCTTGCCATCAGGAACGCGGAATGTCCAAGGCGGTGTTCTTTGAATCAGGTTTAGCTGTGAACGCCGATCGCTACATAGAGCGTTGTTTGCCATTAGTGCGAGATTTCATAAATACGAGTCATAGAGGAGAAAATGCTGTGTTTTGGCCAGACTTAGCCTCAAGCTATTATTCCAAAAACACTTAGCAAAATGGCGGAGCTAAACACCCCACACGTACCGAAGACATCAAATCCACCTAATGTTCCGCAACTTCGCCCTATTGAAGATTTTTGGGCAAATCTGAAGAGGCGAGTATATTGCGATAATTTTCGGTCCAAAAATGTGCAAAGCTTGATTCGTAAAATAAAATTGGAGTTGTATAAAATGCCCACATCTATGTTTTCGACAGGGATGGACAAAGTTCCTCAGAACTACCGTAAAGCATCTCGCATGGGAGTAAACTTTTTTTTACATTAATCATTATTAGGTACTTTATTATAAAAACATAACTATTTAAAAAAATAATGGTGTTTTTTTATTTAAAACAACATTGCACTTTGTCCAAATTTCACTCCGCATACGTTAGTCGCTCGATAGGCGGACTCAGAACAGCGCAATAGTCGCTCGATAGGCGGACTCAGAACAGCGCAATAGTCGCTCGATAGGCGAACTCAGAACAGCGCAATAGTCGCTCGATAGACGAACTCAGAGCATTGCAATAGTCGCTCTCTAGGCCGGCTCAGACCCACCCAATAACCGCTCGAATAACACAACTTAATAATTACTGTATACGCTTATATTCAAAAACTAACCTGAAGTTAGGTGCTCCGGCCAAATCCAAGCCCAGACAAGCCAGGTTGATAGCGAAGTAGCTGGTCATGAATAGGACAGAGTTGATCTGCGCGATGGCGTTCAGGGAACCCGTGACGATGCCGATTTGTACCAGCAGCCAGGACGCTATGACCGCCAGCACCGGGTTCCCCTGGGACACCATTGGCTTGAGGAGGAACCCTGGGTACAACATATTTTTTAATCCTCCAAGACTCCCAACCAAAGGTCGGAAATCTGCTAGCATTTTTGAGCTGTGATAGGGACTTCTCGTTCATCGATTTCCGATTATATGTATATCGAATGTAAAATATGATTACGAGTAGTAAACAACATGCAGTGTTATCGCTGAGCGATCTCATTTTTAGGAAATTATAAATAGAAGTTA
Source organism: Grapholita molesta (assembly GCA_022674325.2). Taxonomy (NCBI): domain Eukaryota; kingdom Metazoa; phylum Arthropoda; class Insecta; order Lepidoptera; family Tortricidae; genus Grapholita; species Grapholita molesta. The sequence continues at coordinate 10,770,379 of CP053142.2, read as the reverse complement.
AAATAGTAATAATTTATTGATTCAAATAATTTGTGGATTAAATTTCAGCCAGTCAAAAGTTATCTAAAAAGGGTTCCCTTTATTTGGCATAATTTGTTTTGTCCGAATCTTAATACGCATACCAAGTTTCGCATAATTTATTTACGCCGAATGTTAATGTCGCCGATTTTTATTTAGCCTAATTCTTTAGTAGCCGAATACTACTTTGTCCGAAAATATATTAGCATACTATTATTGAGGCCGAATGTCCGAAAGTGTGTTAGGTTAGGTTAGGACTGTGACCACAACAGAAAAACAATTTCGGTTAGGTTTGGTTAGAACTGTGAACACAACAGAAAAACAATTTCGGTTAGGTTAGGTTAGAACTGCGACCACAACAGAAACGCACTCCTGGGAAAAAAATCGTAATAATTCGGGCTTTCCAAATTATGCGTATCGACCATTCGGCTTAGTTTAGTTCTGCGTAACAGAACTCGGCAAAACAGAATTATGCGAGATCAATTTCTGCTCATATACAATTATAACAACTCTGGGTATGCGGTTTAAAATTATGACAAAACAAATTATGCGTAAACAAGGGGAACCATCTAAAAAAGATCGCTCTCCAGCGGTAAGACTGCCTGTTGCTTACCTCTACTTTTAATCTTGTTTAATATGTTGTGTTCTATGATTGTCGACATAATTATGAACATCGGTAGTCGATAAATGAGAAATCCCTATAACAGCTCAAAAATAGCATATTTTAGTATTTTTTGTTACATAATGTATTTTATTAAACTATTTGACATGATTTCTTGTGGGAGTAGTCCCATGCGTAGGCATAATTATATAACTTAAGATTTGATGTATCACTGTTTTGGAAAAGTTAATTGAAAAAATGAACAAAGTAAAGTAATCACCGTAAATATTATCCTTAGCCAACGCTTCTAACACCCGCGATGCGCCGATCAGGTTGGACAGGCCAGCCGAAAACGTGGCCATCAACATACCTGGGGACAAACGTTAAAATATATAAAAAGTACCTATTTTTATTTGCCATTCCGCATACATTTGTGACGATTAAAAAAACATTGGCGTCATATAACCAAGTACATAATAAAAAATAAAAAAACATACAATAAAAACTATCTAGGTTTTGGCAACGCAGCAGTGGGGCTTCGTTGCACAGATAGAACTGGAGTATAATTCAGCAAATTGCCCCGGAACCTTCGAAACACTTCGGCCAGAAGTCCGCGCTTTCAAGCAGCTTCATCATCATCATCATCATCTCAGTTATAAAACATCCACTGCTGAACATAGGTTAGGTTAGACGTCCACATGTGGTTGGAAGCGACCTGCATCGTCTTCAGGCGACCTTAATGAAGTCGTCTGTCCATCTTGTGGGTGGACGACCTACGCAGCGCTTGCTAAGGTACTTCATTAATAAAAACCAAAACCAAGCGACTCACTCAGACGTTGGCGGGCAGCAAATACACGTAGTTGTTCTGCAGCATCTCTCTGCTGCAAGTGGCGGCCGTCAGCACGGTCAGCGTGACGTACGACACCGCCGTTTTTTTTTTATGACATAAGGTGGCAAACGAGCAGAGGGATTGCGTGATGGTAAGCAATTACCGTCGCCCATGGGCACCCGCAACACCAGGGAAGTCACAAGCGCGTTGCCATCCTTTAAAGGGGGTTGGAGCTCTGGGAACCTTACTCACCATCAGGAACACAACACTACATACCTTTTCAGGTATGTAGTGCTATTATGGCTGTGGCCTTATGTAAGGAGGAGGTACTTCCCCAGTTGGGCTGCCCCAGATTCAAGCGTGATGGTCATCGCTGTGCCCTACCTCTCATTGTTGGACGTAGTTTAAGGACATACCCGGGTCCGAAGTGCTGCCGTGAACAGGAGTGCTGCTAATGTAGATTCTGAAATTAAATAAACAACCAAGCGACTGACCGACAGCAATGAACGGCGGCCAAACGTTGGCGGGCAGCAGGTACACGTAGTTGTTCTGCAGCAACTCTCTGCTGCAAGTGGCGGCCGTCAGCACGGTCAGCGTGACGTACGACACCGCCGTGAACAGGAGTGCTGCTAATGTAGATTCTTAAATTAAAAAAATAAACACGCGGCTCACCGACAGCAATGAACGGAAGCCAGACGTTGGTGGGCAGCAGGTACACGTAGTTGTTCTGCAGCAACTCTCTGCTGCAAGTGGCGGCCGTCAGCACAGTCAGCGTGACGTACGACACCGCCGTGAACAGGAGTGCTGCTAATGTAGATTCTTAAATTAAGAAAAACAAACACGCGACTGACCGACAGCAATGAACGGGGGCCACACGTTGGCGGGCAGCAGGTACACGTAGTTGTTCTGCAGCAACTCTCTGCTGCAAGTGGCGGCCGTCAGCACAGTCAGCGTGACGTACGACACCGCCGTGAACAGGAGTGCTGCTAATGTAGATTCTTAAATTAAGAAAAACAAACACGCGACTGACCGACAGCAATGAACGGGGGCCACACGTTGGCGGGCAGCAGGTACACGTTGTTGTTCTGCAGCAACTCTCTGCTGCAAGTGGCGGCCGTCAGCACAGTCAGCGTGACGTACGACACCGCCGTGAACAGGAGTGCTGCTAATGTAGATTCTTAAATTAAGAAAAACAAACACGCGACTGACCGACAGCAATGAACGGGGGCCACACGTTGGCGGGCAGCAGGTACACGTAGTTGTTCTGCAGCAACTCTCTGCTGCAAGTGGCGGCCGTCAGCACGGTCAGCGTGACGTACGACACCGCCGTGAACAGGAGTGCTGCCAACGTCCCGCGCGGGATGCTGCTGGCAGGGTTCTTCAGTTCACCTGATAAATAACTATTTATTTAGCAAAGTTATATTCTTTATCTGTTATTTTTCGCGTACCAAGATCGCTCGTAATGTGCAGTGAAAAACTTAACTGAAGGACCATGTCTATGTAGTTGTGCAGAGAATTAATATGGAACTTACGTCAAAATTTGAATATAGAACGCCGACATACGTGTACGGAAGAAAAAAGTGCCCCAATTAACGTGACGTGAAAAACGTTAAATTGTCAGTTTTGTGACAATAATTAAGCGTCAACACTGTATGGAAATTAATTTACTGCTTTGTTTTACATTGTATTAACGCTTAAAGTTCATAAAACGAGTAACAAATTTAAGTATTTATAGAAATGTAATTGTCGTCACAAAACTGACATAATACAAATAAAACTGTTGAGCCTGTGAGCCATGTTACTACTACTTAGTTACAAACGGATAAACCCACGTGTAATTATATCGCACTAGGCGACGTGTTTCGGGTAAGCTCTGATACCCATCTTCACGCCGGGACACACCGATCGCGTTGAGGGTGTATCACTCACAGTGATCACAGTGAGTGACTCGGCTTGAAGATGGGTACCAGAGCTTACCCGAAACATGTCGCCTAGTGCGATATAGTTACACGTGAGTTTATCCGTTTGTAACTAAGTAGTAAAACTGACATAGCTAATTGGGGACATTTATTTTTGTAACCTCTCGTGGACACACGTTACCTACACAGGCCAGGTGCTTTTGCTAAGTTTTTACCTATAGAAAACATCAGTGGCGGCGGGTCAATATGTTTCTAAGGCAAGACGGAGCCATGTGGCTTTGCTTTTTTTCATAAGTCCAATGGAACCTTTTGAACTGCGTAAATGTTAGTAAAGCCGGCGGGGATCGGCTTGTATGGACGCGCCGCTGCTGGAAACATAAATTAAGACCGTTTGCTGTCAAAAAAAAAGATAAATTTAAATAAAACTTACCGCTCATATTAGCTCCGGCCATCACCCCGGTAACCCCGGTAAACAGCACTCCAAACACCGACGCGAAGTCCACCAGCTCCCCGTCAGCCGTGGAGTAGTCACGGCCGTACTGAGCGTACAAGTTGGAGACCAGGGTCTCGCTGCTCAGGCCGGTGTAGTTGAAGTGGGTCGTGTTGGTCAGCGTGTTCGAATCTGGCCGTTCGATCTGGAAGGAAGGAGTCATAGACATACCATTAACCTAGACGGAGCCTGCTAATAATAATACCACGATCAAAAGGGATGGTCTTATGTAACTTTCCATAGGTATGACAGAGACTATTTTCGTCCGACCTTGTCATAGTCTCACACATTTTTGGTCCCCTCCAAACTGGACCCTTCAGAACTGTCAAAGTTGGAGGGGAACAAACAAATACAATTGGAGTTTTCTTGGGTTTTCAACCAAAGTTGCGGTAATTAATACAGAATAAGGTAATATTTTTGTTATAATATAAAGAATGTCCTGTAAAGCAAAATTATAGTGAATTGTTACATTTTGGGCCACAAAAGCCAAAATATATTTGTCCCTTACTGGCGCTCGCGGATGCGTTCTCCAGTCATTATACCTCCTAGGAACGAGTATAAGCAAGCGGCAAGCATACGGCCTGATAGCCTACGGACCCCTGCAACTGTAGGGGATTCATTCGCGTTGCCTACCCAAAATGAGGCTTTCCTGTACATGAAACAATGGTGTTCGAGTCTGGATGTTCGATCTGGAAGGAACGAGTTCAAAAATTGTTTTTTGTATACAACGACGGTGGCAAACAAGCATACGGCCTGATGGTTACCGTAGTTACCGTAGCCTACGGAAGCCTGCAACTCCATAGGATTAATTCGCGTTGCCTACCCAAATGAGTATTTCCCGGCGTACACTTGGGAGGCGTATGCGGAGCCGGATCGAGCCAACGAGCCGTCGAGGCCCTTTCAACGATTGAAATAAATGCCCTGACTGGGATTTGAACCCAGGACCATAGGCTTCATAGGCAATGAAGATCGAACACGATGGCGGGAAATTGGGGAGGCCTATGTCCAGCAGTGGAGTGTGATGGGCTGATGATGAGTATGGATTACCTGTCCCGGTGCGGTTATGAAGAAGCTCAGCATGGCGCTGGCCAGACACACCACCATGGTGAGCCAGATGGCGAGGCTGGTGCGCGCGAACAGCGCGGCGCCCGCCAGCGACACGCACAGCCCGAGCGCGTTGAGGATCGAGCGGTACAGGAAGCGGTACCACGCGCCGTCCGGCAGGCTGGGCTGATCGTGGTTGGCGATCAGGTACCCTGGACGATGACAGGGTTAATGAGTCGTGACTTACTTACCTTAACTGTCTGTTGGGTTTATGGAGTTGTAGCTAGATGTGAGGTATGTTGTTACCTATTATTCTTAAGTTTTTATTTTCTGTAACAATTTCTGTTTGGTGCAATAAAGAATATTACTATACTACTACTAGTTATTTTTCTAATATGAACAACATTTGTTTAGCGCTTGCCACAATAAAAATATCGACAATCATGTTATCGATAAGTACAAGTAGTAGCTGATATAAGTTGTGATTGTATGTACAGTCAGCAGCAAAAGTGGCTAAGCGTTTGAAGTGTTCAAAATGACCTCTTAGTTCTTCACAATAGAGATGTGTTGACCTCATTTTAAACACCTCAAACGCTCAGCCACTTCTGCTGCTGACTGTACATACAACCACAACTTATATCGACTACCTACCTAGACGCCGCGTGCCACGAACGAATTGAACATAATCCGTACACTTTTGATCCAATTTATTTTTATAATTGTCTTCTGAAGTATGTAAAATATAAATAAATTGATAGTTTTGCTATTATTATCTATTTTTAACTCACCCTATTACTCCATGTTTGTCTTAGTATTACTTGTATGACGTTAAGTGGTACTTATCGATAACAGGAGTGTCGATGTTTTTATTTTGTCAATCACTTACAATAAATCGTTCTTGCTAGAAAAATATCTAGGTGTGTTTTTTTTTTTTTTTTTTTTAGTTTATGAGTCTTGACTTAACCTTCTACGGTAAGATCTTCAAAATACATATATATATTAAATACAATTACTCTAAAAGCTTAGTTTATGTAGCTGCAAATCATGAATAAATTGTGTTTTTTTTTTCACTAGTGATAGAAAGTAATCTGATCGATACTTTTTAAATAAATGAGTATTATGTGAGACCCAATAAGATGTAATCCATACTTCCATACTAATTACTAATTTTACTAACATTTACATAATCATATATTATAAAATAAAAAAGTTAACTGAAGCGCCGTGTTTATATAGTTGTGCAGATAATTAATATTGACCTTACATCAAAATTTGAATATAGAACGCCGACATGCGTGTACACACGTTACTACATAGGCCAGGTGCTTTAACTAAGTTTTTCACCTATAACAGTCGTTACCATTGTAACAGTCATGTCACTGTTTTATGACCAGGGCGTAACAACTTGTAGTATTAATGAAAGACCCTTGCCAATACCTTTGATTATAGACCAGTAAAATTACGAAAATAGATCAGTAATGTACCAAAACCTGGACATAATTCGATAACTGTAATTTTCTTTTTCTATGAAATAAAGTACTGTTAGTTCTTTTTAAAATAACATTTTAGGGTTCTGCGTTAATGTAAAAAACCCAAGACCTAATTGGGTACTATGATCACGTTTTCAACAAAACATAAGAATTAAAAATCTAATTCATCATCATCGTCTCAGCCACAAGACGTCCACTGCTGAACCTTCCCTGGCCTTCCCCTGGACCTCCACATATACCTGTTGGTAGCGACCTGCATCCAGCGAGAGGTGCTCGAATGCAAGCGCAGCGTAGGACGTCCACCCACAATATGAACAGACGACCTCATTAAGGTCGCCAAAATGTAATTGAATAGATATTATTACCTACTATTAATGTTATACTCACGGTCTTGGGTTTTTTACATTGACGCGGAACCCTAAAAAATGTAAAATGTTAAATTTTTTTTATTTCAAAAAGAACTTACAATACTTTATTTCATAGAAAAAAAAATACAGTTATCGAATTATGTCCAGGTTTTGGTAATTTTACTGGCCTATTAGATAAAAAACTTACCATGAGGTCCAAAGTTTTCCACCAGCGCTTCAGTGCAGGCCGATATACAGAGCGCGCTGGAGACCACGTTGGCGAAGAAAAATAGTGTGCCGATAGCACCCCCGAACTCCGGGCCGAGCGTTCGGCTTATCATAACTGAAATTTGCTAAGGAATATATGCTAGAAAATTTTGTACGCGCTTTCTGCTTCCTAATGCGAACTGCTAAGGAATGGAATTCGCTCCCTTCGTCTGTATTACAGGAAAGATATAATTTGGGAAAGGCAAGAGTGAATAGGCTGTTACTAGCGTGCTACACCCTTAACCTCGTCGACACTTACCATCAGGTGTGACTGAGGTCAAACGTGGTCAGTTTTGTATATAAAAAAAAATGTAACCTATATCCTACATTTTAGGGTTGAACCGAATGTATAACCTCACGTGTAGGAGACCTTATAAAGATGATCTTCCATTTTTAAGTTTGATCATTTTGTCCGCGTAATTCTTTATAGTATATTCATACCAAATTACAACTCTCGAGGACTCAGTCGCTAAAGCCGGGGACTGCGGATAGAAAAATACAAAAAATTGTTTTCCAAAAATAATTCATACTTTGTCTAACAGTGATTATTTTTTTCTTAACATTTTCGGGTGAGTAAACAATAAAAGGAAGCAGCAATGGCCTCCTAATGACGTTGATTGCCATCTCACTAAATATTGGGTTGAGTTGAGGTGGTGACAGGTCGAGCAAAATAGGCCCCAATTGCCCCTCGGTGCCTATGTATAAATTTTGTTTGTTTGTTAGCATTAAGTAGCATTAAGTAATTTTTCAATAAACAAATTATATTATATTATATTATTTTATTTTATTTACTTGAGAAGTAAACACGCCATCATTGCTCACCTAAACGGGTCAACTTACGCTATGTAGGTTCACAATATTTTGAGAATTTCTTATTTATGTTTCTGAGGGCATAAGTCTCTCAAGCACTAAGAGTAGGTAATGTAAAGGATACAATAGACGCCTCCCCCCTCGACTGCCCCGTTGGTGGAAATGGCGCATATAGACGTCACAGTGAACACCACGATCAGGTAGGCCAGCAGAAACTGTGCCAGCGTGACGAGTAGGCCCGCGTTGCCTACCAGGTACCCTGCAAACATACTAAGTTATAGAAACAATCTTTTTTTTAATGATATAGGAGGCAAATGAGCAGACGGACTGCCTGATGGTAAGCAACTACCGCCGCCCATGGAGACTCGCAACACCAGAGGAGTCACAAGTACGTTAGCGGCCTTTAAGATCCCTATACGCTCTTTTCTTGAAGGTTTGGATGTCATATCGGTCCGGAAATACTGCACACGACAATTTATTCCAGAGTTTTGCTGTGCGAGGCAGGAAGTTTCTAGAGCGCACAGTTGAGGACTGCCAACCATCTAAGTGGTGATGATGGAAGTGTTGTCGTGTAGAGCGCTGGCGGAAGGAAGCACAATCTTAAAGGACAACCTTACACAAATTGACTAAGCCCCACATTGCTCAAGGACATATTATATACAAATACAGGAACAAATACCTGTGCTCATCACACAAATAATGCTCTACTGGGATTTGAACCCATAATCGTTGAAAGTTTTTTTTTATGTCATAGGCGGCAAACGAGCAGACGGATTGTCTGGTGTTAAGCAATTACCGTCGCCCATGGGCACTCGCAACACCAGGGGAGTCACAAGCGGGTTGCCGGCCTTTAAGGGGGTTGGAGCTCTGGGAACCTTACTCACCATCAGGAACACAACACTACATACCTGAAAGGTGGCAGTGCTATTATGGCTGTGGTCTTCTGTAGGGAGGAGGTACTTCCCCAGTTGGGCTGCCCCAGATTCAAGCGTGATGGTCAACGCTGTGCCTTACCTCTCATTGTTGGACGTAGTTTAAGGACATACCCGGGTCCAAATGTATAACTGAAAACGATTATCGGACACTAAAGCGTACTATTTATTTTGTACACTCGTTTCCATTATCAACATTCTTTTTTGCTACTTTTGGACTAGTCGATATCTTCCAAACGAAGTAAGTTTTGCAGGGCGTAAACGTATTATCTGATTGAGATTATTTCTTGTAAATGTTAAGAATTGTTACAATTCCAACGGAAAATCACTGTAATAGCATACATCTATCCAAAATGAAAAAACGCCATTTTTAGACGCCTCCAATTCGATTATAATGTAACGGTGACGCCACTACAAGTTTGAAGGGAATAACTGTCAGTGTCATAGGGATCAAGATTCGCCGCGACGAGTATAAATACATATAAAACACCCAGGACTCAGGAACAAATACCTGTGCTCATGACACAAATAATGCTCTACTGGGATTTGAATTGTACCCAGAATAGTTGGTCTTCATCAATCTCGCCCGTAGTGGCGAATCTTTCCATCGTTCTCCCAATTAAAGAACTCACCCATTCTGATGAAGACCAGCGCACTGAACATGGACAGCACGACGGGGCAGAAGACTCCGGCGAAGGTCCCCACCTTCTTGATGCCGGGACGCTCTGAGCGGAACTCTCCAAATTCCACATATCCTGAAAACAAGCAGTTCATTCTTAATATTTTTTTATTATGCAGTAAATGTCTGCTAGTGAATAACTTCGATATCTAAATCGAAATAAAAATAGAAAAATAAAAAATTGATAAATTTGAGAAGTCTAAGCGGTACTCGTATAGCACAATTGGTAGTGCACTGGGCTAATGACCCAGTGGTTGTGGGTTCGAGTCCCGCTGCGAGTAAAATTTTTCTATTTTTCTTTCGATTTAAATATCGAATACTCGTATATTCGCTAGCGGACGTTTCTGCATAATACAAAATAATTTAGAAAGGGGTAGCACATTGTTATCGATGAATTCTCAATGAAAATTGAGACTTCGATGCCGTTAAGTGTTTAATACGCTGGCGGTAGATGTGTTTACACGTCACCCATGATGACGTATACGACGAGGGATAAATAGAAAAAATTTACAAGTCTAAGCGGTACTCGTATAGCACAATTGGTAGTGCACTGGGCTAATGACCCAGTGGTCGTGGGTTCGAGTCCCGCTGCGAGTCAAATTTTTCTATCTTTCTTTCGATTTAAATATCGAAGACATTCGCTAGCAGACGTTTATGCATAATGAAAAATAATTTAGAAAGGGGTAGCACATTGTTATCGAAGAATTCTCAATGAAAATTAAGACTTCGATGACGTTAAGTGTTTAATACGCTGGCGGTAGATGTGTTAACACGTCACTCATGATGACGTATACGACGAAGGATAGATTGGTAGTGCACTGGGCTAGTGATCCAGTGGTTCTGGGTTCGAGTCCCGCTGGGAGTCTAATTTTTCTATTTTTCTTTGGATTTAAATATTGAAGTTGATTCTTATTCATGATATACATATGAGAATAATTTATGAAATAGGACAAAATTTGGGCTAGTTCACCGGTTCTAGTACATGTGCGAAAGAGAAGCAAATGTCTGTCATCTGTAGATGCCTGCGGCGCTACCGTGAAATGCGATGCTCGTAAATTTCGGACTGTCTCTGTCACTCTCATGACGCTTTGATTGAAGTCAAAGAGAAAAATGCTCGAAATTACAACTTCGATGTTCACGGTACCAGGCCTGGAGAGTAACGTGTGACAAAGCAAGGAGGCGACATTGTGTGGTTTGGTAGAAATACTAGAAAAAGGTAATACATAAGAAACACGGACCCGGGTATGTACTTAAACTACGTCCAACAATTAGAGGTAGGGCACAGCGAAGTACCATCACGCGTCTGGAGAAGCCCAACTGGGGAAGTACCTCCTCCTTACAGAAGACCACAGCCATAATGGCACTGCTACCTTTCAGGTACGTGTTGTGTTCCTGATGGTGAGTAAGGTTCCATTAGCTCCAACCCCCCTTAAAGGCAACGCGCTTGTGACTCAACTAGTGTTGCCCATGGGCGACGGTAATTGCTTACCATCAGGCAATCCGTCTGCTCGTTTGCCATAAAAAAAAAAAAAACAAATACTACACCGGTCGACTTTTACGACTGCGAGCGAGACACAGCTATGCATATTTATGCCCTGTCCCGCTCGGACAACAATGGCTCCAACTGACCTTGGTGGTTAGGAAACGCCGAATTTCACACTCGACACCGGTCTGTTGTTAGTAACGCTTTTTACGATAAATATCAAGGCACTGAGTAGAAAACCGGACGATAGCGAATAGCGCTTGCGCCATTAGGGTTGCCAGCTTTTTAAGCTACAAGTATTACTCGTACGGCAGAAAAGAAAAAGTCTAGGGCACGAAAATAAAGTATAGGTGAAAAACTTAGCTAAAACCTGGCCTATGTAGTAGTAACGTGTGTGTACACCCATGTCGTTGTCGGCGTACTATATTAAAATTTGGACGTTCGTTCCATATTAATTCTCTGCAAAACTACATACGAACGGACGGACGGGCAGCAGCGTCCGTAGAAACCCAATCTACAGCAACTGCGGTCGCCAACCCCCCTGCCAAGCGTGGCGACTATGGCAACTACCCCCAATATGATACAAGTCATATTTGTGGGTGACCTATATCCAGCAGTGGACTGCATACGGCTGAAATGTATGTATGTATGTAGGAGTTGTAGGACGAGTAGTCTCTCCACCATATTCTTCAATGCGCTTAGGAGGCGCGTCGCTCGGGGCAGTTGATTTTGCCATTTTTCCTTTAACTCTAAGATTTATGGTTCCATTAGCAGACGTTTCTGGTTAAAAAAAAATACGGGTAGTCTATCTTGCTAGATACTCTCGCTCCCCTCTTATGCCAGCCCTGCTTTTTCTTTATATTGAATTATGTAAAATATGTATGTAAAACTACATAGACATAGTCCTTCAGTTAAGTTTGTCGCCTATTTCGACCATTCGTGAAAAGTATTATAATGTACTGGGGTATTGGGTGTCGTGTGGTGCTTAGAATAGCACCACTCCATCTCCTCCCGCGGATCCCGTAAGAGGCGACAAAGGGAAAAAACCGACGTATGAGCAACAGCGTCCGTTGAAACCCAATCTACACCTACTGCAGTCACCAACCCACAAACTGCGGTCGGCAACTACCCTCAAAGATGATTCAAATAATATTTGATCATTTCTCAAAAAGTTTGTACATTTGGGTCACGTCTTCGATTTTGATTAAAAGCTGTAGACTGATAGAGCAAATGATGCTTAGCAAGATCTACCATATTTCCCAAAATGTCCCATAAAGTTTGTATGTCCCGAAAGTGTATAGACTTTCGGTAACAAAAAAGAAAAGTTCCATACAAAAATTATGGAAAAATCGAAGACGTGATCCGAATGTCCAAACTTTTTGAGAAATGCTCATTTAGGGAAGGCCTATGTCCAGCAGTGGACGATTTCCAGGTGAAATGATGATGATGATGATTCGGGTTATATCGGATGTGCAAAAGTGACGGATATAGACTATTCAGGTTATTATTATGATGGAATATAATTTTTCTAAATTGTCCATTTTTTACTCGTTCGTAAGGGCTCATTCAAAAATCATGTGATCGTTTTTGGGGGGGAGGGGGGAGTCCAAGACCACATCACGTGTACTTTAGTTTAGTTTTAGTAGTACTGAAACAGTGTGATGTAACATAATTTCGTGGACTTAACAATGAAAACTGTCGACTCAAAAATCACTCGAAAACTACACGTGATTTTGGATCGGGGGGATAAGCGTTAAGATCACCAAATGTCACCAAGGGGGACGAGGGGGTCAAAATAAGGCCAAAAACGATCACATGATTTTTGAATGAGCCCTAATTACCCGAATAGACGTTACTGACCTTCGTTTGAGCTCTTTTCCGTCATTTCGCAATTCTGTGTCCACGTACAACACATAGTCACCACGTTTATAGTTAATTGCGCACTTATTCCACGATAATACACTTATGCACTCCGCGCACTTGAAAACTAAAACCTAGACGTAAACAAAAATACAAAAATAGTACATTACATCAGAGGCCGGGAAAATTAGGATTTCCGGCCAAGTGGGTATACAATAAAATAAAAGAAATGATTCAAAAAATGAAATTTGCAAAATCACAACTAACAATGAAATCGAAATGTATTAAAAATTAACATCAGCTGTTTGCTATGACACCCGCCATCTTTGCCTCTGTATGGATATCGTTGAAAAGAAAGTTATATGAAATTCCATTTCCGACCCCTTCAGTTGCCGCGCTCAAAAAATCATACTTCCGAGTCTATTATAAGGAATGTAAAGACAATATTTATTGCATGTTTGAGAAAAAGCTATGTTTTAAAGCTAAATGAGGTTTTACAAAAAAAATGTTTTCTTCGATTTTGACACAAAGGAGATTCTACCGTATTTCCTACACTATAAAGAACACATTCGAGTAGGATATTATTTGTATGAGAAGATGGCCGATGGGGTCGAAAAGTGCTCGAGTGGAGACCACAAGATGGACAGACGACCTCATTAAGGTCACCGGAAGACGCTGGAAGCGACCTCGCTTCCAACCGATACATGTGGAGGTCCAAGGGGGAGGCCTATGTTCAGCAGTGGACGTCTTATAGCTGAGATGATGATGATTATTTGTATGGTGGGCCTTAAGAGGATAAAAAAAGTAGTAGTTGGGCGTTTTCAAAAAACGTTGTCCCAAACATTTTTCCAGGTCTGGACGTGCCAGGGCTCATTTTTCTCAGAATCACGTGCTTTTTTGATGCTAATTATTAAAAAAAAAGTGTACCGAAATTCCCGTTCCATTACGCCACCCTATTAGTATGAACTTTCTACTGATGGTCGCGTAATGGAAAATTAAAATTTTAAAATTTTGTATGAATGCAGTTTGAAACAACGTTTTTTGAAAATGCCCAGTTACGTTAGATTAGTTTAAATCATATTCCGGGATTTTTGTAAAACACACAAAACAGAAATAGTAAAGAACACGTGCGCAAACGCATCCACTCGTCGCGCCAGACACCGGTGCACTGATAACGTTTATCGCCGTCGACTGGTCACCGTTTATCGCGTGGACAGAGTGAGACAAATAAGGTATGACTGGACAGGTCAAGGTTATTCTTTGTGTTGTTATTCGATTGTTTGTTGGTCAAATGTTTTCTATCTCTACCTCGTTGGCAAAAACATGCTAGCGTCTGCATTTTTATTTGTAAAGGCTTGGTCACATAGGGCGCGTTTTATGGCGTGGCGCAGCGGGGCGTGACAGCGGTCTGGCTAATGTAACGAAATAAAGCACACATTCGGGCGGCAGCAAAACGCGCCTATCTGCCCAAGCCTTAATGAGAAATTGTAAAAAATGTGACTTTTGTGAAATTGCGAGGCAAACGAGCAGAACAATCTTTTTTATTTTCATACAACGACGGTGGCAAACAAGAAGTTACCGTAGCCTATGGACGCCTGCAACTCCTGAGGATTCACATGCGCGTTGCCTACCCTTTAAGAACCTATAAACTCCTTTTTTGAAGAAACCTAATGGTAAGCAATTACCGCAGCCCATGGACCCCTCCAACACTAGAGAGGTCACAAGCGCGCTGCCGTCCTTTAAGGGGGACAATACCCGGGTTAAACCTGCGTCCCCAGCGCAGCTGACACCCTGACGATCCAGCCACAAGAAGATGGTGCTACTTGTCAAGGTTTTAAATATTACATTTTTAATTTTTCATGTTCGGACTCTGGACGGACTCATACATGGACCTAACACCTGACGGCATTAGAAATAAAGCTCAAGTTACCATGGAAAGCCTCCTAGCGCAAGTTTCAATAGAAAATTTACAACTTGTATGAAATGGCGGTCAGAGAAATAAGTGAAATCTTTGTCAGAATGTGTGCTGATTCTTTATATATTTCAATGATTTATCGATACAACTTAAACTAGCTGATGCGGTAAGATTTAAGTGTTTTAGTCAGTCAGTTTATTATCTAAGAGACATTTTTTTTCTTATTTTACTTTCCTCGCATTCAAAATAAAAAATAGTATGCTTAACTCGGGTAAAAGTCACCCATTGACGACGAGGTAGTTTGGCACGCGAACGAAGTGAGACTTTCCACCCTTGGTTAACAATTTACTATAAACTTTCTGCGTACCTTCTCCGGCAGAGCTGGACACGGGGACGCGGCCGAGCCGCGCGCGCAGCGAGCCGACTAGGCCCCGCGGTGCGCGGTTCGTGCTCGGCGACAGCGGGCTAAGGGTCTCCGCCATTGCGGGTTTTGTGTCTGCAAATAGTAATGTATACATTATTTCAGCCGTATGCAGTCCACTGCTGGACATAGGCCTCCCACAAATATGACATATCATCTTGGGGGGTGATTG
Source organism: Grapholita molesta (assembly GCA_022674325.2). Classification (NCBI taxonomy): domain Eukaryota; kingdom Metazoa; phylum Arthropoda; class Insecta; order Lepidoptera; family Tortricidae; genus Grapholita; species Grapholita molesta. Next base: position 10,755,102 of record CP053142.2, on the reverse strand, counting down.
CCATAGTCGCCACGCTTGACAGGCGGGTTGGCGACCACAGTAGCTGTAGATGGGGTTACGACGGACGCTGCTGCCCGTCCGTAGGATTTTTCCTTTTGTCGCCTCTTACGACACCCGCGGGAGGAGATAGGGTGGTGCTATTCTAGTCAGCCGGCATCACACGGCATCAATTGTAATGTGTAAACATTCAAGCATTCGATAACATCATCATAATCCTCTCGTTGTCTATGCATTTTCCACGGCTCATGGGAGCCTGGAGTCCGCTTGGCAAGTAATCCCAGGATTTGGCGTGGGCACTAGTTGGGCACGAAAGCGACTGCCATCTGACCTTCGAAGCCAGAGGGTAAACTAGGCCTTTTTGGGATTAGTCCGGTTTCATCGCGATGTTTTTCCTTCACCGAAAAGCGACTGGTAATTAAGAAATGAATGACATAAGTTCCGAAAAACTCATTGGTACCTGCCCATGGATACCTGCAACACTAGAGAGGGTCCTATAACCTTTTCTATGCCAAAGACTGATATATCGGCACCGCAGGTCCAAAGCCAAAGACTTATATATATGTCACGGACCACAGAGCAAAATAGACCTACATGCGCTTACATAAAGTTCAGATTAGAAATTGGTACGAGCCGGGATTTGAACTTGCGACTTCCGGATTGCAAGTCGCACGCTCTTACCGCTAGGCTACCAGCGCTCGAGAAGAACATGATTTACATATTCTATTAATTAATTTGAGGTGATAAAAGATTTCTCTGGTTTCAATGACGGAGAAAAAACTGATCACTCACCCAGATTCCCATATCTATATATCTGTATAATATTATTAATTATTTTTATATTAAGCAGAAACGTCTGCTAGCATATCAAAGATATTTAAGTCGAAAGAAAAATAGAAAAATTTGACTCGCAGCGGGACTCGAACCCACAACCACTGGAACACTAGCCCAGTGCACTACCATACTATTATTAATATTCAATATTCAAATTTATTGTGCCATAAAATAGTGGAAGAAAAAATGAGTTATAATGTCCAACATTGTTACTTATTTTTTCTTTCCCGTACACGGAACGATGGTGTTCCGGACATTCACACGGATCGAGCTAACACCCAGAGGCCCTTTCGACAACTTAATGAAATGTAAGGGGTACACTAAGCGGATGCTGCCCCTGTCCGTATCATGGGACGCGCACAGTGACAGCATCCGCCATGGTGTAAGGACTATTGAGTTTTAAGGGAATCTAGAATGTACTAGGCTATTGGGTGTAAAGGATGGACTAGCTATACTGGGCTATTGGATAAAAAACCGGACGCCTGCTTAATAAAATAGGCAATTGGCTTGTTTTTATTATTAGGGTAATAAATAATTATTTTTTGCCATGTTAGGTAAAATGGGATAGATGCAGATGAGCAAATGGAATGTAATTTGAACTATGTATACCTAAAGTTGTCATTATAATGAGATATTGTCGAGCTCTTATCAAGCTACGCTGCCCAGGGTGGGCGGCTGAACCTGATAAGTTGACCATTATAATAAGCCCTATAATAAGTCTAAGCGGTACTCGGATAGTAGGTACAATTGGAAGTGCACTGGGCTAGTGATCCAGTGGTTGTGGGTTCGAGTCCCGCTTCGAGTCAAATTTTTCTATTTTTCTTTCGATTTAAATATTGAAGCCCTATGTTGTAACAATAAGTAGCAAATAACATAATTAGAACGCTGGTGGCCTAGAGTAGAGGTAGGTACATAGGTCACAGGTTCAAACCCCGGTTTGTTTGAATGAGTTTTTCGGAACTTATGTACAAAATATAATTGTGATATTTAACAGTCGCATTTTGGTGAAGGCAAACATTGTGAGGAAACCGGACTAAAAAGGCCTATTTTGTCCTTTCGGTTGGAAAGTCATATGGCAGTCGCTTCGTCATAAAACTGGTGCCTAAGCTAAATCTTGGGATTAGTTGCCAAGCGAAACCCAGGCTCCCATGAGCTGTGGCAAATAATGCTGGGACAATATATACAAACTCTTAAGATGAATAATTTTCAAACAATTAGATTTTCAAAAAGCTTATGTATGATTAAACTTTGTCAGCCATAAAAAAAAAATTTAGATTATCTAATTATTGATGTCTAAATTAATACACCCACTTCCCACAATACAATATAGCCAGACTTACCGTCACCCTTCTGCAAGGTACAGACTAGGGGGACTTAAGGTAAATACTTTGTGTGTGTAAAAGTGCCCCTGTAGCCTACATAAATTAATAAACATTTAAGTTTAAATGTTTTTTTTTTTGTTTGTCAAATTAATAGTCCTATAGATAAATAAAGTCAAATACTTACAATTGGATTACTATAATGAGATTAATATTAAACCATAGCAAAATACTTACTTAAATGTATGTCTTCCATTAAACTGATCAGGCTTTTAAATCTACTACACAATAATGTGTACACAAATTATAGACTTCATTACAGTTTCATTTTTATTTTTACAGTTTACACAAAATAACCTTTATAATTGGCTTAAAAAAAACTATAAACTCGGTTACATGGCACAGTTCCACTAACTCGATTAGTAAGCACTAGTTATGTAGGCAATTATTGGCATAACAATGTACAATCTAAGCCTGATATTGTATTACTGAAACCAGTTCTAAGAGAAAAAAAAAACATTGTCAACTGAGCAAGTACTCTCGCAGATTTAGCTACTGCTTATCCGTCTATTGTGACCTCATTAAGCCAGACGAAGATGAAATCATCATATTAAACTTCAAATTTTAAATATTTAAACACTTCACTAGCTATGTTAAAAAAGTGTCATAGTTTAATGATGTTAGATCTTTTCACACACGGCTAAAGTTATTTTAGAGTTTAATTTTTTAACTGCGTGCGACAACAGTTGTTGTACCGCTTTGTTAGAAGGAGAATAACTAAAAAATACTCACTGTTTCTTCAAGAATGGGGCGTCAAATTATTAGTTCAGGTGTTGAGCATAGCTATAACGCCAGTTTAAAGTCATAGCTTTGTTTCGGAGTGTAAATATTGTTTGTTTTCTTTTCCAGAACGATGATTTCTACGGAAAAACGAATCCAATTGTTGAAATGTTGATAAAATACAAATTACAAAGTCAGAAATTTGACAGGAAGTAAGTTAGTACCAAGTTCGAGTACCACTAAATTAAACTTGAGATCTTGTATTATGATAATAATCTTTTATTTTCTATTAAATCGACACAGTAAACATCCTGATAGCACTTTAAAATTGTCTTGAATATAATTACCTTGCCTATCAATTTATTTTTGAATTAATTCTTTCTTCTATATAATAAGTCTACTTAAACGTTTCTTGTAGAATCTGTCACTGTCAACGTAAAGAAGTTTTTCGCTTTTACCCTTCTCCAGTTGAAGAGGTATTTTTAGGAAAGACAACAAAACTTTATTAAAGCATTTTGGCCTCCTTAGTGAGTATTATATTCGTTGATTATGGCCCTGACTTGCTGATTTAAGTGATTTATTATAATTTGTTTTTAAATCATTCTAAAGCCACTGTGACAAAGTAAAAAAAAGTGTTAAATGTCTTGCTTGTAGATATAATATATACTATTTGACTTAAAAAAAATCTTTTAAGGCATTTATTTATAAAAATGTAACACATGACGGCTGCTATGCTACACACCGTCCCCTAACCGATTCTCTAATAAAATATAACCTACCACAATAACTATTCAAGGCATGTCAGTTGTCTTCATATATCCTTACTGGCTATGCAACTTTCACTAACATCCATGAGCATCTGTATATTCTGTATGAATATCCCGAAGTGCTACTTTCACTTTGCTATATTAAAATATTTAAAATACTTACTTCCTGCTTGAGCATTTACAACCCAGCTTAGAATTTAATGAATACTTATTTTCACATATATGTATTAACATCTTATACTGTCTATAAGTAAAGATACATTAAGTACTAGTTACAATATTAAAGTAGAAGTTTATGATTTTATTGCAAGACAGCTGAATGGTTTTTAAGTGAGAACTATATAAGGGGTAGTTACAGCTCTATACATGTACATGAAAAAAAAAACAAACATTGATTTTAACAGGTACTTTATTTAATTATCTCTCATATGAAAATGACAAAATCATAGTCATGAACACAGAATCAGTTAACAAAACCAATTGTACCATTTTTCGGTCTTAAAAAGAAACTTAAAATTTAAGAGGAACCATAAACTATATTCTGTCTAGTGACTCCAGCATTATAATGCTATTTCCTCTGATTACCTGCAAACAGAAGACATAAATTGGTAAATAAACTAAATAAATTTGTATTTTTTTTTATTCGCTTGGTACCAACGTTATTATATTCATAAACAGGTTAAAATAACATTTTTTGTCCTGTTCAGACTTAATGATACCTTCTGTTTGTTACAAAGGGACAAGATTATTTTGACATTTGCTAAATTTAGTAACAAGGGGTTACATGTAGATGTAGATGAAGCCTTAGCACCCCAAAGGTGACAATGGTCACATCACTTTCTTTAGCAATATGAATGAAAGAGACACAATACCAATGAGTCTGTAGAATACAGCTGGCATAACATTACATGTAAACTCCGGATTTATAGTAATGTTAAGTATACTATACAAAACAAAATAAGAACCACTTACATATTTAAGTTTAATAGATAATTATTTTTGCCGATAGTTTCCATTTAGGTTTTTGCTGACAGTGGACCAATTTCAAATAAATTGAAATAAGCAAAGCAATCAACTACTTAGGCCCTTATTTTCTTTTAAAAGGTATCATAATAAAATGTTTGTAAATCAGTAATTTAAGATAATATTTTCAGGAAAATTTATTATAGATGAAATAGTACAGTCTAAATGCAGGTTTCTGCAGATTTTGACTCTGTGTAGGCCAGACTTCAGATGCTATCCTAGTACTCAATTTGTTTTTACTATATGTATAAAACATTTGTGCCCATGTAGCACTTTATAAGGTCTAAGAAAACCCTTATAATAACAAAACTTCTTAAAATTTAACTTTAATTGCATAAATGTCACAAAAAATATGCAAAACTAAACACTAAGGTCAATGTGTGTAAGACTGTCTATTAGGAAAGTCCATCTATCAACCAATTTCCTACATTATCTAATCCGTATTTAGTGTCATGACAGTCTTCCTTTAAAAATATAGTATGCTGGTCTTACCCACATTGACCTTATCACTGAAATAAAGTTCAAATAATGGTGGGAAATGTATACCCTCTGATTTACAAAGGGTTAAATAACTGTAACTTAATCTTAATTTAATTGTGGGTTTGTTGCATAGGGAGATATTCTTCATTTTCACCCATTACCTAAGGCCCATTACATCTTTTCATAGTTTGAAAAAACATAATTTTGATTAGCAAAAATCAAAAGAATGTAATGGAATTTAGGTATCTGAACAGCTTGAGGATAAAGCAGGACTTTTAACTTACCACCATGCCAATATTATTTCTCTGACCATCCTTGCACTCTTCCACGGACTCATCAAGCACCAGGTTCATGAAGGGATCAAATCCTCTGAGGACCCCGGTGACTGCTCGGCCTGCATTTAGTTTTATTGACAGCTTCTTGTCCATGAACCTAGGTAATTACAAATAGATTAACTATAAATACTAGCGTTGTCCTGGCTCCATAGAGCATGCGGTGCTCACGTGCAACTGAGTTCAAATATTTACTATAGACGCTAGTTTTAAGAAAGCAAATACGTAGAAATTGTGAGTTTGGTTCAAAGATCGGTCTTTTTTAATACAAGACTGACCAGCGTTTGACCTCAGTCGCACCTGATGGTAAGTGACGACGAGGTCGAGGGTGTAGCACGCTGGTTCAGTAACAGCCTATTCACTTCCACCTTATATCTTTCAAATAATTTCTGTCTTCAAAATTGATAATGACACTCCTTTTAGTTAAGACGTTCTTGACCGTATTTTTATGGCATATAGATTTAATGTTAAGTTATTGTTGCATTGAAGTCATTTTCTATTATTTATAAATCAGTAGGCTCACATAATAATGTAAAAATCAAATTATGTGAGGTTACAATGGCGTGTAGGACGCCAAACGCGCCAGCTAGATTTATAGAAAAATACGTTGGTGTTGTTACTTACTTTTTCAATTCCGGAGGATGTGCTTTCGACATTTTGCTATTTTTTTGGTTGTTAAAGGAATAACAAAACTATATTTTCTTTATTTCAAGCGACAGAAACGCTTAACAAACAACACAACCCGGTAAATTTAGTGTGGTGTGACCATGTAATTGTATAATATAAAATTATAAATTCATAAAGTCATATTCATGTCATAGACACAACGGATTCCAAGCTGGTTCCCTAATTTCAGAATCACTATCGAGAATGCAGTTAAATTAAACAAACCTATAACTTCCATTCTATTTTCGTATTTATTTTTACATTATTTTTAATATTTTCGTAATTTATATGGTCACACAATTTAAACTTACGTTCAAATACCTTCATCGTAATCATATGCTGTATATGATTTTTTCGGTTATGAAAGTAAGTAAAAATAATACATATTTTATTTATTTTACCCGTATTTTTTTTTGTTATTATAAATGTATTCTATCAGTAGTTCCCACTAAGTGAAATGTTTAAATATGTTTAGTTAGATATCCGAATATACTCCGATTCCCGTGCTTTTTAGTGTCGCCAGCAGTAAAAAATATAAAAAGTTGGCTCTTTGTATCAAGAAAATATTTCGGGAATGTTGTTAAAAATATTAAAAACTAACTGTAAAAAATGTTAGAACAAATAAGAGTGAAAGAATTTAGGATCAACATATTTGGAAAGTGATATTGCCACTGAGAAAAAGCTGTCTTATCGGTTACACAACACATTTGTAGAGCTACATCTTGCATACGCTTACGATAGAAATTTGCTATGCTAAAATTGGTAGGATTTTAGTCACACGTCACAACACAATCCTAAAAACAAACCATGTGGTAGATGTATATAACTATATCAACAAGTAGATACAATAGCAACAAGTCTACAGACAGCTGCTGGGAGGATGCTGATTGTGAGGTATCTCTGTAAACAGCGACTTTCTATTTCCTTAATATGACTTTTAAGTGATTTTATGTAATATCAGTTCTCAGTGGAAGTTTGTGTTTGTGTTTTCGTTCAAAAATGGATGAGTCTGGGATTGATATGGGATTCGATCTCGCCTCTCTTCTCACGAACGATTACGTTGGTGATCAGAAGATTTTGGAGGAGATGACTGCCGCGCAGCAACAACAGGAATTTATGTTCTATGAACTAAAGTCGAAAGCAGTGCCGATTACAGAAAGGTGAGTGTTAGTCTAAGAAGACCATTTTCTTACTATGAAATTAATAAAGTTTGCTCAGGTGAATATTTTTGGCACTGCGAGTGAATGAGGAACAATTTCTTTAAAGTCAGCGCCCGCGACCCTGAAACCTGGACTTGGCAAGCCCTCCGTTCCGTGCATTTGTTTATCTTCGCTTTAAAATATAGACAAGATGCGAGAGCGGACGTCTTGAGATGCTCTGAGATAATATCTTACTTAATTATTTCTTTAGATATCGCCAATCGGGCCATTATATTTTAATTACTTTTGTTCGCAGAGTTAAGACAAATATTAGTAATGGGATATTTTGGATTTAGGTCGGGTAACATTGTTTGTTTACTTTTTTGCGCGTTTCCCGCCATTTTTCCAGTTTTACGGGTGGCATCAAAAATCAAAATAAACAAGTTATATCTAGTATTTAACTTTTTTTATTACTTATAACAAAATAATTTAGTTTTGACTACTGGGAAAGCGGGCAGACTTTGTAAGGTCTATCATACTTTCCGAATTGACCTCCTTTGCCATCACGTGAGCATTTTGCAAGGTTTTGCTTTTATAATAAGTGTTCATATCTCTTTAAATTATTTATTATGTTTTTTAATTAGGTACAATAGTTGGAGTAGCTACTTGGGAATTAGGATGGACAATCATGTTCTAGATTAAATCTGCTAACATTAATAAAGTTTCTTTTAAATAAAAGATATTAAAAGGTATAATCCATTCGGTCCTAGGGGCCGATTTTTGAGACTCGTGCACTCAATTCAATAACTTTAAGGACGAAGATAATCACACATATAAAAGTTTATTTCTTCCTGACGTAGTTTAAAATATGACGAGTCGAGTACTTGAAAAATTCCCCCAAGACTAATAAGTACCTAATAACTGGAGCCAGGGACAAAAATTTGACTACGTAGGTATTTTAATACCTTTGTACACTACGTTACGGTGACTGAATCTATATCGATTAACACCGGCTTGCCTAATTTGAAACGATTTAGCGTTTTATCGATGCCTTTGCGCCGGCTTGCCGTATCACTATTTCGACTGTTGTGCTTGTATGGTGATGCTACCGTTTGTATAAGTGAAAGTCTTGGAAATTTTATTCTCTACCTATTAACCCATTTGAGGATGGTAACATTGGGATGCGACGAGACCCACGCTCATACGACTGAAAGACTTGTATCCATGGCCATACAAAAATAAAAATAAGAACCTACTTACGCTTACGCTCAGTATTTGTAATTGAATATTGTTACTAACGCTGGCGCTGTAGTTGTCAGTACTTTGTTAGTAACATATTATAGAACTAGAATAAATTAAAAAAAAAAATATTTTATTTTTATATTAAGCAGAAACGTCTGCTAGCATAATAAATAAAATAAATAATAAATAGCCTTTTATTCGGATCAAATAATTTACAATTAGTTACTTAAAGTGTATTTTCTGTAGATCCGTTTGCCAGTCGGCAAAGGCCTCCTCCAACCTTTTCCATTCGTGCCGGTCTAGGGCTACTCTGTGCCATGTTACACCTGCTACTTTCCTAATGTCATCTTCCCATCTTTTCCGCGGTCTGGCTCTTCTTTTATTTCCTCTAGGATACCATTGTGTTATAATCTTGCTACATTTGCTTTTACCTCTTGCCATATGTCCTGCCCATCTCCATTTCAATCTCCTTATTTTTCGTGGAATGTGGCTTTTGTCCTCTCTCTGATGACACGGGTTTTTATTCTGTCTGACTTCCTAATATTGAGCATACTTCTCTCCATCGCGTGTTGGCAGGTGGCGAGTTTGTGTGTCATGTTTTGTGTCTGAGCCCAAGTTTGGCAGCCGTACATAAGCACAGGTAGTATACAGGTGTTGAAAAGTTTGGTCTTTGTGTTGATATGGAGCTGCTCGTCTTTCATGATCTCTTTTAAACTCCAGTATCTCCTCCAGCCATTGGTTACTCGCCTTTCCACTTCCTTGCCAGCAGGATCATTTTCAGTGATTAGCTGTCCCAGGTATATGTATTCGTCTGTATATTCAATTCTGTGGTTTGCTAAGTACACATTTGCCTTATCACCATTTGTCATTACTTTCGTTTTTTCCAGGTTAAGTTTCAAGCCCACTTTCTCACTCTCCATTGCCAGTTCATTGATCATCATTTCTATGTCTTCCGGGGTTTCAGCAAATAGAACTATGTCATCTGCGAATCTTAAATGCGTGAGTTGTCTACCGTCGACTTTGATACCGCGGTCGTCCCAATTAAGGCCTCTGAAAGTTGATTCCAGTACTGCCGAAAATAGTTTTGGAGACAGGGGGTCTCCTTGTCTGACACCCTTTCCTATTCTAAATGGTTTACCTTTTTTTTCTAACTGGACTCTCGCAGTGGTACGACTATAAATGTTTTTTATTAAGCGAATGTACTTATGTTCGATTCCTTGTTTCATCAGCGACTCCCATATTTTTCGTGGAACAGACTGTCGAATGCTTTGCTATAATCAATATACGCAATATAATATGTACGTTGATACTCGTTATATTTTTCCAATACTTGGCGCACTACGTGTATATGGTCGACCACTGAGAAGTCTTTTCGAAACCCCGCCTGTTCTATGGGTTGCTGGTAGTCTAATTTCCCTTCTAGCCTGTTTAATATTATTTTAGCAAATAATTTATACATGTTGGACATCAGACTAATAGGACGGTAATTACTAACTTCATGCTTGTCACCTTTTTTGTACAGTAGGATAATGTTGGATTCTGTCCATTGTTGTGGAATGGTTTCAGTCTCTACTATCTGGTTAAACAAGTCTGTGAGGATTGGTATCATAGTTTCTTTGCTTTGTTTTAATAAATATAATAGTCTGCTAGCATAAAGATATTTAAATCGAAAGAAAAATAGAAAAAGAAATCTATTTTTCCTTCGATTTAAATATTAAATATCTTTTAATTTGATTTCACCGCTAACACACCCATAAACCTAATCATAATATCATACCTATATTAATGGTAAATTCCTACAGATAAAATATGGTAAGGATATTTTTAAGGATCGAATAGGGTACACGATTCGTGACATTTTAAACTCTCAGAAACGAATAAATCTAAGTTAAATAACATGAATGATATCAATTGATAATTGTGGGTATCGATATTATACATTTCGTGTAAAAATAATGGCAGGAAACTTTTCTTTGTTATTCTTTTCGACCTAGAAGATTTTAAAATTCGAGTGTCCTCTCAAAAATCTTTTCCAAAACTCAAGGGCTTGGAGAGATATCTTAGCGTGACATAGGTAACCGCCGAGCTGGTTAACTTGTATGAGTTGTATGTGTTCTGATCAGTCGCTGGTGCGTGACTTCCAGTTATTAAATTAGTAATTTCATCTTCCTCCTATCGCCACGTCCCGTTACTCGGGGCCGGCTTTCCTAATCATGAGGCGCCATTTGCTCCGCTGGTAGGCATCGTCAGATAGGCCTAACCCCTTCATATCCCTTCGGTCATTCGTCATCCATGTAGTCTGAGGCCCACCTCTCTCTTTTCTGCGTAGCTATGGAAAAACACTTCTTTACCATCTTAATGTAATATCGCTTGCATTTTACCCTCCAGAAAACCAAGTAATTTTGTGTCAATTTGAAGTATTTGCCTAGTTTCCTTACATATTCAAATTATCTACACACCGATTTGACCTAAGATAAAGTTGCAAGACGAACTATTATGTTCAATTTACGTTCTGTAAATTCGATGGCATTAGGCGTAGGTATATTTATTCAGAAATGTGTCCATTACAGTGGTGGAATATAATGCTATCGCCTACCCGCCTGCCAAGCGTGGCGATTATGGCTATATAATACCCATACTGCTTACGGCGGTCTATGGGGGAAGCCCATCCAACAGTGGTCGTCGTATACTTTTGTGCCACCGTCAAGAAAAAAAAAAAGTAACTTACTACTTTGTTTCGCCGAGACTAGAGGTAACATATAGGGCGTATTTTATATTATATTGACTGTTACGTATATATTATTATTATATTGGATCAAAGAGTTTTAGTTATTCATGATATACAGTCAGCAACAAAAGTGGCTAAACGTTTGAAGTGTTCAAAATGACCTACACGCGCTTTTATTCTCTTGACAATAGAGATGTGTTGACCTCATTTTGAACACCTCAAACGCATAGCTACTTCTGCTGCTGACTGTACCTAGGTACTAGTGATTTCTTCTAAAGCAGCCTTCATGCAATGATTGTTGTTAAATTATAAGCAAGTCACATAAGTGGAGCACCGGAAATCTCAATAACTACTAGCCCAATATGGGTCTTAAGTTTGTGACGGGATTTATTCGTGTGACCTAAACAATGCTCAACTGGGGAAGTGCCTCCTCCTTACAGAAGTACAGCCATAATAGCACTGCCTGAAAGGTTCAGGTACGTAGTAATGTGTTCTGATGGTGAGTAAGGTTCCCAGAGCTCCAAACCCCCTGGTGTTGCGGGTGCCCATGGGCGACAGTAATTGCTTACCATCAGGCAATCCCTCTGCTCGTTTGCCGTATTTATTATAAAAAAGCTATTGGTAGCCATTGAATAAAAAACGTAAACACGCACTTGATAATACATTTCATGAAACCATTTGACCAGAACAGTTCATGGTCGACTGCAAATCAACACACGGTATTAGTACAAGAGGAAGTTGAATGTTGATCAATATGGGGGACTGTTCTATGGCGTGAAATACACACAAGCTGCGTGAGGCATAAGGCGTAAGGCATAAGGTACGATGCCGCTTCAAAACGCTTGTATACAAAATGTACTAAGGAGACGTATTTTGAATTACACTCAAGCGGCGCGGCACTGCTGTTGCTTCAAAACATTTTCATACAAAATGTTCGAAGACGACGTATCTGTGAATTACACTCAAGCGGCGCGGCGCAGGCGCGGCACCGTGCCTTACGCCGCTTGTGTGTATTTCACGCCTATCTTAGGCAGTTCAGGCCTCCCCCATACCAACATGGAGGGCTTTTGCCGCCAAGAAAAGATGAGAACCTTTCAAAGAGACTCAGAGATGCCACAGGAGACCAAAGAGCTGGCAGCTACCTAAAATATAAATAACTACAATCAAACGAGTTAAGGAAATGTTGCCAGCATCTTCGGCCCTAGGTGTTTTTTAGACTATTTCAGTTTTATTTCTTATTGTGTCTTTTTTTCTGGTGATTTTTTTTTATTTACTAATAAATACAACAATAAAACTAAAGTAAAAATAATAATAAAAATAAAAAAAGTCGTTAAAATTGGGCCCCTTTGGCATGGTGCTGAGGATGCTGGCAGCATTCTCCCGCTGTATGGCGGTAGTAACTGATTGTATTGTTAGATTTAATTATTAATTATTTTTGTAGATTAGTTACTTTTACTGGAGATAAGAGCTTTTAAATAGGTTTTACATTGGCGTATATACTGGGTGTTATAAAAAACGGGATACAAGATTATTCAACCAGTATCTATTCATGATTTTGCAATGATTTTGAACATATTTTACTATGGGGTCAAGTTTGTAAAATTAAATAAAAATTGAGCTGCTCCATAGAAAACGTCAAGTACTTACCTACAAGTTGACGAAAATGTATGAGAGAGTTTTTTTTTTTTATAATTTACAAATTTGACCCCATAGTAAAAATTGTTCCAAATCATGACCAGATGCCGGCTTGATAACCTTGTATCACGTTTATTATAACACCCGGTATTGGTACATTATCTATAAAAAGGAACCTTATTGTCGATGGCACTTATATCGAACCTCGTTGTGTTTGTGTCGCGTCATTTCGAACAATGACATAAGCGCCATTGACAATAAGGTCCATTTTCCTAGATAACGTCACAATTATGCTACCGCCACACATTCGCGCGAGTAGCGAGGCGAAACGCGAGCACGCATGTGTACGCGGACGTTTCGCTATTCCTCTCGTCTCTCGTATTTTGTATAAGTAGGCAAAGTTTTGTCGAAACGTTTCTACGAATAGCGAGTCGAGTGACGAGCCACTACCCGTACCATGAGTTGTGACATTACGGTTTTCGATAACGAGTATCGAGTTTACTATCTGTGCATTTCGCTTGTACTATTTTAGTGCGAACGAGATGCACAGATAGTAAACTCGATACTCGTTATCGAAAACCGTAATGTCACAACTCATGGTACGGGTACGGCATGTCTAAACGCGGAGTTAGACTCAGCTGAGTGCATAGTGACGCCCTAATAATTACGTTCAAACAAGTCTAATGAATGGGCGAGACGGAATGATAAGTGAATGACGTGTTCTTACTAACGTTAAATGAATCGTTTACTTATCCGGTAAAGGTATTTGTTAATTATTTAGGAAGTCCGTGAGAATAGGCAGTTCTTCGATAAATTCGCAAACACGATTAAAATTTGGATTAAGGAAATTGAAACCTATTCACATTAGTTTTAAAGGTTAGTTTCCCTTTAGCTTTATGCGTAATCTTGAACTTTAAACTTATCGGAACGTAAATATGGACTTCATTAGGTATTTTGCGCTAGGCCTTTTCAGAAACCTTCAGTATATCTTTTTTTTTACTTGACTTAGGCTCTATAAACCGTCCTGAATGTTAGAGCGAGCTGACTAAGTGGGGGAAAGGTGGCCTGAGGAGAATCCAGTACCCACCAGTCCACCAGACAGTCTCACCATGGAGTCCCTGGATGACAGGGATTACATATGACTGACAAGGGAGGGCTTTCACTTTTACTCCAATTAAGGCGTAATAGGAGTGACAGGGACAATCTTTCAATCGATTCGAAATCGATTAGCGATATTCGATGTTCGGAGTAAGCCCTCGGAAATGGCGATAAGGAAAGAGAGTGGTAGTAGGAACTATATGATAAAATTATACAACCTAATTGTGTTCGAGGTTTTAAGAATCGCGATAGCTTGTACAGTCAGCGTCATATAGTTAGTTGCAGTCAGTATGGCCAAATATATCGATACAGATCTTTATTTATATAGCAGTAAGGATGTGTATCGATATATTTGGCCATACTGACTGCAACTAACTATATGACGCTGACTGTAGAAAAGGAAAATGACAAAAATGTATGCTTTGCGCTTTTTCAATAAAGAAACAAGAAATTATATAAATGTGCAAAAAAACGCTTTACAATAAAGGTGAGAGTCCGAAGTATAGTAATCTAGAAATTTAATAATTCCGGTTGAATGGTTTGACTGGCGAACAGAAAGTTTGTTTAATAAAAACAAATTACTTCTAGTTTTTATTAAACAAAATATCTTGTAGTGAGTGTTTTTGTGACTGATTAGCAAGAAATTTTAACTTGTTTTAAGCTATGAAATAAAACAACTGAAAACTGATTTTATCGAGTATACTGGACTTCAGTTAGATGCCTTATAACACGGAAAGTTTTAAATTTTTATTTTTAAAATATATACAGCTAAGCTAGGCATTATAATAATCTACTTCAATGTTCTAAATTAAACCCAAATATGTATAGGTCCTTGTGGAATTGACTGTACGACCGATGCCGGCGGCATTTCCTCGTTGTATCGCAATGTTGACTCGGTACCGCGAACATCGAAGTTCGTACATTTCGAGGATCTTTCTCTTTTACTCCAATTACGGCGTCATAAGAGCGACAGAGAAAATCGACCGAAATTTACGAATATCGTTTTTCACGGTAGCGCCGCTGATACGTTGCGCGAGTGGCGAGTAGGCTTAGGTCGCCAGTTACGTCAACCAGACGCTTCGCGATTTCTGCAAAATATTAGTATGTTATTAACAAGATTATCACGCCAACAGACAACAATATTTTGAATGAAACTATCGAGAACTTTGGAATGAATTTATCCATTTAAAATCATAAATCATTACAGATTGGCTATCTGTGGGGCAGTTCTCCGCAGAAAAATTCTCCCCATACAAATTCAGTTGCAAGAATCAACTTAGTGCCAGGGCTTAAGAATAACGCTTGAGTGATCTAATAGCTTATGAACTATAATTTAAAATCATTGGCACTTCTCAAAACACGTTATGTACCTAAATATTGCAACTTGCAAAAAAAATGTTGTGGCTGACAATGACGGGCAGTGTCAACAATGACATTTTATAAGGATGACAATAGTCATACTCGTAGACGATGTAGTCAACAACGATGAATGCCTTAAACTGAGTTATAAAAGTAACAGGATGAAAGGTATTAGAAATTTAGGCCGGTGTAAGACACAACTGTACACCTAACGGACGTCTTCAAGACAATATTATCGAAATAAAACTAGTATATATTTTTAAATGATTGGTTTTGTAGAATAGGTTGGTTTAATAGAATATTAATAGAAAAACAACATTAGAAACAATGTTTCCTTCGATATTAAAATTATGAGTAGGCAACATTTTTATTTATTGATTTCTTATAATTATACGTCTTGAAAGACATTTTAACGATGATCACATAACAATTGCACAATAATAACAACTCTTCTTGTAACAGCGGAGTGGGAGTCGGGTCTGTGGTTACAAGCCCTACCGTCTCCATCCTACACTCCTGGGCAACACAACATTCCGTTTGGCGACCAGTTTGCGGTTAGGGACACCAACCAACGCTTCACATCGCTGCCAATGCGGTCCCATGGTAGACACCTTGGATCATCATGGGCTGTCGTGCTGCAGAAGCGCCGGACGCATTCCTCGCCATGCCACCATTAACGATGTCATCCGAAGGGCCCTTGTCAGCGTCAAAATGCCGGCCGTCTTAGAGCCTATTGGCCTTGCGAGGGACGATGGCAAGAGGCCCGACGGAATGACATTGGTGCCTTGGAGGATGGGGCGGCCCCTAGTCTGGGATGCTACATGTGTGGACACCCTGGCGCCGTCTCATCTTCTAGGTACCAGCAGTAGTGCTGGATCTGCAGCATCGACAGCCGAAGACCTCAAACGCCGCGAATATGCCACTCTTGGCAGTGGCTACATATTTGAGGCGTTTGGGGTCGAAACGTTGGGACCTTGGGGACCGGGCGCACGCAGGGTCTATAAAGACCTAGCGTCGCGCCTGAAGCTACAGGTGACCAGAGGGCTGGCCAGTATTTCGCTCAGCGAATAAGCATTGCCATACAACGTGGCAATGCTGCCAGCCTCCTGGGCACACTGCCCATTGGTAGCGATCTAGGAGATATTTTTTATTTATAAATAGGTTTAGTTTAAGTTCATTTTGTTTTTTAATTGTTTCCTATTTTAATTGTGTTTCTTTTCATTCTTAATTAAATTATATACAGAATTTAAAATACCAAGGTATATATTAATAATAACAACTCAAGTTAAATAATATGTATGATTAATTTTTGTTATGATTAATATTTAGATTATAGATCAAAATCATGTCGACTGTCTGAGAGCCCCTTAAATATGTTACAGTTAGTTGCATAACTGAATCAGTAATGACAATATGTACCATTTTGATATACTTTTTTTTATTTTTTTAGGAAAAGCTTGTAAACAATCTACTGAGGTACTCGATTTTAACTCAGTTATGCAACGAACTATATATCTTGCGGGGCTTAGTAATCCCACAATCTACCATTCGAGCACTAACGTTACTATGTACCTACATACGTGCTTCTGCCCACATCATTGTTGGATGCTAAAATCATTGTCGGCTTCGAGGATTATCATTGTTGGCTACACGCGTCATTGTCATCCTTTCCAATTTTACCGACAATGACGCAGCCAACAATGACAAATTTAAAGAAACCTGTCGAAATGTGTTTTCATTAGAAAGTTGAGAAAGGAAGCATATCTTAACATGATTAAACCTAAAATTCCTTCAATATGTGTAAGTAAGATATTAGTTATAATGCATAGTTATTCATGTATATTTAACAATAACAATGATGATATATTTGACAAGATTGGAAGAAGTATCTTTGGCCACTTGCCTTGCCGTAACGTTGCACGTGCTGCTTGTTCCGCTGGTTGTGAGTCGACTGAGAGGCGGGGGCGAACATCGGGGGCCCATATTTTGGGTGTTCGATGCGTTTCGTTTCATGATAAATCCAAAACCAAAGCTGGCGTCAACAATGACTTTTTTTTTGACACACTTTTTGATTTGAATTTTAATATATTATACATAGTTAACTAGTCATGTTTTTTATAAAATTGTATGTAGAATCGAATAGTGATGAATTGTGTATAAGTAATATTACATATTTTAAGTTAGTTTGTAAGTTAATAAACATACATTACGAATAACTAGTTTAGTCACTTGTAAAAAACGGTTCATTTTGCACATATTTGGCCGATAACTTTTTATATAGGAGATCAAGCTTAAAATGGTTCCGATAGCTTTTCTATTGATTAATGGAGTATCGAAAAAATGTGCGTTGATGCGTAAATATTGCATCTGTGAAAAGATATCTTTAGGAACATAAAAAATGACCGGTTCGGAGAACTGCCCATGGCGCTGCCAAAAACTAAAAATGGCGGTGAAGCGATGCAAATCAATATTGCTGTATATATACGAAGGAACACCGTTTATTGAGACATTAATACTTTTAAGATCCGTCAATTACTTTTATTGGTAGTCGAGTCACGAGGAAATCTAACTTCATTGGTCAATTGCTGTTATGAACTCCATTCAGAGTGTGGAATGGTTTGATTAGCGTACGTCGCCGTCGCTCGGCGGTGACTGCGAACTTTTTTTTTAATCTAGCTATGACTACGGATACAAGTCCGCCGGTGTTTTTTTCAATTTGTTATTTATGCATAAGCACGTCAAATATATAACAAACTAGCTATGCCCGCGGTTTATTAGTGAAAAAACGTAGCCTATCCAATCCAGGTTGTCAGCTAGCTCCATACCAAATTTTATTAAAATCGCTCCAGCCGTTTAGACGTGAAGAAATAACAAACATACACTCACAAAATTTCGTCTTTATAATATTTACTATTAGTGTAGAAGTGTTGATAGTGTAGATTATATTTGAAACTAAACTTAATATTACACGAATTAATCATTAAATAGTTCCCCCCTGATCGTTCCCGGCGCAAAGGTATCAATTACAAATTTGTTATTGGTACTTTAACTCTTACTTTATTTTAGACAACTAATGATAGAAGTAAATTATTTTGATTAATTTGGAAAACATACATTGACTTTTCAAATTAATAAACTTACTTCGAAGCTAATGTTCACTATATTAGATTCGAAGTAACTCTAAACGACCATTCAAAATTAAAGATTCATATAAAATGTATGAAAAAAATTGTTATGTTCTGTAATCTATATTTATTAGTCAATTTCTGTTATAAACTCCGTTCAGAATGGTTTGATTAAAGTCAGCGTAGTTAGCGGCGGTATCTGCGAACTTTTTTTTTAAATTTAGTCGTGGCCTCGGATACAAAGTTCTTCAGCCAGTGATTAAAAAACAAATGTTTTGACTATGACTTTATAAGACAACCAATAATTAAATTAAATCATTTCAAAGTCATAAACAGTGAACTCAGTGGAATTGTACCTACTAAGTCTTAATTAAATATTCAATTAAAATGTATGAAAAAATCGACCTGTTCTATAACCTATTATATATTTCAAGTAGTAGTTATTATAGTTATTAAGTTATCAGTTTGTTTTAAATGCTTTATTTAACTTGCTTTATTTGCATTTGCATGTATTGTTCGGGACAAATCTTAAAAGCCTAATATGCCCTACTTTTCAGCAGTCAACCAGCTTGGAACAGCCGAGGGAATAAATATGTAAACAATTTTACACATGCATTATTAAATAATAGTATATAGTTTGTGTTTGTTACATAATTATGTACAGATACATATAGACAGAAAGTACCTATATAGTAGTTAAATAAAATATCTTTGATATAGATTATAGATGAAAAACTTAACAGTAGGACCATGTCTATATAGTTGTGCAGAGAATTAAAACTTACGTCAAAATTAGAATAGGTATAGAACGCCTACATGTGTGTACAGACACGTTATTACTACAATGCCAGGTGCTTTAGCTAGGTTTTATTTCTATTATAAATAAACTCTCTATAATAACTTCAAGGAGCCGGATATTAACCTAATTTTGCTGTTTAAAAAAAACGGACTTACCGAGTTAGTGACGTGAAAAACGTTAAGTGACACCAAATTGTAGGTCATTGGCAGTTAACACAATCTTAATATGGAGCTGGTCCGATACCGCGAAGATCGAAGTTCGTATATTTCGAACATCTTTCTCATTTACTCCGTTTAAGGTGTCATGAGAGTAACAGAGACAATCGTACGTTTACGAATATCGTTTTTTGCGGTAGCGCCGCTGAGCTGAGCCAGTATAGTGGCCATAACAATTAGCAACAAGCCCTCACAGTACCCTTACCATGAGTTGAGACATTGACGTGTTCGATAACGAGTATCGAGTTTACTATCTGTGCATCTCGCTTGTACTATGTTAGTGCTTGTACTATGTTAGTGCGAACGAGATGCACAGATAGTAAACTCGATACTCGTTATCGAACACGTCAATGTCACAACTCATTGTAAGGGTACAGAGCTGAGTTAGTTTTTGGAAATGATTTTTATGAGTAATTTACTCCTGAAATTCTAGTTGCGATGATGATAAGTAAGCGGGATAAAAACAAATGGATATACTTTTAGAATTTTGGCTTAACGCAAGCAATCGTTAGATACCTACATACATAGTTTGTATAATTAATTAAGTTTTGGACCCGGGTATGTCCTTAAACTACGTCCAACAATGAGAGGTAGGGCACAGCGAAGTACCATCACCCTTGAGTCTGGAGCAGCCCAACTGGGAAGTACCTCCTCCTTACAGAAGACCACAGCCATAATAGCACTACTACCTTTCAGGTATGTAGTGTTGTGTTCCTGATGGTGAGTAAGGTTCCCAGAGCTCCAATTAACCCCCCTTAAAGGCCAGCAACGCGCTTGTGACTCCCCTGGTGTTACGGGTGCCCATAGGCGACGGTAATTGCTTACCATCAGGCAATCCGTCTGCTCGTTTGCCACCTTTGCCATAATAAAAAAAAGTTATGTTTTTATATTATAATTATCAATAGATTATACATAGTTTGTATAATTAATTGTATTAATTATGTTATCTTGTAGATGTATAACTAATATTTGTAAAAGTTTGCAATAGGTACCCTGTTTGGGGTCTTCTGTTGTTCTTAGTTTATACAAACTTCTGTAACAACATGAAAGCAATAAATATATTCTATTCTATTCTATACTTCTTAATAAATCTAACTTCAAAAATTAGAACCGCTCATGGGAGCTCGTTTGGCAACTAATCCCAAGATTTGGAGTAGGCACTAGTTTTATGAAAGCGACTGCCATCTGACCTTCCAAGTCAGAGGGTAAACCAACCCCTTTTTGGGATTAGTTCGGTTTTTTCACAATCTTTTTATTCACCGAAAAGCGACTGGTAAATATCGGATGACATTTCGTACATAAGTTCCGAAAAACTCATTGGTACAGTCAGCAGCAGAAGTGGCTAAGCGTTTGAGGTGTTCAAAATGAGGTCAACACATCTCTATTGTCAAGGGAATAAGAGCGAGTGTAGGTCATTTTGAACACTTCAAACGCATAGCCCCTTTTGCTGCTGACTGTACAAGCCGGGGTTCCAACCTGCGACTTTAGGATTTCAAGTCGCACTCGCTTATTGCTAGACCACCAGCGCCTTCCGATAAAAATATAGCTTCAAATATTTTTTTTTCTGTCTCTAAATCTAATTAAATCTGTCTCTAGAATAGAATATAAGGTTAAAAAAGAAATAAAATCAAATATAAATCTTTTGAACCTGTAGGCAAGGTGCACAATCGGGCGGCATTTCCGTGCGGAATTACTAGGGCGGCATACTAGCGTTGACGTTATGCTGCCGCCACTCATTCGCGCGAGTAGCGAGACGAATGGCGAGGCGAACGCGAGCACGCATGTTTTCGCGGACGTGTCGTTGTTCCTCTCGTCCCTCGCATCGCGTTCTTGTATAGGCAAAGTCTCGTCGAACGTTTCGACGAATAGCGAGGCGAGTGACG
This sequence comes from Grapholita molesta, assembly GCA_022674325.2. NCBI lineage: Eukaryota > Metazoa > Arthropoda > Insecta > Lepidoptera > Tortricidae > Grapholita > Grapholita molesta. The sequence continues at coordinate 10,733,681 of CP053142.2, read as the reverse complement.
AGCCAGCATGTCTAAACGCTGAGTTACATTTATTGATACGAGTAACCAAGTAAGTAAATAAAGTGGTATTCAATTAAACTGCGATAAATAAGGTCACCTTTCGTCATCGGTCGGAATATCAATTTGTTGTGTTTACTGTTCTTGCACTGTACACACTGTCGTAGTCGAGGACACGGGGGCACATTTTCTATATTATCGAGTACTATGTTTTAGTAGCAATAGAATTAGTAATGGATGAATTTTGCGGGATATTTTTTTATTTACAAATTAATAAACATTTATTTACAGAAATTCCAATCGTATTATGAACTACAAGTACTTAACTAGTTACAGTATACTTAAAAACTTAGTTATATGTAAAATTAATTTACTCAAATATTTCCATATGAAATTTCGTCTTAATCTAATAAACAAATAGAGACATATTCGCAATTAAATTTTTGTGGTACCTAACAAGTAGAAGTCGCTGGTTTATTGTTTACGAGAAATTATTCATATTTATTGTAAAGTGACAGAAACATTTAATCACGTTAGATAACCGACCATACTGACTAGATCGACTTTTTTAACGTGTAAACTGAAAATAATAAATATGTGAAAATAATGAGTTGAAATATCTGTTAACGAAACCAAAATGATTCAAACCATTAAAGAAAAATTGGATAAAGCCCCATTTAGACCAGGCAAGAACTTGTATACGATTTTCATTACATTGCGGGCTATCGGCATACGGCGAATCCGGTCGCTTTATATAACCCCTGAATGTAACGAAAATCGTATAATACAAACTTCTTGCATGGTCTAAATGGGGCTTAAATCTCGGCCTCGCGATTTCGGGATACATGGCTTTCGCTCTGCCATATGAGCTACCGAAAATACTGCGAGTTTATCAACTCCCCACGGCAGAAGAGAAAATTATCCGAAAGTTAATATTTATTAGACAGACTATCACTTCTTCACCTACTAGTCTATTCACCGAATATCTATGCATTATCAAATGTTATTAACTAGTATATTATGCTTTCTAGTTTAACGATGTCCGACATTGTTGTACTCCGGCGCTACCGCGAAAAACGATATTTGAATATTTCAGACGATTCTCTCTGTCACTCGCATGGCGCCTTAATTGGAGTAAAAGAGAAAGATGCCCGAAATATTCGATGGACTTCGATGTTCGCGGTACGGGGCCTGTACCCTTACCATGAGTTGACTATTGTGCATCTCGTTCGCACTAAATTAGTACAAGAGATGCACAGATAGTAAACTCGATACTCGTTATCGAAAACTTCAATGTCACAACTCATGGTAAGGGTACTGGTGTGCCTATGGAAACTTTTCAAAGTTGCAAAATTCTTCAGAAATTTAACGTAGGGAAAATTCGCATGGAATTAAATTTCCCTTTTTTCAATTTAACTTTCCTTTTTGTTGTTTTTTTTTTCGTTACGTGCACGCGTAATGCGTTGTGGTCTCCTACTCTATAATGTCTACATGGCTATCGGCCATAGCTACAATCGATCGATTGAACTAATTCATTTGAATTGGCGAAGACGTACAATCAGTAATGTATAGTTAATCAGAGTCATGTGACTTTTGTTATTATTATAACGAACTGTTTTAATGTGCAATTGGATTCGAGTTATCAATACATATTTATAGAACTTTTTCCGTATCGATATCATTTACCTTAAAATAAAGTTGAAAAAGATAAAAGATCTTTATTTATCAATTTAGGCACATTACATGCACTTATGAACGTCAAAGAAAAATCTACATTGGTTCGAACTGGTACGAATATTAGCTAATTGTTTACATTAATCATCATCATAAATATAGCGAAATACAGGTCTGAGAACAATAAGCTATTTAGATGAGAAATGAAACAGATAAACAAATTGAATATTGAATAGACAGAGAGAGAGAGAGAGAGAGAGAGAGAGAGAGAGAGAGAGAGAGAGAGAGAGTCAGAAGAACTCAGAGTTGAATCCTGGCGAGTGGTTTCACTCCCCTCGTTTTTCATGAAAAGTAGTTTATTAGTAAAGTCACCCTTTGATTTGTCAACGTAAAAAAAAAGATAAATGATCTTTATTTTTCAATTTAGGCACATTACAGGCACTTATGAACGTCAAAGAAAAATCTACACCGGTTCGAGCCCTACACCCGAGAAGATACCGGCAAGAAACTACGGCGGGACGTATTTTTTCAATACAGTGATACTTGACTTGTATACATGGCATGTATAATCGTCGTCTAACAATACGTGCACCGTGGTTATCTCAAAATAAACAGCTTCTTTTCACTTGATTGTTTACGCGTGTTTTATTTACTTAAAAATAAGATAAGACAAGCTGCATCACCGGTCTGCTAGCGAAAACTGAAATCACGCTGTCAGCGACTGGGCCATTGTTATTCACAACTCATCATCTTCATCATCATCATATCAGCCAAAGGGAGTCCGCTGCTGGACATCCAAAAGTTTTTTTATGACATAGGCAGCAAACGAGCAGACGGATTACCTGGTGGTAAGTAATTACCGTCGCCCATGGGCACCCGCAACACCAGAGGAGTCACAAGCACGATGCCGGCCTTTAAGGGGGGTTGGAGCTCTGGGAACCTTACTCACCATCAGGAACACAACACTACATACCTGAAAGGTAGCAGTGTTATTATGGCTGTGGTCTTCTGTAAGGAGGAGGTACTTCCCTAGTTGGGCTGCCCCAGATTCAAGCGTGATGGTCATCGCTGTGCCGTACCTCTCATAGTTTACGCTTCCAGCGAGATTGGTAGAGATGGTCTCAGCCGAATCTGAGTGGTGTGTAATGGTATCGAACTAATGGGAATTAGCCGTGTGATGCCGGCTGACTAGAATAGCACCACCCCATCTTCTCCCTCGGGTGTCGTAAGAGGCGATAAAGGGAAAAATCCTACGGACGGGCAGCAGCGTCCGTCGAAACCCAATCTACAGCTACTGTGGTCGCTAATCCGCCTGCCAAGCGTGGCGACTATGGCAGCTACCCCCAAGATACAAGTCATATTTGTGGGAGGCCTATGTCCAGCAGTGGACTGCATACGGCTGAAATGTAATGGATGTTTGGTCGCTGATTCCCTAGCCCGCTGAGAAGACTCCAGCAAGAAATTCAGCTCGGCCCGACCGTTATCGGAGTGACTATCCGGTACCGGGTTGATAAGGCATGAAGCCCTTGACCCTTGCTGCCCTTAGGCCATCTAGGGCCGATTTTCATTCCTAATATCAGTGATACTTGTATACCAAATAGTACAACACTCGGGCGTTACTCCAACAATACGACAAACACAGATAGCGATAAGGGTTGACATCTGAAATCTCTCTGTATCATGTGATAAACTCCGTCTAAAATACCTTTACATATGAATATGACCTACTTATTATAATGAAGTTAAAGTTTAATTTTCTTAAGACAAATTTTCTTCTCTCGAAATAAAAAAAAACCTAAATGTCACTTCAGATTGTGTTATCAATGCGTTGACGGAGTAATTCATAAAATAAATATAAACTTTTTATTTGTAATTAGAAGACTGGAGACAGTTTGAAAGAGAGCGGCAAATTAAGAGGCCGTCTCACTCGCACTTGTTACAATATTGAGACAATTATACTTTAACACTTTGGAGGACAGTACGCCTATAGGCGTCGCGTATGTTTTTGTTTTCTATGGCCTATGACAGATGACGTCATTTACTGTCCACCAACGTGTTAAGCCTACATCCAATTGTGTAAGTTACGTATAAGACATCTGTACACAAATTGACTGAGCCCCACGGTAAGCTCAAGAACGCTTGTATTGTGTTGTGGGTACTCTGCCAACGATATATATAATATACAAATACTTAAAAAGGTACGGTCAAGTGCAAAAATACGTACCGAAAGAATCCTTTCATAAATATGTACGTCCTACAATACAACCTTATTTACTGTACAATAGAGTTGCACGGTAGTACATATTTCTGAAACTTTGGCAGTGAACGAATTTTTACACTTGACTGTACATAGAAAACGCCCATGGCTGTGGAACAAATACCTGTGCTCATTACTAATAAATGCCCTTACTGAGATTTGAACCCAGGACCATCGGCTTTACAGGTCCACCCAATAGGCCTGACCTGTTGGTTATTTATATAAACTACTATGAACTACTCGTTATATTTTAGTGTTATTACTTATTAGTTGTATCTTGTATTTTATTAAACTGTTTGATATATTCTCTTGAGTGACTACGCATTTTATGTACAGTCAACCAATTTGATTTATAGGCCACTTGGTTCCTTGTCACAGTGAAAATCTATATATATATATTTTTTCTTCATTGGATGGCTTTTACACCTTGCCGATTTTAGCAGGGTGGATTTCGCCAATGTCAGGTAGAGTGGACTTTTGACTTTATTTTAGGATGACTTCGGTGGTAAATTTTGTGTTTGTGAAAGGATAGGTTGGGTATCTAAAACAAATATGCATACATTATTGACGACACAGACTTACACATGACGAATACACTCGTGAAAAATAGGAAAATCTATATGTAAGACGCAAAAGATTTCACATTAACGTCACTGTGACAAGGTTCGAAGTAGTCTAGAAATCAAATTGGTTGACTACCGGTATATTTTAAGATTTGATGTATCACTGTTTTGAAGAAATAAGTCCCGCCGAGTTTCGAGCCCGAGGTTTAGAGCCCCATTTAGACCAGGCAAGAACTTGTATACGTTTTTTTTACATTGCGGGCTATCGGCGTACGGCGAATTCGGTCGCTATATATAACCCCCGTGTTATGCCGGCTAACTAGAATAGCACCACCCCATCTCCTCCCGCGGATGTCGTAAGAAGCGACAAAGGGAAAAATCATACAGACGGACAGCAGCGGCCGTTGAAACCCAATCTACAACCCACCTGCCAAGCGTGGCGACTATGGCACTATAATGAAAATACAAGTTCTTGCATGGTCTAAATTGGGCTTTAGATCCGGTGGCAGTTTTTTTTTCGTTCATATTTGTGCATGTTAATGTGCCTAAATAAAAAAAATAAGATCTTTTTTTTTATGAAGCCGTTCCTTCGTACGTCTAATTCGAAGCTCGCTATACCTACGTTCGTCGACACAAGAGTTTGGGCAACAAAGCCTTGAGGTGCGCGTGAGCAGCCGTTTAGCGCGATCACGATCCATGTGTACCTATACTAATGTAACTTTGGCATCCGGTATCAATTACCCATAGATAAGCACTTCGTATATTGATGTAAAATTTTACGATTATTTATTTTACACATTTGGTGCCGGCTGACTAGAATAGCACCACCCCATCTCCTCCCGCGGATGTCAAGCGGAAAAAACCGACGGATAGATAGCAGCGTCCGTCGAAACCCAATCTACAGCTACTGCGGTCGCCAACCCGCTTGCCAAGCGTGGCGACTATGGCAACTACCTCACAAGTTGATACAAGTCAATATGAGGCCTATTTATGTCTAGCAGCAGCAGCTAAGCTCTGCATTACATTAACTGTACAAATACTAAACTAGCTGAAATCTAAAAAATGCTCTCCTGCCATTGTGCCAAGGATGCTGGCAGCATGTCCTAGCCAGCTCTTCGGTAACAGTGACGTCAACCAGACGATTCGCGATTACTCCAAAAATCTTGTGCGCGCTGGGACTCTATGGACCTGGCGTTTCTACACAAAACGGTAAAACGCAAAACGGTACCAAATGATACTCTCTACATTTATTTGTACCGTTTCAAATTTTCAGATACGTACTAGGTACTACTTTCACATATGTACTACCTAAAATAATTAATGAGCTCCCAGAAGAAGTATTTAAATATTAAAAATGTTAAATATATAAATAAAATGTACTTGTTAAAATTTTGCAATTCAAGCATCGTTTTCTAAAGAATTAGAACTACTTACAAAATTAATTTTAAGATACAAAATATGTTAGGCACCCAAACTTATTTAAGGTTTTGTCAAGGATGGGTCTTGTAATGCTCAATCTTATTAATTAAAAAAAAAAAAGATTTCTCAAGTGGCCACCTTTGGTATGTCCGAGCCATTATACTAAGTGATGCCATACGAGTCTCAAGCTTAACAATAGTCTAATACCGTTATAATAACATTATTGTCTCAGGTGTGTGGGCTAGTTATATTATGTAGATGTGTTATTTGTATAATATAATAAGTATGCGCACGAGTTTACACGTTGAGACAATTGGATGAGTGCCATGACTAGGGTTGCCAACTGTGATTCAGAGATTCGCGGTACATTCACGATCACATGGGTGGACCAGGCTTAAAACCGCGGGACACCGACACGCGGCCTGCCTCACTCTAATTGAGCAAGCAAAAATTGCATACCGAGGGTTTCGTGGTCAAACCCGATAAGTAAATGGAATTTTGAATTTAACAAGTCCTCACATCAACAAAAGCAAGCAAGTCAACGGTCGTTTTGGTGCTGATCATCTAGTCTACTCGTAGTCTGAAAACGGGACAATCGGCGTCCCGCATGGAACCCATGCGGGACGCATGCTCTAGGGCCCCAGAAACGGGACGTCCAGCATATAGCGGGACGGTTGGCAACCCTAGCCATGACACATACCGCTCTTCCGACTTGTAAGTCGATGTATCTAATACTTACAATAGTCATAATGCGATTGGTATGACATTTAAATATGTTCAAGATTTTATCATTTGTCGCTATATCTGTCAAGGTCCTACAAATATGTGAGTGTAAAAGTGACGGATAGTGCGATAGACGATAAAATGCTATTCGTTTTGTGATCGTTAAAACAATAATAATAATTATATGACAAGTTATGGTGACACATCAATGCATTTTCCTCACATTTTATAATTACTAATCATTTACAGTCTTGGCCATATGTATTGAGCACGATATCATTTTTATATAACTTGTATATTCAATCTTATATCCGAATTACAAAAATAACAGATGACGTAGAATATAATAAGTATTAATACATATAGAAAGCTAGAACTTACTTATTTAAAATAATGTTATTATACGTTGCTGCGGCGCTACCGCGAACAACGATATTCGTAAATTTCGGACGATTGTCTCTGTCATTCTCATGACGCCGATTAATTTGAGTAAAAAAGAAAGATCCTAGAAATATACGAACTTCGATGTTTGCGGTACCGGCCTTAATTTCATACCATTTACGTATATAGAGCATACCTCTGCTGGGTAGCGTGCGGTAAAAACGGCGCGGATACGATGCGTCACTGCTGCGTACCGTCACCGTTTTTTAAGCGGTGTGATTGCACTTTTTTTTTCTTTATTATGACATAAAAAAAATAAAGGTAAGGGCACCTTAAGTAAGGTTAAAAAAAAGTTTTAGAAGTCCAGTAAGTGTTCTCGTATTTCCACAGATGTCGTTATGGAAGCTATAAAATAGCACCTGGAAGTTTTAGATGGTTGCAATCGGATTGACAGCAATTTATTGCTTGTAAATCTTGTAATTCATCATTGTAGGCTCAGCGTAAGATAATACTATAGTATCACGGAATTACCAAGTACACCGTTAAACTAAAGTTTACCTTATACAAAATCGATTATAAAAATTGTAATTGATAAACTTAATTTTAAACATCACTAATACACAATGTCGCTAAAATATAATAATTACCACCGTTTTTTGTCGTTTCCGGTGCAAAAGTGCTAGAAATAGTACATACAGTCAGCAGCAAAAGTGGCTAAGCGTTTGAAGTGATCAAAATGACCTACACGCGCTCTTATTCTCTTGACAATAGAGATGAGTTGACCTCATTTTGAACACCTCAAACGCTTAGCCACTTCTGCTGCTGATTGTACATACATGTCGATACTAGTGAAAAAAAAAATGGTTTTTTTTTTTATATAACATAGGCGGCAAACGAGCAGACGGATTGCCTGGTGGTAAGCAATTACCGTCGCCCATGGGCACCCGTAACACCAGAGGAGTCACAAGTGCGTTGCCGGCCATTAAGGGGGGTTGGAGCTCTGGGAACCTTACTCACCACCAGGAACACAACACTGCATACCTGAAAGGTAGCAGTGCTATTATGGCTGTGGTCTTCTGTAAGGAGGAGGTACTTCCCCAGTTGGGCTGCCCCAGATTCAAGCGTGATGGTCATCGCTGTGCCCTACCTCTCATTCTTGGACGTAGTTTAAGGACATACCCGGGTCCAAAAATTTTTTCGACGAGAGTGAAAGTTGGAGCCCGAGTGAAAACACCCGAGTCTTAAAGAAGTTTTTACACGTGTATCGAACTCAATTTTTCATAACAAGTGCCTTAAAAACTGGAATTTACGCAATATTTTCGACGGGCTCGAACAATCACCGTCATCGAAAAAAAAGACTATTTTAATGTGTTATTGAAAAACATTAACAAATTAGAAAAAGCATTTCTCACTCAATAGCGTGTGCAAACTAAACACGAGTTGGCTTTTCTCCAGAACTTCCAGGAAACACGCAAATTACGAATTTTTCATTAATTACATAATCTTGTCCACTGTAACGTTTATCAGAAACCACACAGACGGGCAGTTTAGTTTTTTTTTGTGTGAAACTACGATCGGTAACCTGCCTGCTAAGCGTGGTGAACCCATGCCGGTATAGATCGCTTTATATCGCTGTTTACGTACAACACCTCACTAATAAGTGCCTTTTTATTTTTACTACATCTATTTGACTTCCCCAGTTCCTGGATAAACGTTACGATCAAAAGTTTCGGTACCGAAATAATATCGGCCGAGGACCGTAATAATAATGGAATAAAAACCTTTAAAAAAATTGCCTTATTATTTTTTTATACCGGTATCGTATCGCTATATTTATACCGGTATAGTTCTTTAATTTTTACGGTACCGAAATTTTATAGCGATACCGTACCGCTTATACCGTAACGAAATCAGTCCTGAAGTCGAAGAAAACTCGTTCGGTAATTTTCCTCCTGCTCCCTTGAACTTGCGCTTACGCAGAAATAGCCGCGCACAAATAAACATGGCCGCTGCCAAAACCGTATACTATTCATATCACCGGTGCGTACGCGTCGTAGCATTTATGAAGACATAAACCCCATACTCAGCGGCGCCACCGCGAAAAACAATATTCGTTTCCGGACGATTGTCTCTGTCACTATCATGACGCCTTAATTGGAGTAAAAGAGAAAAATGATCGAAATATACGAACTTCGATGTTCGCGGTACCGTGCCAGTGTAGGGTTCCGTAGTTTTCGATCCGTAACTCAAAAATAGTTTAAACGATGTACAGTCGTCGCCATCAGATATATCGGAGCTGTGTAGGTGATCACAAATATCTGATCATGAACTTTATCGCCTTGACAATAGAGGCTTTGTTTAGCCACATGATTTTGGTAGCTGTAGTTACCATCAGCTGTCACCCTTATTTTATTATAATAATAGAGGTCTAGAAATTTCAATCATGTGAGTGGTTAGATATTTGTGTCTACATTCACAGTTCCGATATATCTGATGGTGATGGCGAATGTGCTTAAAAATTATAATTTTTGAGACTTTATATAGTTGTCGTGTTGTGCCGGTTAGATAAGCACCACCCCATCTCCCGCGGGTGTCGTAAGAGGTGACAAAGGGAAAATACTGACGTATGAGCAGCATCGCCTCGCATTGTTCCGGCATTTGCCACGGCAAATGGGAACCTGTTGTCCGCTTGGCAACTGATCCCAGGATTTGGCGTAGACACTAGTTTTACGAAAGTGACTGCCAACCCAGTAAACAAGGCCTTATTGGGATTAGTCCGGTTTCCTCACGATGTTTTCCTTCACCAAAAAGCGACTGGTACCTAAATATCAAATGATATTTCGTACATCAGTTCCGAAAAACTCATTGGTACGAGCTGGGGTTTGAACTCGCGATCCCCGGATTGCAAGTCACACGCTCTTACCGCCAGGCTACCAGCGCTCAAAACAAATATTGTATAATTGTTGTCATTATTTCTCAGCTCATTCTCTAATACTTCATTGACAAAGTCGGACGAATACTTTGTAACATAATGTACTTACAATGTAACTCTGAGTCTAGGTAGGCTAGGAGATGCCAATGAGTCTTAACTCTATAATGGCGAGGGCCGGGCATTGAACTGATACTTTGACATTACCTTGAGCCCAGATTACAATCAGCAGTAAACAGCAGTGTATAAAACAATCTGCCATTATATTTAATAAACTGAAGCACCTAGCCTATGTAGTAACGTGTGTACACGCATGTTGTCGTTCTATATTCAAATGTTGACGTAAGTTCCATATTAATTCTCTGCACAATTACATAGACATGGTGCTTCACTTAAGTTTTTCACCTGTACCCTTACCATGATTCGTGACATTGAGGTTTTCGATAACGAGTATCGAATTTACTATCTAAACTCGATACTCGCTATCGAAAACGTCAATGTCACAACTCATGGTATGGGTACTGACACTTTGACATTACCTTGAGCCCAGGCCCCTATTTCACCACAGCGACAATTGTCACGATTCCCGACATATGTAAATTTCTGACGTTGCAGGTGTCCATTGCATTGCATGAGGCGGCACGTGTGCCTGTTTGCCATCAACATGTTAGTTTCAATAAAATAACGTTTTATTTTAGTATATCATCAATAGATAGGTAGTAGTTAGATGAAAGGCTTTTGACAATTGTCACGAGAAATACGATAATTGTCGCTAAATTCCGACAGAGGACTAATCACGTGTCGATAAATATTGAAATTTCTTCTGACAATCATGACAATTGTCTAGAGCTCTTCACCAAACTACTACCTATTTATTGACGATATAATAAAAAATAACACCATTTTATTAAAACTAACGTGTTAGTGGCAAACACGCACACGTCCCACCCAATGGTAAGCGGTCAATGTAACCAATGGACACCTGCAACGTCAGAAATTTACATATGTCGGGAATCGTGACAATTGTCGCTGTGGTGAAATAGGGGCCAGATTACAGTCAACAATAAACAGTAGCGTATGAAATAATCTGCCATTATACCGGGTGTTATAAAAAACGTGAAGAATATCAAGCTGGCATCATGGGGTCAACTTTGTAAATTATAAAAAAATATAACTCTCTCATACATTTTCGTTAACTTATACTTGATGGCCGAAGAAGTCGCGAGGAAAAGCTATAATTATTACAAAACCATACATACATATAAATAAGTAATATAATACACATATTTACACAAATTGAATGAGCCTCAAGAATCCCTGTGTTATAGATAGCCATAGATATATTATAGTATACCTACAAATACAAAAATACATAGAAAACACTCATGAGTATGACTCAGGAACAAATATCTGCGCTCATCACACAATTAAATACCCTTACTGGGATTTCAAAAAAGGACCATCGGCTTCCTAGGCAGGGTCCACCCATTACAAGTATCTAACTAACAAGTATCGAGTTTACTATCTGTGCATCTGGCTTGTACTATTTTAGTGCGAACGAGATGCACAGATAGTAAAATCGATACTCGTTATCGAAAACCTCAAAGTCACAACTCATGGTAAGGGTTACTGTACCGCTACCATGAGTTGACAGTGACGGTACTCGATAGCGACTGCGTAAATGTTTTGTATGGAGTTTAGTACAGCGCCGTCGGCGGTCACTTCTAGAACTAAAAATCGGTAGTATGAGTCCAACGTTAGCGATTACTATTCGATAGGTATTTTACCTGACTCGCTATCGAGTAACGTTTGTGGCTGTTGCCTATATATGGAATACTGTTCTCATCTCTGGTCAGGGGCACCCCAATACCAGCTTCTCCCTTTGGACCGCATCCAGCGGAGAGCGAATAGAATTGTCGGCAGCCAGGATATCTCGGACCGGCTTGACTCCTTGGCACTGCGTAGAGATGTGGCCTCACTCTGCATTTTCTACCGCATCTATTACGGAGAGTGCTCCGAGGAATTGTTCGGGTTAATCCCAGGTGCTTCCTTCCGCCAGCGCTCTACACGACAACATTTCCATCATCACCACATAGATGGTTGGCAGTCCTCAACTGTGCGTTTTTCTAGAAACTTCCTGCCTCGCACAGCAAAACTCTGGAATAAATTGTCGTGTGCAGTATTTCCGGACCGATATGACATCCAAACCTTCAAGAAAAGAGCGTATAGGGATCTTAAAGGCCGGCAACGTACCTACTTGTGACTCCTCTGGTGTTGCGAGTGTCCATGGGCGGCGGTAGTTGCTTACCATCAGGCAATCCGTCTGCTCGTTTGCCTCCTATACCTATCATAAAAAAAAAAAAATAGAAATCGATACCATGAGTTACATTTTTGACACATAGAGTCGTCCGAAAACGAATATCGTTTTTCGCAGTAGCGCCGCTTTTTTTTTAATAGTCACTGCAGTACCGACAGTGAGTCACACAAATATTCCAGCCTCACCTTACACCTCGTTCGCACTCTCCATGTTTAGGGCGCGGATGTTTGTCCGATTGTGACAGATCTGTGCCAAATTGGCATTGATCGACACTAGACCAGAACGTGACGAGACAATTTTATTATAAACAGTATAGTGACTTGTGGAGGGTGTAATTTTCTAAGGCAATCCGATGTTCATCATTTCGTCCATAGGCCTCCTACAAATATGATTTGTATCATCTTGGGTGTAGTTCCCATAGTCACCAGGCTTTGCAGGCGGGTTGGCGACTGCAGCAGTTGGGTTTAAGAAGAAAGAAGAAGAAGAAAAGCATTTATTCGTGGCACCAAAAACCATTGTTTCGTTTTGGTTTACATTTGTCGGTTTTTCCCTTTTGTCGCCTTTTACGAAACCCGCGGGAGGAGCCAGCCAGTCGCATGGGAATCCGAGCTAAATTCTTCTGACTTCAATTCTTTGGAAACAAGCCGATAGAGTCTTGCGTAACTTATAGAATATAAAGCAGATTTTTTTATTGTATTTCTTTCCCGCAGATTAAACAATGGTTTTCTGGACATTTGCGAGGCGTATGAGGAGCCGTATCGAGCCTTCGAGCACAGGCCCTTTCGACAATTTAAGGTAAGGTAAGTGGATCTTACCCCTGTCCGTATCATGGGGTACGCACCGAGACATCGCCCGCAAGAGTGTAAAGACTATTGGGTGTTGAAAGAATCTAAAATGTACAGTCAGCAGCAAAAGTGGCTAAGCGTTCGAAGTGTTCAAAATGACCTACACGCACTCTTATTCTCTTAACAATAGACATGTGTTGATAACACCTCAAACGCTTAGTCACTTCTGATGCTGACTGTTCTCACTCTCAGCTATTGGGTGGAAAGGATGAACTAGCTACTAGCCTATTGGTTAACAATCCGGACTTCTGTCTAATTCAATGCTATTTAATTTGTATTTATTTTATGCTGATAATAATAGTTTCAGAGTAGCGATTATTCCCCGGAAATCGAATTTAACTACAAACGATTTTTCCTTTTGCAGAATTTCTCTAATTAAAGTTTTCTTGTTTTGCTTGTTGACGATATGTTGTACCTGTATTATTTAATGGAAAGTTACGAGGTCTCCATAAGTTTTTAAATACGAGCCGTCAATGTACTGCACACAATAAATACACCTTGAACCGATGGAGGTTTTATTACTATAAGCAATCTAAAATGACCTCAAAATGCCTACACGTAGAACCACGTGGTTGCTAAAAAATCAAAAGATCTTACGAAAAAAACATGAACTCGTGTTACTTATAGGTATACGGTCTTGAATAAAAAACTAATTATGTGTATGGAGTTTTGCAATAGAACCTGAGAATTATCATCAAATTCATGTTATTCGGCAGTTAAAAGTCCAATGCTGGACTCCCCCAGATATGACTTGTATCCTTTTGGGGGTATAGCCATAGTCTTACTTTGTTTTAGTTGATATCTTTGACTTTGATTTGTAACTCAGCAGCAGAAGTGGCTAAGCGGTTGAGGTGTTCAAAATGAGGTCAACACATCTCTATTGTCAAGAGTATACTCGTAATATAGATAGATAGAAGCTTCGTTCAAATTTTAACAATGGTCCCTGCAAAACCGTTTGAACAGTTTGTCTGCAGGTTTGGGAATATAACTACTTAATGTCTATGTATTTAAGTATTTATATGTATCTATTTATTATATATATCGTCGTCTAGTACCTGCAACACAAGCCTTATTGAGCTTACCGTGGGACTAGGTCGGTTTGAGTAAGAAAATGTCCGAAATATTTATTTATTTATTTAATGACTAATTATTTAATATTGATTGTTATTGATTTCTTAATTACTTAAGTGTTTCTTATAGGTATATCATCAGCTGTTTTTTAAATTTGGATTTCTGTGCTTCATGCCTTATCTTATGGGGTAGGCTGTTAAGGTAGTACGGTAATCTTTTTGTTAGGATTCTGTCACCGAAATAGTTTTGCACTTGTGGCGCGTCATATTTTTCAGTGGACGCTGACTTTGTAAGGGCGTGTAGGTCATTATGAACACTTCAACCGCTCAGCCACTTCTGCTGTTGACTGTACAGTCAAATTCGTTGTTGTCTCTAAAGCGGGGCGACAGTATTTAAAAAAATTAATTTAGGTTAAGAAATGTCTCGTGCCTTAATCAGTGTATGTATGTATGTTTGTATTTGTGTATAGACAATTAACCGGCTAGCATGAACGGCTAATTAACAATTTAGCGACAACGGGCAAAGACGGGAGATTTCAAAAAATAGTGCACCCAATTAGTGAAAGTTGTTAAGAAAATTTAAATCACTGTCAGTTTCGTGACGACAAGTAAGCATTAAATTTTGTAGGAAATTATACACCGATATACCAATTAATAAATATATTGGTAATAAGAAATCGAAGGAAAGAACATTTACAAAGACCGAGGAAAAATATATGAGAGTGACAATAAATTGACACGTAGCATAGAGACGGTTGCTACAACCGGCCAGCTAGAGATTATAAGTTCGGAGTATGTTTATACTTTTCCAACATCCTCCCTTAAACATATTCCCATCATCTTCGAGCAAAAAACCAGCGTCGGGAGCACCGTCGCCTTAGTCAGCGCGTCTGCCACCATCAACTCTGTCTGTATGTAGCGGACGTCGATGGCACCTGTATGCACCTTGTCGCGCACAAAACGATGCCTCACATCGTGCTCACATCTATGCGCTTTCAGTTTTCATTTTCCATCTGCGCTCAGCCACAAAGCTGTCTGCCTGTGCTGTACTGGTCGCTCCTTCCTGAAACAATAAAGTTTAACCGGTGCAAGACCGTTAATCGTCAGCTGAACTAACCCAATCGGCGTCGTGATAACCAAGTATCATGGTTTTATCAGGACTATTCTTGTAACAGAGCCTGTACTCCTTTGCACGCTTTAGAGGTATGGCCTTGTATTTCTTGATTCAGATTTTATTTACCACTTTGTTTCTTAGCAACTCTCTGAACATTCAATTGTATATACTTTTCTTGATACAAATATTTAAATACCTCCTGTATACACCTTTCATATAAATCGCAGATTGAACCATGTATATTTCTTCTTCTGTGTCACCTTGAAGGAAAGCTGATACTGCACCCATTTGACATACATATGTCTAAATCGTATTTTGCCGCTATAGAAAATAAATACCGCAAAGATGCAAGTCTGACAACCTGGTTTCTGAATATCACAAATACTGACTTTATCCAACTTGTTCTTCAAAAAGTACATAAACTTTTCTCTATGAAGGTTATGAAGTACTCCCACCACCCATAGATGGCGTCTCCATCGGACCACATAGATCGGAACAGAATGTATTATTTCTAATAATCCTTTCACTCTAGAACCGGAGTTTGGAAACGGAAGTCTGGTTAGTTAGTTAGATAAAAACTTGGTTCTGATGTTCATTTTATTAACTTCAATAGATATTACAGAATAATTAAAGGCAAAAAGTCGATCTTCATTAAGACTACATGCATAATTTTCGTCACGAAACTGACAGTGACTTAACTTTTCTTAAGAACTTTCGCTAATTAAGTGTACCAAATTTTGAAAATTCCCAGACAGGGGAATGTTGTGGTTAATTAAGATATTATGAATATTGTCTTTTTAGGGTTCCGTAGTCAACTAGGAACCCTTATAGTTTCGCCATGTCTGTCCGTCCGTCCGTCCGTCCGCGGATAATCTCAGTGACCGTTAGCACTAGAGAGATGAAATTTGGTACTAATATGTATATCAATTACGCCGACAAAGTGCAAAAATAAAAAGTGGAAAAAAATGTTTTTTTAGGGTACCCCCCCTATACGTAAAGTGGGGCGTGATTTTTTTTTTCATTCTAATCCTAACGTGTGATATATTGTTGGATAGGTATTTAAAAATGAATAGGGGTTTACTAACATCATTTTTTGATAATGTCAATATTTTCGGAAATAATCGCTCCAGAAGTAAAAAAAAGTGCGTCCCCCCCCCTCTAACTTTTGAACCACAAGTTTCAAAAATATGAAAAAAATCTCAAAAGTAGAACTTTACATAAACTTTCTAGGAAAATTATTTTGAACTTGATAGGTTCAATAGTTTTTGAAAAAAATCTATATATATAAAAATGAACCCCTATTTCTCTTGGTCACGCTATAACTTGCGAACGGCTTTACCGATTTGGCTAATTTTAGTCTTGAAATATTTGTAGTAGCTCAGGAAAGGTTTAAACGGTGAAAAAATATGAAAAAAGATCGAGTAATATACTAAAAAACGAAAATATTGTTCCCCCATACAAACTTATCAACTCGAAAACACTATAAGCGCCGCAGGATTTCATACATCTTACGCGTTTTTGGTAAAATGGTCTCTGCTTTCACTCGAGAAAGACGGAAGCGCCGCAGGATTGCATATATCTTAGGCTTTTTTGCGAGCAAAATAGGTACTTTATATTATTCCAGCACTAAAGTCGTCAAGGCGATAGTTTCTTACAAATTGTTAATAAATTAGCCCTTATTCCCTAAGATATGGCTGTCAAAATCTATTGAATGACAAGACACACTTCCTCACTTCAGGCCCGGTACCGCGAAGATCGAAGTTCGTATATGTCGAGCATTTCTCTTTTACTCCAATTAAGGCGTTAAGAGTGTCAGAGACAATAGTCCGAAATTTACGAATATCGTTGTTCGCGGTAGCGCCGCCGTTTTATGTATAATTTCGCGTTTAGTTTTAATCTGCACTAATATTCATCGCCCAATGAGACAGTCCGTCCCCTCTGTTGTCTTACTATTTCAGATGGGTACTGAGTGTGAGTGAAGTAGTAAGACAAATACGAACATTTCCGAGAAAATACGATAGGAAAGGATTATTCACTACATCTGAGCCCCGAGTGTATGTTTTTAACGTAACGAAACGTCAACATCGCGTTAGTTACCCATATTATATCAGTATCACTTACGCATTCGAGACATTTTTTACGTCAAAAGAAACTTACACTAGAGCCTCTGTACTTTAAGCTCGCGCGCATAGTTTACTTAATTTGCCGATAGTATGTCGCTGTAGGCGGAACGCTCATAGCCTACATGGCGGTTTTAAGATTCTTTCTGAATAATGGGGTCGGAACATAAGTACATGTCCATACATTAGGTTGAAACTGACTGACTGACTTCAAATGACGCTGGCTGGTTATCACTCCATGTTACAACCCCTTTTTACTACTCGTGGTGGGACTGAAATTGACAACATTTTCGAATTTCCCATGTATAGTTGGGATCTATAACTCTTTCTTTAGTTGTCAGCGTCCTTTGTGGGCCCGTTTTTAGGGTTCTGTACTTAATATTAATATGTCAACAACAATGTATCAAATAGCCCATTTTTAACTCTTAAGTGAGAACACTTACTGTGACGGACGAAAAACTACGGAACCCTACACTGAGCGTGGCCCGACACGCTCTTGGCCGGTTTTTTTTAATGTTGGTATAGATGTAAACACACTGGTTTGGTTTTATGATGCAGTAACCGATGTGGAGGAGCTGGGCGTAGTAATTGATACACGCAACGGTTGGAAAACGAATGTTATTTCTCATAAAATGAACGGGCTTATATACAGAACTTTTCCTTTGTTCCTGCTAAGGGTTCAAGGTCCAAGGATGAAATGACTAATTATTTTCTTATGTTTACAATATCGGATTACATGTGGAATGTTACAATTAATTTTAAATCTATTAGCGGTGCGTGGTCTGAGTCATTGTATAGATGACTCCGCTACAATGAAACCGAAGCAGAGAGATTCCTGGTGTTGGTTGAATGTGCTGTAGCAG
The DNA here is from genome assembly GCA_022674325.2 of Grapholita molesta. Lineage (NCBI taxonomy): Eukaryota > Metazoa > Arthropoda > Insecta > Lepidoptera > Tortricidae > Grapholita > Grapholita molesta. The sequence continues at coordinate 10,715,409 of CP053142.2, read as the reverse complement.
TCACATAAACATACATACAGTCGTGGCCAGATAATTAAGATCAAGATTATTTTCCCCATACAACTGCATACAAATATGACTTTTTAAATTTGATAAAATAAAATTTTTGCTTGTGCTATTTAAATTTAAAAAAATACTGACGTGTCCATGTTTAAACAGCATTTAATATGGACCATAAATAAATTCTGTAAGATTTAAACATGAAAAAATACAGACGGGTAAATCAACACTTTTTGTAATTAAGAATGATTTTCATACATTGTTCCTAATTGTAGTAGGTATGAACTTATAAAAATAATGCGTAGTTGATTATTGTACATATATTTTGGAGAGTGTGCACAGGAATTCTCCGATCCACTACCGGACGTCCAGGCGAGGGGAGCGGTTTCTTACTTATGTTGTGAATATTCCATTCATTCGCACGAAGCTATTTGGTTCTACCTTCCTAATATGGACTGCTAAGGAATGGAATTCGCTCCCTTCGTCTGTATTCCAGGAAAGATATAACTTGATCTTTTGAAGGTAAAAGAGTGAATAGGCTGTTACTGAACCAGCGTGCTACACCCTCGACCTCGTCGACACTTACCGTCAGGTGCGACTGAGGTCAAACGCTGGTCAGTCTTGTATAAAAAAATTGCTAAAGAACATCATCATTCCCTTGCCCTTATCCCATGTACTTGTGGTCGGCGCAGCATGTCTTCTCCTTCCATACTTCTCTATTGCTCGTCAACTCATCATTTCCCACCCTTTCTTTTCATATCATCTCTCACACAGTCCATCCGAAGGTGCAAAAGTAAAGCAGTGCTACCGCGAACAACGATATTCGTAAATTTCGGACGATTGTCTCTGTCACTCTTATGACACCTTAATTGGAGTAAAAGAGAAAGATGCCCGAAATATACGAACTTCGATGTACCGCTCCAGTTGGCTATAAAAGCATGTTTTTTTTATGACATAGGCGGCAAACGAGCAGACGGATTGCCTGGTGGTAAGCAACTACCGTCGCCCATAGGCACCCACAACACCAAGGGAGTCATAAGCGCGTTGCCGGCTTTTAAGAGGGGTTGGAGCTCTGGGAACCTTACTATCAGGAACACAGCACTACATATCTGAAAAGTGGCAGTGCTATTATGGCCGTGGTCTTCTGTAAGGAGGAGGTACTTCCCCAGTTGGGCTGCTCTAGATTCAAGCGCGATGGTCATCGCTGTGCCCTACCTCTCATTGTTGGACGTAGTTTAAGGACAAGTCAAAATACTTCTCGGGTCAGAGGTGTAGGGTTAGAACCGGTGTAGTTTTTATTTTTCTCTTATACTTTTGTATACTCGACGTGTAAAAGTGCCCTTGTGGCCTACTTACTGAAAACGTTTGAGTTTGAGTTTGAGTTATATCCGGGTCCAAAAATGTACCAAAAATTACGTCTGAAATTTATTTATCAACAAAATAGAATATCATACGTATGTAGGTATTTAAAAAGTCTTGACCTCTTGACCAGTTGTCTGAGGAAATTCACGCACAGTGCTAATGGATGGAACCCACTTGTTACAACTTGCGTGCTCTAGAACGGATAACAACAAAAAACGTCACAGGCAATGTAGTCTTGGATAGTTTAATGTAGAAGGGAACTAAGTGAAATGTAAACATATGTGACATTATCTATGAAAAGGGACATTATTGTCAATGGCGCTTATGTCGTTTTCAAGATTGCGCAATACAAACGTAACGCGATTCGACGTAAGTGCCATCGACCATAAGGTCCCTTTTCATAGATAATGCCACATATATAGAAGACATATACCGTTTTAAGACAACGAGGCACTTCATACCATCTAGAAGACACCTCTGTAAAGCCCTAAATATCATCATCATTAGCATGTGTTCACTACTGAAGATAGTCCCTCTCATTTACGCCATCGCCCAAGATCCTCGGCTACTCTGGTGCTACACTCGCTCGCACGCTCCAGCCATTTAGACGAGAAGAAGTAACAAACATACACACTCACAAACTTTCGCCTTTTTAATATTTGTGCAAATATACGCGGTTAAATCCCGTTTGTTTATAATAATCTGTATTGACGATTTTGATCTTTATTATCACTCGGTGTGTTAGAATTAGAAAATATTTGTCTCACCTTTACACTGTTGCATGGTGTGGTTTAATAAAAATACTAGCTGAAAAAGAAACACAAATTAGGATACGAGAATCAGTTATGTATACCCTCGTAAGGCCAATGGGCCTACCTGTAGACATTACTTTAAAGAAATTAGAATTTTATAAAATTGGAACAGAGTTGAATTTAATTTGTTTCCTTCAATTTTGACACAAAATAAATTATACTTTATTTTCTATATTATAAAGAACGAATTCGAGTAGCATTTTACTTGTATGTTGGGCCTTAGGAGGATACAAGTATACATATGTTAGCACTTGTTGCACTGTTGTGTTATTGCATAACGCCATCCAGTTGTTATTGGTCGCTCTAATTTGCGGTCACGGCCGGCGTCTACGAGTTAGTGATGTGTTGTTATCGAAGTTTCGATTTTATCGATAACACAATCGTATATTGTGTCGATAAGTAAAACTGTTTATCACGATGAGCGACTAAACGTTGTCCTTAAAATGGTTACTTATAAAATAAATATGCCTTCGTAAATAAAATATTACTGTTTTGTTCAACTCATGCGTTACGCTTTTTGTATATTAAATTTATCAATTGTGCAATAAATTCGTATAATTTGGAACATATGATTATTTTTTAAGCAAAAACGTACCTAATTTGAAACAGCATCATAATTCTACTTACAAACGGAAAACTCACGTGTAATTCCCAAGTCAGTAGTGAAGTGATGCACTCTCACCCCGAGCGTTGCGTCCTTCCTTGGCTTGACAATGGGTATACAAGCTTACCTTAAACGTGCCGCCTAGTGCGATATACGTACACGTGGGTTATCCGTTTGTAACTAAGTACTGTTATGATGCTGTTTAAAATTCAGATTAGATATCGTCGGCGTCGTCAGTAGTAGTAGAAGATTGATTGATGATGAAATCACTAAACTGATGATAAAATCAGCTTAAAACGTATTATCAGAATGATGTAACAGTTATGACTGATAGGAATGACATAATATTATATGTGTGTAAATGTAAACACTGTCTCCTAAAAATGTCTTTATACACAAATACACAAATTCACTGAGCCCCACGGTCAGCTCAAGAAGAAGTGTTGTGGGTACTCACTTACTCAGCGAACTATTTGTGCTCAACACCAATATACCCTTACTGGGATTTGAACCCAGGAATGTTGGCTTCATAGGCAGAGTCACAACCCACTGGGCCAGATCTGTCGTTACATCAAATTGTGGAGTGGGAGGTTTTATTGTTGGTTGTTGCGTTTGTAGAAGACGAAAATATATAAATAAATAAGACACTTGGCTTGATTTATATGGCAGAAAAGGAAAATATGAAATATCATTTTTTATAGACTTTTTTTAGAGTGCCGAAATCTTTTGGGACGTTAGATGCAATGTCCGGGTATTACCCCTAACGTCCGAATACAACCGAAGGAAAGCAAGCAGCGTTACTTTAGTCGATGGATTTTTTATCGATAACTTCTTCTTCTTCCTCCTCGCCACGTCCCGTTACTCAGGGTCGGCTTTTCTAATCATGAGGCGCAATTTACTCCGCTGGTCATCGTCAGCATATAGGCCTAACTCCCTTCGGACATAACTTATCATAATTTACATACTTCTTATCGACAACTGTCCATCACTAGCATTGTCCCAGCCTTACAGTACTCCTTGACACTGTCCGTTAACGTCCGAGTACGTAATAGATTATGCCTGCACACAGAACCTCTTTCTTAGAATCTGGTTAAATGGCTAATAAACATGATACAAGCAATTCTTTATGATATGATGTAAAGAGTTTAACATAATTTATTTTTCATTTATTATTAACTCAATAATATAAGATATAAACATAATAAAGATACTAAGTATAAAGTAAACTATAAATATACAATGCCTCAAGTGCCTTTTTTAGATTTTATACTGTAACTAGTACTTGTAGTTATCATAATACGATTGTAATTTCAGAGCCCAGAGCCCGGAGTGTAAGTTTTTAACGTAACTTTACGTCACGAACGCGTTTGCGTTTCCCATATAAAAATAACATTATCACTTACGCGTTCGAAACTTTTTTTTACGTCAAAAGTAACTTACACTAGAGCCTCTGAGTGTAAGATTTTAACGTAACTTTACGTCACGAACGCGTTTGCGTTTCCCATATAAATAACATTATCATTTACGTTTTTTTTTACGTCAAAAGTAACTTACACTAGAGCCTCTGTAAATAAATGTATAATTAACTATAAATAAAAAAAATACCTAGGTCCTGTGGTCATTAGGTAGGGTGCCCAGAAGGCTGGCCGCGATTCCGCGCTGGATAAAAATGCTAATCCGTTGGGCGTAATAGTGGCCAGCCCTAGTAATCTCTATAAAGACCAACAATTTTTCGGCTTAAAAATGTTTACTCTCAATTTTTCCAAATTTTTATAAACACGTCGTTTTTGGTACAAATTTATCTTTTTTTAGATTAAAATTATTTATTTACTCGGAGGTCAATTGTGACATGATCTACGAAAAGGGACCTTATTGTCGATGGCGCTTATGTCGTTGTTCAAGACGATACAATACAAACGCAACGCGATTCGACGTAAGTGCCATCGACAATAAGGACCCTTTTCATAGATAATGACACAATTGGTTCTTAAATTTTGACGACCGGTCTGGCATACTGGGTATTAGTAACTCTGCCAATGAACCCGATGTTCCTGGGTCCCAGTTAAGGCATATATTTGTGTGATGAGCACAGATATTTGTTCCTCAGTCATGGATGCTTTCTATATATTTAAGTATTTGTATGTATCTATTATATATATCGTCGTCAGTACCTACAACACAAGCCTTACTGAGCTTACCGTAGGACTTGGTCGATTTGTGTAAAATTGTCCCTAAATAATGTGAAAAAGGGTGTAAGTGACGAACAACTATGAAACAGTAAGGTGACGGCACCAGTAATGGACACGGAACCAATCATGGACATTACTACTTATTTCATAGGAGTTAAGTGTTGTGCATTTGTTGGGACATATTCAATTTATAACTTTATGATTTTTGAAATAAGAACTAAGTGTCCATCATTGGTGCCTGTCAGCTAAAAGTGTCCATCATTGGTGCCAATACCTTATGAAACTTATACCGTTTTTCATTAGGGCCACAGATTTATTTCCATACAATATTAAATTAATAATAATACATTCTGACGTATAACGTGCCTGCAACTTTGTACATAAGTATTTCTCTTAATAATTTTAGTTATTTCGGGTAATGAAATAACATGACACAATTCGCACGGACGAAAATACTTTTGTTGACATTAAATATCATAATCATCATCATCGTTTCGGCCGTAAGACATCGACGGCTGGACATAAGCCTCCTCCAAATATGACTTGTATCACTTTAGCGAGTTGCGATAGTCTCAGCGTTGGTGACCGCAGTAACTGTGTTTTTCAAGTCAATATCCCGAGTTATTTCTAATAGTTACAATAAGAAAAAATGCTGTCCCAGAGGTTTTTTGTTATTTTGTTATCTTATCATCTTCCATGTTTATTTATTATGGCGGTTAAGAAAAGAGGAAATTTCAATGTGTGTAATTTTTGGGTAATTTTTTATTGGAATGGAAAAAGCTCTAATATTTTATTAGTATTTTGAGTGCTAATATTTTTTTTGGGAAAAATCAAATCCACACTAAACTTATAAATGCGAAAGTAATTCTCTCTGTTGACCGCTGAACTGATTGGAATGAAATTTGGTATGGAGACAGTTTGATCTACGAGAAAGGTCATGTAGGATAATTTTTATCCTCAACTTTGACGTAAGTTTTATGAAAAAAAAACGGTCTAGGTACTTTTTGTTAGTTAAGTTTTGGCATGTCTCCTTAATATAATTTTCTACACAACTACATTGGCATGGTCCTTTAGTAAAGTTTCTTTCAGATAAAAATAAGTATGACTCTTAAATTTAATCATCTGTAAAATAGTTTCACAATTTAATTTAACCGCGATTTATTTTCATTTATAAGTCACCTAGCTCCGTCTGTTGACAGATAATAGTTAACGCTACGCCTGAAGTCTTGACTGTCTGCACTGAGTTTAGTCCGGCCGCAAGAAGTTCGCTAAATTTCTGCTAGATGGCGCAGGTCGCTTGTAAATAATGGCGGGAAAATTGTTTATTTTACGCGTGTTAAATGTGTCATGTCAAAATAAGGAAAAAATATGTTTGACATTGACGATAATAAAATTATTCCTTTAAAAAGGTTAGTACCTACTTAAGATGTTATCTTAAACCGGAATTAACATGACTTTGGAACGATTTTACCGCTATCTGTTGTTTTTATTTTCTTAATAAGTATTTGTTCTATAAGGTTAAGTTGCGTTACGCAGTTTTTACTAAGGTGCATTATATAGTCTGCAAAATCAAGTTTTAAGGAGAACGGGTAACGCAACTATTAACCGTAAAGGTCGAAATGACTTCAATAAATCTTCTGACAAATACCAAGACCTGCCCATAAACAATAATTGCTCCAACTAGTCCAGTATCACACAATCGGTCACACATTCCACATGACATTACAAACGATTCGGCCATCTTAGGCGAGAGTGAGTGAGAGCTAGAGCGTGTCCCGTTCTCACCTTATAGTGTTAGAGCAAAGTATATGGAATATGAGAGTAGTACATCTGTTATTGGAATACTAATCTTGTGATGTGACGTTTGATGTTCAAATATTGGACACAAGTTTTCTGACCGTACCTCTTCTTGGCTAATGGGCACTTTCAAATCATCATCATCATCTCAGCCACAAGACGTCCACTGCTGAACATAGGCCTCCCCTTTGGACATCCACATGTACCGGTTGGTAGCGACCCGCATCTAGCATCTTCCGGCGACCTTAATGAGGTCGTCCGTCCATCTTGTGGGTTGACGTCCTACGCTGTGCTTGCTAAGTACGTGGTCTCCACTCGAGCACCTTTCGATCCCATCGGCCATCTTCTCTGCGTGCAATGTGACCTGCCTATTGCCACTTCAGTTTGCGTTCCCGGCGGGCTACGTGACTTCAAATATCTTTTCATAATTAAAAATAATTTGTTGGTGTTAGTAAGTTATGCATTTTATTTTTATATAATCTTGTGTCGACAAATAAATTTAAAATAAAAGAAAACACTGAAGTTAAGGCATCACATTACATAAAATTTTAATGATATACTAATAATAATAATTTTCTAAAGACTGCAGGGTGTAATACTTAGATATAATATAAAAAATAGTTTCTCAAAAATATCGCGAACCATTTCGATGATGTCTGGTTTGTTGGAATCGTCTCCAGCTCCCATAATATCTCAAAAAATCATGTCCTATCCTAACCATGGACGGCCTCCCCCATAGACTACCACAAGGAGCCATTTACGCCAATTCAATTCAATGCCACAATCGCCACACTTAGCAGGCGCAGTTTAAGACGCTGCTATCAGCTGCAGACAATGCCCGTGTTGAGGTCCATAAATTCAATAATAAAATAGTTAAGCAATACTTAGTTAGTTAATAAATAAAAACGCACCGTTGTTAGCAATCTGTCAGAGAAAATCCATTGTTATTCTGTACCGTCGACCAGTATAGGTGAAAAACTTAGCTAAGGCACCGCCTATGTAGTAGTCACGTGTGTACTCGCATGTTGGCGTTCTATATTCAAATTTTGACGTAAGTTTAATATTAATTATCTGCACAAGTACATAGACATGGACCTTCAGTTAAGTTTTTCACCTATAGCATAGCTTCTTAGAAGAATTGTGGCACTGCGTACTATTAACACGTTAGCTGTACGTGACCAATTATGAAATGGACATAATGATCACAATAATATATGCTTATTGTTAATAGATGAACTAAAACAGTAGTTCCAAGAGTGACACAGGAGACCGTAACCACGACGACTGACATAAAATAGTTGATCGAGTGAAATACACTACTGTCTATAATTACACTCTGTTTATCGCATATGGCATATGGAAAAGTCCGGTAAGGACAGTTATTTGGGTCAAGAAGAGAACTAGACCTACATACTAATATATTCGCACGGGTTTGCCTGCGATTCGACGACAATGGACCTATATAATGTCATGACATTCATGACGATTATTGACATGTTTGACATGTTTATGTTTTTTTTTATTAGCAAACTCAAGCTCAAACGTTTATTCAGTAGGTAAGTAGGCCACAAGGGCACTTTTACACGTCGGGTATACAAAAGAAGAAAAATAAAAACTACACCGGTTCTAACCCTACACTTCTGACTCAAGAAGCATTTTGACTTTCATGACCGGCAAGAAACTGGGTGGGACTTATTTTTTCAAAACAGTATTACAAAAGATATCTTAAACATGTTACATAAAAATGCGTTATTCTATAAGAAATAGCATATAAAAGTGTCCCACAGCTGGGCAAAGGCCTCCCTTCTTTCCCGCCATTTGGTCCTATCACACTCGCATTCTTTGAAAAAAGTATCAACATTTTGGACCCGGGTATGTCCTTAAACTACGTCCAACAATGAGAGGTAGGGAACAGCGAAGTACCATCACGCTTGAGTCTGGAGAAGCCCAACTGGGGAAGTACCTCCTCCTTACAGAAGACCACAGCCATAATAGCACTGCTACCTTTCAGGTATGTAGTGTTGTGTTCCTGATGGTGAGTAAGGTTCCCAGAGCTCCAACCCCCCTTAAAGGTCGGCAACGCGCTTGTGACTCCCCTGGTGTTGCGGGTGCCCATGGGCGACGGTAATTGCTTACCATCAGGCAATCCGTCTGCTCGTTTGCCACCTGATGTCATAAAAAAAAAACATCGTCCCGCCATCTTTGTTCATGTTATTAAATTCAAATAAAATTATATTCGTGATAAAACGGAAACTACATTAATAAAATACACAATTGGTTGACTGTACCTCATACAACACCAGTTAAAAAACCTTATATGAAACGTACAGGATTATTTGTTGCCATTTGCGTAAAATTATGAAAAACTATTTTTTTATATGTGTATTAATTGTGTTATCGTTTTGTTTACAGGTAAGGTTCTTCAACAAACACGGAAAATATAAAAAAATAAGTAAGTAGTAGGTAGCACGTAGAACCATTTTTTATGAGAGGTAGGTCACAGCGTTGACCATCACGCTTGAATCTGGGGCAGCCCAACTGGGGAAGTACCTCCTCCTTACAGAAGACCACAGCCATAATAGCACTGCTACCTTTCAGGTATGTAGTGTTGTGTTCCTGATGGTGAGTAAGGTTCCCATAACTCCAACCCCCCTTAAAGGCCGGCAACGCGCTTGTGACTCCTCTGGTGCCCATGGGCGACGGTAATTGCTTACCACCAGGCAATCCGTCTGCTCGTTTGCCGCCTATGTCATAAAAAAAAACACTAGTTAAAAAACCTTAGAGGAAACGTATAGGTGTATTTGTTGCCATTTGCGAGCTAAAATTACGAAAAACTATTTTTAAATATGTGTATTAATTGTGTTATCGTTTTGTTTACAGGTAAGGTTCTTCAACAAAAACGGAAAATAATTAAAAAAACATGGCGAAACTATAAGGGTTCCTAGTTGACTACGGAACCCTAATAAGTAAGTAGTAGCACGTAGAACCGATAGCAAAAGCAAAGCGGACAATGGTAAACCGACGGATGGGCACCAGCGTCCGTCGAAACACAATTTACAGTACCCTTACCATGAGTTGTGACATTGACGTTTTCGATAACGAGTATCGAGTTTACTATCTGTGCATCTCGCTTGTACTATATTAGTGCGAACACGATGCACAGATAGTAAACTCAATACGCGTCATCGAAAACGTCAATGTCACAACTCATGGTAAGGGTACAGCTACTGTAGTTGGCAACCCAACTGTCGAGCGTGGGGACTATGGCAACTACCCAAGATAATACAAGTCATATTTGGGGGAGGCATATGACCAGCAGTGGACGACTTACGGCTTTAGTATTTAACACTTTGGCGGGCATTACGCCTATAGGCGTCGCGTATGTTTTTGTTTCCTATGGTCTATGACAGATGATGTCATTTACTGTCCACCAACGTGTTAATAAAGATCTGACTTAGGCTCTATAAACCGTTATTAGAGCGATAGGACATAGTATACATACATATTTACATTTCAGCTATATGCAGTCCACTGCTGGATATAAGCCTCCCACAAATATGACTTGTATCATCTTGGGGGTAGTTGCCATATCCACCACGCTTGGCAGGCGGGTTGGCGACCGCAGTAGCTGTAGATTGGGTTTCGACGGACGCTGCTGCCCGTCCGTAAGATTTTTCCCTTTGTCGCCTCTTACGACACCCGCGGGTGGAAATGGGGTGGTGCTATTCTAGTCAGCCGGCATCACACGGCATTCGTATCCACTTACTATGATTAGGTATTATTTAATAATATTTCGGGACAATCTTACACAAATCGACCTAGTCCTACGGTAAGCTCAGTAAGGCTTGTGTTATAGGTACTAGACGTCGATATATATAATAAATAGATACATATAAATACTTAAATACATAGAAAACACCCATGACTCAGGAACAAATATCTGTGCTCATCACACAAATAAATGCCTTGACTGGGAATCGAACCCAGGACCATCGGCTTCATAGGCAGGGTCACTACCCACTAGGCCAGACCGGTCGTCAAAACTATGGATATATACACTTACTAATACGAGACTGAATGTAGCGATCCCTTAGACAAGAGCCGCTACTCCAGTGGGGGTTGGCACCCACGCTTTGAAAAACACTGCTGATGATGATGATGAATACTGATCAACAACGGTGACCCCAACAGATTGGAGTTGACTCAAACCCACGAGCCCTCACGGTCCACCCATTCGTTCCCATTCACTCTGCACCGATCCAGTTGCGACCGGAGCGAATGAATGGTTAATGAGCGGAATTAAAAACTCACTCATGTACTGTGTGATTGGCTCATCAGTCTGATGAGCGAGGGCTTATATGACCAGTTTCTTTTGATCTCGTGAGATGTTAGAATTTTTTTTTACTTGATCTTTTTTTTTTACACAAATCATTTTACAGATGGGAGTTTCAGAAAAATGTACGTAATTAGCGTTAGTTCTAGTAAAGTTAAAGAATTTTAGTTTTGTGATTATAATTAAACATGAAATCTGTATGGAATATTACATTTTGGTTTTTGTTTTGTAATATTGTTTATAGTTTATGAAATCATCATGAAATCTAAGTATTTATAATTAATAATTAGCTAAGTAAACTCTTATCATTTGAATTTTTTTTTGTGTTTTTTTTTTTTTTTTATTATGCAGTAACGTCTGCTAGCGAATATCTTCGATATTTAAATCGAAAGAAAAATAGAAAAAATTGATTCGCAGCGGGGCTCGAACCCACAACCACTGGATAACCAGCCCAGTGGTTGTGGGTTCGAGTCCCACTGCGAATCAAATTTTTCTATTTTTCTTTCGATAAAATATCTTATCATTTGAATTAAATTGAATTGATTTAAATTTTCTCTTGCCACATGGCTTGACCAACTGGCCACTAGTGGACACTGGTGACCAGTAGTGGACATATGTGGCTAATAGGTAAATAGGTACTTAACTTATTTATTCCCGAAAAGTATTTTATCCCGAAAATATTGTCTACAATTACCGATGTAGATTTCATAGGTACTCACTAATACAGTTGACATGTAAGTCTGTTTGTGTTAATTTAAGAAAGCTGTCCACCGCGGTTAAACGCGGAGCGTAATGGGCACCTTTGCACTTGATGCGGGGCGACTTTTTAATACCTACCAATAGTCTGGGTCGGGCTTACCTTCAAGAAAACAGCGTATAGAGTATAGAGATCTTAAAGGCCGGCAACGTACTTGTGAAGTTGTGACTCCTCTGGTGTTGCGAGTGTCCACGGGCGGCGGTAGTTGCTTACCATCAGGCAATCCGTTTGCTCGTTTGCCTCCTATATCATAAAAAAACCCTAACTAACCCTATTTCGTTTTATCAATGTTCAAATGTGTAAATAAAAAAAGTAATAAAAACTAAATATTTTATTATATGGTTCCTAAACTCTGACAAGTGATTGGAATGACACTTTGACCGTAGTGGATGTTCGTGGGAGATCTGTAATGTAATCTGTTTGATGAGGCGGTTCCATTAAGGACACATTGAGGCAATCCTCTTAAATAATAATTAAGAATGATACGAGTATCTAGGCACGAGGAAGTGCGGCAAGTTAAGTTTGAGAGAGAACTGGCGATGAAACTACCGTGCGTTATATGCAGTGATCGGCACTATGGATGCAAAACTTTAACAAAACTTGTTAAGCGGACATAAAAGAGTGTATAGAGGCATAAAAACAATTCTATTCTTACACCCAAATTATTGGCATATAGAGATTTCGATATACAATTAAATTAAACACTAATTTGCTAAGGTTATTAGTGTTTTTCTTGATAGTAAATATCACTATTCTTCAGTTCAACAAGTTTTGTTTAACTTTTGCAACGTTAGTGCCGATCACTGGTTATATGGCACGAACCGGCTACTTTTGACTTAATGCATAATTAAAATCTAATACCACTTCACAGTGGCCAAGGGTCAATTTTTCATAGACAAGACGGAGCCAATATGGTTTTACCTTTTCTCTGTAAGTCTAAGGAAAACTGTTGAACTGTGGAAAATTTAGTCAAGCCGGCAGAAACCGGGTTATATGGACGCGCCGCTGTTATACAGTAAGCCCAATAAGATCTTTGTTGTAGGTAATAGACGATTTTTTTAACAGATAGACACGTATCACTTAGATACCTAGATATCGTCTATAACTCAAAAACAATGTGATAAACACACAAATATATGTCCTGGCCAGGATTCGAAGCCGGGACCTCCAGCTAACGAGCAAACTTCTCTAAACATAAACTTATGGTTCCAATATTAAGAGTCCTTCTCATTCATTACGAAGTATTCGGATGAAATTTGGATTTTATTAAATTAGAACAGAGTTTCTTTCGATTTTTATTTTACTTCCTACTATAGCTCGTTCATGCCAGGATTAGGATTTTTTTTAGGAAAACAATTTCAAAATTGTCATATTATTTGCCTCTTATTTTCTTCACCATAATGTAAGCAAACGAGACTACTACGAGATTACTAAAATAATTGATAAAACGTAGGCAAAGTCGACTGTTATTTTTCTAATCTTAAAAAAAACGAGCGATAATAATGTGACTTAATTACATTGGGCCTCCAAAGATAGATAATCGTAAATATCGAACTCGGCCCTTATTTTCACTTATATTTTTGCGGGGCCTACTCACACTTGTGTTTAGTTCCGTACTTGTCATGTCGTTTGTAATTTTAAGTTACACTAAGCTACATTGTAATAAGTTATTTGATATTTATAAGCACTTATACTGTCAAAAAACTGATAACAGTTCTTCAAGAAACGTCTGCAGTACCCTTACCATGAGTTGTGACATTCACGTTTTCGATAACGAGTATCAAGTTTACTATCTGTGCATCTCGCTTGTACTATTGTAATGCGAACGAGATGCACAGATAGTAAACTCGATACTCGTTATCGAAAACGTCAATGTCACAACTCATGGGAAGGGTACAGGAAAATCCGACGCGTTGTTTCGTGCCCAATAACTTTAAATAATTGTTTATAATAGGTACGTTATTGCTTGTACGAGTAATAAGTAGCTATAAATCTTATAATTAAAATACAATGGAATTACCCAAAATAGTTTTTTGTATAATGTTTCTAATATACAGTGTGTAATTCTTATACGGGCGAATCTCTTAACGGAGGGTAGAATAGGACATAAGAAATATATTTAGATAACTTTTGCTTAGAAGTACAATTAAAATTTTATCCATATAAAAAAAATCGGCCCGCAATGTAATGCAACACACTCGAGTTGAACACTCGTTGACAGTTAGTTTCAAAAGCTTATATCGCGTAATGTTCGCAGTACATTACTGTTCAGAAATTATACAAAAAATAATTACATATGTATAATAGGTATAATTAAAGAAAAACCTTTTGATTAATGATTATACTGGTAAATCCTATGTCTGGTTTAATTCTTCGCCCGTATTAGACTTACACACAGTATATAAGGAGGCAAAAGGCAAAACGGACGGATGTTTTTTTTTTATGACATAAGGGGGCAAACGAGCAGACGGAATGCGTGATGGTAAGCAATTACTGTCGCCCATGGGCACCCGCAACACCATGGGAGTCACAAGCGCGTTGCCGACCTTTAAGGGGGGTTGGAGCTCTGGGAACCTTACTCACCATCAGGAACACAACACTACATACCTGAAAGGTAACAGTGCTATTATGGCTGTGGTCTTCTGTAAGGAAGAGGTACTTCCCCAGTTGGGCTTCTCCAGACTCGAGCGTGATGGTACTTCGCTGTGCCCTACCTCTCATTGTTGGACGTAGTTTTAGGACATACCCGGGTCCAAAATGATGATGATGATGATGACGGGATGGAAGCGTCCGACTAAAGAGCCTTTGCCCAGCATAGCATAAGCTAACAAAAAAAAAAGTATCTACTGTTCTGAAGGCGCTTGTCTATGGTGGTTTTCTACCGGCGAGACGAGGGACGATTTTATTTATCTGTACCCAAAATTAAATCTTCTTGACGTATCTTTAGAGCGTTTATTTCGAAGACACATTTTTTCTCGCGTGGGTAAAACTGTGCCCTTGTAAAAATCACTCTAAAGTTACGTCATCATGGTGTAATTTTGCGTATAAATAAATAAAATCGTCCCTCTTCGTCTCGCCGGTGGAAAACCACCTTCTCACTTCTTCTTAATTACCTACATGCGCATAACTAGGTAGTAGTGATGACTTACGGTTCCGAAACGTGGTCTTTCACTATCGGCCTCATCTCAAAGCTGAAAGTCGCTCAACGAGCTATGGAGAGGGCTATGCTCGGAGTTTCTCTACGCGATCGAATCAGAAATGAGGAGATCCGTAGGCGAACTAAAGTCACCGACATAGCCCACCAGGTTAGCAAGCTGAAGTGGCAATGGGCAGGCCACATTGCGCGCAGAGGAGATGGCCGATGGGATCGAAAGGTGCTCGAGTGGAGACCACGGCCTAGCAAGCGCAGCGTAGACAACACAAGATAGACAGACGACCTCATTAAAGTCCCCGGAAGACGCTGGATGCAGGTCGCTTCCAACCGGTACATGTGGAGGTCCAAGGGGGGCTATGTTCATCAGTGGACGTCTTGTGGCTGACATGATGATGATGATGATGATGACATAACTAGGTTTCTAAGCCAATGTTACTCGCACTAATCAAATTTATTTATGGAGATTTCCCGATAAGATAATCAACTATTTGAAGTATTTTTACGACTTTTTACGCTAGAACACGTCAGAAAAACGTAGCTATTTTATTTTTATGACAAACGTCACACGCTATCTTCTGGCTGATGTCACTTAATGGCGAAATTATGAGTTATGAGAGCTGTATAGTAAATTATTACTCATTGTGTGGTTTTACGGCCTATTTGTGGTGCCATCAAATGTTAATTGGCCGATAGGCACGCGTAATTAGTTCTCGAAAATTTGGATAATAGCAGAAAATTATGAACCATCTTTGACTCTCGTTGCCAACCACCAAAACCACCGTTTTAATGCATCTAAATAGAATAAACGTAAATTGTGTGGTAATTTTTTTTTATGACAAAGTTGGCAAAGGAGTAGATGGAATGCCTGATGGTAAGCAAATACCGTCGCCAATGGGCACCCGCAACACCAGGGGAGTCTTAAGCGCATTGCCAGCCTTTAAGGGAGGTTGAAGCTCTGGGAACCTTACTCACCATCAGGAACACAGACAACACTACATAAATGAAAGGTAGCAGTGCTATTATAACTTTGGTCTTCTGTAAGGAGGAGGTACTTCTCCAGTTGGGCTGCTCCAGTTTCAGGCGTAATGGGACTTCGCTGTGCCTACCTCTCATTGTTGGATGACTATACAAAGTATGTGTTGGTAGGTTTTCTAGTTGGGTTTCTAGTGATCGCGTAGCCACTCTCTGCATAGTCCTCTTATTGCTCTTTGGGTGACTTTGAACCTTCTTATGAGGCCCCGGGTATATGTTTTTAAACTACGTCCAACAATGAGAGGTAGGGCACAGCGAAGTACCATCGCGCTTGAGTCTGGAGAAGCCCAACTGGGGAAGTACCACCTCCTTACAGAAGACCACAGCCATAATAACATTGCTACCTTTCAGGTATGTAGTGTTGTGTTCCTGATGGTGAGTAAGGTTGCCAGAGCTCCAACCCCCTTAAAGGTCGGCAACTTTGTTACTCCCTTGGTGTTGCGGGTGCCCATGGGTAACGGTAATTGCTTACCATCAGGCAATCCGTCTGGTCGTTTGACACCTTAAGAAAGGCCCATATTAAGCGACAACGTTTTGACAGATGTCATCTCATCACTCAACACACACTAGTATAAGTTTACATTTTTTTAACATGGACCTCTCGCGGCCCGCTATACGCCCGAGTTGAGGCCATGTCCTTACCTTTATTATGACTGACGCGAATTCTTGTAGGTACCAATGAGTCAGAAATGCGCATCAAACTGCGACACGACGAAATTTTTTTATCAGTACGTTAATTCTGTGGTTTTAGTGAAACACAAACTTTGTGTTGGATTTCTTTATCACTTATCACGTTCAGACTCAGCCTTACTACGGTACATACGTAGTGCAAAACGATTTTGCAGCGATAAAATATATATATATATATATATGTATGTATATATATTTTACACACATATATATGTATATTACCGCTTATTTATTTATTATATTATATTATTCAAGAAAAGAGCGTATAGGGATCTTAAAGGCCGGCAACGTACTTGTGACTCCTCTGGTGTTGCGAGTGTCCATGGGCGGCGGTAGTTGCTTACCATCAGGCAATCCGTCTGCTCGTTTGCCTCCTATATCATAAAAAAAAAAACTTTTCCGTCGACATGTTTGACAAATCAAAAGATTAAATATATTTTTTTGTTTACAGGTAAGGAAAATGGTGATATCCCGTCTCTTACTGCGAAGTGAGTAATTTAGTAAAATCATTTGGCAGTGAGAGTGATAAAAAGGTTTATTTATATATTATAGTAATTGCTGGAAAGGCCTCTGCGTGTTGTTCGATCTGGCTCCGCATACGCCTCCCAAATGTCCGGAACACCCGGACCCGGGTATGTCCTTAAACTACGTCCAACAATGAGAGGTAGGGCACAGCGTTGACCATCACGCTTGAATCTGGGGCAGCCCAACTGGGGAAGTACCTCCTCCTTACAGAAGACCACAGCCATAATAGCACTGCCACTTTTCAGGTATGTAGTGTTGTGTTCCTGATGGTGAGTAAGGTTCCCAGAGCTCCAACCCCCCTTAAAGGCCGGCAACGCGCTTGTGACTCCCCTGGTGTTGCGAGTGCCCATGGGCGACGGTAATTGCTTAACACCAGGCAATCCGTCTGCTCGTTTGCCGCCTATGTCATAAAAAAAAAAAAAAAAACCATTGTTCCGTGTACGGGAAAGATATATATTAATATCTTCATACATCCGTGTCTTATAGTTAGCATTCAAGGTAGTCAAATAGTTCGGTACACCATACAAATTTTATGGTGTACCAAACTTTATGAGTACTTTGGATGTATGGTCAACCAATTTGATTTCTAGGCCACTTCGAACCTTGTCACAGTGAAGTTAAGGAGAGATATTTTGCGTCTTTCATATAGATTTTCACTCTGAGAAGGAACGAAGTGGCCTATAAATCAAATTGGTTGACAGTACAAGTCTAACTGGCGGCCCATTTTTGTCGTTTCGGGCTGTCGGTAGTTTTTTTTTTATGACAAAGGTGGCAAACGAGCAGACGGATTGCCTGATGGTAAGCAATTACCGTCGCCCATGGGCACTCGCAACACCAAGGGAGTCACAAGCGCGTTGCCGACCTATAAGTGGGTTGGAGCTCTGGGAACCTTATTCACCATCAGGAACACAACACTACATAACTGAAAGGTAGCAGTGCTATTATGACTGTGGTCTTCTGTAAGGAGGAGGTACTTCCCCAGTTGGGCTTCTCCAGATTCAAGCGTGATGGTACTTCGCTGTGCCCTACCTCTCATTGTTGGACGTAGTTTAGGGACATACCCGGGTCCAAAAAGACAAACGTTCAGAATTATATAAATTAATGTAATAATTATATAATATGGTCGCGCACTAAACGTAGAGGAATTTCCTCCCGCGAACGCTCCGGCTCTGGAATGAACTCTCAGCCGAGGTTATCCCTAGGGACTACGGTATGAGTTTCTTCAAAAAAGGAGTGCATAGGTTCTTAAAAGGTAGGCAACGTGCATGTGAATCCTCTGGAGTTGCAGGCGTCGATAGGCTACGGTAATTGCTTACCATCAGGTGGACCGTATGCTTATTTGCCACCGTCGTTGTCTTAAAAAAAATTGTGTGTATCGAAATATACATTTCGTCGAAATGGTTATAGAAATTGTGTGATTTATCGCCAAAGTTTTTGATTTGGAACCCCCTAACGTCTATCATCTGCCACCAGGAGTACATGATTGGCTAGAAGGTATCTCGCGACGAGAACGTGACAAAAACTCTGTCTTGTCTTGTTGACGACAGGTGACTCTGTCGGGAACCGATGGTCCTGGGTTCAAATCCCAGAAATGGCATTTATTTGTGTGATGAGCACAGACATTTGTTCCTGAGTCATATTTGTTTTATATATATTTTTAAGTATTTATATGTATCTATCTATTATATATATCATTGTCTAGTACCTACAACGCAACGGGCTTACCTTAGGACTAGGTCGATTTGTGTAAGATTGTTCCGAAATATTTATTTATAATTACATATATATCGTTGGCTGAGTACCCACAACACAAGCCTTTTGGGCTCAGTCAATTTGCATCAGAATGGCTTGTGATATATATTTATTTGAACCATATTAATTAAATAGCGGGTAGTCGACTAGAAATATATATAAACGGGTCACTCACGTATCTTAAGGTCGAAAACCGCTCGACATATGTTTCGGTCGAATTCGTGAACCATAATCATGAGCTCCGTGCCGCACCGTCGCTGGTGGCGGCCCTTCGAGAACTTCTCGAAATTGGACCGAAACATATGTCGAGCGGTTTTCGACCTTAAGATACGTGAGTGCCCCGTTTATATATATTTCTAGTATGTCTGAGTCTCACGGGAGTTTTCTATTAAAAGCGAGTTAATGTGCTAGGCCAACCGGTTAAAAACAGCCACGCGGCCGCTGCAGCTGTGACGCGCTCCTGCGTCAGACGTACGCTAAAACTGTGCGCGTACGCACCCAGTCAATGGCGGCTAAATGCGTATTGGTTATTCATAATTTGACGTATCAAAAATAACGTGACATTAATTTTTTTTTAGCCTAAAACTTAAAGCTTTCTCCATTTGGTCCTATCCAATGCACTCTCTCGCCACTCTCTGAAAAAAAAAAACAATATAAATACCTACTAGATACTAAAAATCTTAAGGTGCTGATAGGCTTGGGCATACACTTGTAATGAGCATACTCGCAAACAGAGAATTGTATTTGCATTCGTCGAACAATTCGCCGAAACTGCTAAAAAACTGCGAACGCTCGAAGTTCTGCTTGAGTGAATGCTCAAGTGTATCAGCACCTTTACAGGACATTCTTATGTTAAACAAATTGACTAAGCCCCCACGGTAAGCTCAAGAAGGCTTGTGGTTGTGGGTACTCAGCCAATTACTTAATAGAGGACATTCATGACTCAGAAACAAATACGTCATCACACAAAGAAATGCCCTTACTGGGATTTAAACCAGTACCATCAGCTTCATAACAAGTGACTATTACCCACTAGGCTAGACCTGTACCTTTACCATGAGTTGTGACATTGAGGTTTTCGATAACGAGTATCGAGTTTACTATCTGTGCATCTCGTTTGTACTATTTTAGTGCGAACGAGATGCACAAATAGTAAACTCGATACTCGTTATCGAAAACGTCAATGTCACAACTCATGGTAAGGGTACTGTCATCAAATACAGTGTGTTGTGTTATGCTAATATTTCCTCCACTGCTGGACATAGGCCTCTCCGAAATATGACTTGTATCATCTTGGGGGAGTAGCCATTGACAATTTAACCCCATAGTAAAAGTTGTTCGAAATCATGAATACACAATTTGATAATCTCGTATCAAGTTTTTGTAGAGTGACCCAGGCATTATAAAACACAACATAAAATAGTTGAACGACCCAGGTATGCTTATTCGCTGTGACGATATAACATGAAGTTTGTTGCTAAGAGTAGTTCCTTGTCTATCTCTAAGACATAAAGTATAGTAATTAGCAGGGAACATACGAGACATAGAATGGCAATGTTTACCAGCTGTGAAGCAATAACTTTAGGGATCGCTTCTACACTACGAACGTAGCAACATTTGTTCTACAACTTTATTTTTTTACTGACTGGAAGACGCAGCGTTAGGCCTCCCTCAAGGTGGATTGACTACCTGGTGAAGGTCGCGGGATGCCGCTGGATGTGGTAGGAGCAGGACCGGTCTTCTTGGGTCGTTTTAGGGGTGGCCTATGTCCAGCAATGGACGTCTTTCATCATCAGTGGATGATGATGAATTTTTTACTTGTGATTTTTTTCGAACTAAGTAAATAGTATTTTCAATGAACAGCAACCACTAGTCGATCTGACATTTACTGTCAGCCTACAAACTTTACAATGTATGCTTGGAAACTCTTATATTAATATTTAGTAAACTATAAGTTATTTTCTAATGTAGTTATCTGTGAGTAGAACAAATGTTGCTACATTTGTGGTATATAAACGATGCCTAAAGTTATTGCTCTTAGCTCCACTCGTTACTAAGTCGCGTTCCTCCGACATGCTGGCTATAGTGGCTAAATCTCTCTTTTTGTTACTATGCGGCGCAGCACCATCTATGGATACATGTTGAGTTATTTTGACAGCAAGACATCTCCATACAACTAGTATATCACTTAGTCATACTGTTGCTATGATAGATGTCGCTAATGTGTTTGCCAGGATGCCGGGAACGTGGTATTGCACATTGTATATGTTCCTTGTATGCTATTAATAATTAACGACGTTTTGTTAAGATAATGTAATAGTCAGTGTTGTTGATAGTTTTTTATTAATATTACGCTATTGTTTACAGGTTTAAGTCTACTTTGTAGTAAAGAATAGATAACAATATAAGGTTATGTTAGCTTAGCGGGAAAGTATGGAGATTACATCATGTCATCATCTTACTCGCGTTGTCATGGCATTTTGCCACGGAGCCTGGGGTCCGCTTGACAACTAATTCCAGGATTTGGCGTAGGCACCAGTTTATTTCACCGAAAAGCGACTGGTAAATATCAAATGATATTTCGCACATACTTAACTTCCGAAAAACTCATAGTTAATATTGTCTTCGGTTGCCGCGATAATTACTCATGAAATAAAACAACCACCCGATGACCACGAACGCTGCTAAAGGGTTCGAAACGTCGGGAAGTTTAAATTAGTATACGCGATTTAATCCGTTTTAGTTGTTTTATTTCCGAAAACCTCATTGGTACGAGCCGGGGTTTGAACTAGCGACCTACGGATTGCAAGTCGCATGCTATTACCGCCAAGCTACCAGCGCTCTCAAACTTTATGGTTTTTTCTTAAGTATATGTTATCTATTTCAACTTTTAATTTATATAGTAGTATTACTACTTAAAAATCAAAGCAAATCAAAATATTTCATAAAAAAATGATTTGTTCTTAGTTTTATGGACAGACTTTCACGTTTATATACATATATATTATTTATTTCACCGAGTGCTGTGTATATTCCCACACACAGTAACTAGCGCATAATACTCACATCCCAAACGCATCCTTTTCTCTCGTAATGCGCCGTCTCCGTTCCGCAATCTAGGCCACGGGATATCAACGAGCGCACGCGCGTCTCACGTGGCGAAGTATACAAACATTGGATAAACATACAACGAATGGTGTTTCATACAACCAGTTCATCTCTATCGAATGGAGTTCTCTCGCGCCCGTTGTGCTCGCGGGTCTTCAATAACAAGATCGGCTACTTTAGCCACACGAGAGCCCAGGAACTCCAACAAAGGAGCTGAAGAAGTCGCCGTGGCCGAAAACGGCCAGGAGAACATACGAGTATATATATATCTCTGTCAAGAGTTGATTTGTATGGTTTTTTTTTGACCTGACATCTCTGTTAGGTATAGCTATGGAGAGGGCTATGCTCGGAGTTTCTCTACGCGATTACCACTCAGATTCGGTTGAGACCGTCTCAACCAATCTCACTGGAAGCGAAAACTCAGTAGGAGTATTCCAGTAGTACAAGTCAAGTCTGGCGCGGAAGGGTCCTGGATTTTCCCCAGGCTACCTTCCCCCCACACAGTCCGCTTGCTCTATCGCACAACACATGTGCATAAAGCCCAAGTCAGGTTCAAAAAAAAAAAATCTACGCGATCGAATCAGAAATGAGGAAATCTGTAGCGAACTAAAGTCACTGACATAGCCCACCGGGTTAGCACGCTGAAATGGGCAGGGCGCATTGCACGCAGAGATGGCCGATGGGGTCGAACAGTGCTCGAGCGTAGACCACGGACTAGCGAGTGTAGTGTAGGGCGTCCACCCACAAGATGGACAGACGATCTCATTAAGGTCACACATTGGAGCCTGGGGGGTCGCGTACTGAGCGCTTTAAAAGGCACTTCCTCTCACGAACGCTTCGGCTGTGGAATGAGCTCCCTGCCATGGTTTTCCCGAGGGATTACAGTATGGGGTTCTTCAAAAAACGAGTGTACAGATTTATAAAGGGTCGGCAACGCGCACGTGACACCTCTGGAGTTACAGGCGTCCATAGGCTGCGGTAACTGCTTACCATCAGGCAGGCCGTATGCTTGTTTGCCACCGACGTCGTATTAAAAAAAAAAAAAGGTCGCCGGAAAATGCTGGATGCAGGTCGCTTCCAACCGGTACATGTGGAGGTTCAAGGGGGAGGTCTATGTTCATATGGACGTCTTATGGCCGAGATGATGATGATGATAGGCTCTGTATTTCCGTACATTTGAAAAGATTCTTCTCATGTGTATAGAGAAATTGGACAGCTTACGTGATACCTACACATAAATAATGCTCTTCTCAAGATAGTCTATGAGTTGAAATAGATGAAATATACTTAAGAAAAAGTGACGAGGGCCACCGGCATCCGACACAGGATTTGAACCCATATCTCCAGCTATCGCGGCTGACGCCTTTACCAATTAGGCCACCCGAATTTATCAAGTATATGTAATCTTGTTTATCACCGTTTTCCAATTCTAAGGCGAAACTTGCACCTCCTATATGAATCCCTTTCGGGATGGAGATAGATGGTGCTGCCATCTATACAACTAAGAACAAACCAAATTAATTTTTATGGTCTAGGAGGTTACAGGAGCTACCCAATACATAATACTTAGTCGTTATTGGTACCTACAGTATTTAGCCTAAAAGTGGCACATTTTCTGGAAACACAGAAAATAAGTGGTTACGGCGTCCAACTCTCTATTAAATAATTTTTATGTCAAAAATCTTTTATTTTTCTTAGGTTGTTGCACCAGCGAACGCACAAGTTAAGAAATTGCAAATGTATGTGCAGGTACTAAAGGTATTGGAAGTGGAAATGGTCACAAATATCTTATCCACTGCCAAAAATGCGCAATGCGTACGTCTGCTGTAGCTTGCTGCATTCGATGTGAAGTTATCCCAAGTTTTCTATTTAGACTACAAGATGGCAGAATGATATTAGGACTTCAAAAAATAATACACTCAGTAATGTCAGGAACTGCCAGCAACTATGATACCATGGGGTCCCAGCGCGCACAAACTTATTGCAGACATCGAGAAGCGTCTGCTTGATGTAACTGGTTACCGAAAAGCTGGCAGCTATCAGCATTGCGATACAACGAGGAAATGCCATTAGTGCAGGATCTTTGTAGCTGTATTTGTTAGAAAATCTAAAGATTTATGTTTCATAGAACTAGTTAAGACATCAGAATTCCGAGAATAATTGGTGCATCGCATATGAATGTTCTTTAAAACTCGTAACATTAAACAGACACGGATTTTAAATAAACAAAGACTCGACGCGACGCTTTGCCGGCCAAAATAGTAAACACATGCCCGTGCCAAAATACTAAAACGAGACAACTGCACAAAGAATTAAGGCCTGGGCACACACGGACGTTTTCCTGACGATGACATAGTAATTAACACGCCGAAAAAACGCAGGACAGAAACGCTAGTGTGGCCACGCTCTTAGAGGGTTGAACCAAGTGGTATGTCAATGTCATCTTAAATATCATATTAGTTCACATTCTCTTGTATAAAAAGTTTGACAGTTGTCTATGGGATGTCAACTGCGCCACCATATTTAATGATACTCAATCAGAAGGCCTACCGCAAAAATCGAAATCACAAAATTATGCTCTCATTGGTGTAAAATAATAAGTCTACCAATATATAGTTACTCACTTAGAGAGAATATTTTTTTCTTTTTTTTACCCAATCACTATCACCACAAAAAAAGGGAAGACTATAGTTTTTTGCAACAGTATGCCAAGTTTGGTTTGCCAGACTGTTCCAACTATTTCGACGGACGAGCCTTGGGGTTTAAGTGCTCAAATTCTTTGATCCCTAAGGATTTTGGAAATGCAATGCCACAGGAAATACTTGTTATTAACTATCTACTTTCTTTAAAATAATATCAAAGCAAACGAACATCTTTTCTCAGATGAATGTTTGTTTTGAAACAACACTTGCCAGAAATATGGAATCTCTAAACTGTCGCGCATATATTTTTAGGTCCGACGCTTACCTTGAGTAGCCGTTTAGACGTAAATCGAATCTAAGCTGTAAAATTAGACCAAACCTAACCGTCTGATGTCTGACGCCCGTCTATTTTAGACCACGCGACGGTGGCGCGCGATTCGCTCGCGTTTGCATTTAAAAAGAAAAAAAGCATAAACAATAAAAACAAATATGGCGGTTCGGTTAGTTTCCCGCGTTTTCGTGTGTCAAAGTGTAGTGTAGTGTGTCTTGTTATGATGCTGTATTTGTTTATTTGGCGCGTATGTATTGTGATTTGTGTTCTATAAAGTGGCTTAGCTAAATGAATATTACATTATCTCACCGTCATAATTATACTTGAGTGATAACGTTGGCGCTATCTAAAGCTTCTTTTAATACTAGATAGGTCTTTTAAATATAGGTGCAAATGAGCTGGACATGTAATTATATGCAGTTGCATTATTATATTATAATAGCGTAAAGTAAACATGACAGCATTTTTATGAAATGGGACGCTGGTTTTACTGCATTTGTGCGGAACTGTTGTTACTTTTATAGTATTTTATACATCGTTGTTTAAGAGATATCAATAAAGGCGAGTGGGTAACAATTTGAGGCGAAGACGATAGAGACTTTTGATAGAGCCGACGTTTCTGAATTTTAAACTGAAGGTATTGTTACCTAGACTTTTGCCAACGTTTTGGAAGTCCTCTGAAATGAATGGCGTCCGGATTTCAATACAATTCAATTCATTTTTTTTAATGCCATAAAAACACATGACATATGCAAATAAATTAGGATTAACTAACTATCCACAAAGAGTTTGACATTTTCGCTAGTCTGGCGGGTACGGGGTTCATGTCATTAGCAGTTCTCCTCTGATCCGGAAGGCGCGTTTTAAATATATCGTTACATCTTAAGTAATAACGAAGTCCAGTTTAATTTGTACTACAGCCAGCGTCGTATAGTTAGTGACAACCAAAGTGGCCAAATATATCGGTACAAATCTTTACTTATATAACAGTAAGGATGTGTTTCGATATATTTGGCCATACTGACTGTTACTTTTTGAACCTGGTGTGTTTGGACCCGGGTATGTCCTTAAACTACGTCCAACAATGAGACGTAGACCCGTGTCCTCGTTGTGCCCACAGCGAAGTACCATCACGCTTGAGTCTGGAGAAGCCCAACTGGGGAAGTACCTCCTCCTTACAAAAGATCACAGCCATAATAGCACTGCTACCTTTCAATATTGTGTTCCTGATGGTGAGTAAGGTTCCCAGAGCTCCAGAGGCCGGCAATGCGCTTGATACTCCCCTGGTGTCGAGGGTGCCCATGGGCTATCGTAATTGCTTACCATCAGGAAATCCGTCAGCTCGTTTGCCACCTTTGTCATAAAAAAACTATGTGATGCTGATGTGTGTTTATTGAGGAACGGTCACAACAAAGTTTAGGTCACAACAGAGTTTCATTTACGTAAATACTAAAAATCATTGACCTGGAATGTGGCTCAGACTTTTGCCAAGGATATAAAGGCGTCGAAAAATCTTGTGAAGGCCCTATGCACCCCCGAGTGCCTTATGGCTTGGTCACATAGGGCGCGTTTTGTGGCGTGGCGCAGCGGGGCGCGACGCTGCCGTCCGAATGTGTGCCTTATTTCGTTACATTAGCCACACCGCTGTCACGCCCCGTTGCACCACGCTCTCAAAACGCGCCTATCTGCCCAAGCCTTTAAGAACAGCAACAACAACTAAAATCAATCTGCCAAGTGATGAAATAATAAGAAAAACAAAATTTCCACTAAAAAATCACACTAGCGAAATAATCTTAGCAAATAAGCCTTCACATTGCATGTCGCGATATGAAACGACATGATAACAGGATTTGCGCGACAGCTGATGTCTGACGATAAAAATATCACTGTCCCAGTTTACTTGTGTGTATTTTTTCATAGTGGTTATTATTCCGCATAATGCATTTGTAAATTCCAGTTCCAGGATTTGGCATTAGTTTTGTTGAAAGCGACTGCAATCTGACCTTCCAACCCAGAGACAATCTTTTGAGCCAGTCTTTTGATTTTCTCATACGATTTATTTATATACATATGTAGAGGTCTAACGGAGCCGACATAGTCTTAGAAACAAAGGCTCCTAAACAAAAAAGATAAAAAAAGGGATCTAAGAATGTTGTAGTTGTTGTTGTATATATATATTACTCCACCGACAAGAGCATGGCTCTTAAATAGATGATGATGATGGGACAATCTTACTCAAATCGACCTAGTCCTACGGTAGCTCAGTAAGGCTTGTGTCGTAGGTACTAGACTACGATATATATAATACATAGATACATATACATACTTAAATACATAGGCAACACCCATAAGTCAAACAAATTTAATATCTGTGCTCATCACACTAATGAATACCTTGGTGGGATTCGAACCCAGGACTGGGCTACTAGGCCAGACCGGTGTCGTCAAGAAGACGATGTTTTCCTTCACCGAAAAGCGACTGGTAAATGTCAAATGATATTTCGTTCATCTTTTCATACCGAAAAACTCATTCGTACAAGCACAAAAGTTTAGGTAACAATTTCGAACTTCCGAACTCCTGATTGCAAGTCGCAGGGTTAACAAGCTGAAGTGGCAATGGGCAGGCCACATTGCGGGCAGAGAAGATGGCCGATGGGGCCGAAACGTGCTCGAGTGGAGACCACGGACTAGCAAGCGCAGTTCGGACGTCCACAAACTAGACGGACCTTATGACCTCTTATGGGTCACCGAAAGCCGGTGCCTGCAGTGTTCTGAAGATCGCACCCTGCGGTCCAGCAATACATGCAGCTGTATGCAGTCCACTGCTAGACATAGGCCTCCAACAAATATGACTTGTATCATCTTGGGGTTGGTTGCCATAATCGCCACGCTTGGCAATCCGGCTGGCGACCGCATTAGCTGTAGATTGGGTTTCGACGGACGCTGCTGCCCGTCTGTAGGATTTTTCCCTTTGTCGCCTCTTACGACACCCGCGGGAGGAGATGGGGTGGTGCTATTCTAGTCAGCCGGCATCACACGGCCAAGCATTGGACCTACCTATCACCAACAAATTGTTACTGCTGGACATAGGCGTTCCTCATAGACCGAGAGCGATTTATAAACTTTCACCACGCTTGGCAGGCGGGTTAGCGATCGCAGTATGCTTCAAAAATCTAAAGTCACGCAGCTGTCCGTCCTCTGGAAGTTTTTATAATGGACGTCTGTCTAAAACATACGAGTTGATTATCGCCATTTTGAAAACAAGAATGACGGGCCTTTGAAAACGAAATCTTCGTGCATCTCTCTTTTACTCTAATTACAGTGACAGAGACAATTGTTCGTTTGCGAGTTCTACTTTTGGGCTAGGCCATCTGTTTCGGCGTTCAGTTAACACTGGATTACGCGGAGTACTAACAGCGACACACTTTGCACACTAATGAACCTTATGCGTTTGCAATAAGGCTTATTTTAAATCAGTAATAGACGAGTACTCTACGACCCGTTCATTATGACTCGTCTACCATGCACGCGATCCAGGCTTACTACAATTTACAACTTTATTACATGTTCATAAGAATGAAAATGGCTTGAGTGGGTGTTTTTCGTGTCATCTTCGAAGGCATCTCACGCAACTTTGTCGAGCTTAGTTCTAAAAAGACTTATAATAATGCGGTTATTGTGACGGTTTTGGCTTTTTGGACTTGTGTACAAGTTTAAGTTGGTAGTTAATGAATAATATAGGTCTCCATTTTCAAGCACTAAGAGTTCTGAGTGTTCGTTCTCTGCGACATGTTTATGTCACGCGAGTGACTTAATAAACGTGAGTAAAGCAGTTATATTCATTTATAACACATTTATGTCAACTTTTATGTCTGTTCAGCCCAATGGTTGACTGGTAGAGAACGCCATTTAGCATTAAGTACGCTACCTGTAATTATATCGCACTAGGCGACATGTTTCGGGTAAGCTCTGGTACCCATTTTCATGCCGAGTCACGACACACCGCTCGCGTTGAGGGCGTATCGCTCACTGATCTTTGACTCCTCAAATTATATCAAGTGAGTTTATCCGTTTGTAACTAAGTAGTAGTAACATGGCTCACAACAGTTTTAATTATATTATGTACGCGATTTTTACATTCATTTGTGCACTGTTTAAATAAATATATCAAATATATCCACGTTTTTAGACGTGACAAGTGTCACAAATCCAAAAGTGACAAGTCCAAAGTGCCCCTAATCAAATTGGTTGACTGTACTAGAATGAATGAATGAAGGAAGGGTAATGAACTTATCCTATTTACGTTCGCCAATTCGTTCCTACGTAGCTGTTGAACTGGGCCGTTTTATTAGCAAATTAGTTCATTGTTAACATTCTCATATAGCCATTTGGCGAGTTTAGCTTACTACTACTACGCATCATTTGATATTTACAAAGCAAGTTTGCAAGCAAGATTACGGACAAGCCATACTAAATACCCATGTCGGCCGAGACGTCCACTGCTGGACATAGACCCAAAAAGACCGGTCCACATCCACCGGCATCCCGCGACCTTCACTGGGTCGTCGGTCCACCTTGTGGGAGGCCTACCTACACAGCGTCTTCCAGTTCGTGGTCGCCACTCCAGAACCTTTCCGCCCCATCAGCCATCAGTTCTGCGAGCAATGTGCCTATAACGGTAACTTTGGTTCTACTGCGGATGACATCATTCCTGATGCGATCACGCAGAGACACTCCCAACATAGCCCTCTCCATTGCCCTTTGGGTGACTTTGAGCCTTCTTATGAGGCCCATAGTAAGCGACCACGTTTCAGCACCATAAGTCATCACTGCCAACACACACTGGTCGAAGACCTTCTTCTTGATTGATTAATTATTATCTTACACATATCGAAACCCAATCTACAGCTACTGCGGTCGCCAACCCGACTGCCAAGCGTGGCGACTATGGCAACTACCCCCCAGTATGATACAAGTCATATTTGTGGGAGGCCTATGTCCAACAGTGGACTGCATACGGCTGAAATGATGATTACACATATCTACCTACTCCGAGTACCTACCAATGTTAAGACTTATTTTAGAACCAAAAAAGTTCCATAATAAACAAAAATAACAAGAACTACGTCATAAGGCTGAATCAACTATTTTATGTCCCTCGTTGCCAAGGTTACGTTGTCCTGGGTCACTCTTAAAACCACAGTTTTACGTCATCTAAATACACAAAACATGCATATTTGTGGTAGATATGTGTCCCTTACATAACGGGTGATCTACCAAGCGCGTCAGTAGAACGCGGTGCCACATTTCTTCTAACAAACTATGCTTCAGTTTTCTTCTGGCTGACCGGACAGAATAACAACAACAAATAGTTGATTCCCTCATTAAAAACTTAGAAATATACTCGCTAACCTAAGTCCCCTAAGTCTGTCCCTTGCGGAAGGGTGCCCATATGGCTGGCTACATTACCCCGCTGAATGGCTATGCTTATTCTTTGGCCGAGGATTGCACCAGCCCTAAGGTCTCGGGTACATTGAAAAGGTCATTTTCATGCATACAATAATCCATTTAACTAATATATTTTCATAATATTTAATTGTCATTTTCTCAAACATGCAATGAAATATTGTCTTTACATTCCTTATAATAGACTCGGAAGTATGGTTTTTTGGGCGCGGCAACTCAAGGGGACGGAAATGGAATTTCATATAGCTTAAGTAACTTTTTTCGACGATTATCCATACAGCGGCAAAGATGACGGGTGTCATAGCGAATAGCTGTTGTGAATTTTTAATACATTTAGATTTCATTGTTAGTTGTGATTTTGCAAATTTCATTTTTTGAAGCATTTCTTTTATTTTATTGTATGTTTGAGAAAAGCACATTACACGTCGTGAAAACGGATTCCCGGCCTCGTACCACTATCCGTATATACCCACTTGGCCGGAAATCCTCATTGTAATGTACTATTTATTATAAATTTTGAATTAAATATTAGAATTATTACGAAAGAATAAATACAAAGAATTCAGAACTTAAAATCCTTAATTTTTAGGCATTCAATAATATAAACTAAACATTTTTAGTTAAAAAGAAATGGCGTTCAATGTTGCCCCACGAATCAAAATAACCCCAGTCGCAACCAAATCTCTGTATGAGCTGTACCTATTATGGCTCTTATCAACTTCTGATTAAACTGAAAATGAATACTTATAAAAAAAATATGATACAGAATGGCTCTGATTACGACAGTGATATAAGCTAGCGCTTAAAATTATTATGTCAATTGATTTTTTGAATGAGTATCGCAAAGATTTTTTTGTTTAATTGGCATATTTTCTGTACTTATGATTTTATTTGATAAACATATAAAGCCACTGTATACGCTAGTACTTTTATTAAGATAGTTATTTTAAAACTAAGAACAAATCAAATTATTTTTTTATGAAATATTTTGACTTGCTTTGATTTTTAAGTAGTAGATAGCTGGAGATGCGGGTTCGAATCCCGTCTCGAACACCGGAGGTCCTCGTCGTTTTTTAGGGTTCCGTAGTCAACTAGGAACCCTTATAGTTTCGCCATGTCTGTCCGTCCGTCCGTCCGTCCGTCCGTCCTCGGATAATCTCAGTGACTGTTAGCACTAGAAAGCTGAAATGTGGTAGTAATATGTATATCAATCACGCCGACAAAGTGCAAAAATAAAAAGTGGAAAAAAATGTTTTCTTAGGGTACCCCCCCTATACGTAAAGTGGGGAGTGATTTTTTTCTTCATTCTACTCCTAACGTGTGATATATTGTTGGATAGGTATTTAAAAATGAATATGAGTTTACAAACATCATTTTTGGATAATGTAAATATTTTCGGAAATAATCGCTCCAGAAGTAAAAAAAAATGCGTCCCCCCC
This sequence comes from Grapholita molesta, assembly GCA_022674325.2. Lineage (NCBI taxonomy): Eukaryota > Metazoa > Arthropoda > Insecta > Lepidoptera > Tortricidae > Grapholita > Grapholita molesta. Next base: position 10,683,416 of record CP053142.2, on the reverse strand, counting down.
CCTCTAACTTTTGAACCACGAGTTTCAAAAATATGAAAAAAATCGCAAAAGTAGAACTTTACATAAACTTTCTAGGAAAATTATTTTGAACTTGATAAGTTCAATAGTTTTTGAAAAAAATCTATATATATATAAATGAACCCCTATTTCTCTTGGTCACGCTATAACTTGAGAACGGCTTTACCGATTTGGCTAATTTTGGTTTTGAAATATTTGTAGTAGCTCAGGAAAGGTTTAAACGGTGAGAAAATATGAAAAAAATCGAGTAATATACTAAAAAACGAAAATATTCTTCCCCCATACAAACTTTATCAACTCGAAAAAACTGTATGCGCCGCAGGATTTCATACATCTTACGCGTTTTTGGTAAAATGGTCTATGCTTTCGCTCGAGAAAGACGAAAGCGCCGCAGGATTGCATATGTGTTAGGCTTTTTTGCAAACAAAATAGGTACTTTATATTATTCCAGCACTAAAGTCGTTAAGGCGATAGTTTCTTACAAATTATTAATAAATTAGCCCTTATTCGATAAGATATGGCTGTCAAAATCTCTATTGAATGACAAGACACACTTCATCACTTCAGGCCCGGTACCGCGAACATCGAAGTTCGTATATGTCGAGCATTTCTCTTTTACTCCAATTAAGGCGTTAAGAGAGTGACAGAGACAATCGTCCTAAATTTACGAATATGGTTTACGACACCTTATTTGGAGTAAAAGAGAAAGATGTTCGAAATATGCCCATACATTAGGTTGAAACTGAGTGACTGACTTCAAATGACGCTGGCTGGTTATCACTCCATGTTACAACTCCTTCTTACTACTCGTGTTGGGACTGAAGTTGGCAACATTTTTTCGAATTTTCCATGTATAGTGGGGATCTATAACTTTTTCTTTAGTTGTCACCGTCCTTTGTGGGCCCGTTTTTAGGGTTCTGTACTTAATGTTAATCAGTCAACAACAATGTATCAAATAGCCCATTTTTAAGTGAGAACACTTACTGTGACGGACGAAAAACTACGGAACCCTACACTGAGCGTGGCCCGACACGCTCTTGGCCGGTTTTTCTTAAGTATATGTTATCTATTTCAACTTATAGTTATTTTAATGAAATAATTAGGTATGTTTACAAATATAACTAACCTAAACAATAAAAAAATATATATATATTTATAAAATTAAAAAATTCATTATAATAGGGTTCTTTGGCATGGTGCCGAGGATGCTGGCAGCTTGCGCCCGCTGTATCGCGATTCGGATGCGTTGCGCGAGGAAGCTGCCAGCTCTGCGGTCACCAGTGGAGTCGACGAGCCGTTGAGAAAGATCTTTAATTTTTTTAGTTAGAATTTGACAAGTTATCTTAACGACGTTTTAGTAGAGCTATGAATGGTTACGGGTTCGAATCCTGGCAAGATAATTTATTTACATGTATTTATCATTACATATTATATATTTAAGTGTTTAAGTACGTATATACTTATTACATAGGACTGTCGGTAGGCAGGGTCACTACCCACTAGGCTAGACCTGTCGTTCCATTTTTTTTTATATTATATACTAGACGATGGCTTGTCTATACGACTTATTATATAAGTTTGAAATATTTAATATTGTCCCAAAGATTTTTTCCCATCTTCCATATATTTTTTATGGCGGCAAAAAAAAGCGGAAATTTCAAAGAAGTATGAAAATTTATGGGTATTTTTTATGTCTATTGGAATAGAAAGAGTGATTCTTAATGGAAGAAACATTATTTATAAAAACATGTTTTTTTTAATACGACGTCGGTAACAAACAAGCATACGGCCCGCCTGATGGTAAGCAGTTACCGCAGCCTATGGACGCCTGTAACTCCAGAGGTGTCACGTGCGCGTTGCCGACCCTTTATAAATATGTACACTCCTTTTTTGAAGAACCCAATACTGTTTGTTGAAAGTGGATTTTTTACAGAAACACTTACAACATATTCTCTCAAACAACTGCGCATTTTTCGAGCGCTAAGGAAATATATTGAGATGAGGAAAATTACATATTATTATGTGTTTTACCTAGAGGTAAAGGAAAGACTAGTTATTCATACTTACTGATATACCTACTCATTTGAGTCACTATTATGGCAAGTCTTAAGTAATGCTCGATTCACACACAGCGCGGGCGCGGGTCGGGCGCGTGTCAACGCGGACCCGCGGCGCGATTGTTTAGCTAGTTTTAAATGAACACCTTCACACAACCGGCGGGCGCGGGCGGGCACGGGCGTGCGCGATCGGGTGCGTGTGGCGCGGGCGCTGTGTGAAGGTGTTCATTTAAAACTAACTGAGCAATCGTTGACACGCGCCCGACCCGCACCCGCGCTGTGTGTGAATTTACCTGTCTGGCCTAGTGATAGTGACCCAGCCTATGAAGCCGACGGTCCTGGGTTGAAATCCTAGTAAGGGCTTTTATTTGTGCGATTAGCATGTATTTGTTCCTGATGGGTGTTTTCTATGTATTTAAGTATTTTTATATTATATTTATCGTTGGCTGAGTGCCCACACAAGCCTTCTTAAGCTTGCTGTGGGGCTCAATCAGTTTGTGTAAGGGTGTCCTGTGCCCTTACCATGACATTGACGTATTCGATAACGAGTATCGAGTTTACTATCTGTGCATCTCGCTTGTACTATTGTAGTACGAACGAGATGCACAGATAGTAAACTCGATACTCGTTATCGAAAACGTCAATGTCACAACTCATGGTAAGGGCACTGTATATTTTTTAATTGTACAGTCGACGTCAAAGATATGTATACACTTTTGTACCTTATTACAAAGGCGTAAGGTGAAAAAGTGTCAACGTATTTATGACGTAGATTATACTATATCAGTGCGATAAGTTTAAAAAAAAATGCATATAGTTACGATGACTGATACTAAGATTCCATTTTTAGACTTATCCGCCATATTTGGCTACAACTACTTATCTGAATACAACTCACAACAAACCCTGTATTGTATTGTATTGTAATTCGGGCGGGTTTCCGCAACTCGGCGACTGGGCGCCTATTTTGAGTGATGGTAGGCCGGTTAGTTCAGCCAGCCCAACTCCTCGAGGAATCCAACCAGACCTTTAACGTCTCGTAGTACCTCGTGGAGATTACTCGGGGTACCGAGATATTTTGCCCTGTGTGTAGCCACTTCGCTGCACTCCAGCACCATGTGAGCGGCCGTCTCTTCTGTCTCCAAGCATCCTCGGCATAGGGGACTGTCTGTAACACCTAAGTTGAATAGATGCTTGTTAAATGGTCCATGACCTGTTATGACACTAGTTACCATTCTTAACTTGGTTTACACACAACAAACCTTATTGAGGCTACTACTCGTACTGATTTGTGTAATAATACTCTTTATCTCAAAATGTTTAATAACTATTAACCTTTTTTACGCGCATGTATCACCTCTGGAGTTGCAGGCGTCTATAGGCTGCGGTAATTACTTACCATCAGGCCGTAGTATTAAAAAAATGAACTTACTTTAAAAAAATAATATATCCAAATAGTGAAAGTTCTTATAAAAAGGTAAACCACTTTCAGTTTCGTCACTCAGATTCTCAACTAATCTCGCTGGAAGCGTAAACCCAGTAGGAGTATTCCAGTACAAGTCAAGTCTGGTGCGGAAGGGTCCTGGATATTCCCCAGGCTACCTTCTACCACAGTCCGATCGCTCTAACATTCCGGACGGTACACACAGACATTTGTTCCTGAGTCATGGGTGTTTTCTATGTATTTAAGTATTTATATGTACCTATCTATCAGTGGCGGTTAGGATTTTTCTTAAGCAAACCATAGCCATTATGGCTTTCCTTTCCTGTAGGAGCTAATGGTAAATCGCTCATGTACATATATGAAAATTAGTCAAGCCGTCGGGAATCGTGTTCTATAGATGCGCTGCCACTGCTATCTATTATATATATCGTCGTCTAGTACCTACAACACAAGCCTTACTGAGCTTACCGTAGGACTAGGTCGATTTGTGTAAGATTGTCCCGAAACATTTATTTATTTATTTTCTTTAGGAGTCTTTGTCTCTAAGACCATTTCGGCTCATAATAAAAAAAAAATCGTGACGAAAATTAAGCATGAAATCTTTATGAAGATCAACTTTTTGCCTTTAACTATGTTGCAATATCCATTGAAGTTTATTAATACCAATAATAAAAAAGAGCAAATTAGCAAAAGTTCTGTCATTTATCAGTATGTTAAGGACGTGGCCCACAACCGGGCGACCAATGCCGGCCAGTGTCACCACGCATGCGCTTGCGCACAGACGTTAGCGAGTCGCCGGGTGTACCGCGTAACCTGTGTTGTGTACTGTACAGTGTTGTTATAGGTGAAAAACTTAACTTATATGTAGTATAGATTAATATATATAGGTCAGAATTCAAAAATAAAACGTCACGCTTTCTGCCTCGCAAGCTTTTAGCGTGTTTATATGATTTAAGCGCAATTTGCAAAACTGCATTTAATTCACAAGAGTGCAAAGTAATTTAATTAAAATGGGTTTATAGACGCCGACTTGTTAGACCTTTTATATGATGTTTTTGAATGTATTTGCAATGTTTTTGAGTTAGTATTTCCTCCCAGTAATAGGGAGAAAAAAAATGTTTCGCTCGGCAGTTAAGTTTGTTTACATCATGTGGCGAGCTCGCGAAATATTCCACAATTGAACCATGAGTCAAAGAGTACATCAAATCAAAAGTGGCAATCTTTAAGCGTTGAGAGGGTTTCGAGGCATGAGGGAAAACAACTTTGCGCCCTTGTGAAACAAATATTTATATACATGTTACTACTACATATGATCATTTAAGTTTTTCACTTATATATGTGTTTAGTTATTATTATTAAACATTTGTTTTACTTAACTGAGTATTTTTTTATAGTGTCAGCTGATCTGTGTAGTGTTGTGCCGTTTGGATTTTTGATTGAGATCTGGTTTGTTTTTAAACATATTTTTATTAGAAAGTAATTTCAAGACATTATTAAGACGATATTCCGTCTAAAAAAGCTTATATTTAAACAGTATATACAATAAATATGACATACATACCCGTAAGTGGGATATTCGGTTTGTTAGTATGTGTATATGCATACTAACAAATATATCTACTCGTATACAGGATGAAAAGAAGGTTTTCTGCGTGCGTTGCAGCAAAGCAAAAGGGTTCTGGCTCAACGAAACATTTCACCCTTTCGGTCAAAGCCCTGGTATTCTGCCAGAACCCGGATCACGTAAGCATCATACATAGCTTACTAGCTCGCGGTGGGACCAGTGCCTAAGTAGTATGGCAGCAATGTACGCTATAGTATATTTACTGATTTCACGGGCAGGAATGTTGATATGACGAATCAGAAGTGGTTTAATATTTATGATAAATAAAATACCTTATCGGTGTCATGAGAAATATAGTTATTTTTTACGCTCGAGTAATTGTATGTTATTGTGTATTAAGTTATGATAATCTATTTATATACTGTGTTTTTTACTTCAGTTAAACTTAAGTGAATATGCTTTACGTCAAGTAGAGATCGTCTCTGGAAGCAATTCAACTTCATTATGCACTAATATTATTTTCACGTCACTGGCTTAAAAAGCCCGTTTTTGTTCGAAAAAATATAGCAAAACAGCATTTTATTCACAAGAGAGCAAAGTAATTAAAGATTAATTTTGAACATTTGATCGCCGTTACCGGGTAGAATGTAATTAAGAGTCATAGTTATTTGTTATACCAGGGAGCAAAGTTAGTGCTTACCTTCTCGTGCTAATATTGAAACCCGAGCTTGCCAAAGTACCAAAAATTGAACCACGAGCATAACGAATAATTCAAAGCGTGGAATCATTAGCTTTGGGAGGGTTTCAAAGCACGAGACCCCGGACCCGGAACACACCTTGCTACCGTGTGAAACACACAATGCTAGCGAGGAAGTTTTCGCCAAGTTGTGGTACAGCCTACAGGCACTGACCCTCTACCACAATACGACACAGTTGATATACCGCACGTTTTTTGACAATTTCTCCATACAAATATTCTACGCAGCACGTTTTCACCAACTCGTGGTACAAGCAGTGACCCTCTACCACGATATGCCACAGTTGACATACCGCACGTTTTTTGTCAATTTCTGCATAGAAATATTGTACACAGACGCTATCGAACAAGTTACAAACAAACTCGTGGTAGAGGTACAACTCACATTTCTCCCTGCATTACCACCAAAAGCAGCAACTGCATACGAGAATTTTTAAATTCCGAACTTATGGCGCGGCAATACGGTAAATATTCGATTGCAATTTCTCAACGCCTGTTACGACTTATATGCTTAAATGATCTGTTTACAGGATTCTAGTACTTATGCAAGTATTATTAAGTATAATTTTGCAATGCGTATGTAACTGATACATGTCCCAGCATTGATGGCTGACATTGAATCACATTTCGTAGAGCTGATCTTTTGTATGTGTTTTGTTTTGTATTTTTTTCTGCAGGCTGTATGGAGAATGCGCCATAATTTATGCTAATCGATTCGCTTTAATAGTCTCGGCGATTTCAATAAATACCATAAGTACTCGTACCAGCTTACTTGAATAAATACTTACGAAACATAGTTTTTTAACCGACGAAAAAAACGGAGGTTATCAAAATGGCGCGTATACATATTTACATAGTCATTGTTTTTCTATACAATCTTTTTATGTACAGACGGGTTAAATCGTATAGTTATTAACACTAAACCTAGGCCATGGACTACATAAAACATATAATATAATAAGGGGAAAACATAGAAATCGCATTATGTAATTTCCCTCGTATGATAATTTATTATATATATGCTGTCACACTTAGGTATGTATAATTATCATAATTTAAATAAATTTGCATTTGGATAAGAAAATTATCTTATATTTTGTCCTTACCTTTAAATAAATAAATATTACAGGACATAGGAAAATGAGCCCCATGGTAAGCTCAATTTTCCACTCTCAGTGAACAAATTTGATTTTGCCCACTGCTGTGCTTAACTAGACTTTTTAAAACTAGTCATAAAATTTAAAGATGGAAATCATATAGAGCTGTATTTACAATATTATGAAATCTACGAGTAATTGACTAGTTAAAGCATTAATTCTAAAAAAAGGCCAGGCATTGTACCATGGATGTTGGCGGCATTTCCTCTTTTATCGCAATGCTGATACGTTGTGCGAGGAAGCCACCAGCTCTTCCGTCACCAGTTACATCAACCAGACGCTTCGCGATTTCTGCAATAAGTTGGTGGCCGGTTAGCGTCTCTACGCCAAACGTTACTGAAAGCTACTCTCTGTACCCTTACCATGAGTTGTGACATTGAGGTTTTCGATAACGAGTATCGAGTTTACTATGTGTGCATCTCGTTCGCACTAAAATAGTACAAGCGAAGTAAGGGTACTGCCCAGGCTCTTATATTTGTAACGTTTAAAATTTTCAGCGCTTTTTTTAAAATTTAAAGATATTTTTGCCACATTATTAGCATGATGTGATGAATAATTAGTATTATCTCCTTAACAACGGAAACATGTAAATTCCCGACTCGTCACAATTATATGTTTTACGATCATGACTCAAACAATGAGTGACGGCCCACTCCTGGTAAATCACAACAGTGTCATTCTGTTTATTTATTTCAAATACAGTCAGCAGCAGATTATTCACATGCGCGTTGTGTACCCTTTAAGAACCTATACACTCCTTTTTTGAAGAACCTCATAGGGAAACATATTGTACAGTCAGCATCAGAAGTGGCTAAGCGTTTGAAGTGTTCAAAATGACCTACACGCACTCTTATTCTCTTGACAATAGAGATGTGTTGACCTCATTTTGAACACCTACACACTACAGTATGAGGTTCTTCAAAAAATTAGTGTATAGGTTCTTAAAAGGGTACGCAACGCGCATGTGAATGTGAATCATCTGGAGTTGCAGGTGTCCATAGGCTACGATAACTGCTTACCATCAGGCGGACCGTATGCTTGTTTGCCACCGTCGTTGTATTAAAAAAAAACAATCAGTAGAAGTTACTAAGCGGGGCAGGTGTAGTATGTCCAGGTTAGAATTCGAATCCAGGATACGTTATGCATAAATTATGTTGTGAGAATTATAATTGTGAAACGCTTTTTTTATTTACTGATTTAAAATTTTAAAGTTAATAACATAAGCAGTTATGTCCCGTTTATGTATAATAGCTTTTTTTATTTGTTTTTTAACACGTTGATGGACAGTAAATGACGTCATCAGTCATACACCATAGGAAACAAAAACATACGCGACGCCTATAGGCGTACTGTCCGCCAAAGTGTTAACCTGATTTAGGCTCTATAAAACGTTCGGAATGTTAGAGCGATCTAACTGTGTGGGGGAAGGTAGCCTGGGGAAAATCCAGGACCCTTCTGCACCAGACTTGATTTGTACAGAGCCCTGTACCCTTACCATGAGTTGTGACATTGACGTTTTCGATAACGAGTATCGAGTTTACTATCTGTGCATCTTGTTCGCACTAAAATAGTATAAGCGAGATGCACAGATAGTAAACTCGATACTCGTTATCGATAACGTCAATGTCACAACTTATGGTTAGGGTACTGAGCCCTGAGTGTAAGTTTTTAACGTAACTTTACGTTACGAACGCGTTAGCGTTTCCCATATAAATAACATATTCACTTACGCGTTCGTAAACGTTTTCTTATGTCAAAAGTAACTTACACTAGAGCCTCTGAGTGCAAGTTTTTAACGTAACTTTACGTCACGAACGCGTTTGCGTTACCCATACAAATAACATTATCACTTACGCGTTCGTAAACGTTTTTTTACGTCAAAAGAAACTTACACTAGAGCCTCTGGAATAGTCTTATTGAGTTTACGCTTCTAGCGATCGTCGAGCTAATGGATTTTGAAACGAAAACTTATTGCTAGCCTTTAGAGTCACATTCGCAAACAGTCATGCCCAATAAACTGGCATTATAGCCGTATGTTGGCCGCGAAATAAGTGCCTCAGGGGTTATGGCGTCACTCGCAAAACTGAAGACGCCGGTTCAAATCCGGTCTTGTTCACTTTTACCAACATACCTTGTTATCATGCTATCAAATGTGCAATTTGACAATTTTGTAATACCAACAAGAATGCTGGTTCTCACATAACTGTTTACGTAACCGTCTGAAAAAAAATGTGTTTTTAGCAGAAACGTCTGCTAACGAAATTATAAAAATCTATGAGATAATGACGCCTCCTAAGCGTATTTTGTTTGCGGTGGAGAAACGCAGTCTTTGGGCGAGCTCCTGTAGTTCAGATGCTCTTAATAAAGCCCTAGAGTATCAAAACAGTGTAGTTAATTAAACAATTAATATTATCTCTCTACAAATTTAAACTTTTCAGTTTTGTTATTTTACGTAATATTTTGTACTTAAGGTCACGAGCTCTTTCTAATACGATAAGAAATAATATTCCCAATTTTTCGTTACCATCTCCAATATGATATGTGGCGGTAACGAAAGAGGAAATATATAAAAAAACTAGCTGTGCCCCGCAGTGTTACCCGCGGTTTAGTAGGGAAAAAACGTAGCCTATAATTATGTTTATCTAGGATGTCAGCTAACTCCATACCAAATTGTATTAAAACCGCTCCAGCCGTTTAGACGTGAAGAAGTAACAAACATACACACTCACTAATTTTCGCCTTTATAATATTAGTGTGTATAAGTCTCTGGGACAATTTTTTTGTCTATTTGAATGGAAACTTCTGAGGCTCTAGTGTAAGTTTCTTTTGGCGTTTACGAACGCGTAAGTGATAATGTTATTTATATGGGAAACGCATACGCGTTCGTAACGTTAAAAACTTACACTTAGGGCTCTCATTAGGAAAAGTTGGAATAAAACGCATTTGTTAAAAGTAGAAGTGGTTTTTAGAGAAATGGTCAATATATGCATTTAGGGTAAGCCCTATCATATCAACAGTATAGGAGTATTAGGGCATACATTATAATAGTGTTAGCGCTGATGGGCGGAACGAGCAGGCAATTTAGAACAATCATCTGCGCGCGCGCCGGCGCTTCGTTCACGAGGGGGGCGACGTCACTTGTGTTGTAGTATTGTTTTACTTATCAGTAGTCTGCTGTTTAATGTGTTCTCCATTAAAACTGCGTTAAACAGCTTCAAAAACCACAAAAACAATTTTTTTTTTTACAAAGGTAGCAAACAAGCAGACGAATTGCTTGATGGTAAGCAATTACCGTCCACGGGCACCGGTAACATCAGTAGTTACAAGCGCGTTGCCGGCCTTTAAGGAGGTTGGAGCTCTGGGAACCTTACTCACCATCAGGAACACAACACTAATATAATTATACCTGAAAGGTAGCAGTGCTATTATGACTGTGGTCTTCTGTAAGGAGGAGGTACTTCTCCAGTTGGGCTGCTCCAGACTCAAGCGTGATGGTCATCGCTGTGCCCTGCCTCTCATTGTTGGACGTAGTATAAGGACGTACCCGGGTCCGATTTTTTGCATTAAGCAAAGTTTATATCTCTAATTTAAAGTTTTTTATCTCTAGTTTTATTTAAGTAGGTTAAGTTATTAGGGTTTTTGTTTTCTTTATTATGTTTTTATACATAATTACTTAAGCGAATAAATGAGTACCTACAGTGGTATATAGGTACTACACACATTGTACACATGTCATATAAAACGGGTATTACAAAACTTGCGAACATTACGAGTGTGGGCAGCCTCGCATTTTAACCCTGCAGATTATTATCAAGCAACCTGTCTTAGAATTTCTCAGAAGCATTACAAAAAACCATCTCAGTGTGACCTCTGTTCCTATATATTAGGGCAGGCTTTTTTCATACAAGACTGACCAGCGTATGACACAACTGAGGGTCTAGTGTTTCTTTTGACGTAAAAAAACGTCTCCAACGCGTAAGTGATAATGTTATTTATATGGGTAACTCTAACGCGATGGCTAAGTAATGTTACGTTAAAAACTTAGACTCTGAGCCCTGAGTGTAAGTCCCTAACGTAACTTTACGTCACGAATGCTTTTCCGTTTCCCATATAAGTAAAATTATCACTTACGCGTTCGTAAACGTTTTTTTACGACAAAAGAAACTTACACTAGAGCCTCTGATGGTAAGTGTCGACGAGGTCGAGGGTGTAGCATGCTGGTTCAGTAACAGACTATTCACTCTTGCCTTGAAATAACCCAAGTAATATATGTTATTTTTATTATTTTATATTATTTTTTATTTATAGTACAGTCTAGGTAATAGATATAGATGCAACCAAACCATACCTTAAAGTCGAGACAATATTTTAAGTTGTGCAAAAAGTACAGTCGGCAATAAAAGCTTGTGCCACAAAATTATTTTTTGACAGAAACTTATTCTTTAGTATTTCAATACTGGTACTATAAAATTATAGGTTTACGACCGGTCAAATTTAAACCTTAACATGACCTGAACAGAGTCTACAATTGTCCAGCAGGTGTGAAGGTCTGTACTCGGTCAACCTTGACCGCTGAACTAGATCTGTCAAGAAAGTCGCTTGCGCAACATAAAGTCAAGGTATTACCGATTGTCATCAATTTTCATTTGTTTGTCGAAAATATGGCAGAAGCTATCAGAGTGCATAAATATGTGCTCATTTAATACGAGCAATATGTACTCGTACCTCGTGCAACAAATATCGCTGGCAATACAGCGTGGCAATGCCGCCAGTATTTTTGGCACATTTGCACCAGGTACCAGCCGTCTCGGGGAATGAGAAGTTTATATGTTATGTTAGTCTTAGTTGAATTTTTATTGTTAATTTAAATTATTGATTGTGTATGTATTTACTTGTTTCTGAATAAAATTATACCTGAAATCTCGCCCTTAATAGTAATATAATACTTAAATGTGATAAATGATGAAGGTTTAGGTTCGATATAAATAAAATAAGGTAAAAGGGGGAATTTAAAACTTCATGTAGGTTTATTGTTGATAAGTATAATGATATATCTCATCGTTTATTTATCAAATCTCTGACGTTAGGTTTGTCAAAATATTTTTATAAAAGTAGAATATAAAAATACATCTAAAACATATCAAAACAATAAAAATATTATAAAAAATCTAACTTAGAGTGCCGACAACGGGGCAGGGCCCAGGCTGAGGAACCAAAAATCAAAAATCAAAGCAAATTATTATATTCAATGAAAGATAATTTTCTTCTTAGTGGGTAGTATATTAATCATCTTAAATGATATTTTTATAAAAGTTAAGTTCTGAAATCTATAAATTAACATTAAAAATAAAATCGGGTTAGTTCCGAAGTTACACCATTTATAACTCAAAACAGCTCAACAGATTTTGATAAAATTTCGTATGGAGGTAGCTGACACGCTGTATTAACCTATAAGCTACTTATTCTTATAACTCGACTATCCAAAAAAGGAGGGCAATGTTTTTATTATTGAAGTGGTCGGTAGGTTACTACGAAATTCGCGGGGTCACTTGGTAATATGTAGAAACGCCACATATATATTAGAACAATTTTAAAACTCTATTTTTTTCATTCTACATATATGGAGTTGAAAACGGGGTTGAAAATTATTACATAATATATTTAAATGAAGTCGTGAGTATGTTTATAAAACCAATTTACTTTCGTTTCTCATTAATTCCACTTCCCACGATGGCAGACAACGCCGCGGGCGCAACTAGTCAACCTTGGTCGTATGCAGTGTACATACGTGTCATACATATATGTAATAGGTATTACGATTGCTAGAGAAAGATTGTAAATAAATAAGATCATCATCATTATTTCAATCGACAGACATAGGCCTCCCCCAAATATGTAAATAAATAAGGAAATATTTCGGGACAATCTTACACAAATCGACCTAGTCCTACGGTAAGCTCAGTAAGGCTTGTGTTGTAGGTACTAGACGACGATATATATAATAGATAGAAACATATAAATACTTAAATACATAGAAAACACCCGTGACTCGGGAAGATCTGTCCTTCGGTCCGGTGGTGGACACAGGGTATTGTATTGGTTGACAACTTGGACGGCCAGCGCCATTAAAAAAACAGTCGCGTCAAATTTTTTTTTCTATTTTTCATGAATTACGACCTTAAATAATATAATACGTGAAAAACTTAGCTAAAGCACCGCCTATGTAGTAGTAACGTGTGTACACGCATGTCGGTGTTCTATATTCAAATTTTGACGTAAGTTCCATATTTATTCTCTGCACATCTACATAGACATGGTGGTTCAGTTAAGTTTTTCACGTATACACCTTGTGTGATATTTGATACATTCGCAACTATAAAAAAAAAACTTAAATTATGCTTCCTATTTGATACAGATAAGAAAACAAAAAAAAATGTTATTACAATCTTTCTATAGGTGAATGGGACTCATTAATTTATTGTCAGCATGTAATTAGCAGGTCATTGACCCCTAATGTTAGTAAACAAAGATATCATGACGCAATGCGCACACGCATCGAAGCGATTCTGAAACTCGATCATTAGCCGATTTTGGACAATGATGATTCTGTTTTCTTAGAAGTTATGTCATTGCATATTAGGTACTAGGATCATAACAAATCCAAATTGCAAAGGTATGGTACAGTCAACAAAAAATGTTGCTAAGCGAGCGAGGTATTCATAATTATCTGGACACGACTTTATAGTTAAGACCTAGAAAGACTATTTATAATCAGTGAGCGATACACCCTCAACGCGAGCGGTGTGTCCTGACTCGGCTTGAAAATGGGTACCAGAACTTACCCGAAACATGTAGCCTAGTGCGATATAATTACACGTGAGTTTATCCGTTTGTAACTAAGTAGTACTAAAATGGCTCACAACAGTTTTAATTATATTAATTTATTAATATGACCTAACAATAAAATTCAATGAAAACTAACTAACTGGTACTAAAACGCTGGCAGCATAACCTCGCTGAATCGTGAGGCATACACTGAGTGTAGCTGCCAGCTTCGGGCTTCCGTGGCATCAGGCCCGGTACCGCGAACATCGAAGTTCGTATATTTCGAGTATCTTTCTCTTTTACTCCAATCAAGGCGTCATGACGGTGACAGAGACAATCGTCCGAAATTTACGAATGTCGTCTTTCGCGGTAGCGCCTCTGAGACTCGTAAACCAAGGGTCTCGTCGCCGAATGGAATAAAATTGTATTCTGCCCCAATATTGTATGTGTACCCGGGTCCTTAAACTACATCCAACAATGAGAGGTAGGGCACAGCGATGACCATCACGCTTGAGTCTGGGGCAGCCCAACTGGGGAAGTACCTCCTCCTTACAGAAGACCACAGCCATAATAGCACTGCTACCTTTCAGGGATGTAGTGCTGTGTTCCTGATGGTGAGTAAGGTTACCAGTGCTCCAACCCCCCTTAAAGGGTGGCAACGCGCTTGTGACTCATCTGGTGTTGCGGGTGCCCATGGGCGACGGTAATTGCTTACCACCAGGCAATCATAAAAAAAAAGTACCCTTACCATGAGTTGTGACATTGAGGTTTTCGATAACGAGTATCGAGTTTACTATCTGTGCATCCCATAAAAAAAGTTTGCGTTCGCAATAATTATTTATTTGTAAATAAACTCATAAAAGGTTACGGCATAGCTAGTAGGACCGGTTTTATCCAGGAAAGTGTGCTCTGAGTGGATTCTGGGAATACCCTTAAAGACCTATACCATCCATACATTTGTATAGTCCGGTTTTAACTAAGCAATGATTAAGCCATGAGGAAAACCTGATATATACATTTATTATTATATGTGTATTCGGGTAATTTCGTATTTGCAAATGGCAAATCCATACTAATATTATAAATGCGAAAGTGTGTCTGTTTGTTTGTCTGACTGTTTGTCGTACGTCACGACAAAACGGAGCGACGAATTGACGTAATTTTCTAAGTGGAGGAAGTTGAAGGGAAAGTGACATAGACTACTTTTTCCAGCGGGAAAACATCTCATTCCACGGGAAGACTCAATATCATTTTCCTCTAACCATGCGAGCGACGCCGCGTGCATTATCGCTAAAGTCGCGGAAGTCGCTAAACTTAATGCTCGATTCACACACACAGGCGGGCGCGGGTCGGGCGCGTGTCAACGCGGGGTCGCGACGCGACTGTTCAGCTAGTTTTAAATGAACACCTTCACACAACCGGCGGGCGCGAGCGTGCGCGGGTTGGTGCGTGTGGCGCGGGCGCTGTGTGAAGGTGTTCATTTAAAACTAGCTCAACAACCGCGCCGCGGGCCCGCGTTGACACGCGCCCGACCCGCGCCCGCGCTGTGTGTGAATTGACCTTAAGTGGCAGTGCGAATTGCGCGCAGAACCGATGGCATTTGGGGCGTAATGGTTCTCGAGTGGTGACCACGTGCACATGTCCTGTAATCATTATATTAAGTTATTTACAAGTAAAAATGAAATAACTTAAATTAACTCTGTCAAGTCCCGTTTTAACCAATAAAGTAACTTGCATATTCAAATGACGAAGAAAACAAAGTCAAGGATGCTGCAAGCTACTTCTCATTCCGCTCAGGCGGAGACGCGGGCAAAACTGATGACATCAAACCGGAGCCATTTTCCTCTTCACAAACGTGTTTACAATTTACATTCATAGCACTTCAAACAATAAGTACGCACTGTAGATTACTTCCATTAGACTACGCATTGCGTACAATTTATGGTGTTTTTATAAATGTTCGTACATTGTCTTTTTTTTTTATGACATAGGCGGCAAACGAGCAGACGGATTGCCTGGTGTTAAGCAACCACCGTCGCCCATGGGCACCCGCAACACCAGGGGAGTCACAAGCGCGTTGCCGGCCTTTAAGGGGGGTTGGAGCTCAGGGAACCTTACTCACCATCAGGAACACAACACTACATACCTGAAAGGTGGCAGTGCTATTATGGCTGTGGTCTTCTGTAAGGAGGAGGTACTTCCCCAGTTGGGCTGCCCCAGATTCAAGCGTGCTGGTCAACGCTGTGCCCTACCTCTCATTGTTGGACGTAGTTTGAGGACATACCCGGGTCCAATCCGTCTATCCTCCTGAGGCCGACCATACAAGTAAAATGCTACTCAAATTCGTTCTTTATAGTGTAGGAAATAAAGTATAATTTCTTTTGTGTCGAAATCGAAGAAAACAAATAAAACTCAACTCTGTTCCAATTTTATAAAATTCGGTTTTCTTTACAGTAATTAGTACTACATGTAGGCCTGTGGGTCTCAGGAATATATATCGTTGCCTTAGTACCAGCAACACAAGACTTCCTGGGCTTACCCTTGTAAATTACCTTCATGATATATACTGTTATATTTATTTATTGTAAAGCTTCTTTGCCTGCAACTTTGACACAGTAAAAGTAGTTAAATATTTTGATGTAATACAACGGGGTAAGCGTATAATCGGTATCGCTAATAATCTATAATATGTTTATTTGTTTAAGATAATATTAAGATAAATTACAAGATTAAGAGTACTTACCTATTAACAACATTAAATTTAAAAATGTCTTTGAGGCATTGTACCAAGGTTTTTTTTTTTATTCAAGACTGACCAACGTTTGACCTCAGTCGCACCTGATGGCAAGTATTGACGAGGTCGAAGGTGTAGCACGCTGGTTCAGTAACAGCCTATTCACTCTTGCCTAGAAGAGACCCAAATTATATCTTGCCGGGAATATAGATGGATGCGGCATTTCCTCATTGTATCGTAATGCTAATACTGCGTCCTAGGAAGCCGGCTAATAATTAATTTACAAAATACCATGTTAATACTAGATAGTATTCTAAATCTGAAAAAAATGCTGGCCGCGTTACCCCGCTGCACTAAGCTGCCAGAGTAATGCGTTGAGAGAGGTACCAGCCAGCTCTCCAGTCCCCTATTGCGTCTCTGAATCTCTTTGCAAGGTCTTTGAAAAGACTCAGAACGCTAATAATAATTGTTTAAAACGTTGGTAAATTTTGGAGTTGATGCGAAAATCAGGGTAAAGACAGAGATGCTGTCTCCAGTAGGCCTAGCATGAGGCGAGACTGTATTTCGCAGCGAGATAGACTACCCTTTCTAACTATTCTAATTAAAAAGAGACATGTAGTCTAGTTTTAAATAACGGTAACTCATTTGTGACTCCCCTGGCGTTGCGGGTGTCTATGGGCGACGGTTGCTTACCATCAGGCAATTCGTCTGCTCGTCTGCCACCTTTATCATAAAAAAGTCTATCTTGGCTCGAGACACTGTCGCGCCAAGTGCTCGCCCGGCAGTATTTCAGCCGTAGTCAATGTTTCATCTATCGAACTGTGATCTGCGATACAAACACATACTATCACTCTGACCTAGATAAGGGATCATAAATACCTACTCATTGAACCATATTGTACTTCTGTATGAATCAAAAACTGACATCTTTTGTCCCTATTATGTACACATCACTAACACACGATAGACTTTATGTCAAGTGATTAACGGTTATTTTTGAATGTGTTTTTTTATAACAGTTGCATAATGGGATATTTTTCGGATAATGAATTGTTGAATTATTAGATATGAAAAAACAGGTAGTGAGCGATTATCAAATTATGCGTTTAAGATATTGGACCGTGACTATGGGCTCATTCAAAAAACATGTGATCGTTTTTTTTGGGGGAAGGGGTCATAGAAGTATCACGATTGACCACGATGGGGAGGGGGAGTCCAAGACCACATCACGTGTTGTTTAGTTTTAGTAGTACCGTTTTCGGTGTGATGTAATATAATTTCGTTGACTTTTGTGTCGACTCAAAAATTACTCGAAAACTACACGTACACATCTTCGGGGGAGGGGGGGGAGGTAGCGTTAAGATCCTCAAATATCACCAAGGGGGAGGTGGGGGCCAAATGATCACATGATTTTTGAATGAGCCCTATATAATGGGTGCAATTATTTGACATACTGGCGCCTAAACCTAAGGCTAATGAGCGCTAGTAGTCAGGTTCAAACCCCGGTTCGTACCAATTACTAAATAGTGGAGACCACGGATTTATTTGTCATATTATCTAGGAAAAGGGAGCGCTGGTCTGGCCTAGCGGTAAGAGCGTGCGCCTTGCAATCCGGAGGTCGGAGCTTCAAACCCCGGCTCGTACCAATGAGTTTTTCGGAACTTATGTACGAAATATCATTTTATATTTACCAGTCGCTTTTCGGTGAAAGAAAACATTGTGAGGAAACTGAAATGAACTTCCTGCCGAGGTTTTCCCTAGGGACTACAATGAGGTTCTTCAAAAAAGAGGTGTATAGGTTCTTAAAGGGTAGGCAACGCGCATGTGAATCCTCTGGAGTTGCAGGCATTCATAGGCCGCGGCAACTGCTTGCTATTTATAGGTGGGCCGTATACTTGTTTGCCACTGACGTAGTATAAAATAGAGGGGTATGTCGCTGCTCTCTTGTGCTAGGCCTAAAGTTGCGAATGAAATTTTTTATTCCTTTGTACAGTCAGCGTCATATAGTTCGTAGCATCCAAAGTACCGAAAAAGTTCGGTACACCATAGAATTTGTATGGTGTACCGAACTATTTGAGTACTTCGAATGCTACGAACTATATGACGCTGACTGTACAGAACCCATTGCCATCATATTTAGAATAGAATAGAATAATACTTCATTCCTGAGCATATACACATACACATACATATCAGCCGTATGCAGTCCACTGCTGGACATAGGCCTCCCACAGACATGCCTTGTATCATCTTGGGGGGTAGTTGCCATAGTCGCCACGCTTGGCAGGCGGGTTGGCGACCGCAGTAGCTGTAGATTGGGTTTCAACGGACGCTGCTGCCCGTCCGTAGGATGTTTCCCTTTGTCGCCTCTTACGACACCCGCGGGAGGAGATGGGGTGGTGCTATTCTAGTCAGCCGGCATCACACAGCACAACTATGAGCATATACTATTTACATAAAACATGAAACAAACGGTCATAAAACATTACAAGAAGTGCCACGAGATGGCCCCATCTCAGCATATTGCTAGCGTGTTTTATTTCGCACCTTTGGGCAGCTATGACGGTGTCTCCTATTTCTATTTCTTTTTTTATGACATGCGTGGCAAACGAGCAGACGGATTGCCTGACGGTAAGAAATTACCTTGGGACCCGCTACATCTGGGGAGTCACAAGCGTGTTGCCGGCTTTTAAGGGGGGTTGGAGCTCTGGGAACCTTACTCACCATCAGGAACACAACTCTACATACCTGAAGGTAGCAGCGGGGTCCCAATGCCCATAATATGTTCAAAGACCTTTCTAAAAGGCTCGTCGACTCCACTGGTGACCGCAGAGCTGGCAGCTTCCTCACGCAACGCATCAGTATGGGATATAGCAGGGGAATGCTGCCAGCATCCTCGGCACCATGCCAAAGGGGCCCAATTTTAACAACGTTTTTTTAAATTTCTATTATTAATTTTCTGTTGTTTTATTGTTTAGGTAGTTTTGTATCTGTAAATTGTATTAAATAAATTAAATATTAAATTTTAATAATTATATTTTTATCGTGATAATATTTGGATAACTTAAAGGATGTATGCCGTGTGATGCCGGCTGACTAGAATAAATAAATAAATAAATAAATATTTAGGGACAATTTTACACAAATCGACCTAGTTCTACGGTAAGCTCAGTAAGGCTTGTGTTGCAGGTACTAGGCGACGATATATATAATAAATAGATACATATAAATACTGAAATACATAGAAAACACCCATGACTCAGGAACAAATATCTGTGCTCATCACACAAATAAATGCCCTGACTGGGAATCGAACCCAGGACCTTCGGCTTCATAGGCAGGGTCACTACCCACTAGGCCAGACCGGTCGTCATATATAGCACCACCCCCTCTCCTCCCGGGGGAGTCGTAAGAGACAAAGGGAAAAATCCTACGGACGGGCAGCAGCGTCCGTCGAAACCCAATCTACAGCTACTGCGGTCGCCAACCCGCCTGTCAAGCGTGGCGACTATGGCAACTACCCCCAAGATGATACAAGTCATATTTGTGAAAGGCCTATGTCCAGCAGTGGACTGCATACGGCTGAAATGTATGTATGTAAAGGATGTAAAAGCTATAAGGAAAGTGAGGTAAGTATAAAGATCTAGTGACCTTGTGGTTGCGCGACGCATGCGCATTTAAGAAATGGACCAATTAACCATAAAGCAATATGTTTGTGTAACCATTCTGTCGTGTGACACGTCGGCCATTACGATTTAAGTTTTGTGACATTTAATTATGGTGTATGATAAAAAGTCTACAAGTATATAAACATTAATACTCTTTTTGACCTCGGTTATTGTCCCTAAACTTGGAGAACTGCGTCCCCAACCCGCCTGCCAAGCGTAGCGATTATAGTATTGACCAGATTATTATGATTATATTAGGTCCTTATATATTGACGACCGGTCTGGCCTAGTGGGTAGTGACCCTGCCTATGAAGCCGAAGGTCCTGGGTTCGATTCCCAGTCAGGGCATTTATTTGTGTGATGAGCACAGATATTTGTTCCTGAGTCATGGGTGTTTCTATGTATTTAAGTATTTATATGTATCTATCTATTATATATATATCGTCGTCTAGTACCTACAACACAAGCCTTACTGAGCTTACCGTAGGACTAGGTCGATTTGTGTAAGATTGTCCCGAAATATTTATTATTTATTATTTATTTATTTATATGAAATTGACATATTTTCGAACGAACTGTTTGACAAAACGCCAATTTCCTATGTGGACGACGTATACGCCCGTATGAATAATAGGTACACGCTGTATATTGTCATTGATTATTTTAAAACAGAGCCCTGAGTGTAAGTTTTTAACGTAACTTTACGTCACGAACGCGTTTGCGTTTCCCATATAAATAACATTATCACTTACGCGTTCGTAAACGTTTTTTTACGTGAAAAGAAATATACACTAAAGCCTCAGACGAATGGACATGTGCACTGATTCGGACTAATACTAATTACATGTCAAATACTTAAGCTATTAACGGTACTAATCCGTTATATCAAACATTATTGCAATATGAACTTTATTGCGTTTGTTTTCTGGTACATTTTTGCTTAAACTTAAATATCTATCTAAGCATAATATTTTTGTAATGTAACTTGATGCTAAAATCAAGATAGGTATGTAGATACAAGCTCAATTAATAGGCACTGGTCCCACCGCGAGCTAGTAAGCTATGAGCTATCAGCTATTTCAAGGGACAAACGATAATCGCTCCCGTGTAAATAAGAGACATATATGTCATAGCCGGGCGATCGTAGTTCATGATGTACGGGCGATGAGCTATACATATATATCTCTCTTTTATTTACCGGGAGCGATTATCTTTTGTCCCTTGAAATAGCTGATAGCTCATAGCTTACTAGCTCGCGGTGGGACCAGTGCCAGTTATAAGTTGAAATGCTTAAAGCAGATAGAGAGAATCATAATGTCTTTCTTACTCTAGTTGTTCAATTCGTACCTTTGCACACATATAGTTGGAAATGGTTCACAATGCACCAAAAGATGGCGCTGTCACTAATGCAAACTAGCTAAGGATCGTTCGGTTTAAAACATCTAATACTTATGTGAAATTATATTATTTGTGAGAATTGTTGAGGTTTAAGTTCATTATAGAACAATTAATTTCGAGATCCTAAGGTAAACTTTTGTACACTGTGTACTGTTATAAATTTAAAATAGATGACATATACTTAAGAAAAAGTGGCGAGGACCTCCGGTGTCCGAGGCAGGATTTGAATCCGCATCCCCAGCTATCCCGGCTGACGTTTAACTAATTTGGCCACCCGTACCCTTACCATGAGTTGTGAAATTGACGTTTTCGATAACTAGTATCGAGTTTACTATCTGTGCATCTCATACTAAAATAGTACAAGCGAGGTGCACAGATAGTAAACTCGAACCTCGTTATCGAAAACGTCAATGTCACAACTCATGGTAAGGATACCGAACATAGCGAAACCCGTCGAAAGGGTCTAGCAGGCTAACCGAACTAGAAGTGTCTCCAACGACGGATTTGGTCATTCTTCAGGTGGTGTACTGGCAAGTCCATAGAATATATTTTTTTTATTATTATATGACGGAGACAATCTTCCTACGAATATCGTCTTTTACGCTAGCGCTGTAGATAGTTCCTCCGACTGATTGACCGACATCGGAACACTCTTACAGTACCCTTACTCTGAGTTGTGACTAAGGTTTTCGATAACTAGTATCGACTTTACTGTCTGTGTAAACGTAAACTCGATACTCGTTATCGAAAACCTCAAAGTCACAACACAACTCATGGTAAGGGTACTGAACGAGCAGACAACTCCACTAGTAGTCGGTACATTAACACGACGACTGCACACAACAAGTCAATAAAACCAATTGATAATGTAAATACATAACGATAATTGCCTCAAGGCAACTCCGTTCAGCCGTCACGACTTTCCTAGGGCCCCGTCGTTTATTACATAACCTCGCTTATTTACAATCCAAATTGTTATAGGTGAGAGACTAGACTAGTAACATTTTGTACCGTTCGGCGTAGAGTTTATGAGAGGTAGGGCACAGCGTTGACCATCACGCTTGAATCTGGGGCAGCCCAACTGGGGAAGTACCTACAGAAGACCACAGCCATAATAGCACTGCCACCTTTCAGGTATGTAGTGTTGTGTTCCTGATGGTGAGTAAGGTTCCTAGAGCTCCAACCCCCCTTAAAGGCCGGCGACGCGCTTGTGACTCCCCTGGTGTTGCGGGTGCCCATGGGCGACGGTAATTGCTTAACACCAGGCAATCCGTCTGCTCGTTTGCCGCCTATGTCATAAAAAAAAATAAAAAGAAAAAAAAGACGCTAGGTCCATGGGGTCCCAGCGCGCACAAACTTTTTGCAGAAATCTCGAAGCGTCTGATTGATGTAACTGGTGACCGAAGAGCTGGCTTCCTCACACAACGCATTGCGATACAACGAGGAAATGCCGCTAGCATCCTTGGTACAATGCCTCAAGGGCCTTTTTTAGATTTTATACTGTAACTAGTTAAGTACTTGTAGTTATAATACGATTGTAACTTCTGTAAATAAATATTGTTTGGTGAGAGACTTAACTGAAGGACCATGTCTATGTAGTTGTGCAGAGAATTAATATGGAACTTCTCGAGCTTACTATGGGGCTTAGTCAATTTGTGTAAGGATGTCCTGTAATATGTATTATTTATCGATACATCGATGCATAATAATTGTAAACGCTTGTGTGCACGCATATGTTTTGTATTGAACGGGTTGCAACTGTAAAGTGGACTAAGCGTTAAGGTTACCGAATACATACGTGTTGAGTTGCCGCGTCCAGCAACTATATTCTGGCTATGATTTAACGCAGAACATTTTTATTTAACCATTATTTTAATTTACGTTGATTTACTAGACATATTAGACTAAAGACTATAGAACGGGTTATCGCGAATTAAATTTAATTACCATCAGTATCGACGTTGTCCGCGTGAATGACCGGTGAAACCCGCGTCGAAGTCGAAACGTTTGTGATAATGTTTTTAAAATCACATCGACACAAATTAATAAGTAAATGGGAGTTATCAAAAAAAAGTGTACTCAGCGTAAGTTATAAAAAAGTTAAATAATTTCAGTTTGGTGGCGATAATTGAGCATTGAATTTCCTTAAATACTTAGATTCGTTGATCGTTTCATAAACTATAAGCAATGTTACAGTGCAAAAAAGGCAAAAATATAATTTCCATACAAATTTCATGCTTAATTATCTTTACAAACCTGACATAGTACTAGTGTGGAGTAGAAGCCGACGCGATAAATGAAATAAAATACCTAAATAAATATTTCGGAACAATTTTACACAAATCGACCTAGTCCTACGGTAAGCTCAGTAAGGTTTGTGTTGTAGGTACTAGACGACGATATGTATAATAGATAGATACACATAAATACCCAAATACATACAAAACACCTATGACTCAGTAGCAAATATTTGTGCCCATCGCACAAATAAATGCCCTGACCGAGAATCGAACCCAGGACCATCGGCTTCATAGGGAGGGTCACTTCCCACTAGGCCAGACCGGTCGTCGATGTCGCGCGTTGCCGCGTTAACAAGTGCGATCGGACCAGATCTTTGCATATGGAGAGCATTACGGCAAGGGCCGCACGCGCCCCGGTTACGGAAGGTGAAGGTGACGGCAAATGCCGCTCGACGTTACGTCACGACTGACAACAAAGTGTCGCCTTTTTACAATACTCTCAGACGGCAAGCTATTTATAGTTCATTATTATTAAGTCTTATGCAATGGACGTCATTCAGTTAGTGATAAGAGTCAGAGAATTAATATAACTTTTTCTTAACAACTTTCGTTTATTGGGTGTACCAAATTTTGTAAACTCCCACAAATAGCTTGTTAGTTGAATAAATCATTTTTTAAAATCATTTCTGCCGTAAGTCGCCAACTGCTGGATATAGGCCTCCCCCAAATATGACTTGTATCATCTTGTATGTATATCATAGTTGCCACGCTTGGCAGGCGGGTTGGCGAACGTAGTATCTTTAGATTGCTGATTAATGATGACATATTTGTATTTCTGATAACAATATGATATAAAAATGATTAATATAACAGTTGCGTTACATTAAATCACGTAATCAATGAACTATAAAGATAATGTCGTTCAATATGTTACGCGAAAAACGAACTTATTTATATATAATATAAGGTCGCTTCGTGTTTGCGAAGAATTGTAGTTAAGGGGATAAAAAAAACTATAGGTACATATTCCAACTTCATAGGTGAAAAACTTAGCTAAAGCGCCGCCTATATAGTAGTAACGTGTGTACACGCATGTCGGCGTTCTATATTAAAATTTTGACGTAAGTTCTATATTCTCTACCCGTACCATGAGTTGTGACATTACGGTTTTCGATAACGAGTATCGAGTTTACTATCTGTGCATCTCGTTCGCACTAATATAGTACAAGCGAGATACACAGATAGTAAACTCGATACTCGTTATCGAAAACCGTAATGTCACAACTCATGGTGAGGGCACTGCGCAACTACATAGACTGCTGTGCTTCAGTTAAGTTTTTCACCTATAAATCATCGTATGGACTAATTTTTATATGTATACATACTGAGTAAATTCAAAATGGTAGTTCAGAAAGTCCGAATACATTATTTAAAGACAAGACAGCAAAACTGCATTTTATTCACAAGGGAGCAAAGTAACATCATACAAATTTTAAATATTACGAGTACTTTGCCGTTAGCTGGGTTGTATGTTTTAAATTATAATTGAATGATACGACTGATTAATCATAATTTTGCATAAATATTAAACATTATTCTTTGTTTTTTAACATCTACTAGCAAATATCATCGATATGAAAAAAGAAATATTGAAAAATAGAAAAAATGTGGTTCGAGTCTCGCTTGGAGTAATTTTTTTCTATTTTTCTTTCGATTTAATCTATGATAATTTTCTTTGTTCTCAAATTATTTATTACATATATTAAAATTCGTAAGGTCTAAGCCGATACGAAGAGGCATATAAATGTTGATATGTATCAAGTGCTCTGTTTGACATTTTGTGTGGCAATAGGTTGTTTATGTAAATTTCAATAGACCACCAAGGCTATAGAAAGTCGATTGTATTATTTGTTCGGCTATTGAAGTTACACGTGTGAACTAAATTAAATATACTCTTAAGTGGAAAGAAAATTGCAAAAGAACGCAATTAAACTCTGCAATGCAATATATTTTCACCTCACTAGTTTGGAAAGAACTGTTCTTTAAAAATAGATAGCAAAGTTGCATTTTATTCACAAGCGTGCAAAGTAATTTCATACAAATTGTTTATTACTAATTGAGTGTTTTTTGATATTATCTGGTCAGATGTTCTTTTATTTAATGTTATTGAATGATGAATGTCAATAATTTTAAATATTTTTTTAAAGTTTTAAAGTAAAGGTTGATATAGATAACATATACTTAAGAAAAAACGACGAGGACCTCCGGTGTTCGAGACGGGATTCGTACCAAATTTTAATTTGTATAGTAGTATTACTACTTAAAAATCAAAGCAAATCAAAATATACTGATTTAAACTTTCACGGTTTGTACACATTATTAAACATGAACGGGACTTAACCGCGTATATTATCTTTAAAATTTACCTCCGACGTTTCGAAGACGACGTTGTCCTCGTGGTCTCGGATTAAGACTGGCTGAAGTTCACATCAACATCTTCTAGCCGCGCGAGTTTATCGAACTACCCGCACTTGATCTTGTTTATCAACTTGAACGTTTTGCGCACTAGGGATGTCACTCGGTCGACACACTACACTCACGATATCGGAATTTTTAACTTGTGGTATTTGACGCCTGCATTTACTAATGACTGGATTCCATGAAGATGAGATCCTAAAACCATCGTCCCGATTGAAATTATAATGTTTTTTTATTTCAATGGCTTCACGAACTTTTCTACTATAAAAACCACGATCCGTAGAAAGGATTTTAGGATTATGAAGCTCAATCCAGTGGTTTGGTCCTGAGTCTAGTAAATGCTCCGCAACAGCAGACTTGTTCACCTGGCGACTTCTGACTGCTGCGATATGTTCTTTGACTCTTTCTGCTATGGTGCGCTTGGTTTGCCCTATATAAGAACTACCACAACTGCAGTCGATCTTATAAGTTAATATACGCGGTTAAGTCCCGTTCATGTTTAATAAAATCAAAATATTTCATAAAAAATAATTTGATTTGTTCTTAGTTTTGAAGTAAATTTTTCCGGCGACTGTATTTAATGAACATATTATTTAGCAAGAAACATACAAAATATAAAAAGGCAATGTCTATTAAATGTCGCGTAACTCCGACATGCTGGCTATTTCTCTATTTTCCCTACTATCTGGCAGCGCAATCTATGGATACATATTGATTTATTTGTCATTTTTGACAGCGAGACATCTCCATACAACTAGTATAGCACTGAGACGTACTGCTGTTATACATGATAGATGTCGCTAATGTGTTTGCCAGGATTTGGCGAATTCGTATTTGTATATACATTTTTTTTTATTGAATAAGAACACTATTTGTACATTTTTTTATATTACAAGACCCATCGTAGGCAAAACCTTAAATAGGTTTGTGTGCCGATGGGAGTTAAAACATATTTTGTAGGTATCTTAAATCTAATTAAGGTTTAATTCTTTACAAAATGAAGCTAAAGTCGCTAAATTTTAACAAGTACATTATAATGCAAATAAATACATTTATTTACAGAAATCACAATCGTATTATGATAACTACAAGTACTTAACTAGTTACAGTATAAAATCTAAAAAAGGCCCTTGAGGCATTGTACCAAGGATGCTGGCGGCATTTCCTCGTTGTATCGTAATGCTGATACGTTGTGCGAGGAAGCCGCCAGCTCTTCGGTCACCAGTTACATCAACGAGACGCTTCGCGATTTCTGTAAAAAGTTTGTGCGGTATTAATTATATTTTTAACATTTTTACTACTTAAATATTTATCTCTTACTTCTTCTGGCAGCTAATTAATTATTTTAGGTAGTAAATTATGAGTAAAGTCTGGCGCCATATATATTACTATATTTAGGTAAGTAGAAATTATGGTGGTTTCTGTAAGTTTCGCAGTCTGGTACATCTCTTGTTCGCCATAAGTTTTGTGATCTTAGAATATTCTTCAGTTAGGATTGCTAGTTTCTTACATTATATCTTGTGAACATTTGTGGGAGGCCTATGTCCAGCAGTGGACTGCATACGGCTGTAATGATACTAATGGTGATGAATGAATGAAGATCTTATGAACGTGGTTTAGTAAAAACATTGTTATTTCTTGTACAGTCAGCAGCAGAAGTTGCTAAGCGTTTGAGCTATTCAAAATGAGGTCAACACATCTCTATTGTCAAGAGAATAAGAGCGCGTGTAGGTCATTTTGAACACTTCAAACGCTTAGCCACTTTTGCTGCTGACTGTATGTTCCTTGATATTTAGGTATCGGAAATCGGCCAGGGATATTTCACCTAGTTATTAATCAGATTTTATATATCATAATAAACATCTAAATGGTATATATTAGGTTATCATTGTTATCTCAGATAATCTGGCAGATATACTCGTGTAGGTAAATTAACCTCATATAAGTAAGATCGATCGATAAAGTTTTAAATAGAGTAGGTCTCGAAGGTAGTATATTTACGTAGCTATGAATATCGTTCTGGCCTAGTGGGTTAGTGACCCTGCCTATGAATGCCTAATTATGTATAGTTTACATACACTACTTTATCTACACACATATCATAAATGTTTTAAGATGGGTTCAGGAACCGTAGGGACATGACCTGCATTATTACTAGTATTACTTGAAACATTAAAAAGTCAACGAACAAAACAAATGCCAGCTTGGAATGGCGGCGTTGCGTATTTCATATCTCAGCCAAATATTTTTTTAAACCATAGACAAGTGAATTAACTCCCTATTATATTGTCACTTGAGTTCTTATATCGTTCAAGTTATATTAAAAAAACGTTAAGTTAAGTTTAAGATGGTTGGTAATGCTAGTCATTGCCTACGGTTTCTGGACGCATTTTAGAGCACTTATGATATGTACGTAGATAAAAGAGATTATACTTTATTTCCTACAATATAAAGAACGGATTCGAGTAGCATTTCACTTGTATGGTGGGCCTTAGGAGGTTATAGTTTTTCCTCCCTGAGATTAGTTTGAACGTTTAGAAACAAGACATTACAAAGACCTTAAAGGAAAATGGCAGGCGAACAATAAATAATAAATAACAATATACAAATGGAGCGAGAAGCGAGGCCGCGTCCTCTGTCAAGTTTTTCTTTTTCTTTTCTATTGCAGCCTTTTTTAATTTAGTAATTATATTTTAGTTTTATGGCAAGAAGTCATGATAAATAAGCGATCACGCAAATTTAGAGAACGCACTGTAACGTATAGGTAGTTCGACGAGAGTTGATTCGAAGGGATTACGCACACAACTATATGAAATACTGATTGCAAAGTCATCATCATCATCTTAGTCATAAGACGTCCACGGCTGAACATGGCCTCCCCCTTGGACCTCCATATGTACCGGTTGGAAGCGACCTGTATCCAGCGTCTTCCGGCGACCTTAATGAGGTACTGTCCATCATGTGGGTGGACGTCCTACGCTGCGCTTGCTAGTCCGCGGTCTCCACTCGAGCACTTTTCGACCCCACCTGCCATTTTCTGCGTGCAATGTGACCTGCCCATTGCCACTTCAGCTTGCTAACTCGGTGGGCTATGACGGTGACTTTAGTTCGCCGACGGATCTCCTCATTTCTGAGTTGATCACGTAGAGAAACTCCGAGCATAGCCCTCTCCATAGCTCGATGAGCGACTGTGGGTTTTGGGATGAGGCCGATAGTTAAAGACCACGTTTCGGAGCCGTAAGTCATCGCTGGTAACACACATTGATGATTCATTCACTCCTATTGGAGTATAAGAGAAAGATGCTCGAAATTTACGAAGTTCGATGTTTGCGGTACCGGGTCTTTACTACTACCGTCCACGATGAAGAAGCAGGTTTGCAGCCAACACGATAACGGATTAATGTAAACGATCAATGATTTTTAAACAGTATTTTCGCACAGCCGAAGGTTTTACAAACAATTAGCCGACCTTCCTCGTGTCCAACCACTGCGTCTAATCGCAAAATGGACATTTCTTGCAGCACTTTTTGTTACCATCAGGCGTGAAACGCCAGCTTTTAAACATCTGTAACGACGTAACAGTCTTTGATTTTAAACGTCAATGTTTCATTTTGGTTCTGAGTAATTTGAATGCCCGTTCTGTTTGCGTGATTCTATAACGACGTATGTTTTAAGAGATCGATAGGTAAGTGAGGCAGTTTAGTTTTCAGTAGTGTTTACGAGTCATGGAGTTTTACTTAGAATTAGTTACTTTACCTCTCAGTGTGGTTATTTAGGCTAATTAATGGTTTCCTAGTCTAGTCTGTATATGATGTTGGAGGTGCAGAGTTCGAATCCTGGTAAGGGTTATTTATTCGTGTTTATTATTATCACGAATAAATGTTATATTATATTATACACAAACATATACCCACAGTGTAAGCTTGCTCATAATTAGGTGTTGATTGGCATTGAATCCGTAGGTAGTGAGTTTGTAATCCGACTCGTACCTCTGAATTTCTCAAAATTTTTTGTTAAGGATTATATCGTGAAGAATCCACGGCACTAATGCGAAAAACGATTTATTAGTTTTCGGGCGATTGTCTGTCACTCTTATGACGCCTTAATTGGAGTAAAAGAGTATGATGCTCGAAATATACGAATTCAAATATTCCCGGTACCAGGCCTGCACCTATAGGCCTCATAAAGCCTAGTTTTCCGACTGTTTTCGCTTCCACCATACGCTAAATCTTGTAATTAGCTCGCCGAGCGGACCTCAGTCGCTGGGACAAGTTGATAAATTTTCTACAAAAATGGATAAGGCTGCCATTTTGTCACAGCGTTTTAGACAAGCAAGTTGTAAAGTGTACTCAAAGCGGAGCGGTGAGCGCCCAAGGAATTTTAGCAGCGTGCCGCGGGCGCTCTCATACATTTGCATTTGTTTAATATGTACGCTACCCGCTCCGCTCTGCTGCACGCTCCGCTTGGACTCCGAGCGTTATTGTTCAAAACTGTCTGAGGAATAACTGCCCGACCCGGACCCGGACCCGGGTATGTCCTTAAACTACGTCCAACAATGAGAGGTAGGGCACAGCGAAGTACCATCACGCTTGAATCTGGGGCAGCCCAACTGGGTTAGTATCTGGTCCTTACAGAAGACCACAGCCATAATAGCACTGCTACCTTTCAGTTATGTAGTGTTGTGTTCCTGTTGGTGAGTAAGGTTCCCAGAGCTCCAACCCACTTATAGGTTGCGGTGAATCCCTTGGTGTTGCGAGTGCCCATGGGCGACGGTCATTGCTTACCATTAGGTAATCCGTCTGCTCGTTTGCCACCTTTGTCATAAAAAAAAATAACTGCGCATTGTAAAGCGGCCTTCGTGGCTGAATTATTGACGCCATATTGGATGCTACGCGGAAAGAAAAACGAATCTCATTGTTACGGGTGACTTTTTAAATGTACGTTTGTCTTTTTTATGTACAGTCAACCAATTTGATTTCTAGGCCACTTCGAACCTTGTCACAGTGACGTTAATAAGAGATCTTTTGCGTCTTTCATATAGATATTCACTGTGACAAGGTACGAAGTGGTCCAGAAATCAAATTGGTTGAGACATCGTCATCAGATATATCGGAGCTGCGGAGGTGGTCACAAATATCAGAACAACGCCTGTATTGTTAATTATAAATTGCATGGTCAGATATTTGTGACCACCTCCACAGCTCCGATTTATCTGATGGGGACTGTACAACCGAGGTGAAAGATTCTATACAGCAACAGTGACAATATTTGTATACATAAAGTCTTCACCAAAAGTACTGGGCAAGCATTTTTTTTTTTAACCAAAACACATTTTTTCCTTTAGGTGGTTAAACAATTTTCTGATAATTCAAACCTTGTTGTGTACATTATTATTACGTACACAACAAGAGAACGTCAGTTAATAACACTCTTTTTTTTCTTTTTTTTACATTTCAGCCGTATGCAGTCCACTGCTGGACAAAGGCCTCCCACAGATATGACTTGTATCATCTTGGGGGTAGTTGCCATAGTCGCCACCGCAGTAGCTGTAGATTGGGTTTCGACGGACGCTGCTGCCCGTCCGTAGGTTTTTTCCCTTTGTCGCCTCTTACGACACCCGCGGGAGGAGATGGGGTGGTGCTAGTCAGCCGGCATCACACGGCATAATAACACTTACTGATCTTTTATGGACTTATAGTACCTAGAAGAATGGTTAATATGGTTCTTAAAGGGTAGGCAACGCGCATGTGAATCCCCTAGAGTTGCAGGCGTCCATAGGCGTCCATACGGTAACTGCTTATCATTAGGTGGGCCGTAGGTATGCTGTTTGCCACAGTCGTTGTCTACATCTACACTTAGGTTTATTATTATACCTAGATATTTTTCTAGCAGGAACGACATTTGCTTTGTGCTTGCCACAATCAAAATATCGACAATCCTGTTATCGATAAGTAAGTACATAGTAATTCAACAACAATACGTACACACATTCTGCATACCTAGACGCCGCGTGACATCGATCTTGAACAAATTGAACGTAATCCGTACACTTGATCCAACTTATTTTTTTATTTGCAATTAATAGTTCAAAATTGTTTTCTGAAGTATGTAAAATATAAATAAATAGATAGTTTTGTTATTTTTATTTACTTTTAACCCTATTACCTAATATTAGTCTTGTTGACCTGTATGACGTTGAAGTGGTACTTATCGATAACAGGACTGTCGATGTTTTTATTTTGTCAATCACTTACAAGAAACCGTTCGTGCTAGAAAAATATCTAGGTATATTTATTATACACGCGAAAGTTTGTGAGTGTGTATGTTTGTTACTTCTTCACGTCTAAACGGCTGGAGCGATTTTAATAAAATTTGGTATGGAGTTAGCTGATACCCTGGATTAACACATAGGCTACGTTTTACTGCGGGTAACACCGCGGGGCACAGCTAGTATTAAATTAAAAAAAGAAGACGTACGTCCAAGTTGTTTGCTTTCACATTCCTTTTAAACATTTCTGTCAAGTAATAATTAGTATACATAATATTGGACTCACCACCCACACAGTACCCGATGATCACGAACGCTGCTAAAGATTTAATCCGTTTTAGTTGTTTTATTTCATAATAATTAGTAGTGCATGTTATTTATTATTAGTTATATCTAAACAAACCATCTTATAATTAAATGATATATTTAATCTGTGCCCTTGATTGAGTATTAAAATACACAATTGTTTTTATATATTACACGTGGAAGAGCAAGGGAGACCTTTACCCAACAGTGGGGCAATAGGGCTCGTAATCTATATATATAAACGTGAAAGTCCTGACTGACTGACTGATCAACGCACAGCCCAAATCGCTTAACTTAGATGGATGATTTTTTCACAATAGGTAGTTTGTATACCGGAAGCACCCAAGAATTTTTGGAAATTCCACCATTAAGGGGGTAAAAAAGGGGTTGAAAGTGTGTATGGCGATTGTGTAAAATTTAAAGCTAGAGACTTGAAATTTTGTGTAATCACTTCTTATACAAATACAAGAAAAGTAATTTCAGCGTTTTTTGAAATTCATCCTCTAAGGGGTCAAAAAGGGGGTTCTTCTGCGCGTGCGAAGCCGCGGGCAAAAGCTAGTAAATAAATAATAATATTACACACTGTACTCAGACCCATAGTGAATCCATAGCACATATAAAGGAGTTTTCAAAAAGGAGTGCGCCCAATTAGCGAGTTTTTTTTTTTATGACATAGGCGGCAAACGAGCAGACGGATTGCCTGGTGGTAAGCAATTTCCGTCGCCCATGGGCACCCGTAACACCAGGGGAGTCACAAGCGCGTTGCCGGCCTTTAAGGGGGATGCAGCTCTGGGAACCTTACTCACCATCAGGAACACAACACTGCATACCTGAAAGGTAGCAGTGCTATTATGGCTGTGGTCTTCTGTAAGGAGGAGGTACTTCCCCAGTTGGGCTGCCCCAGATTCAAGCGTGATGGTCATCGCTGTGCCCTACCTCTCATTGTTGGACGTAGTTTAACACGTTCGCTGCGGTAGGGGACCTATTGACCCCTCACAAAGTATGGTTAACTGTGATGTTAACTAATTGCCGCAGCGAAGGTGTTAAGCACATACCCGGGTCCAAAGCGAGTTGTTAAGAATAGTTAAATCACTGTCAGTTTCGTGACGACAATTAAGCATTAAATTTCGATAAAAACTTGGTTCTGATGTTCATTTTATAAACTTCAATCGATATTACAGAATAATTAAAGGCAAACAGTCGATCTTCATAAAGTTTTTATGCTTAATTGTCGTCACGAAATTGACAATGATTTAACTTTTCTTAACAACTTTCGCTAACTGACTGTACCAAATGATGGAAACTCCACACACTCTCTTACCGCTAGACCACCAGCGCTCCCTTTCCCGAAGATAATGTCACAAATAAATCCAATTTACCCCAACGGCTATCCAAATTACGAACATCTTTCTCTCTTACTCCAATTAAGGTATATTTAGAGAAACAGAGACATTCGAATTTTACGAACATCGATTTTCGCAGTAGGCTAAGGATTCTATCGCTTAATGTGAATGTTCTATTAAAAACTAACGTAAAAATATCTTTAGTATAATTAATTTCTTACACCGTGTGATGTCGGCTGACTAGAATAGCACCATCTCCTCCCGCGGGTGTCGTTAGAGGCGACAAAGGGAAAGATACTACGGACGGGCAGCAGCGTCCGTCGAAAGCCAATCTACAGCTACTGCGGTGGCCAACCCGCCTGCCAAGCGTGGCGACTATGGCAACTACCCCCAAGATGATAAAAGTCATATTTGTGGGAGCCCTATGTCCAGCAGTGGACTGCATACGGCTGAAATGTATGTATTAATTTCTTACTTAGATATAAATGAGTAAATAACTGGGCTTGTTGCCGGCGCCAGTTGTGACGTCACACATACATCGGCAACCTTTGGATATAATAAAATAGAAAAATATTTAAAATTTAAAAGATCACACACAGGATCTCTAAACTTTGATTAGAAACCACCTGAGGACGGGCGACAGCGTTAGAGCGACGAAAGATTCTGCGATCGCCAACCTGCCTGCCAAGCGTGGCGATTACGGCATCGAACTCCTGTGCTCAGAGATGCCTGTGCCTATATGGGGGAGGCCTTTTTGTTACTAAGCACTTGTGCCATCCCATATTATAGGGGTAAATATTTTTTTTTAATGGATTATATCGCGTATTTGTATATTTATGTGAATATTCGTAAGTCATTGTAATATTTTATAAATGAGAATAACGGCTCTACTCACATTTATTTAGTCACTTGCGTGACATGTTTCGGAAAACATTAGCCTCATATTTAAGCACTAGCGTTTTCTGATCTGTTCGTTGCGCGGTTAAGACGCGCAATGCACTGCGGTTAGTTGGGATCACACGCAATGAACAGATAAAACGCTTTCCGCGCCGCAATTCGCGCAATGTCGTGGCCGGGCTGTAAGAGTGCTGAGAGTCCGTTCGCTTCGCCGCTCGCGTCGCCGGCCCGTTACGCTATGTTCTCCGAAACATGTCGCTCGGGTCACTAAATAAAGCCGTTATTTACCTAAATTTATAAATATGGTATATACGAATTTGAAGTTTTTCGGTGAAGGAAAACATCGTGAGAAACCCGGACTAATCCCAATAAGGCCCAGTTTACCCTCTGGGTTGGAAGGTCACATGGCAGTCGCTTTCGTAACCCTAGTGCGCCAAATTCTGGAATTAGTTGTCAAACGGACCACAGGCCGTGGCAAATGCCGGGACAGCGCGAGGAAGATGATGATGATCGCGTATACTAATTTAAACTTGGTCCCGACGTTTCGAACCATTTAGCAGCGTTTGTCATCATCGGGTGGTTATAATCCATTTCAGTTGTTTTATTTCACGAGTAATTCGCGGCATTTTTATCGCGGCAACCGAAGACAATAATATTTTGTAATTCAAACAACTTAAACTAGATTCAAACTCAAACGTTTATTCAGTAAGTAGGCCATAAGGGCACTTTTACACGTCGAGTATACAAAGGAAGAACAATAAAAACTACACCGGTTCTACCCTACACCTCTGACCCGAGAAGCATTTTGACTTTTATGACCGGCAAGAAACTCGGCGGGACATATTTGTCGCTACAACATACTAACACACCTTATCACAGGTTGCCCACACCTGTTATCACCTACTTGACACACATGTGTGCACGACACACACAAGTTATCGTGACAAGCGGGTTGACACGGTCGTGACTGTGGCAAATCAAACGATTGTTATGTCACTAGTTTTACAAGGATTTCAGTTACGAATATACTTAAGTTTGCTGGTTATTTACATAGGTGAAAAACTTAACTGAAGGACCATGTCTATGTAGTTGTACAGAGTTTGAATATGGAACTTACGTCAAAATTTGAATATAGAACGCCGACATGCGTGTATAGAAAACTTAACTGAAGGACCATGTCTATGTAGTTGTGCAGAGAATGAATATGGAACTTACGTCAAGATTTGAATATATAACGACGACATGCGTCTATAGAAAACTTAACTGAAGGACCATGTCTATGTTGTGCAGAGAATGAATGTAGAACTTAGGTCAAGATTAGAATATAGAACGCTGACATGCGTGTATAGAAAACTTAACTGAAGGACCATGTCTATGTTGTGCAGATAATGAATATAGAACTTAGGTTAAAATTTGAATGTAGAACGCCTATTCGTGTACATAAATTTAACTGAAGGACCATGTCTATGTAGTTGTGCAGAGAATGAATATGGAACTTACGTCAAGATTTGAATATAGAACGCCGACATGCGTGTATAGAAAACTTAACTGAAGGACCATGTTTACGTAGTTGTGCAGAGAATGCATATAGAACTTAGGTCAAGATTTGAATGTAGAACGTCGACATTCGTGTATATAAAACTTAACTGAAGGACCATGTCTATGTAGTTTTGCCTCTGCAGTCTAAGTTCTGTTCTATATTCATTCTCTAATGAATATAAAAATGAACATACAATTAAGAAGCTCCCTTTTTTGTAGTCAGTTAAAAAACTAAATTGCGTACTACATATTGTTATCGGACCTTTCTTTCCACGCTTCTACGTTAAAAATCCATTCACAAATACTCATTCATTAAGCATAGTTTAGAGTAGGCGTGTTGCTAATTGTAGTAATTAGTAAATAGTTATGTAATATACGTATAGTAATTAGTTAGCTGGTTGCTAGGTATTACATAGTTTACGATAAGCAAATAATAAAAAGTATCTACACTCTACAGACAATGTTTTAGGAAATCACGTTTTATTTTTTGCATATAGAATAGAATATAGAAGAAACAAATGAAACTCAACTTTGATCCAATTTTATTAAATTCAAATTTCTTTAAAGTAATTAGTACTACAGGAATGCCCGTGGGCTTTACGAGGTTATATAACGCTAAAGTTAGGAAGCGCTGGTGGCCTAGACGTAAAAACGTGCGACTTGCAAACCGGAAGTCGCAGGATCAAACCCAGGCTCGTACCAATGAGTTTTTCGGAACTTATGTACGAAATATCATTTGATATTTGCTAGTCGCTTTTCGGTGAAGGAATACATGAGGAAACCTGACTTATCACAATAAGGCCTAGATTACCTGTGTTGGGAGATCAGATGGTTGCCAAGAGGACCCCAGGGTCCCGTGAGCCGTGGCAAAATGCCGGGACAACGCGACAAACATGATGATATAACGCTAAAGTTACCATGTATATAGATATAACCTCCGCCGATCATGCCGTGTGATGTCGGCTGACTAGAATAGCACCACCCCATCTATTCCCGCGGGTGTCGTAAGAGGCGACAAAGGGAAAAAACTTACGGACGGGCAGCAGCGTCCGTCGAAACCCAATCTGCTACTGCGGTCGCCAACCCGACAAGCGTGGCGACTATGGCAACTATCACCAAGATGATACAAATCATATTTGTGAGAGGCCTATGTACAGCAGTGCATTGCATAAGGCTAAAATTAAAGTATAACCTCTAGTCGCCCGGAGACCTATAAAAAGGTCTCCCTTTGAATGCCATTTTGTATTTTAATTATGACAAACCATATTTACATTTCGCCTGGCAACTTTTGATCTCTGGGCGGCTAGAGGATAAGGTAACTTTAGCTGTATACCTATGTATATAGGGACATAATATGTAGGTCACATTATGTACATCGGTAAGTTAGTGTGAAGCCTGAGTCGAGAGTACTTATAGGAATTGTGGTTAGCAGACTTTTTGCTTAATAAATATAACAATATTACGATTAGGTACGGCTCGCCGACACGAAAGTATAAATACAAAAATGTGTCAAAGATTTGTAAAAACACTGAAAACTGTGAAATTTCGTCACATTTTCAAATTTCGGGACCTTGGTGCCGGCACGACGTACAAATTGGGTGCTCACGCGCACCTTGCGACACGCCCAGTCCGCATGTACTTACAAATTGAAACTGAGGATATTGTTGCTTGGATAACAACTACTATTCCTTTTTTGTATATTTGTATTACTTAGAAGACATTAATCCATTCAAAGACGACCGGTCTGGCCTAGTGGGTAGTGACCCTGCCTATGAAGCCGATGTTCCTGGATATTTGTGTGATGAGCACAGATATTTGTTCCTGAGTCATGGGTGTTTTCTATGTATTTAAGTATTTATATGTATCTATCTATTATATGTATCGTCGTCTTGTACCTACAACACAAGCCTTACGTAGGACTAGGTCGATTTGTGATTTGTGTAAGATTGTTCCGAAATATTTATTATATTAAAAATATTATATATATAGTTGTTACGCTTGGCAGGTTGGCGACCGTAGTAGCTGTCGATTCGGTTTCGACGGATGACGAATACGACGGTTTTTTTTTTTATGACAAAGGTGGCAAACTAGCAGACGGATTACCTGATGGTAAGCAATTACCGTCGCCCATGGGCACTCGCAACACCAAGGGAGTCACAAGCGCGTTGCCGACCTATAAATGGGTTGGAGCTCTGGGAACCTTACTCACCATCAGGTACACAGCACTACATACCTGAAAGGTAGCAGTGCTATTATGGCTGTGGTCTTCTGTAAGGAGGAGGTACTTCCCCAGTTGGGCTGCCCCAGATTCAAGCGTGATGGTCATCGCTGTGCCCTACCTCTCATTGTTGGACGTAGTTTAAGGACATACCCGGGTCCGGGTCCAGGGCTGCTTCTCATCCGTCAGATTTCCCCCTTTGTCGCCTCAAGACACTCGTGGGAGACGTGGTGGTACTATCGGACTCTTAGCCGGCGAATATCTGTATTCCCCATTGGAATACAGATATCCCATAAGCTGTTTTATGGGAGGTAGGGCACAGCGATGACCATCACGCTTGAATCTGGGGCAGCCCAACTGGGGAAGTACCTCCTCCTTACAGAAGACCACAGCCATAATAGCACTGCTACCTTTCAGGTATGTAGTGTTGTGTTCCTGATGGTGAGTAAGGTTCCCAGAGCTCCAACCCCCCTTACAACGCGCTTGTGACTCCCCTGGTGTTGCAGGTGCCCAAGGGCGACGGTAATTGCTTAGCATCAGGCAATCCGTCTGCACGTTTGCCGCCTATGTCATAAAAAACCATATTGAAATGCAACTCGGACACAAGACAGACAAACGCTAATATAAGGATTCCTGTTATTTGCGGAACCTCAAACAACGTAACACTGACCAATAAATTTAGGAGCAAATTATGAGTGTTTCGTGTCGTGGCACTTAGTAAGATTTCTCTCACGACAAATCGGTTTGCAAAAGCTCTGACGTGTACCAAGTACCTACGTAGTGGCTACCGCGGATTTGAGAATTCAAATTGTCTAATATATTACGTCCAGCGACAACGACACAAAAATGTTTCCTCAGAAGGAAAATGTTTCCTCAGAGTCTAAAAAAGTGTCCTTCAAGTCTAGGTTGACATCGCTTAATATTGTACCGACGCGCATGAGGTTTGACGTATGACATTTTACTTTACTTTGATAAAGGATTTACTTTGGTAAGGTGATGACTGTCTTTGGTAAGGTCTGACTTTACTTTACTTTGGTAAGGTGATGACGGTCAGTAGAATATTGGGGTCATTTTTGGGAGCCATTTTGTCTTATAATAACTACTTAACTCGTCTACATTAAATCTAAAAAAGGCTCTTGATGCATTGGTGCTGGCGTCATTTCCTCGTTGTATCGCAATGCTGATACGTTTTGCGAGGAAGACACCAGCTTTTCGGTCACCAGATGCTTCGCAATTTCTGCAAAAAGTGTATGCGCGCTGGGACCCATGGACCTAGCGGTTCTACGCAAAACGCTACGAGTACAAACTATGTAGGTACATATATTGCAATTATATCATCATCATCGTCGTCATGTCAGCCGAAAGACACAAGTCCACTGCTGGACATAGGCCTCCCCCAGAACGACCCAAGAAGACCGATCCTTCGCCTTCCACATCCAGCGGTATCCCGCGACTCTAACGTACATAGTTAGTCGTCGTTTCACTTTGTGGGAGGCTTACCTACGCTGCGTCTTCCAGTTCGTAGTCGCCACTCCAGAACCTTTCCGCCCCACCGGCTATCGGTTCTGCGAGCAATGTGCTCCGCCCACTGCCACTGCGTATGGCGATCCGGAGGGCTATATCGGTAACTTTGGTTCTACTGCGGATACAATTATGTATATCGGGACAATCTTACACAAATCGACATATTTCTACGATAAACTCAGTAAGGCTTGTGTTGTAGGTACTAGACGACGATATATAAAATAACTAGATACATATAAATACTTAGAAAACACCCATGACCAGGAACAAATATCTGTGCTCATCACACAAATACATGCCCCGACTGAGAATCGACCCCAAGACCATCGGCCTCATAGGCAGGATCATTACCCACTAGGCCAGACCGGTCGTCAAATACACATATTACAATACGTTATATATTAATATTACAATACACACGTCATATTTAAACAGCCACACTATGTGGTTACATAACAACTACACTAGTTGTAAATCCTATACAATAAACTGAGATATAAGGCTGAGAAAAATATTATAAAACGTGAGCAACTCAAGCCTATCAGAGCAAACATTGTATTGCAAAATCAGAATCCCGACAAGAATGCCGTATCTTATTATCTTTATAAAAGATAACTACGAGTACAGTATAAATGTTAACCTACATAGTGGCAGTAAAAATATGTTTATTTTGCGAATTATGTATTTTGTGATGTCATTTCGTTTGAGGAAGTTGATGAAACAAGCCATCCGCATTTTAAGTATTTAGAAAAACGTTAACATTTTTTTTGTAATACTGTTTTCAAAACAATAGGTCCCGCCGAGTTTCTTGTCAAAATGCTTCTCGGGTCTGAGGTGTACGGTTAGTTGGTGTAGTTTTTGTTTTTCTCTTTTACCTTTTATAACTAAGTGTAAAATTGCCCTTGTACCTACTGAATAAACGTTTGAGTGTGAATAAAAATATGTTCGAGTTTGAGTATATACAATTTATTTCAATCTATATAATTGACTAGCTATATAATTGATTACATATAGGTATTTATAAAAAAAATATCCCTTATGATTAACAACGCAAATTTTGAGGTTCTAATGGTGAAGCAATTTTTGAAATCAGTTCAGTAGTTTCAGAGCCTATTCAACACACACGAACAAAAATATTTCCTCTCTATACTACTCGTATGTAGGTATAGGTGAAAAACTGAACTGAAGGACCATGTCTATGTAGTTGTGCAGATATGGAACTTATGTCAAAATTTGAATATAGAACGCCGACATGCGTGTACACACGTTACTACTACATAGTGTACTTAAATAATGTATCAAAATATTTAATAGATAATCTTGATTGTTTTTGAAACTGTTGATGTTTCAATGTTAG
Source organism: Grapholita molesta (assembly GCA_022674325.2). Lineage (NCBI taxonomy): Eukaryota > Metazoa > Arthropoda > Insecta > Lepidoptera > Tortricidae > Grapholita > Grapholita molesta. Next base: position 10,641,624 of record CP053142.2, on the reverse strand, counting down.
TTAACTTCTTAAATATCATCAAAAATATTTCTGTGGCTCTAGTGAAAAACGGCATAGGTTTCATACTAGTTGTTCGTTATTTGTACCCTTTTTCACTTATGGTCACAGGTTTCTTTTTAGATAAATAGTCTGCCCTGAATCGGCTTGAGCTGATAATTTAAACATAAGGTAAATAGGAAGATGAGCTTTTAAAAAAAAGAAATTTAAAGAAATGTACAGGTATTTTGGTACTGTCCTTATCTCCTCCTCGCCAAATCGCCTGCCTTGCTTGGCGACTATGGCAACACCCCCCAACTACTTTGAGTCACTGATATTCAAATATGGCAATAAATGTATATGTACAGTCAGCAGCAAAAGTTGCTAAGCGTTTGAAGTGTTCAAAATGACCTACACGCGCTCTTATTCTCTTGACAATAGAGACGTGTTGACCTCATTTTGAACACCTCAAATGCTTAGCTACTTCTGCTGCTGACTGTACATATAAATATATATTCGAAGCTGTCAACGTTCGTACCAATGCGAGGTTTTTATTATCTGCGGCAGACATTTTATAATCGGCATGAGCCGATTAAGTAACGGCAAGCAGTCGTGACCGGAGGGATTAAGTCTCCAATAAATAATGAATATTGTTACTGGCGTGTGCTGCTGTAATTAATGACGGAATTAATATTTATATTATTCTCGGCCCGCCTTTATCTCGAGTAAATAAAAAAGTATCTACAATAAATTAATTGATTTTGATTTTAGGGCTCTGCGGGCCTTATTACACTAGATTTTCATGCGATTTCTACGCAAAAGTCCTACGAGGCAAACTCGCAGAGTTTTCACCTCCTTACACAACTCATTGGCTAATCACTTATGACGCTTTTGTTTGTACCAGGGCTTTGTCACTAAACTGTTACCACAAAACCCCAGCGGATGGCTGTCCAGCGTCCCTTTAGTGAGGATATAGTGCGGTCGCCAACCCGCCTGCACACATAATGGCACTGACATCGCTGCCTGTTCCGATATATGTGGAACCCATATATCTAGCTGTGAACGTTCGTGGGGTTTTCTTATCGGCTCTAGTCGATTTGACTTCCAAAAATTCCTATGACAGTACCAACTGTTTATAGTTAGGATTTAGTTATAATATATTAATGATATCATAAGCAGGGAATTTTCAAGCGAGTCATGAATATTGGCAGAAGGATTGTCCTGTAGCGTGTACGACGGTAATGAGGCTATTATTATAATGAGGCTGTTTTTTGCTGAAGACTGATGTTAAAAAAAGTAATTAAATGTTTGCGGTCGTCTATAAATAGACATCGTGTTATGTATGGTAAAAATGTACTCTATTCTGTACTCTGAGGGTGACAAAAGGGTTACTAAAGAGCGTGTTTTACTGTCCGTCTCTCAGCGAGAGATCTCACAAACCAAAGGTCTAAGGCATGACCGGTCGACCGGTTTGACGACCGGTCTGACCTAGTGGATAGTGACCCTGCCTTTGAAGCCGATGGTCCTGGGTTCGAAGTCGGGGCATTCATTTGTGTGATAAGCACAGATATTTGTTCCTGAGTCATGGGTGTTTCTATGGATTCAAGTATTTATATGTATATAGAGGTATTTATTATATGTATCGTCGTCTAGTACCTACAACACAAGCCTTACTGAGCTTACCGTAGGACTAGGTTGATTTGTGTAAGATTGTCCGGAAATATTTATCCACTGCTGGACATAGGCCTCCATGAATATGACTTGTATCATCTTGGGGGAATTGACCGTAGTAGCTGTTGATTCGGCTATTCGGTTTCGATGGACACTACTGGGGAGGAGATGGGGTGGCGCTAGTTACCGGCACATTAGTTGAATAAAAACCAAAAACAAGTGGTCATAAATAAATAAATATTTCGGGACATTCTTACACAAATCGACCTAGTCCTACGGTAAGCTCAGTAAGGCTTGTGTTGTAGGTACTAGACGACGATATATATAATAGATAGATACTTAAAAATACTTAAATACATAGAAAACATCCATGACTCAGGAAAAAATATCTGTGCTCATCACACAAATAAATACCCTGACCTATTAAATTAATAATTATATAATTTACTAGTTTTCTGTAAGATGCGTGCGCGCTGACATGTCGGCTGTCAAGGCTGTCATGTAAAGCCTATTACATGTCATTTAATTGAGTCCTAATGATATATTTAAAAGGGACGTTACGTTTACTGACAAATACTAATAGACTTCGGGAAATAACAAGTACCTAAGATTCAATGGTAAGGAAAAAAAATGCACTTATGCATTGTAGTACCGGTATCGATGTGAAATATTGGAATTCGCCTCGAATGTTTTCAATACCAAAATTGTCAATTCTATACCGAAATAAAAACAAAAAATCCAGGTATGTCTCAAGTGATATATCTTGACGTAAAATATACCTTACACTAATCTCACTAACGGTTCAAAAATGTAAGATTTTTCAAGATGCAACACTCAATAAAGTCTTGGGTAAAGATATTGTTCAAGATATAAATCTGAACTCCAAAACGACTTTTTCTTCTTATTCAATCGCTAAAATAAGTTTTGCTATATATTTGATAAGAAAAGATTGTCCCTAATATTTAGATAGTTACACCATGTGAAATCAAAATGGTAATACGAGTACAAAATATTACATTTCGATATTAGTAAAATAAGTTTTTACACGTATATCGAACCAAATTTTTCATAACACGTGCCTTAAAAAGTGACATTTACGCACGCGAAGCGTGCGCAATTTGCACTTTTTACGCACTAGTTAGGAAAATATATTTTCTGGATCTATTCGTGATTACGATCAACTTTTTCTATGGGGTCACAGAATGAGTTAAAAAAAGAGACCTTCCCATACTAGCTAGCTAGCTGTAGTTGTTAGTATGGGCAGGTCATTTATTTAAACTCATTTTTCAGTTATGGCTCCATAGCAAAAGTTGATCGTAATCATGAATAGATTCAGAAAATACAACTTTGTATCACCATTTTGATTACCAAGTATGTCAATATTGTTTCATTTTTTTTTGGTGATCAGTTTTAAGACTACCAGAGTAGCATTTGTTTTTAAATCCGACTGACCCACGACCGGCTGGGCTGCGCGGCGACCGCCGACTGTCACTATCAGTGGTGATAAACCTTCTCAGTACCGCGGCGCGGCCCGTCGCAGCCTGACGTTTGCCCCACACCATAGCGCGTTAACCGCAAATACTTTGAACATACGCATAGTACACGAGTAGAACTAAAAGTTTGAGTGAATGTAAGTGATTGATGCCGGTGACGTTTTTCAGTGTTGTGATTTGTTTGGTTTTGATGTTTTAAAGGTTTGGTTATTCATTTAAATTAGATGTATAACGTGATTGATGCAATTCGGATTTTTTAGACAGGAATTTGGAGAAAACTAAATACGTTAACTTAAAAAAATGGTAATAGTAAAAATAGCGGTTAATTCCGTTAATCATTCATTTATATTTACCCGAACCTTAACCTAAACATTTAATAATAACAACATTCATTATTTCACATAAGGTTTCTAATGATTTAGGTATATTTCATTAACTGATTCCATACAGAGTAGGCGTGAGTTTTGTACTCATTTATATAGACATACGGCGCCAAGTCTTGTGAATCGACATGTACTTAAAATGTATATTATGTGTCATTCATTGATTTCATTCAATGATAATTCGATATATATGTTTATATAGGTTTTTTGCGATGATGCTTTAATCAAGTGCGGTACCGGTATTACCGGTGTACATAGTAACGGGTAATGCTGTTTGAACTTTCATTTGCAAATGAAATATATTTGACGAACGGTCTGGCCTAGTGGGTAGTGACCTTGCCTATGAAGCCGATGATACTGGGTTCAAATCCCAGTAAGGGCATTTATTTGTGTGATGAGCAAGTGATATTTGTTCCTGAGTTATGGGTTATGGGTGTTTCATATTAGTATTTAAGTACATATTTGTATATTATATATATCGTTGGCTGAGTACCCACAACACAAGCCTTCTTGAGCTTACCGTGGGGTTCAGTCAATTTGTGTCAGAATGTCCAGTAATATTTATTTATTTATAGATACATTTAACGTGATTAAAAACATGTATACAAGACTGCACCATAGTTACATATTTTTAGCATAATAAAGTCACAGTTTCAGGCGTGATTGTACTTCTGTGACTGTATTTATTTATTTAAACTTTATTGCAAAAACAAATACAATCGGACTTAATGCCAGAGGCATACTCTACTAATAAAGACAAAGCAGATAAGCATTAAAATCATGGCATAAAATAAATTAAATAATATCTCAAAATATCTACAGAAAAAAACAATTAGTGGTCCCGCGACATACGATAATATTCGAACCCGAGACCTCAAGCTTCGTAAGCCGTGCTTGCGAAACTGAGTAGCACGGACTAGAGAACCAGTTACTTAGAGCTATCGGTTCTGAAAATATAAATAAAAAAGTTGTGGAATTGTTTTTTCTCCGTCTCTCTTTAACTTGTCTCAGGGTAAAAGATTTTAGAAAATAAAATTATGTTATCTGATCCTTCTTATCAGTAACCTTAGTGATATTTAAAAACTAAATACTTTATTTGACTGACGAGATAAGTACGTTACCTACAAGATAAAAAATCATACAAAATTATTATGTTAGTAACTTTTCAAAACAATTCATGTTACACATTCTATGTTATCAATTTATAACTTGTTTAGTTGTGTAATAACTTAAGAAATCAAAGCTATTCAAAATATTTAATCCATACAAATATTATAAATGCGAAAGTAGCTCTGTCTGTTACCTGTTTAAGCTTAAACCGCTGAACCAAGGGATGAAATTTGGTATAGAGAGAGTTTGAGCTACAAGAAAGAACATAGGATAGTTTTTATCCCGCAACCATACTTTAAATACAGGCATGGTTGGTCAAGGAAGGCGCGAGGAAAACCTAGTAATCCATTAAATCAAAATAAAATTAGGTCAATATGAAAAAGGTACTTATCAATTGAAGTGCGTGACTTTGGGTATTACAAGTGCACCCGATTGAATTTAATTACGTAATACACAAATGATACATGTACATAAGTGTATGCGTTGGAGTATTAAATAATATATTATTCGTTGGTTATAAATCAATACAATAGAAAATTCGTGAGGAAAAGCTAGTAAAAAATAATTTGATTTGTTTTTAGTTGCTCAAATAACATATTAAAACTGTGTTCAGTTTTCTACAATATTTTGATGGTGTGTTACTAACTCTCACAAAAACTAATACAGCACCAAAATAATTGACTTTCCGCGTTCAAAGATCGTTTGAATGTCATACAAAATAGCCAATTGTATAAAAACTTGATTTTTTACAACAGACTTGATTGTGGGTTATTTAATGAATGAGTACACACCAATTATTTTTTAAGATACAGCCGTACCAACAGAATGTTAATATTATGATACCATTAGCGTCAAATAATAGCACAAAGAACGGCGTAGGCAGACCTCCCACAAGGTGAACCGACTGCGATGCGGGTGGCGCAAAACCGGTCGCTTTGGGGCAGCATGTCCAGCAGTGGAAGTCCTTAGGCTGATATGATGTGATAGATTTGAACGAAAGTAAATGCCTCGTCCCCCAAAGTATAGATATGATTTTTTTTAATGCATCATAAAATCATGGTTCAAATAAATATTTTCTTTTGACATGTCGAGTTGACACTTATTACGAACAAATTTTTTTTTACTGTATTATAATGTGTTACAAATGTATGTAGTGTATAAGTCATAATGTTAAATTTTAAACTAAATTATTATCATTAATAAAGATTTATTTCTTAAACATTTAAAAAAATGCCATACAAAAAGCTTAAAAAATATAAGTATCTAAATATTAGAGGGCATTCTTAAATACACAAATTACCTGAGCCCCACGGTAAGCTCAAGAAGACTTGTATGGTGGGTACAAGTCTTCTTGAGCTAGCCAACGATAAACATAATATACAAATGTCCAAAGATTATAAAGCTAAAAATATTTATTTTTTGTAAACAGAATAACAAAAAGGAAACAATGACATTACATAAAACTAAGTAATAAATAAAACAATAAATAAATAGAAAACACCGGAAAAAAATATCTTTGATCATCACACAAAAAATATATTTACTGGAATTCGAACCCAGGACCGTTGGCTTCATAGGCAGGGTCACTACATACTAAGCCAAACCTGTCGTCCGGTAATTGCCATCATTTATAATCTATCTCTAAATCTTGCATCATTGTTTGTACTATGCAATGCAGTTGTAATAAAGTTTACGCTACCTATCGATAGATGTCGTGCGTCATCGCTCATGATTGGCTGGCTACTCGCAACGCTGATTGGCTAAATGACTTTGAGTTGGTTACGTCATAATTTACTACACTTTACAAACGTGTTCATTCATTTATATCAAGGTTCATAGAAATAATGGATTGATGATGTCAATTCAAAGTCGCGTTCTTGCAATATTTCGGTGATTTTTCTGTTTTTGTACTTTGTAGGGCAGCGCCATCTATGGAATAATATTGAGTTATTTTGGCAGGGAGCTAAAGTAGAACTGAGACCTACTGCTGTTAAACGTTTTAGATGGCGCTAGTGCCTTTGTCAAAATGAGGGGAACGCAATTTTGTTAATTGTGTATTATTTCTATGACCCTTGAATCCCTTGATAAAACGATTACACAAACACAAACAAAACGGCCGTACAGTCGCCATCAGATATATCGGTGCTGTAGAGGTAGTCATAAATATCGGAACATGCACTTATCGCCTTGTCAATAAAGAAATTTTTCCGATATTTGTGACCACCTCCACAGCTCCGATATATCTGATGGCGACTGATGTACTTGTGGCTTCAATAAGAAATTTACAAAGTCTGCATGAACAAGCAATATTTTATGTTACACGTCACAATGCTATTACCATCTTTTTCTACAAGCTGATTGATAAAAGTGCCTGCTTTCAAATGACTTCAACGTTACTACGTGGCTTTTAGAAGCATTTTGTTGAAAGAGAGACACAAATCGCTAGTAAAGAATCTTAATAAGGTATAGAAGACGCATTATCTAGGGGGTTTAATCTTTTTGAACAATTTTTACTGCTTATCTGACAGTATGATTGGACATTTGATACGACACGACCATTTATTTAAAACCATCTTGGAGGGAAGGATAGAAAGCAAGAGAGGGAGAGGAAAACCCAGACGCAGCTACATGGATCAATTGAAGTAAAAGGTTGGGGTCGTTTAGTATCAAGAAGTCAAGGAGCTGGCGCAAGATAGGAAAAGCTGGAAGTACTCCACCAACAAGAGTCTAACTCTTAAGTTTATGATGATGATGATAATCTGACAGTAGTTTAAGGACATACCTGGGTGCAAATTCATAGATAATATCACATTTTTTTTACTGTTTTTATTGTAAACAATAGGTATATTTACTTACGTTTACTTTGCGTATGTATTATACAATAATAACATAATCACAAATTATGGTCGTGTCACGATTATTAAAAAGCCATCAAGCGTAATAGCAATTTTTATGAGCGACTTATTTTTATAAGTTGGCTAAGATAATACAACTTTTTAGGGCTATCGTTTTTTATACAGCCTTGTCATAACTAAGGTTATTTCATTTATTTACTGAGAATTAAAATTTTCTGCGTAGTTTTCCCAATTTGGTAATTCTGCAACTTCAATAACTCCATTACTATCATTTGCATGTTTTTCCCGGAACAATGGTGTTCCGGACATTTGGGAGTCATATGTGGAGCCGGATCGAGCCAACACGCAGAGGCCCTTTCGACAGTTTAATGATATGTAAGGGGTACACTAAGCGGATGTTGACCCTGTCCGTGTCATGGGACACGCAGAGTCAGCACCCGCCATAGTGCAAGGACTATTTAGTTATAATGGATTCTAAAATGTACTAGGCTACTGGGTGGAAAAGATGGACTAGCTACTGGGTTATTGGATAAAACAAACCGGACGCCTGCCTAATAAAATGGTATACAATTTTATTTTCGGATTACTATCATTATTACTACTATCCTTTTATATTCAGCTATTAAATCTCAAGAACAATATGAGTTATGTTATTTAGAAAAACTGGTTCTGGGTCATGACCCAAAAATCAGGCTGTATATCAAAAACAATTGTATTATCTACTATTGTTTTGACTTGTTAGTCAAAAAATTTACTTCTCTTTTTAGTTTCCTTTGACAAGATAAGCAACAACCTAACTTGTTAAAGGCAAAAGTTATTTAGATCACATTATTTACACATGAAGGCTGGTTTTAGATTTCTAGAAAGCTGTTGAAAAGAGACGTCCGCTAAACCCAACATTGAGGTCGAATACATTTGAAAAAGTCAACTACGTAAACTGTTACCAAGATCCTGAACCAAATTAGCCATCGTAACCCAACTGATTAGAGGTTATTTTGGCATGGCCAGCGATCTGTGTAATTTTGTCCAGCATGTTAACTAATTACCGACATACCTACACTTTTGTGCACAAATCACACCAATTTCGGGACAATTGGTTATTCGAGGCCGGCTGTGATGTAACCCCGTTGGACAGTTACTGCGGTAGCGCCCTTGAACCGGTTTCGATGCTAAATTTAACGCTTTTTTTAAATATTAGCAACGATTATCCATCATCAGCTGTAAGTACTTTAAAAAAAATAAGTTGGTTACCAAATAAATTAGTTACCTAGATTAGTACTGGACTTAGTTCAATGAAAAGGATTCATTTCACAAAATTCTGTCAAAGTAATTGGAATCAATTACTAATCCTTGCTGGCACCTAGGCCTAGGCTTTGTCAGCTTCATACTGAGCTGTGACCCTTATGTGGCAAACATTTAAATGTAATTGTTTGTATATGTAACTTGTGTAATAAATAAATGTTTATTCTTTCTTTCAGTTATTTATTTTGCTTGAGGATGGATCCTTTTTCCTAAACAGTAGCTTAACATAACATTTTTATTACCAACTCTCATGTATACAGTAAAACTAACAGTACAGATTATACCTCATAAATTTAAAAAAACGTCTTGATTTTTTTGAAACCACAGTATAGCGTTCGACATGATTATTCTTCTAGAATGTTTTGATTAAAAATACGAATTTCGTCGATTATTCGGTAAAATATAAAATATTAATCCCTCTAAATAAAATTAAAGGTTTTTAACATAATGTGGACAGAAGAAAAAAACAACAATCACAAATAAAACTTGGAACTAGTACGGGTTCCACAGGGTCCTGTATTAGGCTCTAAGTTGTACATCATAAAATGTTTTTAAATGGCGTTCACTATCTAGCAGCAAAAACAATGCTATTTCAAGGCAAGAACCAACTCTAGATAATCTGGGTTAACCAAACTGATTCCGCCAATCAATCATCCTTATCGTATAGGACGTAGTGTAGTACGATGGAAATCTTGAGATAGTATGACTCAAAACCTTACACGAGTTAAAGATACTTATAAATACAAATTCAGGAAAATGTAAGTGAGAACTGTTTAGTCTCTGTTACTCTATTCTATTTTTTATTTCGCTCTTGGCTTTTCTATAGTTACTATTACTTTAGAAGTAATTAGTTTCTTTATATATCCTATACCTATACATAATCAGTTCTGTATTATAATCAGAATTTCTGTATTGTAGGGTAAGGTCCTAAGTCCATCTTGAGTTTGTCCTGACTCTTGACTCCTAAAATAATTTCTAGTACTCGACATGCTAATGCTCAATATTGGACACTTAACTGTCTTCTTCATTGCTTAAGTTTAATGACATGCACTGGGACAGTGTCGACCACCCGAACCTGCCAATTCAGCCACGGGCGTCCTCTGCAGGTCATATTGGCTTCAATATGGTCAATTAGCCATAGGTAACGATCTTGAAACATACAGGCGGGTTGGCATTAGCACTAGCGTTTTAAAGAGACGCCCATCCCGATCCGGGTATGTCCTTAAACTACGTCCAACAATGAGAGGTAGGGCGCAGCGAAATACCAACACGCTTGAGTCTGGAGAAGCCCAACTGGGGAAGTACCTCCTCACCTCCTCCTTCCAGAAGACATAAAAGCACTGCTATCTTATTGGTGTTGTGTTCCTGATGCTGAGTAAGGTTCCCAGAGCTCCTACCCCCCTTAAAGGCCGGCAACGTGGTCGTGACTCCCCTGGTGTTGCGGGTGCCCATGGGTGACGGTAATTGCTTACCATCAGGCAACCCTGTCTGGTCGTTTCAAATCTTCCGGTGAATTCTGTTCGCAGTTTAGGGACAATACCTAGGTCCAGAAAAAGGAAAATTCCATGGCTCTCAAATCTTAATAATCCGGTATTTTTCGCTTACTACCAATAATCCAATATCGTTAAGGTTATCGCTATCCACGTTCTGTGAAGATTGCCCGTCGGAATATCCACGAATCGTGAATCTTGGAGTTATCTACATGTAATCGGGGTTTTTTTATATTCATATCGATATCACCGCTACAAGTAAGACGGAGTCGCGGACAGAAGTTAGTAGTTTAATAAATGTGCCAGTTTTTTTACCGAACAATAATCCTAAAAACCGGCTAAAAGCATGTCAGGGTGCTCAGTATCTACTTCTATTAGTAATTCAAAAACTGTTCAACCGATCAAATTTAAAATAATTTTCCTTGAAAATCTTTATTAAGCTGCACTTACAGTCGCCATCAGATATATCGGAGCTGTGGAGGTGGTCACAAATATCGAAACGACGCCTCTATTATCAAGGCGATAAAGTGCATGCTCCGATATTTTGAATACCTTGGCTCCTATATGGCGACTGTACATGATTTCCAAGGTTTATTCACTTAGATCGTAGACAGAGAGGATCACTCTATCGTTTCCTTAACCACAACTATTTCCCCCAAAAAAGTTACGTATAGTTTTGCTTTTGATGTTATTGACTAGGCAAAATATACAGAACGAATTATTCTGTGCAGCTTATTATAATCTAATGGACTGGTTCGCTTCAAGCAGTAGAATAAAAAATAGATAAAACGTACTTCGTTATCAACATCAACAGGTATCGTGTCACAATTGAGTAATATCGTTATGACTTCTTCTCTTTAATCTTACTATCATCTTTAAAATCTTAAACATATATCTAGATATTCTAGAATACCAAGATTTAAGTATGTTTTTGACTAGGTCATGGAGTAACAATGTATGCAAAGTCGCGTTCCGCCGACATGCTGGCTATTTCTCTCTTTTCAGCACTATGTGACGAAGCGCCTATCTATGAATACATTTTGAGTTATTTTGATAGTGAGACATCTCCATAGAACTAGTAGGTAGTAACAGCAGTAGGTATCAGTTACATACGAGTTCAATGAAAGTCTTCAATTTTTATCATCAATTCTTTTTTCATCAGTCTTCAAATTTTTATCATCAAAATTTCTATCAAAGTCTTCTGTCAAAATAACTCAACACTACTCCATAAATGGCGCTACGCCACGTTGTACATTGAAATGCTATAAAATACTTACTCTAAAACATTGCTAATGTAATACACATTATTAGTAGACTAGCATCTACCATTCAAAATTGTTATTTAAAAGTCCATCCAATCAGTTAAAGAAAGCACTCAAAATTTGTACTTAATTTGCACTCTTGTGGATTAAATACAGTAGAGCTAATGAGGTGATAAATAAGTTGCTTGTAGTAATAAATTAGCAACTAAATAAAAACTTTACAAAGATAGCAGAAATATTTTAAACTTCTGGTCTAAAGATTAGGCGGCGCTAAGCTTGGTTTATCCACGCGATAAGTGCAAATCTGTCGAGCGATAACATTTCAGTGATTGTGGGTTCTGTTGATAACTGAGCAGCCTTGAGCCTTCAATAGCGTGAGATATCTTTATTTTACACATGTCTTAGGTTATTTTATATTATTATCTAAAAATAAAATACAAAACAACATTTATTTATTTATGTATTCTTTATTTATCTTAGGTTTTATCTTATTTCTTAGGTTAGTTTTTACCGACCACTTGGCATTTTCTTGGTTTCTTAGTAGCGTGAACGCTGCGTCTCCGCGGCGTGTGCCGGCGCAACAGGGTAGAGCACTGGCTGCCGGTGGTTAGCGCCACTGTTAGAGCCACTGGACGTCCAGGCGAGGGGAGCGGTTTCATCCTTACGTTGTGAATATTCCTTTAATTCGCACGAAGCTATTCTCTTCTACCTCCCTAATGCGGACGGCTAAGGAATGGAATTCGCTCCCTTCGTCTGTGTTCCCGGAAAGATATAATTTGGGTCTTGTCAAGGCAAGAGTGAATAGGCTGTTACTGAACCAGCGTGCTACACCCACGGCCTCATCGACACTTACCATCAGGTTCCTCTGCACACTCGCACAATAGTGCATTCGTTCCGTCGCTTCTACTAAGACCTACTGAACTAAAAGACCGAAGACCGATTTAACCTAAAGAAAGGAACTAGTTCGTTTCGGTTCGAGTTCAGAATTTATTTCTTTATACTTCACAGCTAGACCGACATACGCTTAGGTAGGCTTAGGTAGGAGTAGATACTCGTCACCTACCTCGTACCTATCAGCTACGGATGTCCACTTCTGGACGTAGCTAGGCCTCCTCCATAGAGCTCAAGCGTTTGCTCGCCACGATTAATGTCATAATCGCCACGCTTGCTAGGCGGGTTGGCGATCGCACAATGTCACAATATCATGTCCGGCAGTGACATGATATTGTGACATTTCAGTTTGTAAATAACAAATTAATAAGTCACGTCATTTAATTGCAAGTTTCATATTGGCAATTCTCATTATTTTATTACTGAAACGTGATCAAGGCTCAATTACAAGTTTTACAACTAATTCCGACTTAATGCCTTCTGAAATATCATATTTGAGAGCCTGCGCCCATTGCCATTGTATGCGCGGACGCAGGTGAGGCGATTTCTTTAGTCACCAGTTGTCTCTTTTTAACTCCTTTCAAAGATAAAGCTCGAATGAGATGAGTAAATCTGAAGCAATAGTATAGAGATAAAAAAAAACAGATGTTCCTTTTCGTTATGGCAACGAATGTCAAGAAACTCTTCTAACCATTCCTCTGACCTGAGAATATTATATCAGCATGAAAGTCAGCGAAACTTGCACTACACTTAGCAAGATGACATTCAAGAAAAAAGTTAATAATATACTTTTATTTTATACAAGACTGACCAGCGTTTGTCGACGAGGTCGAGAGTGTAGCACGCTGGTTCAGTAACAGCCTATTCACTCTTGCCTTGAAAAACCCTAATTATATTTTCCGGGAATACAGACGAAGGGAGCGAATTCGATTCCTAGCAGCCCGCATTAGGAAGGTAGAAGCGAATCGCTTAGTGCGAATGAAATATTCACAACGTAATGCTGCCGCCACACATTCGCGCGAGTAGCGAGGCGAATGGCGAGGCGAAACGTGAGCACGCATGTGTACGCGGACGTCTCGCTACTCCTCTCGTCCCTCGCATCGCGTTTTTGTATAGGCAAAGTCTCGTCGAACGCTGCGACGAATAGCGAGGCGAGTGACGAGCCAGCATGTCTAAATGCGGAGTAAGGATGAAACCGCTTCCATACTTAATTGTGATAAGGTATACGCGCTAACTAAACACGTTATAATCGACATAATTATATGTCCTTCATAAAACGCAACATCATACATCTATTATGAGTCTCCTTAAACTTCTCTATCTTATGGAGTAAATAAATAGGCAATAAATCTCTGTGACTACTAACGCTGGAACAATAAGCACTAGGTCAAGTGACATTTGCGTGCCGCCATGTTATCTGACAGCTGTCACTGATATCGTGTGTGTAATGATGGCGCCGCGACGGTATTTTCTTAACTTATTCTGCTTAACGTCGGAAATAGTGCAATACCGCGTAATCAACAAATCGTCAGTACTTAAAAAAAAAACTTGTGAGGTCAATGTGGGTAAGACCGGCATACTTTATTTTTAAGGGAAGTCCGTCATATGACACTGTATTGTATTGTATTGTAATACGGGCGGGTTTCGGCGACTGGGCGCCTATTTTGCGTGATGGGAGGCCGGTTAGTTCAGCCAGCCCAACTCCTCGAGGAATCCAACCAGACCTTTAACGTCTCGTAGTACGTCGGGGAGGTTACTCGGGGTACCGAGATATTTTGCCCTGTGTGTAGCCACTTCGCTGCACTCCAGCACCATGTGAGCGGCCGTCTCTTCTGTCTCCAAGCATCCTCGGCATAGGGGACTGTCTGTAACACCTAAGTTGAATAGATGCTTGTAAATGGTCCATGACCTGTTATGACACTAGTCACCATTCTTAACTTGGTTTTGTTGAGATAGAGAAGTGTTCTGGTGAGCATGCCGTTGACGCTAGGCAAGGCTTGTTTTGCTGCATATGACACTAAATACCGATGAGATAATGTAGGAAATTGGTTGGTAGACGGTCTTTCCTGATAGACGGTCTTATCCACATTGACCTTAGCTCATAATGACATTAAAAACAAAATGACGTAACTATATATGGGATGAGTACAGAGTTACAGATACTCTAATTTGCAAATTAGAGTATCTGTGTCAAATACGAGATGTTTTCAAAGTGACTAGTATATTGATTTATTACGATTATTGTATTTGGGGATTTAGCATACTCACCACGCTTAGCGGGCGGGTTGGTGACCGCAGTATATTCCACCGACCTAAAGGACGCATCCGTCGGTTTCTTCCATTTATCGCTTCTTACGACACCCGCGGGAGATGGTGTAGTTTGCAACTAAACCGACCTAATTACGACCATACACGAACCAATTCCCCACTTAAAATTCTTAACTAATTCAGTTTCAAACTCATTCTCAACACCGCTCCATTGTCACATATATTAACTAAACTATAGCCACAAAAGCGTTGTGATAAATCTTTGCCTGAACAATGGCGTACAGAAAAACATGGACGAAGATAATGAAGCAAACAATGTTTCTAATGATCGCAGTATAAGGTAATATTCATAATGCTCGGAGACAACGAGGGACATTGTAGACGTATGAGGATGTGAGACAATGTGGACATTGAAGGAGGTAAATGGCTGTTTGGTTGAAGATTCCACGGAATTGATTTAAGATTTGAAGTGTGAATATTTCTGATTCTGATTCTGATTCTGTTGCTGAGCGGAATTTAGTGACGCATCGGTACAGATATAGTCAGAAATTATTTCGGGAGGATTCGGATCTTTATTGGAATACGATGAAACCCGAAAAATAAGTGTTCATCTTCATATC
The DNA here is from genome assembly GCA_022674325.2 of Grapholita molesta. Lineage (NCBI taxonomy): Eukaryota > Metazoa > Arthropoda > Insecta > Lepidoptera > Tortricidae > Grapholita > Grapholita molesta. The sequence goes on along the minus strand of CP053142.2, from coordinate 10,626,303 downwards.
CATCAATATAAATAAATAAATAATTAATATTACAGGACATTCTTACACAAATTGAGTGAGCCCTACGGTAAGCTCAAGAAGGCTTGTGTTGTGGGTACTCAACGATAAATACAATAAACAAATACTTAAAAACATATATTAAACACCCATGACTGAGGGACAAATATCCGTGCTCATCACACAAATAAATGCCTTTACTGGGATTTGAACCCAAGACCATCGGCTTCATAGGCAGGGTCACTAGGACAAACCTGTCGTCAATATGGAACTTAATACTATATTAATAGAAATAAAAATGTCACTAATTTAATACAATCATTAATTGACAATTCGGGTGCCGTCGTAATTCCATCGAGATACGAGTTTCCCCGATGGAAAATAGTTTTCCATTACATCTATATCGCGTTGTATACCTAAATGACCTTACAGCCTTGGCCAAAAGTTTTAAGCACACCCTTTTTTCTTCTCTCCAACTCTAAAACGTCTCTTTGTAAATGCTGTTAAACATTTTCTGATATTTAAAACCTTATATATATACACAACAAGAGAACATTAGTTAGTAATGCTTAAAAGTACGTACGTAAGCGCCAAAAATTCGAATCTACGGAGTGACTTATTGCAAATTTTCTATGCAATCACCAGTCACAGTTTGACATATATTTTTACGACTGCGAGTTATAATTGTTATTATCTTATGATGGTTTAAATTTAGTGACCGCTGATTGCTCGTCGTATGTACATAGCCACGCTTGGTTCTCGGAATAAGCTATGACAAATTTTAGGCTGCACTTGTCCACAATTAGCAGATGATTGAGAATATTGCGAAAATAGACTGGCATTTGAAAAAATGTATTAAGTACATGGAATTTATTTATTTACAATATGGTTATGAATCCGATAGTCCTGGGTACAAATCCCAATAAGGGCATTTATTTTGTGATGAGCACAGATATTTGTTTCTGGAGTCATAGGTCTTCATATTTATTGTATTATATATATCGTTGGCTGAGTACCCACAATACAAGCCTTCTTGAGCTTACTATGGAACTCAATTTGTGTGAGAATGTTCTGTATTTTTTTTTATGTAACTTGTAAGTGTAACAAGGAACTTTTGATGACGAGATATGATTTTTGCGGAGCTTTATCACTAGATACCGTATCAAGAAGGCAGGTTGCTCACGAAACCAGATAGCGGAATATATCGCTTTGATTGATTTGAAAGATTAACGTAAATTTCTAACTACGCATTTTCTTATTGCGGTTATCATAATTAATGATGACGATTCATAATTAAAAGGCTCGCCTAATGTACTTCTACAATCCTAAAAAATAATCACGCTTGGCAGGCGGGTTAGGATAGCAGTATGTTCCAAGTACAAGTACTACCAATGACTTCGAGAGACGCTGCTGCCTGAAATCCGGTGGTTCTGGACACAGTTTAAGGATATACCGATATATGTCGATGTTCTCATCATTTCAGCCATAAGATGTCCACTGTTGAACATATGCCTTTTAGCATTTTATTTATTGTATCCATACTTCCATACTAATATTATAAATGCAAAAGGAACTCTGCCTGTTACCCCTTCACGCTGAAACCGGTAAACTTTGAGTTACGAGGAAGGACATAGGATAATTTTATCCCGCAACCATAGTTTAAAGACGGGCATGGTTGACCGAGGAAGTCGGGAGGAAAAGATAGTAAATGGATTACTATTATAATATCGTCAGGTAATTATGAGAAAGGCTCTTATCAATTGAAGTGCATGCCTTTGGGTATTACAAGTGCACCCGATTGAATTTAATAGACGTGATACATAAATTATACATGTACATAAGTTTACGTTGGAGTATTAAATAATATATTATTCGTTGGTTATAAATAAATACAATAGAAAATTCATTTGACTGACAAAATCCCATCATTGTAAAGGTAAAATAAGCTATTTTTATAGTTACATGTATGTTATGTAAGTAACACGACTCATTAGCACTGTTACACAAAGTGTAACGCAAACATGGATTACTTTGATGTCTCGGACAGACCTACCTGATTTGGACTAGAAGGACTTTTCATGGCGACCTGATTCAGGGCTATGGTGGGAGTGTCATTGCGCGATCACATCAGAAATGATGTCATTCTCAGCAGAACTAATGCCGATATAGCTATTACTTAAAGCGGGATAGTTACAATGTAAATTAGTTTGAAGATTAGTTATTGAACATGGCGCTTGCAACAGTGCCGAAATATTTGAAACTTATTCAAACTAAACTAACTATCCCGCTTTAAGTAATAGTTGTAATGTGAATGACCATGGTTAGCTTAAAATCGTATATTAGCCCTCCGAATCTCTAAACTTAAGTGCTGGGGACATTGCACGTATACCTGATGGGCGTTGATCAGCGGTTTATTCGGGCATGGAGCTACTACAAATAAACTGAACAAATTGGAAATGGTAATTTTCGAAACCTCCACTATCTGACCTCAACCCTCAGGGAACACTAGGTACTTGCGGTATTCTTACAATATTCTGCAGATAACGCAAATTTGAAACGTAACTATCGAATTATTTTGTTGGTATACCTTCTGGTAGACGCAGCGTAGGTAGGCCTCCCACAAGGTGGACCGACAACCTAGTTAGAGTCGCGGGATACCGCTGGATGTAGAAGGCGTAGGATGGGTCATGATGACGATGATGATGATGATACCTTCTGGTTGGAAGCCACATGCAACTTGCTATAGATGAAAAACTTAACTAAAGCATCTGGCCTGTGTAGTAGTAACGTGTCTGTACACGCATGTCGGCGTTCTATATTCTTGACGTAAGTTCCATATCAATTCTCTGCACAACTACATAGACATGGTCCTTCAGTTTTCCACCTATACCAACATTTGTTTTATTGGCTACGTCCCAGATTCATCCTTGAGAAGTCGCACATCGTGTCTAACAAGTATATCGAGACCAACTAATCTATTTCCTTATTTTGTTGACTCCATCATTTATCACATTGAAATCGAAATGCGCAACGTCTGATGTTTCTCCACTTACGTGCTTAACTTCGGCCTTGGGAATTACTTTTCTGACTTCCTTTTTAGTGTAAGTAAATATAACATCAGTTTACGCAATATCTTATTGTTGGATTAAGGTTTTACGTTTCGTATTCTACGTTGATGCTTATTCAATGACATGCCAATGATATTTCTGAAGAAAAAACTCATTGAGTACTAAAGTTAGATATATTATTCTCATCATTTTTAAAATTTTCTTCACTTGACTTTTAAAATTATCTCGAGGACGAGAGAAAGATAAATAGAATAAAAATTGAATTGAACTAATACCTCAATTAACAATCTTCTTCATAAAACTGATCCGTATATAATTCGCATCTCTCTCTAATAAAAACAAATGATAACTAAGCAAAACGGGACAAAATATTTTTGATCTGTTGTTGATGAGGGCTTACATAAAACGGTATAACATACCAAAGACCACGTTAGTAAAATATTTGCTTTAAATGATTGTACACATACCATAGATATGACGAGTTTATACCTTGGTGTATTTGACATATTAAAATGTAAATAGCACAACAATGAACACTAAACAGTATTATTAAGAATTACAAAAATCAAAACGAATTACGTAGGATCTATAGACATGAAATTCCAATGAAGTATTTCTTAAAAGAGTCATTAATAAAACTATATTATACTTACATTTTGTACTTTATTGAAGCGTACATGTTACATTTAATGACGAATTACTACTCGTCAAACACAATTATCTCAAAAGTCAAGAACATATATATGACGTACATAATTTAAAATGACACAATACAAGAAAAACTTTTAAAGGTAAAGCTGACGTTACCTAAATATTTGAAATTGTGTTGATAGTGTTATCATGTCATCGGGGCCGCCATGTATCATCATTCATCATCCGAGCTCTCGACGTGATTGTTAGACGTTTGGGATTTTGATAACATTTGTTACTACCTCATCTTCAAATACTTCTTATGTAACCTAATTTTTACTATTGCCTTTATTTAACTTAGACGCGTCAGAAATCAGTTCATAATCACGTGTAAAATCAATTACTGTTATCTCCTAATTACGAGCTTAAACGTCACCAATGCATCAATCACCGTATCGTAATCTTCTATTATGTCTTGAAATTACTTAATAACTCTATTATCAATTTTGTTTCTTAGTCTGTCATCGGTGTGTGTCGTCAACAGTATTAACCCAGTGATTAAGTGACCAGTATTACCTGCAGTGTGGACAATGCGTGCGCGAAGACTGTGAGTGAGTGAAGATGGTAGTGAGGTAGCAGGACGCCCTCTGGCGGAGTGGATCTCGTCGGAAACATTCCACTATTAAAAATAGTTACCCAGGGCCCGGAGCAGCGCAGAGACCTGTGCAAAATGACCAAGGGCCCTAGGAAAGTTAAGCTAGTCATTGTAGTCAACAATAAGAAAGAGTGAGTATATAATATTGTTTTATCACACGAGCATAATGGACGTCGCGAAAAGGATTCATAACATTAAATTATGTCAATGGAATTTGGACTGTCTGTCAAAATCTTAAGTAATCCAATGAAATGTTTGAGGATGAATCCTTTTCGTGCGCTACTGTTCATTGAATAAGGTAATTAAGATAAAAAAATAAATGCTGAAAAGATTTTGAAATGAGATTTATTATGTTTGATTACCTTATTCAGTGATACATATGTTTGCTTTTTTTTCATTTCTTAAGATAACAGGGATCTTAATAATAATAAGTATTGCGCGCAATGAAATCAAAACCAACTATATTTTGCTTGGTTGGATGTTTAAATGATTTCACCTTTTGGCAGCGACTTCGTTTACTTAGCTAGGTGTTACAACTTTTGACCATTCGTCTCTTTAGGGGTTGAATTGAAGAATGATTTTTGCCATATTATAAATACTTACAAACCTAAAAGGTTCTACCTTGAGTATTAGCGGCGCAATCGAATTGGGAGCCGATTTTTGAATGAAGTCATTTTAAACGCTGTCAGAATTGAAGAAATTGTATTTTAGAAACATGAATAATAGAAGTTAGTCATCGTGAAACTAAATATTTTGTGCAAAAACAATGGGGTGATTCTTTCGTGTGTGATTATTTTCGTCCTCAAACTTTTTTGAATTCGAATGCGCGACTCTCAAAAATCGGCCTCGTACAGTCAAGTACAAAAATATGTACCGAAAGAATCCTTTCAGAAATACGTCCTACTACCTTATTTACTGTACAATAGAGATGCTCGTTACATATTTTTGAGACTTTGGCTGTGAACGAATTTTTACACTTGACTGTACCTGCTTGCTGCGTTTTTAATACCATAAAAGCAGCATGTAATAGTGACTCGGGATCTTAACCCTAGCAATTATCATGAAAACGTTATTTTATCCACATTTACAAAAGGTATATCTCTAATCTTAATCCATCTGAGAGTAAGCTTAATTTAATTGTTTGAAAACAATACATTTTATCACAAGTCACGGCTGACAAAGCATATGATTAAGTGTCATAATAGTTTCTCATCGTACGCTTACTTTGTACAGTAAGCTTCGTAAGTATTTACGTATATATTGAAATAGATAAGATACTTAAGAGAAACAGACGAAGGCCATATATGTCCGAGGACTAGTTAATAACTAAAAAGAAATCGAAACAAAATGAAAATAGACGACATATAATATAAAAAAAATAGATGACTTGTATACTTAAGAAAAAGTAACGAGGACCTCTGGAGTTCGAGACGGGATTTGAACCCGCATCTCCAGCTATCGCGACTTACGCGTTATAAAAAAATATTTGGTTCTTAGTTGTATAGATATACTTAAGAAAAATTTCATTTTATATAGTAGTGTTCCTACTTAAAATCCAAAGCAAATCTAAATATTTAATAATTTTTTTTTGATTTGTTCTTAGTTTAAATTGAAATATTTAATAAAATAACTAACTATTTACGTCGCTATTACTTTCGTCGCTATTACTTTAATAAGTATTCAAGATTCGACATTGTATTTACATGAAAAAATATGTGCCATTATGTGTTGAAGCTTAACAAAATGGATTTTGCCTCTTTCTAAAGGGTAGTTGGCTGAGTATCCTCAACACAAGCCTTCTTGAGCTTACCGTGGGGCTCAGGCAATTTGTGTAAGAATGTCCTGTAGTATTTACATACATACATACATTTCAGCCGTATGCAGTCCACTGCTGGACATAGGCCTCCCACAAATATGACTTGTATCATCTTGGGGGGTAGCCATAGTCGCCACGCTTGGCAGGCGGGTTGGTGACCGCAGTAGCTGTAGATTGGGTTTTCGACGGACGCTGCTACCCGTCCGTAGCATTTTTCCCTTTGTCGCTTCTTACAACACCGGCGGGAGGAGATGGGGTGGTGCTATTCTAGTCAGCCGGCATCCCACGGCCCAAGAATGTCCATAGTATTTATTATTCATTATATTATTCTTGAGTCTTTGATTCGTTTACAAGTATTTAAAAGGGTATCTAACTTCGATAAATATTTACCATTACCAGAACACCAGTTTTCAAAGAATAGAGAGTACCTCCTCCTTACAGAAGACCACAGCCATAATAGCACTGCTATCTTTAAGGTATGTAGTGTTGTGTTCCTGATGGTGAGTAAGGTTCCCAGAGCTCCAACCCCCTAAAGCCGCCAACGCGCTAGTGATGTTGCGGGTGCCCATGGGTGACGGTAATTGCTTTCTATCAGGCATTCCGTCTGCTCCTTTACCACCTTTGTCATAAAATACATTGTATTGCTTGCTTCACAAAATCGGCTGACAAAAATTTTGTCATTAAGTCGCGATGTCGTGTTATAGCATAATTTGGCGGCGGCTAAATTGAGAGCAACCATTGATTAGGTCCCAAGGAGATACAGTACACTTTAAATTGGTGAGTTTATACTGATGTACAATGAAAGACCATCGACAACAATCCCGGACAGGCATTTTTCTATGGCTTTGAAAAACCTTGGAATACTGGGCAGTGGCCACGGATCATTTTTTTTAAGGCATGAAGAAGTCAATTTCGTGTTGCCTTTTCTCGGTGATCCCAAGACTGGCTGCTGAGACTGCTGAATTCTGGGAAAGTTAGTTTTTTTTTATGGCAAAGGTGGCAAACGAGCAGACGGATTGCCTGATGGTAAGCAATTACCGTCGCCCATGGGCACTCGCAACACCAAGGGAGTCACAAGCCCGTTGCCGACCTATAAGTGGGTTGGAGCTCTGGGAACCTACATACCTGAAAGGTAGCAGTGCTATTATGGCTGTGGTCTTCTGTAAGGAGGAGGTACTTCCCCAGTTGGGCTTCTCCAGATTCAAGCGTGATGGTACTTCGCTGTGCCCTACCTCTCATTGTTGGCCGTAGTTTAAGGACATACACCGACGGGAATCAGATAGTCAAGATGCGACATAGATAATAAGATGCCATGGTATACAAAGTCATGTTCACACAGAAGTAAGATTAAATAAATGTCTATTCTGTTTACGAAACGGGACACCGTTTCGGAAACCAATTCAATTAAATTAATAGAAAACGAGAACAATGTAAACAAACTTATTTATAGGTAAAAAACTCAGCTAAAGCATCTGGTCTGTGCAGTAGTAACGTGTGTACCTGTACACTCATGTCGGCGTTCTATATTCAAATTTTGACGTAAGTTCCATATTCATTCTCTACACGACTAATAGGTATAGACATGGTGCTTTAGTTAAGGTTTATACCTATAGCTTAGCTATTACGCAATTTTTTAATACTATCACTTTTCATTGTCATTATGTGTCATAAATGTGTTACTTACATTTTTATGCAATAAATACATTATATTATTTCATTGCAAACGAAATTATATATTTAATAATAATAATATTTCCTAACTAGTGCGTAAAAAGTGTACTTTGCGCACGCTACGTACTTTTTAAGGCACTTGTTATGAAAAATTGGGTTCGATACACGTGTAAAAACTTCTTTAAGACTCGGGTGATTGTCACCCTCGTTTCACCTGGGCACAACTTTCACCCTCGTCGAAAAATATTTTTTTTTAACTAGTATCGAAATGTACTATTTTGTCACGTGTCAAATAGTTTTTTTGCTTAGAAATTCAAATGTCAATCAGTATTTGTTTACATTATTTCCGTTTTCTATTGACCCAGGATATAAAACGGGGTAGCTTTGAGATTTATCATCATCGTATATTAAAAGAGCAAGGCTTGTCGGAGGAGTTTCGACGAATCTTCTACCTTTTCCTTGACTGCCTAATACGACGTAACGTTTACTTTTTCCTTTATCATAAACTCCCTTACTTTTCCTTATATTTGGTCCATGTCTATTCTTGTTTCCTTAGCTTCCGTTTTACTTTAAAATCCAGGATCGACTTATTATTCTAATAGCAAATTTTTTACACTCCACGGACTTAAACACTAAAATCAGAATGAATCACATCTGAGGCTCCAGTGTAAGTTTCTTTTGACGTAAAAAAACGTTTACGAACGCGTAAATGATAATGTTATTTATATGGGAAATGCAAACGCGTTCGTGACGTAAAGTTACGTTTAAAACTGGGCTTTGAATCAGAATACAAGTTTCATATGCGTTAAATTCAGGCTGTGTACGTCGGTTAACTTAACTACTTCTTTACTCCTAAATGCATAATCCTTACTAATAAATGCGAAAGTGTGTCTGTTTGTTTGTCCGTCTTTCACGGCAAAACGTAGCGACGAATTGACGTGATTTATTAAGTGGAGGTAGTTGAAGGGATGGAGAGTCACATAGGCTACTTTTTCCAGCGGGAAAACAACTCATTCCCACGGGAAGACTCAATATGTTACATTTTTCTCTAACAATGCGGGCGTAGTCGGGGGTATCTTCTCTTGTATATAAATTATTGCACAACAAAATACTACAATCTTCATCAATGGATGTTCTTATGAATGGGGACATTATATGCAAATCTGTTATCGCATAATCACCTTAATTACCTTCGATAATAAGCAGTAAATCGCTTGCATCCGCCGAGGAGGTGTCTTAGTATCCCCAATTAGTGTACTGTGTAAACATTGTACAAAAATGTTATTGGAGTTTGGACCTTGTGTAAACCTACTTAGAATCTAAATTACTTTACTACTACTAAATGTAGATGGTTTGTGATATGTTTTGATTGATTATCAACTTTATTTCGTAACAGTAAGTGTTAAATTGAGTTAGCAAATGCTGATAGCAGTTCTGGCTGGAAAAAACCTTATGCAAAGGGCTTTAATGTGACAAAAATTGACTGACTTTAACGCTATGGGTAGCAATGAGGCAAATAGACAAGTGAATTCACTCACAAATGATTTCTTACAATATGAAGACCATAAAAATATCTGACAGTATTTTATGACATAAGGTGCTATCAGATATTTTTGCTGCCTTCATATCGTAAGATATTATTTCAGTTGACTGTACATATTCCCTTGGAAAATGCATATTGTCAAAAAAATATCAGAATCATAGGTAGATTATAGGTTCCCTAAATAAATAGCAATAATTATTTAAGGACAATATATAGAAATTTAGGATCAGTCATCAATTTCAAAATCGTAAATTTTCATTTTAAAGCTTTTACCTTCCTAATGCGGACTGCTAAGGAATGGAATTCGCTCCCTTCAACTGTATTCCCGGTAAGATATAATTTGGGTCTTTTCAAGGCAAGAGTGAATAGGCTGTTACTGAACCAGCGTGCTACACCCTCGACCTCGTCGTCACTTACCATCAGGTGCGACTGAGGTCAAACGCTGGTCAGTCCTTTATAAAAAAAAGCTTAAAGCATACACGCAATAAAACAAATTGCAGTTATAAAATACTCGTACATAGGTTATGTAAAGAGAAGATACAATAACTTCAACCTTGAACATAGACAATACCGCTATAATGTTTTATTGTTTATTTATAGTGCGGCTATCAATTTAGATTCGGTCCTATTAATTCGAGTAACACCGAACCAATGAGTACGTCTAGTTTTAAAGGAGTCGAGTCGGATTAGGGAAAAAATCGGGACTTCTGGTTGAGCCTAAAAATGGTGTAAATGTCTTTAGAATATATTTTTTGTTCTTAACAAGATAACTCCAATTTTATTTGCTTATATAGGTACGTACTTTGACAGTTCTGAAGGGTTTAGTTGCGATTTGGTTGCGATTAGTTGCGATGCGTTTGGTATTCGACGCTATAGATTTCTACCCACTTTAGTAATATTTAATATGGAGAATGTGATTGTGCATATTACATAAAATTTGAAGTTGTGATTGATGGCCCAACTTATCCAAATCTCCTCCAGTTGATTCCAATGACACACAAGTCGTTCTTTACAGGTTTAATAAAATGAATATGTAATTACAAAAGATACTTTTCAAAACCTTTAGCCTTCACATCAAAATCAACGCTTAACATTAACATTTAAAGACAGTATAAAAAGTTAAGTTTCCCTGGTCACATATAACAAAACGATGATTTACGCGCCAAAAGTGCTCTTTTGGCGGGTTTTCGGCTAATGCCCTATTGACAAATTCTTTATGTTGGTACACTGTTTTAGTTTTACTTGTTTATTAAAATATGTGGAAACTTACTTTGACAGATCTAATACAATTAATATTAAAGTACTATGGTTTATAATCAGTAGGTAGTAATAACTAATAACATATATGGTTGTCACAAATATAAAAAAGCTAACATGATAGTTTATAAATACATATTTAGGATATAGTGATCTGTACTGCACGCTAGCCGTAAGAAAGATACATTATTACTGTTATCTCATGTAACTGATTTTTTGGAAATTCTTAATGAGAAATAAAGTTCTTAAACCATAGTTTGAAGGAAAACAAACATATAAGAGACTATGACAAGGACGGACGAAAATAGCGCCGTCTCTGCCATACCTATGAAAAGTTACATAAGACCATCCCTACTTAGTTAGAAACGGATAAACTCACGTGTAATTATATCGCACTAGGCGACATGTTTCGGGTAAGCTCTGGTACCCCTTTTCAAGCAGGACACACCGCTCGCGTTGCGGGTGCATCGAGTGAGCGAGGCGAAACATGTCGCCCAGTGCGATATAGGTACACGTGAGTTTATCCATTTGTAACTAAGTAGTAGTAACATGGCTCACAACAGCAGCCCTTTCTATCGTGGTATTATCGCTCCGTCTAGTCATGTCTAGTTAAATGGTATGCCTATGCCGAAATTGTATGTTTATGAGAGGTAGGGCACAGCGATGACCATCACGCTTGAATCTGGGGCAGCCCAACTGGGGAAGTACCTCCTCCTTACAGAAGACCACAGCCATAATAGCACTGCTACCTTTCAGGTATGCAGTGTAGTGTTCCTGATGGTGAGTAAGGTTCCCAGAGCTGCAACCCCCCTTAAAGGCCGGCAACGCGCTTGTGACTCCTCTGGTGTTACGGGTGTCCATGGGCGACGGTAATTGCTTACCACCAGGCAATCCGTCTGCTCGTTTGCCGCCTATGTCATAAAAAAAAAGAAAAATCGGTTTCAAGTTGAGACGCTGCTTGGACAATCGCCCATGATTGCGTGGAGAACAGTCGACGCAGTCACGCTGGATCACAGCGGATGATGCGGAAGTGGTCACTGTAATGAGATCTACAAACGGCTGGCCTTGTCGTGGTCGATGCGATTTTACGCTAGACTATCTGTCACACCTGGGGCCTATTTCTCAAACACTTAAAAAATATATTTCGGTACAATCTTACACAAATCGACCTAGTCCTACGGTAAGCCAGTAAGGCTTGTGTTGTAGGTACTAGACGACGATATATATAATAGATAGATACGTATAAATACTTAAATACATAGATAACACCCATGACTTAGGAACAAATATCTGTGCTCATCACACTAATAAATGCCCCGACCGGGAATCGAACCCAGGCCCATCGGCTTCATAGGCAGGGTCACTATCCACTAGGCCAGACCGGTCGTCAAAAATTGGGATACCTTCGCGTGCCTCCGTTCATAATGCTAACGACAGCCCAAATAAACCTTTTAATTGATGGCTTAACGACATTACGTTTTTTATCATCAACAACAGTACCCTTACCATGAGCTGTGACTTTGAAGTTTTCGATAACGAGTATCGAGTTTGCTATCTGTGCATCTCCTTCGCACTAAAATAGTACAAGCGAGACACACAGATCGTAAAATCGATACTCGTTATCGAAAACCTCAATGTCACAACTCATGGTAAGGGTACAGGGCCTCAACGACAATGCCTAAATTTGTTAGCAATGTCTAAAGTATTTGGCGCCTTTTTACCGTACTCTGGACACTTCAGACTTTACTCTTTAAGTTGACACCTATTTTTTTTTAACCTGACCTAGGCATGACCGTTCGGCATATTAGAGCGATCGGACTGTGTGGGGAAAAGGTAGCCTGGGGAAAATCCAGGACCCTTCCGCTCCAGGCTTGATTTGTACTATTGGATTACTACTACTGAGTCTACGCTTCCAGCGAGATTGGTTGAGACGGTCTCAACCGAATCTGAGTGTGATGATGTCGAGCTAATGGGAGTTTTGTCGCTGGTTCGCTAATCCTAGCCCGCTGAGAAGACTCCAGCAAGAAACACAGCTAGGCCCGACCGTTGCCGGACCGACTCTATCCGGTACGCGACGGTACCGGGTTGATAACGGACCGAATGTGTCTACCTACTTAATAACATTACATGCGAACTTATAAGGAATTGAGGAAAAATCTTAACACCGCGAAGTAGCTGATCGAACATCGCCATCTACCGTGTAATTCGGCGACTGTAAAAGTAAATACAACATAACAGAGAGTCAACTACGCAGTTCTAACTACACTGGTGTATAGTGAAGTTTAGCTAATTAGAGTAGTTTGTGGGAACCGGATCAAACAGCGTGCCCGCATATGAAATTATATCAGTATCACTATAATAACGATAGCTATGACAATGACATACTATTGTTACGATAACAGAACTAACGGCTTTGCATTCAATATAGTTTTTTGTGTCTAAGTGAAGTAAGTTCAGTATTAATTGAATTCTACAATACTTACTGGCCTAAAACCGTTAAACATTTTGTTAATTACTCACTAAATATATAAGGATTACAATAACTACTAAAAATGACACTTAAGTTATTGTACCAAGGATGCTGGCGGCAGTTCATCGTTGTAGCGCAATGCTGATACGTTTGGAAAACCAGCTCTTGTCACCACTTACGTCAACCAGACGCTTGCTAACAGTTTGTGCGCGCTGGGTACCCATGGAACTAGCGTTTCTACGCCAAACTGTATGATGGTAGGGCTACTCTCTATAATTCTTATATACACCCAAGCTATAATTCTTACATACATACATACATTTCAGCCGTATGCAGTCCACTGCTGGACATAGGCCTCCCAGAAATATGACTTGTATCATCTTGGGGGGTAGTTGCCATAGTCGCCACGCTTGGCAGGCGGGTTGGCGACCGCAGTAGCTGTAGATTGGGTTTCGACGGACGCTGCTGCCCGTCCGTAGGATTTTCCCTTTGTCGCCTCTTACGACACCGGCGGAGATGGGGTGGTGCTATTCTAGTCAGCCGGCATCATACGCTATAATTCTTGCTTTTTAAAAATTTTTGCGCTTTCCTCCACTGCGAACGAACCCTCTTACCTTCTTCGACGCCACGTCAATGAAGTTATAGTCTCAACAACGCCACGTCAAACCCCGTGACTTGATATGAAGCTGCATATGGACCACGATATACTCACTTCAAATCCAGCGGCGAAAAAGTTAACGATATTTTTACGCCATTTTCTTCATTATTACCCTTTCCCTCATTTCACAGATGTACTCCGCTGACAGATCACGGCTCCAAAGGCCTCGCGTGATTACCGTAATGACGGGAAGTGGTGTTTCCGCGTGGCGATGACCATCATTAAGTCATCTGCATCAGTGCATGAGAACTCTTACAGCATTCAAGGTCACTCACGCCTTACGTCCTTGCCAACTACCTGGGTGGACCCTTTTCGTGTCACTCTACCATACTGGGTGTTATAAAACTTGATACCTACAAAATTATCAAGCTGGCATCTGGTCATGATTTGGAACAATTTTTACTATGGGGTCAACTTTGTAAATTGTAAAAAAAAGGCGACATGACATCGCAAGGCTCTGCCTTTATATAAGCTTTACTGGCTTTACTAGCTACAGCTGGTCTTAGAAACACAACGGTACATAGTTCATTAAAATTCTATAGGAGTTGTACCATTTTGTCACTAGAGCCTTTCAACTTATAACTCACATAATGATTAATGATTTGTGAACCTTATTACAAGTACATAAAGTCCACACATGGTCATGCGTGCTTTTAGTACTAAAGCCAATTACCAGGCCATGTTTCTTGTGTTAATGGAATAAGGTTTACTCTTCATTAACAGATGTAAAGTATGAAAGAACATTGCCAACTAAATAGTTGTACCTTATCTTAAAGGAATAAAGTATATTCTCGCTTAACAATTTATAATTCTGGAATAACGTTGCCAACTAAAAGTTTACCTTATCATAATGGAATAAGGGCTATTCTCGCTGAACAGACAAAACTATGGATTTTCTCAGGACTTGTTGACGCTCGTAGAATAATCTCTTCTTCAGAAACGTGACGATCCGATGGTAATTATGTTAATACGCCAATTAGATACACCGTAGCCGCGATGACGATCGATTGTAGAAAACGCAAACGAATAGAAAATAATGCACATATTGACGTGACTTTTGGGTCTGTCATCACGATCATCATCATCATCATCATATCAGCCCTTTATCGCCCACTGCTGAGCATAGGCCTCTCTTCTAGTACGCGATATTGTCATCACGATACATTTCGTTAAGATTCCTGTACCCTTACCATAAATAAATAAATATTTAGGGACAAATCTGACACAAATCGACCTAGTCCTACGGTAAGCTAAGTAAGGCTTATGTTATATATAATAGATACATATAAATACTTAAGTACATAGAAAACGGCCATGACTCAGGAACAAATATCTGTGCTCATCACACAAATAAATGCCCTGACTGGGAATCGAACCCAGGACCATCGGCTTCATAGGCAGGGTCACTACCCACTAGGTCAGACCGGTCGTCAAATAGGCCATGAGTTGTGACATTGACGTTTTCGATAACGAGTATTGAGTTTACTATATGTGCATCTCGCTTGTACTGTTTTAGTGCGAACGAGATGCACAGATATTAAACTCGATACTCGTTATCGAAAACTTCAATGTCACAACTCATGGTAAGGGTACTGTTGGTTTAGGGGTACGAGCGTGCGACTTGCAATACGGAGGTCGAGGGTGCATACCCCGGCTTGTACCAATGAGTCGAAACTTATGTACGAGATATCATTTTACATTTACCAGTAGGATTTTAGTGAAGGAAAACATCGTGAGGCAACCGGACTAATTCCAATAACGCCTAGTTTACCCTCTAGGTTGGAAATTCAGACGGCATTTAAAAGTACCTACACCAATTCCTGGGATTAGTTTCCAAGTAGACCCCCGGCTTCTATGAGCCGTGGAAAAATGCCGGGTCTTCGCGAGGAAGAAGTTGGTACTGTTGTCCGATTTAGGATAAACTTTATTCCTAAACTTCGCATACTGTCAAAAGCGTCTTTTCAATTTTAGCAATAATAGTAGTAAAATCTGTCCAGCAGACGTCTTTTGGCCGATAATGATGATGATAAATGATTTTAAATACAAAACTATCGTGAGATTGAAACATATTAATTGTATAAAAGCGGGTAACTCACGTTTTATATGTCGAATATTGCTGACATGTTTCACTCCGTAACGAAGAGCATAATCATGAGCCATTCACGTTGGCTAACCGACGCAGACTCATGATTATGCTCCTCGTTACGGAGTGAAACATGTCAGCAATATTCGACTTATAAAACGTGAGTTACCCGCTTTTATACAATTAATGACAAATGATGTTTATATACAACAATAAATTATGACCAATTTGACATTTTCGGTACTATTGTGTTATAATTACCTGTCCCGATGTATCTAAAGATCTAACAAAACAATAACTAACTAGTAACACTTTCGTAACACTAGTTTGTTAGTTGTCAATCATTTGTATGAACGGGTACACACCGACCACACATGTATAGTCAACCAATTCGATTTGTAAGCTTCACTTCACTTTACTTCGAACCTTGTCACAGTGACTTTAATAAGAGATCTTTTGCATCTTTCATATGGATTTTCACTGTGACAAGGAACGATGTGGCCTATAAATCAGATTGGTTGACTGTACAGTAGCACAGCCAGCCGCAGCAGTAGTCTACTTAATATACAGTTACAGTCAGTACAAATATATCGTATCCTTACCGCTATATATGGGTCAATCAACTATTCTTTATCCCTCGTTGTCATGGTTACTTTCCCTTGGGTCACTCTTCAAACCACACTTTAATTGCATCTAAATACACAAAACAAAGATATTTGTAGAAGCTATAATGTCCCTTCCATAATCACCTACACTTCACCTACCAAGTCACCTACCAAGAGCGTCAGTAGTACGCAGAGCCACATTTCTTGTAACAAACTATGTTTCAGTTGTCGCTTGGCTGATTGGGCAAAATAACAACAACAAATAGTTGATTCACTTTTAAATAAAGATTTATATCGATATATTTGGCTTTGGTTGCACTTCAAATTTTGGCGTAAGTTCTTTATTAGTTCTCTCTACAACTACATCGACATGGTCCATCATTGTTTTTCACCTATAGGTACCAAGAACAAATCAAAGTACTTTTAATAAATATTTTGATTTGCTTTGATTCTTAAGTAGTAACGCCTACTATACTAAGGAATAGTACCGTATAGCTATGTTTTACAAAGAGTAGTCAAAATTAAAATCTAAAAGAGAAGGATATATGTTTTAGTTTGCGTCTCGGCTGTAGTAAATTGTACCGGTATATATTTTTTTAATACTTATACTATACTGCAATTTTCAGCAGTGGTCCTAAAATCAATGTAGGTATGTGGTAGGCGCGCACCCGACCATCCCGTTTGACCAGTCGTCAACCTATGTCAGTTAATCGAACAGTCGACATCAAATATGTATACAATTCTGCACTTTATGCCTTTGTAATACGGTACAAATTCGTAAACATTCCTAACGTTCATCCAATGTACTTAGCCGCAATGTGCGCGCATATTCGCAAAAATGTCGCAACTGCCAAAATCTGATGTACATTTATACAAAATTGCACCTTATGACAGTTGCTTAAGGTTCATATTTGTATATGCGTGTACGTATTTGAAGTTATCAATTGAACTACTTGTAGTTACACTATTTATTTAATTAGCAACTTTATGATATAGCGCAGAAGATTCAAATTGTAATGAAGCTATTGGGTATTGGTGAAAGACTGGTAACTTTTATCACAATTGGATAAGAGCTATTTTCTAAAAGCAAATGTTGGTAGTTATTACGTTTCTCTTGTGGCGGTTTGGCCGTTCGAAATTCAAATGAACGACGACAGTTGTATGACAAAATGGTTGACATAAGTTGATCAGTTCAGTGGGGCCATTTTAGAGTGCCAATTTATTTGTCAAGTTGTGATAATCGTCTATTCAAAATTGATTCCTCAATTTCTCAAAGGCAATATGATTAACCATAATAAGTACACAAATAATTTGCTAGATATCTGATTATCCTATCGCTTATAGACGTTTCTTCTTAATACAAAACTAAGTCAGTATAATACTACCTATACAGTGTGCAAGAACTATACTTAAGAATCAAACATTGGTTTTACTAGCATAATCATTAACTAGAGGATTTTAAAAACTAAAGGTACCTATTACAGCCATAGTTTTTTTTTGTTAAATTTCTGAGCAGATGCACTGCTAAAATTACGCGATTAGAGCTTTTAAAACTGTCAACGAGTATTTAACTCGAGTGTTTAGCATGACATTTGACGATTTTTTTTTATGAAATAGGGAGGCAAACGAGCAGACGGATCATCGGTTACCGCATACCGGGAACCGTAGATATATCGGAAAGCCAGTACCGTCGCCCAAGAGCACCTGCAACAATTAATGAATAAAGTTTTATATCAACTTTAAACACAAATATATCGTGAGAGCAAACTATATTCATGGTATAGAAGCGGGCAACTCACTTTTCATAAGTCCAATATAGCTCTAGACTTGATTCTGCGTGGGTCAGTCAACGTGAACGGCTTATTAAGCTCCTCGTTACGGAGTCAAGCAATATTAGACTTATAAAACGTAGGTTTTTTTTATGATATAGGAGGCAAACGAGCAGACGGATTGCCTGATGGTAAGCAACTACCGCCGCCCATGGGCACTCGCAACACCAGAGGAGTCACATGTACGTTGCCGGCCTTTAAGATCCCTATACGCTCTTTTCTTGAAGTAGCTAAGTAGACTTAGCACGTAGCAAAGAACTAGAGTTCTTAGGGCCCGATTACACATCGATTACTGTTTAGTGCGAGTTCTTACATCTGCCACTTGTGTTTAGTAACAAAATATTTGTGTAATCAGACCTTTACACACTGTATATAAGAATACTTTAGAATTGAGCAGTGTGCGATACACCCTCAACGCGATCGGTGTGTCCTGACTCGGCTTGAAGATGGGTACCAGAGCTTACCCGAAACATGTCGCCTAGTGCGATATAATTACACGTGAGTTTATATTGATAATCATCATATTTTAGTTTGACGACCGGTCTGGCCTAGTGGGTAGTGACCCTGCCTCTGAAGCCGATGGTCCTGGGTTCGATTCCCAGTCGGGGCATTTATTTGTGTGATGAGCACAGATATTTGTTCCTGAGTCTTGGGTGTTTACTATGTATTTAAGTATTTATATGTATTTATTTATTATATTTATCGTCGTCTAGTACCTACAACACAAGCCTTACTAAGCTTACCGTAGGACTAGGTCGATTTGTGTAAGATTGTCCCGAAATATTTATTTATTTATTATTTATAGTTTATCCGTTTGTAACTAAGTAGTAGTAACATGGCTCACAACAGTTTTAATTGTATTGTATATAAGAATTTTCGTCACACCACATTACAGCACTCCAATTACGATGCATCATAACAACCGTATGTGTTGTTACCGCTCTGAATTAGCGGCCAAGGGCGACGCGTACGCACCTTGTGTGAGCGGCGCGCGCGCAAGTCGTGCGAGTCAGACGCAGAAGGTTATGTGAAATGTTTGTGATTCTAAACCAATCGGAGAAATGATAATAAGTTGATTAAATTTTATAATTACAAACGTGTCTGTATCCTTTTATTTTATAATCGGTTTATATATTATTACTAATAAACGGTAATTAACAACGTATATTAACACTACTTAGTTACAAACGGATAAACTCACGTGTAATTATATCGCACTAGGCGACATGTTTTGGGTAAGCTTTGGTACCCACTTTCAAGCCGCGTCAGGACACACCGATCACGTTGAGGGTGTATCGCTCACTGCTGTCCGCTGCCTTATTAATTGCGTATATTAACTTTAAAAAAATACCTCCGACGTTTCGAGTCTTTATCTAAGACCATGAGGAAAACGTTGTTCTCGAAACGTTGGAGGTAATTTTTAAGAGTTAATAATTCAAGTCCAGTTTATTTCTAAAAATGTGTAAACACCATAAAAGTTTAAACCGGTTATTACAATTTATACACTTCAGAACTAAAGTAGAAATTTATTAGGAAACGATAAAAAGTCATTAGATACAGTGATACTTAAGAATATGAAACAACAAAGTAGTATTAAGGATATATGTAATGGGTTTGCGGAAACTTTTTCTAATGAAATAGATCTCATTAAACATAAGTGTAATGACAAATGGTTGGATAGGGAGGCTTACGCAAGAGAGTCGGCTGTGTGTATGCGATGGCAGCCGGTGAGCAGCGACACCATAAAGCGAGTCATTACCAGCATGAGCTCTAACAAGTCTCCCGGTTGCGATCTAATACGCATGCGCGACTTAAAGATGGTGTCTGATAGAATAAGTCCTGTTTTAGCTAAGTTAGTTAATATATCAGTAAGCAAGTCTTGTTTCCCAGAAGGCCTTAAGCAAGCAATAATCCGTCCAATTCATAAAAAAGGCGACTATAAATCATACTCCAACTATAGGCCCATAGCGATACTCTCTAGCGTGGATAAAATCATTGAAAAGTGCATTGTTAACCAATTAGGATTATACTTGCAGAAAAATAATATAATAAACAAGTGTCAACATGGTTTTCAAAAGGGTAAAAGCACAGGAACGCTACTGTCAAATTTTACAAATGAAATTAATGGTTATTTAGCAGATAAAAAAATAGTTTTGGCTGTATTCTTCGATTTTCGAAAAGCATTTGACACCCTGGAGACAAGTACACTCATCGAAGCCATGAGAGAGTGCGGGGTTGGCGAGCCACTGAGCCAGTGGTTCAGTGACTACCTCACCGCGCGCTCCTACCGAGTGAAGGTGGGGTCGGCACTGGGCGACGCGCAGGGAGTGCGCTGCGGGGTGCTGCAGGGCTCGGGCTGCGGCCCCGTGTGCTACCTGCTGCACGTGAACAGCCTGTGTGGTGTGCTGCGGCACTGCTCCGCGCACATGTTCGCCGACGACCTGTGCGTGCTGCGCGCCGCCGCCCCGCCGACCTCGGCGCCGCCTGCCGCTCGGTGCAGCAGGATGTCGACGCCGTAGTCAAATGGTCGCACGATAATGGCATTGTGTTAAATGCAGATAAAACCAAGCTGCTCGTTATACGCTCACCGTATTTAGACCTATCCCGTTCGCCAGAGCTGACAATAATTGCGCATGATTTCTCCTGTTTCCATCACAATCTGGTTTCATGCCAATGTAAGCCAATTGAGCGTGTTAAGTGCATAACTTACCTTGGCATGAAAATAGATGAAAACTTTTCATGGTCATCCCATATAGAATATATATGTAGTAAATTAACAGTTTTACTAGGTAGATTTTACCATCTAAGGTATAGAGTCCCATTGAGCACTTTAAAATGTATTTACTTGTCACTGGTGGAATCAGTTATAGGTTACTCACTGGATTGCTATGGCCTCACTTTTAAAACGAATTTGGATAAAGTAGAAAAATTACAAATTAGATTTCTTAAAGTGCTAGTAAACAATAAAACTAAAAATAAATGTAAAATTAACTATTATAAGCTATTCAATATATGTAAAATTCTTCCGGTAACCCTAAGACACAAATATTTATTATTGATCAACCAGCACGGCAATCCAGAGAGTAACCTGTCTCAAATGAGCCAAACACACGGCACCAGGTCTGTGGCTGCAGGTAAATTTGCTGTCCCCAGAGTAAGGAACTACTATGGGGACAGGCTCATAGAAAAGCGTTTACCATACCTACTTAACGCCTTGCCTGCGGCTATTAGAACCGAAAAAGACAAAAATAAGTACAAAAGAGCCTTGTTCCGTCACTACCTTGACAGTATCTGAATGTTTTGTTTTTGAATTTTGCCCCTGTTACCTCCTACCTCTGTTTATAATTTGTTTGTCATTTAAAGTAACTGTCATACCCACAATCTCGATATTACCATAGATTACCTACCACTTGTAATTGTTATACCTAGTCTCACTCATGGATCCCACAGTCAAACTGTGAAAACAGTTTTGCGGGACAAATTTTTAATTTTAAGTCATTATTCATTGTTTTTACTATATAATAAATAAAAAAAAAAATAAAAAAAAACTTTTCTCTTTAGGGTTCCGAAGTCAACTAGAAACCTATATAATTTCGCCATGTCTGTCTGTTTGTCGACAGCTATGTTCAGTGACCGCAAATGTTAGATAGCTATAATTTGGTATACAAATGTCAATCAATCACGAGAACATATGGTCAAATTTTAAAAAAGTAGAAAAACATAGGTCACCTAACCTACATGTAAAGCCTGCTAGCTTTTCAAGTAAAAGTGCCCTTGTGGTCTATTTACTGAATAAACGTTTGAGTTTGAGTTTAAGGGTCATTATTTTTTTGCGGTTCAACTCTACAGTGTAAGGTGTTATTTGAAAATTGGCCTTGACTTCATATCAATGTCGTACTTGAAATGAAGAATGTCATTCAAAAATTATAAGCGTACAGTCCCATTTAATTATGATCACAAATGGTATAGTCACTCACCCGCATTATGAAGCATTGCGAAAGAGCGCGAGGACACTATACACACTAACTTGTATAATCATAACCAGACAGAAGTTTGGTGGCAATAACGTTAATCAACTAGGGACTTCCTTACGATATAAAATTTATCGATACTTATTTCGAAGTGATTTCATATTAGCTGTAAAGTTCACTGGATAATTGAATATTAACTAAAATATAATGATTACCACGCATCAATGTTACCTATATACTAATATTATAAATGCGAAAGTAACTGTCTCTCTCTCTCTCTCTCTCTCTGTTTGTTTGTTAGCTCTTCATGCTCAAACCGCTAAACCAATTGGGATGAAATTTGGTATGAATAGAGATTGAGTTACGAGAAAGGACATAGGATCATTTTTTATCCCGCAACCATACTTTAAAGACGGGCATGGCTAGCCGACGAAGTCGCGAGAAAAAGCTAGTAATTCATTAAATCATAATAACAGGTCATTCTGAGAAAGGTACTTATCAATTGAAGCGCATGCCTTTGGGTATTACAAGTGCACCCGATTGAGTTTAATAGACGTAATACATAAATTATACACGTAAGTGTTTACGTTGGAGTATTAAATAATATATTATTTGTTGGTTATAAATAAATACAATAGAAAATTAAATTGACTAACAAATACCGCCCATCATATATAAAGGTACTTAAGTTAAATATAAATATGTATAAAAGGGTGTGTCACGTTTTCAAGTATCTCTTTTAATGTAAATTATCAAGGATGTTGTCGTATATAATTAAATACATAGGCGTATTAATAAACATATTACAATATAATTTTATTAATTTAGGTACCTAAAAAAAATACTATGGTTTTTCTCTTTGAACTTTTTTGAGTGCCTTACTTACCTATACCTCAAATAAGAATAGTAGATAAAGTTTATAAATGATATAGTATATTTTTTGTCAAATTTTATAACCTAGACTTAGCTCGATACAGACAGAGCGCGGGCGCGGGTACCCCGCGGGCCCGCGTTAGCACGCGCCCGACACTCGCTATGTGTGAATCGAGCTTAAACTTTTTCGTAAAGTTTTAGTCTAGAGTTTAGTAAAAAAGGAAAAAATGCACAAAACACTGAAACTCGAACCTACACCCTTAGTGTTTCTAAATGACGTTAAACATGTAATTTCTACGTCTAGCTAGATCAACTTGTATTTTATCAATTGAGCTGATAACGGCATAGATGTATGTTATCTATCTATCAGGGATCTAGCCGTCAGTCAGTGGACATTACAGTTGTATATATCATGTAGATAAAATAGACTCGATATCTGAATATTACATGATGGGTTTTGCTATGAGATTATATATGACCTTTATCAGCAAAAGTGCTTCAAATTAGCACGTGTATTTTTTGTGAGTTTTAATACAATTAAACTTAATATTCAGACTTTTGTACATCTTTGAGGCTCTAGTGTAAGTTTCTTTTAACGTAAAAAAACTTCTTGAACGCATAAGTGATAATGTTATTTGTATGGGTAACTCTAACGCGATGGTAAAGTAATATTAATAACGTTAAAAACTTACACTCAGGGCTCTGTACTGTACTTATAGCAACGATTAGTAAAGTTTATTCAATCCTGCCGACGATCCTGGGTTCAAATCCCAGTAAGGGCATTTATTTGTAATATTTGTTCCCGATTCATGAGTGTTGTAGTCACAACACAAGCTTTCTTGAGCTTAATGGGGGCCTCAGACAATTTAAGAATATCCTGTAATATTAATGATTAGTTATTATATTAAATCTTTTACCTGACTTATATTAAGTAGCAGACGTGAAATAAATGCATTAAAGGATAATCAGTTAAAATTATAGTAATTCATCAAAAAGTACATCATCCTGCCTCGGACGTCGGGACTGGTGAATTTTTCTTGGATAATGTCATCTATTTCAATTTATGACATAGGGAGCTGTTTTTTTTATAAGTATATGTGGATTCACAAGAGTTGGCGTGAGTTTTGTACTCAACTGTTAAGATTTATATAGACTGCTCCAACTCTCGAGAACTGACCAGTATAGTAAGGATAGTATCATATAGGTGAAAAACTTAACTGAAGGAACATGCCTGTGTGTGTGTACTTGTGTAGTTGTGCGGAGAATATGGAACTTACATCAAAATTTGAATATAGAACGTCATGCGTCGCCATGTCTATGGTGAAGAAGTACTGTTATAGCATTATACTTACTAAACAACATGTGCAGAGAACATAATCTCCTTGTGCTGCTTCAACACGATTAGCATGCCAAAAACGTTTTGACTAACAGCACTAACAATCATTGAACACAATTGGACTTTATGTCAACTTAATAAAGTCCATAATTGTCAGTTTACAAAAAAGTATATACTTAAGGACGAATTGCATTTGTTTTTTTTCGGGACAATCTTACACAAATCGACCTAGTCCTACGGTAAGCTCAGTAAGACTTGTGTTGTAGATAGATACATATAAATACTTAAACACATACAAAACACCCATGACTCAGTAACAAATATCTGTGCTCATCACACAAATAAATGCCCTGACTGGCATTTTAACCCAGGACCATCGGCTTCATAGGCAGGGTCACTACCCACTAGGCCAGACCGGTCGTCATATAACTGTATTTGTGATATTATTGTATCCAGTAGGCCTAAGATCGCGCCAGTATCACAAATGATATTATTTTTGGTTGATAAGGTAATACAGGATATTATGCTACTAAATTAAGCTTATTTAACTACTTATTCGAGCTACTGGGACGCGATTAATAAAAAGGACGGGTTATCTTATCAAAACGTATATTAGACTAAAATATGAAACAACGCACCATAAGTATGTACACTCTATATTTTGAATAGTTGTAAACATTTTAAGGAGAACTTTTTGTTATTTAAAAACACGTGACCAAATTTTCCAAAAAAAAAATTAGTAGCCCATGTAATCTACTTATACCTATTATTTATACTTTTACTTACTATGAAACTAGGAATTATTTTACTAATTATTTTAATTTGCTTTGGGTGATAGTAGTGACACTAAGTATTAAATTGAAATAATTCACTGGTTCAAATCTTGCCTTGGACCTGTGAATTTCGGCATTTTGTCTTTAGTATATGTCATTTTCAGTTAATTATTTAATAATCTTGTTTATCATTTAATTTAAACACTGTTTGGTCATTATGCAAGTGACAGATTTGTTTTTAAATTCTCAAAACACTTGAAGCCAAGCGCGTCGCACATCGTTAACATTTCGGGTGCGCGCGCGCCGCAAGGAATAATGATCGTAAGTGTTCCAAACGCTCAACAATTGCGAACATTGTGTTGCGAAAATTTCGGGCATCTTTCTCTTTTACTCCAATTCAGGCGTACGGCAATAAATATTTATAGGTAGTTTGACAATTGACTTGTTTAATTATGATGATAATCTGAGTTATGTAGAGGCCTGCAATAAGCAGTTTTCATGCTTAGGTCTCACACGGACCAGAACACAAAATGACTACATCGGCTCATAGTCCATAACTCAAAATGATCGAAACACAAAATGGCTACAACACAATTAGTCACATACGAAAAAACACCAGATGCGGAAAAGTAAACCTACTGTCCTATAGGTAGGTTTAGGTTATGTTCGTTTTGTATCGGCCCGTAGGGCCAAAGCACCCACTAATTGTGTTGTAGTCATTTTGTGTTTCTGCCATTTTGAGTTATGGACTATGAGCTGATGTACTCATTTTATGTTCTAGTCTGTGCAAGTAACCCGTTTTCATCATCACCATTTCAGCCATAAGACGTCCACTGCTGGACATATACCTTCCCTAAATATGACTTGTATCATCAATTGCCATAGTCACCATGCTTGGCAGGCGGATTGGCGACCGCAGTTAGCTGTTTCGGTTTCGACGGACGCTGCTGCCCAACCGTAGGTTTTTTGCCTTTGTCGCCTCTCGGGAGGAGATGGGGTGGTGCTATACTCAAGCGGCATCATTCGGCAACTTTCATTGATAAATAAAAAGGCCTTTTTTTTCTTTTACGTTGGGAAAATGCTTTTACGCATGCCGGCTCTAGGGGATCGAGACGGGTATGACGAACTACGTGGCAAGATGCCTCAACTACCGTCTAAAAACCCAACGAGTGCCGTCTCCGCTGTAATCGGAGCGACGCAGGATCGCGTTAGCATTCCACTGCAGCGAACATAACCTAGTTTATGCTGGTTACTCACTTTGTTTGCTCGGTAAGCAGTTCAGAATACAAGTAAGGATGTCGTGCGAATTGCGAAATGTCTGAGTCACCATGGTTGAAGAATTGGGGGTCGCTTTCTAAAGAGTACACGACAGCGTATGTATTAAGAGGATATGTGGCCATTGTTACTTATATACTTATAAATATGCTGTACCATTTCCATGAGTTGTGACATTGACGTTTTCGATAACGAGTATCGAGTATACTATCTGTGCATCTCGTCCGCACTAAAATAGTACAAGCGAGATGCACAGATAGTAAACTCGATACTCGTTATCGAAAACGTCAATGTCACAACTCATGGTTAGGGTGGCTTAGCGATAAGAGCGTGAGAATTGCAATACAGATGACGCAGGTTCAAATCCCGGCTCGTACCAATGAGTTTTTCGGAACTGTATGAAATAATCATCATCATCATCATGTCAGCCGAAAGACGTCCACTGCTGGACATAGGCCTCCCCCAAAACGACCCAAAAAGACCAGCCTTGCGCCTTCCACATCCAACGGCATCCCGCGAACTTCACCAGGTCGTCGGTCCATCATTTGAAATTAACAACTTTTAGGGTAGGCAACGCGCATGTGAATCCTCTTTAGTTGCAGGCGTCCATAGGCTGCAGTAACTGCTTACCGTAGGGCGGGCTGTATGCTTGTTTGCCACCGTCGTTGTATAAAAAAGTCGCTTCTCGGTCAAGTAATCTTAAGAGGCGGACTAATCCCAACCCAGTAAGGTCTAGTTTTCCGTCTGGGTTGGAAGGTCAGTACCCTCACCATGAGTTGTGACATTGACGTTTTCGACAACGAGTATCGAGTTTACTATCTGTGCATCTTGCACTAAAATAGTACAAGCGAGATGCACAGATAGTAAACTCGATACTCGTTATCGAAAACGTCAATGTCACAACTCATGGTAAGGGTACAGTTTCCCGCACATACCGTGCGTAATTCTTCCTAAAGGCCACATCTGTCGATACAACTCGAAACCGATCTGTCATATTCGCAAAAAATCACAATCGTACGATTTCAAGGCCACCTATTTATTTACGGCGCTTACACCCTTTTAATAGTCGACGACACACATAAATGTTTATTATGCACCTTACGCCTTTGTAATAAGGTGCATGTTATAAACATTTGACATGTGACGCTTAGCCACGCGTAACTAATTCCATAGAAACGAAGTTGTCTTTGCTTGCGCGGGCGCCGTCGGGTTTACAGCCAGTGATACGAAAAATTGCTGTTCGCGAGATGCGTAAATTTACTAATATAAGTATTTAGAAGAAAATAAATAAACTACTTAGTTACAAACGGATAAACCCACGTGTAATTATATCGCACTAGGCGACATGTTTCGGGTAAGCTCTGGTACCCATCTTCAAGCCGAGTCAGGACACACCGATCGCGATGAGGATGTATCGCTCACTGCTGTCCGCTGCCTAGCACGGCGCTCGTGAGTTTATCCGTTTGTACAGTCAGCAGCAGAAGTAGCTAAGCATTTGAGGTGTTCAAAATGAGGTCAACACGTCTCTATTGTCAAGAGAATAAGAGCGCGTGTAGGTCATTTTGAACACTTCAAACGCTTAGCAACTTTTGCTGCTGACTGTAACTAAGTAGTAGTAACATGGCTCACAACAGTTTAAATTGTAAAATAAATAAATAAATATTTCGGGTCAATCTTACACACAACCTAGTCCTATTAGTAGTCAACATGATGGTTACATAATTATGACGACCGGTCTGGCCTAGTGGGTAGTGACCCTGCCTATGAAGCCGATGGTCCTGGGTTCATATCCCAGTCGGGGCATTTATTTGTACTATGAACACAGATATTTGTTCCTGAGTCATGGAATATTTTATGTATTTAAGTATTTATATCTATCTTTACCCGTGAAATTGTTAGTTCGAAATAACCCCAATTTTATATGTAAGGATCTATATATATCGTAGTCTAGTATTTACAACACAAGCTTTACTGAGCTTACCGTAGGATTAGGTCGATTTGTGTAAGATTCTCCTGAAATATTTATTTATTCCTATTCACACATTGACATAAATGACATATACAAGTATGTACAGTCGCAATCAGATATATCGGAGCTGTGACCACCTACAAATATCTGAACAACGCCTCTATTGTCAAGGCGGTAAAGTGCATGTTCGGATATTTGTGACCAAGCTTCAATATATCTAGTGGCGACTCGACATTCGGAAAAATGTACGTAACATAAGACATCATAAATATGTATGACTAGCTTTTGCCCGCGGCTTCGCGCGCGCAGAACCTCTTTTTGACCCCTTAGGGGATGAATTTCAAAAAACGCTGAAATTACTTTTCTTGTATTCTAATAAGAAATGTTTACACATGTCAAGTCTCTTTCTTTAAATTTTACACAATCCCCATACAATCTTTCAACCCCCTTTTTACCCCCTTAATGGTGGAATTTCCAAAAATCCCTTCTTAGTGAGTGCTTACGGTATAAAAACTATTGTGAAAAATTCAACCATCTAGTTCAAACGGTTTGGGCTTTGATCAGTCAGTCAGGACATTCACGTTTATATATATATATATATATATATATATATATATATATATATATATATATATATATATATATATATATATATATATATATATATATATATATATATATATATATATATAGATTTTGTATGAATTTATACATTTGTAAATAGAAAAACAAACACAATTTACTAACCCAAAACACATCTCAATCAGTTTTTAAATACCTAATTACTGTACATCTCTTTCCCGTACAATTCTTTAGCTGTCTTTAATATCTTAAACTGGTTATCTTAGTATTTGCCATGTACTAGTAAGCGATTTGAAACGACGCTCCGATAGGGCGTAAGTCGCAACCCAGTTTGTGTACATACGACATTACGCATCGAGTTAGTATCTGAAGTATTTTTCCTTGTACCGTACTTTGGTTGAGTAATCGCATGATAAGATATTGTATTTATATTTTTACTCCAAGCCGTGTGAACAGTTGATTTATTAGTGGAACTTTACATTCATACCTGTAGCTCATGTACGAATGCTGACACATTTATTTGAGCTACTAAATTCAATTTTTTTAGTCGATAGCGAATAATTTTTTCAATTAAATCTTTATTTACGAGTACAATAATAACACTCATTAAAATACTTAACTAGCTATTAAACCTAAAAAGGCCCTTGAGGCATTGTATCAAGGATGCTGGCGGCATTTCTTCGTTGTGTCGCAATGCTGATACGTTGCACGAGGAAACCGCCAGCTCTTCGGTCACCAGTTATAACAAAAAGTTTGTGCGCGCTGGGACCCCAATTAAGTTCTATAAGTCATCCCTAGAGGTTCAGTACAATTTCTCTGTTGGCTGGATGAGTAGTAAGGAAGAGGTACCTAAAAATAGAGATCGTAGATAAAAAATGCTATCGATGAACGTCAAGATGTATTAACCTTTTGGACGCTTTTCCTCTCGCGTCAAAATGTGACATGTACGCCATGGTATGACTTGTGAAGAACAAATATAAACCTTATCTGTCAGCAGGACAATTGCTTTGACAGCGTCCGCCATAGCCACTTTAGGGGTCGGTGGCGTGGTAGGCACGACATAACGCGACCACTTTAGTGGTGCTTGGCGTTGAAAAGGTTAATTAATCGTGTAATCGTACGTAATAGATAAGATAAAACATCATTCTCCTCGCGTTGGCCACGGCTCATGGAAACTGAGGTCCACATAGAAACTAATCCCAGGATTTGGCGTAGGTATTAGTTTTACGAAACCGACTGCCATCTGACCTTCCAACACGGAGGCTAAACTAGGCCTTATTGGTATGTTTTCCTTCACCGAAAACCGATTAATAAATATCATACAAAGGTCCCGAAAAACTGATTGGTCGCACGCTCTTACCACTAGGCTACCAGCGCTCACCAGTAGTAATAGTACACTTCGAAACTAGTAAAAAAACATTTTTTTTTCGACGAGGGTGAAAGTTGGAGCAAGAGTGAAACGAGGGTGAAACAATCACCC
This sequence comes from Grapholita molesta, assembly GCA_022674325.2. Classification (NCBI taxonomy): domain Eukaryota; kingdom Metazoa; phylum Arthropoda; class Insecta; order Lepidoptera; family Tortricidae; genus Grapholita; species Grapholita molesta. Next base: position 10,595,762 of record CP053142.2, on the reverse strand, counting down.
GAGTCTTAAATAAGTTTTTACACGTGTATAGTACAAAATTTTTCATAAGTGCCTCAAAAAGTGAAATTTACACTTACTACCTAACTAGTGCACTTTTTACGCACTAGTTAGGAAAATAACTAGTGTTTCGGCAACGTTCGTTGGCTCTCATGCCTTGAAATCTTCCCAACACACGATTCCACATGGCGTACTTACGTGCATTGTAAAGTGCCTAAATTCAAAAATAAATATCTTTTCTCAAACATGCAGTAAAATATTGCCTTTACATTCCTTATAATAGACTCGGAAGTGTGGTTTTTTGAGCGCGGCAACGGAATGGAAAAGGAATTTCATATAACTTTACAGGCCTAATAGGCCTAATTTTTTTTCGATGATTATCCACACAGGGGTAAAGATGGCGGTTGTCATAGCAAATAGCTTATGTTAATTTTTAATACATTTCGATTTCATTGTTAGTTGTTATTTTGCAAATTTCATTTTTTGAAGCATTTCTTTTATTTCATTGTATGTTTGAGAAAAGCACTATACATGCCTCGTCATAAAAACGGATTCCCGGCCTCGTATCATCCCGGCCTCTGATGTAATGTACTATTTATCTTATTTTTGTATCTATGATGATGAAACTAAAGGTGAATCTCCGTTGTTGCAGCCCGCCGACATTTAAGACGCTGACGCCGACGTCGCGCACGCAGCTCAAGCAGCAGTTGATGCGCGAACATGCGCACGAGCAGCGCCGACGAGAATCTTTACAGGTACCCTACAATCTTACAACAATCTTTGTACAAGTATAAGAAGACTAACTGAAACTGGTGACTGAAGAGCTGAACAGGGAAATGCCGTCAGCATCCCTGGTACATGCCCCAAGGGCCTTTATTTATTTATTTTATTTTTTATACAAGACTGACCAGCGTTTGACCTCAGTCACACCTGATGGTAAGTGACGACGAGGTCGAGGGTGCAGCACGTTGGTTCAGTAACAGTCTATTCACTCTTGCCTTGAAAAGACCCTAATTATATCTTACCGGGAATACAGACGAAGGGAGCGAATTCCATTCCTTAGCAGTCCGCATTAGGAAGGTAGAAACGAATCGCTTCGTGCGAATTAATGAAATATTCACAACGTAAGGATGAAACCGCTCACCTCGTCGGGGCGTCCGGTGGTAGAACGTAGATAGCGGAATTAAATCGTGCAATTCCTGTGCACACTCCAAAATGTATCCTGTAAAACACAGACAAACTAGCAACCCTGCGACGATGCTTTATTAGATTTAAGTTAGAAGTTGCCATAGTCGCCACGCTTGGCAGGCTGGTTAGCGACCGCACGTTCTGTTGTTTCTATTTCGATAGACGCTGCTGCCCATCCGTCGGTTTATTCCCTTAGGACACCCGCGGAAGACGGGGATTGTGTGTGATTATCAGATTTTTTTGCAGGCACAGCAAGCAGGCCAGTCCAAGGATAATGTGGAGGAGAAGAAGAAGCCAATACCGGCGGACGTGCCGCGGGTCGTGCCTCACGTTGAGCTGCCGCCACAGGTTCTGCAGGTCAGTAGACCACAGGGTGTGATGTGAGGACCAGGGGATCAGCGTCAGAAGGAAATGGCTGAGGTTTACGTGCTAGGAACTGCTATGGAACTTTGGTGCCTACTGCCCTATAACGCGAAACTGGGCAAGAGAGAAGGTGCTGAGCTGAGAGTGGGGCAATTTAGATATGGACGTCGGATTCACCGGGGCCAACTATACTGGCTGGTTTCTTGGAGAAAGAGGGGCTCTATATGATGAACTCTTTTTTAACTACTGGCTGGTTCCTTGGAAAAAGAGGGACTGATGATGAACTCTTTTTTTAACAAGATCAGTAACTTAGGTAATTTCAAGAGAAAATTATAGTTCAATAACTTATGTGGGTTAATATTGAAGGCAACTTTAGCCAGTTTTGTACAGGACTCTTTTACTGCTGGGCTTCTTCCTCCATGACAATCTTTTAAGTTGTTCGTAGAATTCTCCAATAAACTGAAATCCGAGTAAAGAATAACGTTGTAACGATTCTTCCAAACTTCATGGTGATGCCGGTGAACAAATATTAAGACAACCACTATGACGGCATAAGATTTTTTTATATGTAGTTATTAAGCTAATCTTGATGATGGTATTCCAGGTGCGGACAGTTCTGGAAAACCCCACCCGGTATCACGTGATACAGAAGCAGAAGAGCCAGGTGCGACAGTATCTCAGTGAATCCTTCCAGCCCAATACACAGGTTAGTCAACAATATAAGTAATAAATTCACATTTGTTCTGATGCATTTAGCTTTGAAGCAGAACAAAATAAATTCCTTAAGAGATTGCATATAATAGGAAATTTCGTCAGATTCCGTTCGATCCGGGTCTAATTTTGACGACATGTTTGGCCTAGTGGGTAGTGACACTGCCTATGAAGTCGATGGTCCTGGGTTCAAATCCCAGTAAAGGCATTTATTTGTGTGATGAGCGCAGATTTCTTGAGTTTTGTCTGTAAGTCATGGGTGTTTTCTATTTATTTATATTATATTATACATATTATCGTTGGCAGAGTACCCACAACACAAGCCTTCTTGAGCTTACCGTGGGGCTCAGACAAATTGTATAAGAATGTCCTGTAATATATTTATTTAATTGGTTAGGGCTTCAGGAATTTAATTCCTTCTTCGGACACTGGTGGACCTATTCACTTTTTTTAAGTATATATATATCATCTATTTCAATTTCAATTCAATCCTATCTTTTGGTTCAAATTTCTCTTGCAATCTTTCTTGTATATACCTATACACCGCTACGTAATACCAGGTAATACCTAGATTTTGCCAGTTCTCTCTTCCCTAATATCCAGCTGTAATGTTCCAGGTATCGGTGCCCCCTCGAGGCGCGCCGGTGCAGTCAGCGCCCGAGTTGGGTGCCAAGCCCCCGCCGTCGCCCGACCACGGCTCCTCCTCTAGCCTGCTCAGCCCAGGACTCTGTTCTGTGGGCACAACCAACTCTGAGGTAAATTTCTGCAAAATCACATTTCTAGTCCTCTCAGTGCTCACAAAGCTAAGGTTTATCTGATTATCCGTTAACTTCCTTGAAGCCGCTTTGAAGAACTGACTTCCTATGGTTATCAGACTACGCAGGTACTTTCAGACTATTTAGAATTTAACCTGATGAGTTTTATTGTTGCAGTTCGTATTCTTTTATTTCATCAAGTATCGTAGGAATCAATAATTAAAAGATCATATGGGTAAATTAGAATTGAAAAGAATAAATCAACCCCACTAGAAGTAAGCCTGTGGAATACTAAACGAATCCTCCAAATCGACTCGCGTAGATAAAGACCCACACATCACACATAAAAATGAGTAGCCTCTCCTCTACTCTTTTTATGAAGTATGTTTAAAACTACACTCTGAGTACGAATTAGATTTCCAAGTTCACATAAAGAGACCACCAAGAGACCAAACCAAAGATAAATTATCTTGGTGGTTGTCGCTAACTGACCGAAATATTTATCACGTTACAGGCCGATGAGTTCCTAGAAGACATCCTATCCCTGGACAGTGGGGCGGGTCCCCTGTCATCATCAGGGCCCCCTTCCGCAGCCAGCTCGGTGGCGGGAGACTGCGCGCTGCTGTCAGATGCTGACATGCATGCGCTGGCGAAAGACCGACAGAAGAAAGACAACCATAATATGAGTGAGTAGAATTTGATTTAACAATCATTTCTGTTGATATAAATGGACCATCTTGTTTGTGTACATTTTTTACAAATTTCAAAGAGCAGTCCTTAATTAAATAGCCCTCCGGATCGCCAAACTTAAGTGGCAGTGGGCTGGGCACATTGCGCGCAGAACCGATGGCGGAAAGGTTCTGGAGTGGCGACCACGAACTGGAAGACGCAGCGTAGGTAGGCCTCCCATAAGGTGGACCGACGACCTAGTTAGAGTCGCGGGATACCGCTGGATGTGGAAGGCGCAGGATCGGTCTTCTTGGGTCGTTCTGGGGGAGGCCTATGTCCAGCAGTGGACGTCTTTCGGCTGACATGATGATGATGATGAGATTGACGGTCCATAAGATAAGGATATCCTGAATACAATATTAACGATCAGTGAAATATCTTACGCCCATCGATATGATGTATCCAAATCATATAGATGTTGAAATAATGTAACTAACTCGTGCATTTGATCTTTGAAAGCAATTTTTTTTCTGAAAACTGATTATGATCAAAATCTCTAAGATCCTGCGTACAATTTTTGTAAAAAATCCGCGAACTATATTGAGCTTTTTAAGAGTAATTTGGCTTCCAATTTCAAAATTAATACAATTGCCTTTGGATCTTATGAGGATAATATAATTCTTAATCAATGTATCCCAGCTATTGATTGTTCTGTTATGATTGCAATGAACTAAATCTATAGTTAATCATCTGGAAGTTTTAGTCCTACTAACTTTGGTAGGTCGAACTTTTATATCTGGCACTATAGCTGTCAAGATCTAATAAGTGCGAAAGTGACGCAAGACGCTTCAGGGAATAAAATCGTAATCATCATCATTTTGAATCATTAATCATTCACACGAAGCGATTTTTAGCTACACCTTCGACCTCGTCGACACTTACCATCAGGTGCGACTGAGGTCAAACGCTGGCCAGTCATGTATAAAAAAAAAATATTGTCCTGGGAATCAGAGATTAATTAAAACCCTCATTTCCAGTCGAACGTCGTCGCCGTTTCAACATCAATGACCGCATCAAAGAACTCGGGACCCTCCTCCCGAAAACCAACGATCCATTCTATGAGGTCATCCGCGACGTCCGCCCCAACAAGGGGACGATCCTCAAGTCCAGCGTGGACTACATCAAGTGCCTGAGGGACGAGGTGAACAGGCTGAAACAGAGTGAACAGAGGAGGAAACAGATGGAGCTGCATAACAGGAAACTTACGCTAAGGATACAGGTGTGTTAATCTTAATATATCGCCTTATCTTCTTCATTCATCATTTCACCCGTTTCCACTAAGTACTGGATATAAAAAAGGCTGCTAGGTAAAATGTGTTCTTACAAAGTTCATAGAAAATTTCTCTCCCTTAAAACTCTGTGCCTAACATTGAACGTATTTTTTTATTTTCTTTCTCAGGAGTTAGAGCGTATAGCACGACTGCATGGTCTACCGTTGACGGCAGCAGAAAACGGCGCTTCTCCATCTTCAGCTGAAGAAACGCCGCCACCACCTGCGCCGGTAAGCGACATCATCATTACATTTCAGCCTTATGCAGTCCACTGCTGGACATAGGCCTCCCACAAATATGATTTGTATCATCGTGGGGGTAGTTGCCATAGTTGCCATGCTTGGCAGGCGAGTTGGCGACCGCCGATTGGGTTTCGACGGACGTAGGATTTTTCCCTTTGTCGCCTCTTACGACACCCGCGGGAGGAGATGGGGTGGTGAGCTATTCTAGTCCGCCGGTAACACACGGCAACGGTAAGCAACATTTTACTTTAAAATATACAAATCTTGGTTATGTAGTTTCTTACCTACCTGCAGTTCTTAGTAAGAGGTCACGTCCATACCTGTTCATCTCCACATTAGGCCACTTAACTTTCTTGTAATGTAAAATGTTCTTTATAACTTACTTTCATAATTCCAGGAGGTGGTCCTTCCAAAGACCGAACCAGCGCCTCTGATGGAGCTGGGCGAGCACTGCGAGCAGCCTCCAGACTTGTTGCGGGATATGCCGTCCACGGACTGCCTCTCCGTGCCGGACGCTTTAGGTAACGGTAATGTCCTTGTGTTGTCTATAACCTTCCTCATACGTAACCCATGGAGCTGGGAGCACTGCTAGCAGCCTCCAGACTTGTTGCGGGATATGCCGTCCACGGACTGCCTCTGCGTGCCGGACGCTTTAGGCAACGGTATTGTCCTTGTGTTGTCTATAACCTTCCTCAATCGTAGCCCATGAGCTGGGAGCACTGCGAGCAGCCTCCAGACTTGTTGCGGGATATGCCGTCCACGGACTGCCTCGCCGTGCCGGACGCTTTAGGTAACGGTAATGTGCTTGTGTTGTCTATAACCTTCCTCAAACGTAGCCCATGAGCTGGGAGTACTGCGAGCAGCCTCCAGGCTTGTTGCGGGACATGCCGTCCACGGCAAACCTCTCCGTGCCGGACGCTTTAGGCAACGGTATTGTCCTTGTGTTGTCTATAACTTCACTGGACAAGTTTCCACTCAGGCCTTAATGTCAAACGTAACCAAGGGTAATTGCCGGCCATTTTGAAAACACACAACCCTGTTCTGTACAGTCGCCATCAAATATATCGGAGCAGTTAAGGCATTCAAAAATATAGCCTTGATAATAGAGGCGGTGTTACGATATTTGTGACTACCTCCACAGCTCCGATATATCTGATGGCGACTGTACAAGGAAGATTTGCTTTTGTAAAATATTATTATTATAAACATTTTATATCATAATTTAGAAGTATACAATGTCAGCGACAATTAATCAATGATGCTGGAATGTCAAGATCATAATTCCATGTCAATATTTTATGGTCCCTAAATGGCAATTATCTAACTTTAGATGAATTGTTCCAGATGGTCTAAAGCTAGGCTCGTGTTCACCTCTGAGGGGTGAAGAGGGGCTGTCCCTGGGATGTTTGGAGCCCGACCTGTGCTTGGAACCAGAGCCGGACCACTTCCTAAACCACAAACATATAAAGGTAAGTTATGAATTGTAGATTTTAAAGGATAATTTACCAAGCTCAAAGTCCGAGGCAGAATTTGAACCCGCATCTTCATTTTTGGACGTATGTCCTTAAACTACGTCCAACAAGGTAGGGCACAGCGAAGTACCATCACGCTTGAGTCTGGAGAAGCCCGACTGGGGAAGTACCTCCTCCTTACATAAGACCACAGCCATAATAGCACTGCTACCTTTCAGGTACATGTTGTGTTCCTGGTGGTGAGTAAGGTTCCCAGAGCTCCAACCCCCCTTAAAGGCCGGCAACGCGCCTGGTGTTGCCATGGTGCCGGTAATTGCTTACCATCAGGCAATCCGTCTGCTCGTTTGCCACTTTTGTTATAAAAAAAAACTTCATAGTTGGCGCCTTAAACACTAGTATGTCCCGGTTGAAATTTTTCAAGTATGTGCAATCTCTGAACAGTTTTAGATACAGCATTTATTCCTAGTTATGCAACTTATATTATGCATAATCGCCAATCCGCCTGTCTAGCGTGGCGATTATAAATAAATAAATAAATATTTCGGGACAATCTTACACAAACCGACTTAGTCCTACGGTAAGCTCAGTAAGGCTTGTGTTGTAGGTACTAGACGACGATATATATAATAGAAAGATACATATAAATACTTAAATACATAGAAAACACCCATGACTCAGGAACAAATATCTGTGCTCATCACACAAATAAATGCCCTGACTGGAAATCGAACCCAGGACCTTCTCGGCTTTATAGGCAGGGTGATTATCCACTAGGCCAGACCGGTCGTCATTATTATGATTCGGTTGTGATTATGTTGTGTTCGGTTGTGGCATCGTACCCTCAGATGATGGGGAAGACCTATGTCCAGTAGTTGACGCCCGTGGTTAATAGATAATGCCTATTATGTGTCTGTGTTGTGGCATTTAGAACCGATTAAAAAAAGAGGTACAGCTATTCTAAAATAATAAACATTTCCGTAATACTTTTTTAAATATCTTAATCCAATATTGGCTTCTGGCAAATTGACCAGCGGCGCTACAGCGAAAAACGATATTCGTTTTCAGACGATTTTCTCTGTCACTCTCATGACGTCGTAATTGGAGTTAAAGAGAAATCTGCTCGAAATATACGAACTTGTATGCCATGCTCGGAATATACTCGATGTTCGCGGTACCGGACCTTCTACGGGATATACATTTTGACAATTTGGTGATTTCAGATGAGAATGTCACCTTCGCCCGGACTGCTCGGCAACGGAGATGACGCGGTGCTCAACCTGGCTCAAATAGAAGACCTCATGGATGACGACTCACACAACCCCGTCACTACAGGTACCCTAAGTTCCTAACCCTTATGCCCGCCTTCCACTGCGAGCGGAGCTCATTAATGACTCCGATTGAAGTTCTTAGCGTACTTGTATGCTGTTTATTGTAGCAAGGGACACCAGCCGTAAAAGTTTTTTTTTTTGAACCTGACTTGGGCTTTATGCACATGTGTGGTGCGATAGAGCAAGCGGACTGTGTGGGGGGAAGGTAGCCTGGGGAAAATCCAGGACCCTTCCGCGCCAGACTTGACTTGTACTACTGGAATACTCCTACTGAGTTTTCGCTTCCAGTGAGATTGGTTGAGACGGTCGCAACCGAATCTGAGTGACGGCCATTACCGTAATCCTATCGCGTCACCCAACTCGCCCTTGGCGCTGACATGACCAACTATGACAGGGCATAAGTATGCCTGTGTTTTTCGGCTACGTGATTGTCACAGCAGGCGTTTGAAACTTTGATAGTCAGGCTAGCGGCCACCGCTCTAAAATATGATAGCACCTGAAGATCAATTGACACTTGACAGGTGTAGAAGTAAAAACTCCTCTGTTCAATTTGCTTAGTGTACAAATTGTCTTTGACTATGGGGCTATATTGCAAGATTTAATTATAATCCCCAAACTGAGCATCTTTTTAAAAAAGATGCCCATTCTTAATTGTGTCATTATCATACAAGTTAAATAGTATTTTCAATGTAGGTACACAGTCCAACAGGATTGGACAGTATGCTACTTTTTGTTTTCATCTGTAACGTGAAATGTCCCTGACCCAAGCAAACGTCACCCTTTTTGATAGAGTTCTAATAAATTGTCTGAATTGGCAGTATTTTTTTAAGTCACAAAACAAAATTGAAATAAATGACATATGCTTAAGAAAAAGCGAGTAGGACCTCCGACATCCGAGACAGGGTTTGTACCCGCATCTCCAGCTATCGCGACTGACACCTTAACCAATTGGGCCACTCGAACACTTCCTTCGTGTTCGAGTTTGCGATGCAGGTTGAAATCCTGTCTCAAGTACTGGAGGTCCTCGTCGCTTTTTCTTAAGTCTGTGTCATCTATTTAAATTTTTCTGACATTTACATATTTTTCTGACATTTACATATTTTTCTGACATTTACATATTTTCTGACATTTTCATATTTTTCTGGCATTTACATATTTTTCTGACATGTACATATTTTTCTGGCATTTACATATTTTTCTGACACTTACATATTTTTCTGACATTTACATATAAAAACTGTTCCAGGAGACCCAATGCTGTGCTCGTCACCAACCTCGCAGCTGTGCAGCCTGGCCGACGTGGTGGGCGACGCCACGGAGCGCAGCATCGCCAGCATGCTGCACGACGCCGCGCAATACTCGCCCCACAGTGCAGGTAATAAAGTATTTTTTACCTTCGCCAGATCATGGTTTGCCCATCACTAGAAACTGTTCTTGTAATAACGCTTTTAGTTCTATCCCTTTCTGTCTTTATTGTACATTAGCCATTAAAAAAATGCTCAAAACTAGAACATCACCTCGGTTAATGTAAAGAGTTAGTTGTCGATTGTTGTTGTCAGTTAGTTGTCGTTAATTAACGATCTTACATTGAATTGTGGTTAAAGTCAAAAGTTCTAGTCAAAAGGTTGATCATACTATCCAATCTATCCATTTCATAGTTTTAATTTTGGATGACAGAATCTAACCTAATCGGTAGTGACACAGCTTACGCAAGTGGCGATGGGAAGGGAGGTTGTAAGTTCAAACCCTGGCAAGGTAATTTGTTTGATTTGTATCTCTTACCCCATATATTTGTTACTGGATAAACACTTTTCCTCCAGTATAGGTCGATTCACGAGAGTTGGCACGAATGGATTGAACGAAACTTTCATTGTATGAGTGACACTTGTATCGGTATACAATCGATCCACTATTTTATTGGTTAATGTGACACACACATAGACATTTTCATTCAGTCATTCATTCCATTCGTGCCAACTCTCGTGAATCGACCTATACACACACACACACACCTTACTAAGACCATGGGTAAGACCATTATTTGGTGTAGATCAATTTGTGTAAAATTAACTACACCAAATAATAACTCTTTTTCCTGTCGTCAGGTACCTCAGGGTTGATGGGCGACGGCGCCATCAGCCTGAGCGGGCTGCCGGGGCTGGGCGACGGCTGCCTGCCCGCGCTGCTGCTGGGCGGCCACCACCACCACGCGCCCCACTCCCCCCACTCGCACCCGCGCCAGCACTGCTTCGACATGGACCTGGGTGCTTAGCTTCTATCCAATCCAGTTTGACAAATATTCGGTCCTGTTCCAAAAACCGTTTGGTGAAACTGTAGAGGAGATCAGCACAGCATACAAGAATTCGGGGTTCTTCTTGGAGAAGCTATCCGGCTTGAGATCTAGTTCCAAAGACCACTGTGTGAATACAATTTTACGGAACATCAAGTCAGCTTACAAGGATTCGCGGTAAGAACCCTGATAAATCAGATGTTCTTCTTGAAGAAGCTATCCGGCTAGTTCCAAAGACAATTGGGTGAAAACAATTTCACGGAACACCAACTCATCACATTACAAGGATTCGATTCATATGTTCCTGATAAGCAAGGACTCTTCTTGCAGAACTATCGATCTTGAGATAGTCAGTCGGTGTAGTTCGAAAATTGATCGGGGTGCAATTTTCAGCTCAAACGGATCCGCTCCAAAAGACCAATCATGTTTGATAAATCGGTAATTCTTCTCGAAGAACTAGTAACCTGGATTAGAGGCTCATCGGTCTTCAATAGACCATTGATTTGGATAACCAAAAATTCAGATGTTGTTAGCCCGAAGAATAAGCATCACACAGAACGAATTTTCTGGCTTTATTGATCTTCTTCGAAGTACCAATCGGTCCCTGGGACCAATGATCGCAACTTCAACACTGATTTTCAACCACTTACTCAACAAATCCTTATTCTAAAGAACATCAGTTCAGGACTATTAAAATGGATCAAAAGTCTTTCCACCCAGTTCGAAGGACCATGAATCTGGCTGAAAGGATTAGCAGCGACCAAATTGTCTCCTGAGTGTCTTAGTGAGAGAATATTGATTCTCAAAGGGTCATGAATTTGACAGTGAGATTAAATATGTCGGTACAGACCTGACCACAACCTACAGGTTAAATTTTGATTATTATATAATTGATGATTAGAAAAGTTGAACTTTAGTTTATAGATTGGTTTTCGTAAACGCCCGTCTATAGTTCGTAATTTCATACCAGTATTTTTGGAGATTATTTTACTCTACCATAATGTAGATGGCGTTGTTTCGAATTGACTTCTGCTAAATAGTGTTCAAATAATGTTCTTAAATAATCTAGTTATAATGTGTTCATTATTTGACTATCGGCACAAGTAAGATTATATTATTGATTGTTTAAGTATGCCATTTATGGATTTTACAAAATTACATTAAACATTAGATTTGAGTCCCAGTTATTTTTAGAGAAACCAAAGAAATCATTAACATTTGGGTAGAAAAAAAAAACATTTTTTGTAAAAAAATGTTACTCCACTAAAAATAGTTATTTTATATTAGTGAAATCCTTCCTAAGTAGCCTAGGTATTTAAGCGTGATAATTAGTTACCAGCTCATCTTAAACGTTATTTAAAGAACCTATATTTTTAGAATATTGTTTGACTGGCTACAGTTTCGATAGAGCATTCTTTTAAATTACTTAAATAGTTTAGTGAAATGCTTGCTTTTTATTAATACTACATGTTTTAAACATAAAGTAAGGTATCTTTGTGATAATTTTGTCACATTAATGAAAAGAGAAAGGCGCCAACATCGAATCGCTTTGTAATTTTAACACACAAGTGAGGTTATGTTTTCGTACATACAAGGTCAATGTGGGTAAGACCGGCATACTTTATTTTTAAGGGAAGTCCGTCAGATGACACGAAATACCTATGAGATAATGAAGGAAATTGGTTGGTAGACGGTCTTTCCAGATAGACGGTCTTACCCACATTCACCTCAATTCTGTTACGAAGTATTATAACATTTTGAAAATATAATTATTTTTATAAATCATGTCACGGTGCTCTTTTTGAGATATTTTAATAATTATATTATAATTGAATTAATTCAATAAACTGGGATATTATATAACTGACGGACCACAATATTTTATACAGAAAAAAATGTGATACAATATATTTTAGATAATTAATAACAAAATAATAAAAAAAAATATTTTTGTACATAGACTATTTCAACAATTCGAGTGCCTTGGTAGTAGACATTTAATGTTTTTTTTTTGATGTCATGTATATAAAATAATTAGAATTGTTGTAAACACACTGGTTTTGTAGATCACATGTTAATTTTTAAGTTTTATTTGTGATGATTTTATTGTTAATTGTTGATGTGTAAGACCTAAGCAGTATGAAAATTGCCGAACAAATATGTACTACTTTAAGATTTGATTAGAGTTTGGTTCTAATCTTGTACATTTTTAAACAATATATAAATTATATGTATGTAACACCGACTGTGTAATAAAAGGCTAAAAGAAGTAATATTTGTAGCTAAACATATGGGTTATAAACAAAATCTTTTCAAACATAACTATCGTGAGACTCAAACATATAATTGTATAGAAGCGACTCACTTTTTATAAGCCGAATATTCGACATGTTTCACTCCGTAACGAGGAGCATAATCATGACCATTCCTGTTGTTACATGCTTCTATGCAATTAAACAAAATTTTGTCAGCGTTCCTCTGGATATGACCAAATATGACGGTTTTCAGTCCATTTTTTATACTCTAATGACCATAGACACCATTTTCCATTTTAATGGATGACACAAAGTGACCACATGACCACACGAGAAAAACAGGAATATGGTTTGTCCCACCTAAACAGTAAAATTTATTGAGATAGCAATTATATTTTGCATAAAAAGAAATAACATTTAATTTATCACAAATAGTGTAAATTTAAATACAATACGAACTTTTGAAACGCCATTTTGATTTTGCGATATATTTTTGAGAAAAGTGTTATCGCTCGGAACTAAATTAATAAAATAAATATAATGTTAGACTGTAAGTGACTCCGTTTTTTGACTAAACTAATTTCGGTACGTGTTAAAACCAGTACAGTTGTATTGAGTATCAAATATAAATAGGTTTGCCTTGGTTTTTAATTGACTTATTTATTTATAAAATATTTTCCAATCAGAAATATCAAAGCTGTGGAGGTGGACACAAATATCTGAACAACGTCTCTATTGTCAAGGCGATAATCTGCATGTTCAGATATTGTGACCACCTCCACAGCTCCGATAAATCTGATGGCGACTCTTTTTCTGTCTCTCCAACTGCAGTTCTTGTTTCCTGTTTTAATCTATATTATAAATCAACAATTTTGTGTTGCTATGCTGTCCCGTCAGCCAGGGGAACATGATCATAGTTTGTTCGAAAAAATGTGGCACCGCGTTCTATTAATATGCTTGGTAGTTGACCTGTTATGAAAAGGACATATATAGCTACCAAATATACATGTTTTGTGTATTCAAATACTATATAACCTGTGATCGGCAATAACGGTGCAAAACATAAACAAGACTTGTTGAACTAAGGCAAGAAAAATACGAATGACTAGCAAATTACAGTTCAATTTATTTTGTATATCGGAATCTCGATATGGCAATATTTGGATTTAAGAATATAATTGTTTTTATGGCTCTATACACTCTTTTACGTCCGCTGAACAAGTTTTATAAAGTTTTGCACCTCTAATGCCGATCACTGCATATAGCTGTCACTGCATGAGTGACATAAAATGACTAGTGTAACACAAATGTAAGAAATTTAATAAACTATTTGTTGTGCAATATGAAACTAAGGTGCCAGTTTGAGCTCAAAATAATTTAAGCAATATTCGTTGTATCGTAAATATTTTAGTAATAATATTTTAGTATTATAAACTACGTTATATTTAAATAAACTTCAAAGCGGCTCTTAACTTCGGTACAATAACATTAAAAACAATCACTTATTTAAAAAATATTGCTATTGTATTTCCATTTAGTCATATTAATATTATCTATTGGCAGAGTGCAAAGCGGGTGGAGGGGTAGCCTAAACGATCACAGCGCTCGCTACGGCTAAAATTGTCATTTTTGTCGCTGACTTGAGCAGTCAAATTCATATTGCAGTAAAAATTTTCTAATCGTTTTAATAATGTTACTGACTACCATTGTCCAAAATTGTGTAATATAGTAAAATAACACAAGATTTCATTAATATTTTTCACAATATTTACTTCTTGTTTGACAGCGGTGACAATATTGTCCATAATGGCCGCCTGTCACGTGGCGCTGTCGTCGCGCTCGGTCCCAATATGTTAAAACCGACACAAAACTTTCATGGATGTTTCACAGTCGTGGCTAGTAAATATGGGTTTATGTGTATATGTATAGATATTTATGATGTTAATTATATATAGGATTGTGATTTTCTATGTACAGATTTTATGGACTTGAGTTTTATAATGTAATTGGAGGCAATTTAATTTATTATCGGCAGCTACATATATTATCAACTTATCATATTCATAAAACTAGTGCCTACGCCAATTCCTGGGATTAGTTGCCAAGCGGACCCTAGGAACGCGAGGAAGATGATCATATACAATTAAATTCTTATATATTTTGTGTTAAACAAATTTTGTTAAATAAAATCGTAACATGTTACTAAACGCGGCTTTACTATTTTTGACAACAGCTTTGACCTAGTGGGTAGTGACCCTGCCTATGAAGCCGATGGTCCTAGCTTCAAATCCCAGTAAGGACATTTATTTTTGTGATGAACACAGATGTTCCCGAGTCATGGTTGTTTTAGATATCGTTGGCTTAACCACAATACGAGTAACTTAGTTACAAACGGATAAACTCACGTGTAATTATATCGCACTAGGCGACATGTTTCGGGTACACGAGTTTATCCGTTTGTAACTAAGTACTAGTAACACTGACAACAGTTTTAATTGTATCACAATACAAGCCTTCTTGTGCTTATCGGGTTCAGTCAGTTTGTGTAAGGATGTCTTATAATATTTATTTATTTAAGGTCAATGTGGGTAAGACCGGCATACTATATTTTTTAAGGGAAGTCCGTCATATGACACTAATTACCTATGAGATAATGTAGGAAATTGGTTGGTAGACGGTCTTACCCACATTGACCTTAGGTCTGACAACTTAGGTTGAAAAGCCGAATCCCATTCGCGTCGATGGCGCGACACGGACTGTGAAGCCGTGTGTTTAACAAAATAACAACCAGCAAATTATTGATTATTGTATTCATTATTTATTCGTAAATTTCTTACAAATGATATTTTGTTATGTTAATTTGAACTGAAAGGTGATATTAAAACTACAGCGTGCCTTATTACGTATTTGAAGACATTATTATAGCTAAATAATTCTATTTATATTATTATATTATAGTTATTCGGGCGAAACACAGAAGGAAATGTATGAATTGTATGTTATTTAATATTGTATGAGATTAAAAATATTGTTGAAGTACAAAACGTAAATAAAACACAATTTACTAGATTATTCGTCTTTCAATTTGAATATTCCTTTGTCGCAATTTTTACTTGAGAACATTTCCGAAAATAGTTCCACGATATTTCGGTCAAAACATTATAGACTTCCACGCCATCTGTATTTTATAGCGCACAACATCTGTCCTCACTGTGATGTTCTTGTTTGTATTTTCCACAGCGTCTGTAGACTTATTAAACATATCGTCGACGTAGTGAAAGGAACTGAAATTAGATGGCGCTTGTTAAAAAAAGTGCAGAAATTGAGTGAATTCAGATGTATTAGATGGTTATGTGGTCAAGTCTGTGCAACCATTAAGCTTGAATCTGAAGCAGCCCACACAGCCATAATAGCACTGCTACCTTTCAGGTATGGAGTGTCGTGTTCCTGATGGTGAGTAAGGTTCCCAGAGCTCCAACCCCGCCTTAAAGGCCAGCAACGCGCTTGTAACTCTCCTGGTGTTGCGGCTGCCCATGGGCTGCGTTAATTGCTTACCATCAGGCAATCCGCCTGCTCGTTTCCCACCTTTGTCATAAAAAATAAATAAACAAATAAATCTTTGGCTTAAATGCAATGATAATGGTAATTGTCCATCTTATAAAATTTGTATTACAGCAAAAAAAAAAAAACAATTAATTTAAGAAACTTTCTATTAATTTCTGCTGTGGTTCGGGGCTATCTTAATTTTCAAAGATTAATTTTAAATTTCTCACTGAATTAAAAGTAAAAAATGCCTCAAGTGCCTTTTTTTAGATTTAAAAACTTGTTAAATACCTATTAATATTTTAATTAATGTAATTATTGTAAATAAAGTGACTGTTAAAACTGTTTCTATTTTAATAAGGAGCTTTTTTATGAAATATTTTGATTTGCTTTGGTTTTCATAAGTAGGATAAAAAATAATAAAGTACTTACGTCATATTGTAATTAGCTTCAATGCGGCCCTGTACTTCGATACAATAATTTAAAAAAATTAAATAATCAGTTATTTAAAAAAATATTGCTATTCCGTTTAGTCATATTAATATTAACTACCTATATGTCAAAACCCACACAAAAATTTCACTATCTTAGGAACCGGGCCATCTTTGGCGCAGGTACCTTATATACCTTCAACTGTTCATATAATGTTTTACATAGCATATAAACATATTTTCTCCTAGCAGGAATATATCGGAAAACTCAGATATAATTTTCACATACAACCTTAAACACGACTCGTTTTCCTCTACACGTTTTCCAAATATGAACCTTATTGTAACACATTAAGGTTATATATCCTGTATTGTTGTATGGTGAGATACGAGGATGCTACAGTTACGCTTCAGGGCGGGGTGAATGCCCTCACCCTCATTTATTCAATATAAAGCGTAAACACCCCGAAGTATTATATTATTTTTATTTAAGGTAAAATCAGATTTGTATAGAAATCGTCAATTTTAAGTCTTACATTATTATCACGGCTTATGGAAGCTTGGGGTCCGCTTGGCAAGTAATCCTAGGATAGGATAGTAGGTACTAGTTTTACGATAGCGACTGCCTTCAGAGGCTCTAGTGTGAGTTTCTTTTGACGTAAAAAAACGTTTACGAACGCGTAAGTGATAATGTTATTTATATGGGAAACGCAAACGCGTTCGTGACGTAAAGTTACGTTAAAAACTTACACTCAGGGCTCTGATCTTCCAACTCAGAGGGTAAACTAGGCCTTAATGGGATTACTCGGTTTTACTCACGATAGTCTCAAAATACTCCTTAAGCCAGTTTTAGAGTAGATGATAATATTCGATCAAATCCATATTCATATTATAAATGCTGTCTGTTTGTCTGGTACAGTCAGCAGCAAAAGTTGCTAAGCGTTTGAAGTGTTCAAAATGACCTACACGCGCTCTTATTCTCTTGACAATAGAGACGTGTTGACCTCATTTTGAACACCTCAACTGCTTAGCTACTTCCGCTGCTGATTGTACCTCTTCACGCTTAAACCGCTGAAGCTATTAGGAGGAAATTTGGTATGGAGAGAGTTTGAGCTACGAGAAAGGACATAGGATATTTTTTATCCCGCATATACGTTAAAGACGGGCATGGCTGGCCGACGAAGTTGCAAAGAATAGCTAGTATCAAATATAGATTAAAAGCCAGCTGAGTGATAAATCCAAGCGATTTTGTATTTATTTGTACAGTCGCGTGCGTTTAATTTGCAACCCATTTCGCAAAATCCTTTGAACTTTATACAGTTCGACAGAACCGTCAACCTTAAGTGGGTCACAAATATATGGAAGTGACTGTGCCAATAAGTGTTATAACTACCAAGATATTTAGAAAAAAAAAAAAATTCGGGACAATCTTACACAAATCGACCTAGTCCTACGGTAAGCTCAGTAAGGCTTGTGTTGTAGGTATACGACGATATATATAAAAGATAGATAGATATAAATACTTAAATACATAGAAAACAACCATGAGTCGTGGGTGTTTTCTATGTATTTATTTGTATATTTATTACGTATATCATCGTCTAGTACCTTAAAATATGATTAAATAGTAAATCATATCTAAAGGTTGTTTCAAAATATCATGTAGGACTTCATCAAGGACTGACATACATACATACATACATACATTTCAGCCGTATGCAGTCCACTGCTGGACATAGGCCTCCCACAAATATGACTTGTATGATCTTGGGGGGTAGTTGCCATAGTCGCCACGCTTGGCAGGCGGGTTGGCGACCGCCGTAGCTGATTGGGTTTCGACGGACGCTGCTGCTGTAGTATTAGATTTTTCCCTTTGTCGCCTCTTACGACACCCGTGGTGCTATTCTAGTCAGCCGGCATCAAACGGCTGGTAAGGACTTATTACATGCTAATTAGCTCTACAAGTTTTTTTATGAGGTCATTTGAGGCATTAACCCAAAAATTGGTATTTCACTTAAAGATATACGAGAATTGAACCGGGATTCGAAGCCGCTACAGGAGAATAAAAATACTACAGTGTATTTTTTAAAATGCCTTTATCATAATGATCGAAAGGCTACATCATAAGGATTATTTTTTGCTAAGTAACATAGTATCGGAAATAAAAGGAAGACGAAATAATTAAAACAGTGCAAATTGTGTGTTCAAAAGATGATTTTTGAGTATTCGATAATAGTAGTGTAACATCGTAGTCATTTAATAAAAGATAGGATGAAATATGTAAGCGGTGTTTATTGATAAGCCATTACAGAATACACGGTATTGCGTCATACAGGTCTATATTGTCTATGCTAGTTGACATTAACCACTAGTCTATAATTTAATATCTTACAAGTAGTTTATGTATCTGTGCATAATGAAGGGCATTACAAGAAGAGTGTGGGTTTATGAAATGAGCCGAAGGCCTAATTATGTATAGATGCATAAACTACTTTTTCTACATTCTACACATATATCATAAGTGTTTTAAGATGGGTTCAGGAACCGTAGGGAAATGACCTGTACAAACAAAACAAATGACAGCTTGGAATGGCGGCGTTTCGTATTTCGTATCTCTGTCAAATATTTTTTTAAACCATAGACAAGCGAATGAACTCCCTATTCTATTGTCACTCGAGTTCAAATATCGTTTGATTTATATAAAAAATGACTGTTCTAATATCTATAGATACTAAAATAGACACCCCACTTGAATTTGACAGCTGTTCTAAATTTAAACTCATAACCTACGATTTATGTTAACATTACATCTCCATTCATTTCTGATGGTTGGTAATGCTGGTCATTGCCTACGGTTTCTGGACGCATTTTAGAGCACTAATGATATGTACAGTCAGCGTCAGAGATATGTGACCCCCCCTGTATACAACCAATCTATGTAGAGGGTCACATATCTCTGACGCTGACTGTACGTAGATAAATTAAATTAATTAATTTTGAAATTATTTAGTCACTCACGCGACATGTTTCGGAGAATACAGGCCTCCATTTCCAAACACTAAGAGCTGTGTTTATCATTTATATACGACAAGTTTGGCCTAGTGGGTAGTGACCCTGCCTGTTTTGAAAATGCCTTCTCCCTCTGGGAGGGAAATTTTGGCTTTCGCACTTTAAAAATATAATCGCTGGTTCAAATTGTGATTGACTCCTGGCACATTCTGATTTAAGCTTTTGTGTGTTCAAAGAAAAGATGAAAAACTAAAAATATAATATAATAAAGTCCCTACGCACTCACCCCGCTTCCTTTTTATGGCTTCTTTGGTATATAGTAAATAATAAGAAGCCAATAGTCCTGGGTTCAAATCCCAGTAAGGGTAAGTTTTGTGTGGTGAGCACGGGGTGAGCACAGATAATTGTTCCTGAGTCATGGGTGTTTTATATGTATTTAAGTATTTGTATATTAACGTTGTCTGAGTAACCCACAAAACAAGCCTTCTCTTACCGCGGGGCTCGGTCAATTTGTGTAAGAATGTCCTAAATATTTATTTATTTATAATTTTACAATGTCTCATGTAACTTGAACTATTAAACTGTACTGGCAACACGCTAGCAA
Source organism: Grapholita molesta (assembly GCA_022674325.2). Taxonomy (NCBI): domain Eukaryota; kingdom Metazoa; phylum Arthropoda; class Insecta; order Lepidoptera; family Tortricidae; genus Grapholita; species Grapholita molesta. Next base: position 10,575,574 of record CP053142.2, on the reverse strand, counting down.
TATGCTGATGGGGCCATTTCGTGGCACTTCTTGTAATGTTTTATGATTGTCTGTTTTATGTAAATAGTATGTGCTCACGAATAAATAATTATTCTCCATTCTATTATTTTTTACTAAAAAAATCAATATTATAGGACAACCTTACACAAATTGAAGAAGTTGCGCTCGGTAAGCTCAAGAAGTATTGTGTTGTGGGTACTGTCAAACTACCCAACTATAGTTCAAAATTTCCCAATATGGTCCATAACTAAGTTGAATATCTTATTATTTAAATTACGCAGTTAAAAGCCGGCGGCTGTTCTTAAATGAATTTTTAATTCAGTGAAGAAAAACCAAAAATAATATTAGGATCGATACTTAATTAGGAATTAAAGATTTGGACCATAGTTGCTCTATTGGACTATAGTTGGGTGGTTATATGGTACTCAGCCAACAATAAATACCGGGTGTTATAAAAAACGTGATACAAGATTATCACGGCATCTGGTCATGATTTGGAACAATTTTTACTATGGGGTCAACTTTGTAAATTGTAAAAAAACAATTCTCTCATACATTTTCGTCAACTTATACTTGACCTTTTCTATGGAACAGCTCAATTTTTATTTAATTTTACAAACTTGACTCCATCGTAAAAGATGTTCAAAATCATGAATTTTATAGCCGATTTGATAATCTTATATCGCGTTTTTATAATATCCAGTATAATATACAAATACTTAAATACATAGAACACCCATGACTCAGAACAAATATCGTGCTCATCACACAAATAAATGCCCTTACTGGGATTTGAACCCAAGACCATCGGCTACATTGACAGCTTAAAAAGCCTTTCGATCGGTATGATAAAGCTACAGGGTATTAATTTCTCGTGTAGCGGGTTCGAATCTCGATTCAACTATGTAATTATGAAAAAATCTATGAATGCAGTTTAAATAGTTTTTAAATTAAAATAAAGTCTTTCAGTAAAATGTCCCATCTACAATATTCCAGGTACTAAGATGTAGCATAGTCGTGGGACGGTACTGTATACAAATTAATTTGAAATATAACATAAAGCCCGTTAATCCCGGCGTTATTATATTTTTGCGCCGCTAAAAGAAAAATAATAAGTATATCCCCATCTTATTACGAAGAAATCTTTAATTGACTTCCCTCCACACACACACAAACTTCAGAGACAAACACGGCGTATATAAATAGTTGTACGGATGTATAGTAATAAAGTATAAATGATGGAACTAGCATATAGGAAAATATAATATATTTGTTCGCATAGCTACAGCGGTATATATATTGTTGGATGTGGACTACGGGTGGCGTGGATGCGACTTAAATATTTATATATTCCGGGTCAATAGAAAACAAAAATAATATAAACAAACCCATTTAGCTTCATAGCTTTGCAATTATGCACTTTTTTAGTATTTATATGTATCTATCTATTACATATATCGTCGCCGAGTACCTACAACACAAGCCTTACTGAGCTTACCGTATGACTAGGTCGTTTTGTGTAAGATTGTCCCAAAAAAAAAATATAGCATACGGCCCGCCTGATAGTAAGCAGTTACCACCGACTGCAACTCCAAAGGATTCACATGAGCGAAGCCTACCCTAAAAGTTGTTGTAGCTCTGGGAACCTTACTCACCATCATGAACACAACACTACGTACCTGAAAGGTAGCAGTGCTATTATGGCTGTGGTCTTCTGTAAGGAGGAGGTACTTACCCAGTTGGGCTTCTCCAGACTCAAGCGTGATGGTCCGCTGTGCCCTACCTCTCATTGTTGGACGTAGTTTAAGGACATACCCGGGTCCACAAAAACCATGGTTTAAATATGATTGTATACACATACATTTGTTACTTACATTCTTGTTTAGTTAATATATGTCATAATTACGTATATTAAGTACAATCGAACTTTTAAAATAATATTCTGTCATGTGTCAAATGCTATTTCCCTTGGAAATTAAGCTGTCAGTCCGCCATATTTGTTTACCTTATTCTTCTATTGAACCGTACCTACATTAGACTAGTATTTTTATACCCAACCCGCCTCCGACGCCTCTTTTCTTGCCATCAAATCGATTACATGGTTCCTAAGAGTAGATCTCTGTTTGTCTTATACTTTCAGATTTCCCCATACTGACATACACATACCGATCTAAATGCTTCACTTCATGAGATAATGTGTATATGATAATATGGGTGTTCAAAGACAATAAAGATCGCATTGTTTAAAGCATACTGCTTATTTTTTTACAATAGCAGGTTCGATAATACCCAAAAGTCGTATAATGGCATCAAAATTCAATATAACAACGCCTTTAGGATGCTGATTGGTGTGCCTAGATTTTGCAGTGCATCTGCTATGTTTGTGCCGATGGCGTCGATCCGCAAAAAGACAAAATCTCTGCTGGGGCTCTAGTGTAAGATTCTTTTGACGTAAACAAACGTTTACGAACGCGTAAGTGATAATGTTATTTATATGGGAAACGCAAACGCGTTCGTGACGTAAAATTACGTTAAAAACTTACACTAAGGGCTCTGAGCAGAACGAGAGGCAGTCCAAACAGTATCCTCAAGATGATTGATTGTAGATCATGTGTGCTGTCCTATATTTAATACAATGATTTTAAATGTTACATCTAATATAGTTTTTAAGTACTAACTTTACTAATAAAATAATATGAGATTATTGTTATCTTAATGAAATAAATTAATTTAATTGTTGACATTAAATCAGTATGAAATAAGCATATCATTTATATTGACTTGATAGCTTCAGATATATAAACTTATTATCGTTTTAAAAACTTTATTAAAAAAAATATTATAAGCACGACTCTATCGCCACTATGTCCGGAACACACATACGAAGCGCGGCGCGCTCCGTCTTAAGGACGACATATGAAGTAATTTTTTTTCCAACCCCCATCCACTCAAAACTAGACCTTATCCCATACACCGTAAAGTTGAAACTAACCAAACTCGCGAAATATTTTTTCCATTTCATATTTACGAATATGCCCCAAATTCCCCAAAAATTAGAACCGTGAAAGCGGAGTGTGCATGTGTGCGTGAGCGTACGAGCACGCACACACCGGCGAGGGGGTGGGTGGGGGGAGTGAGATAGTAGATAGTTTTAGAGTAAGAGAAATATATGTGGCGTTTCGCGGAGATCCGTCAGCGTGTTTTTAATTTTCAAGACGTTTTGAGTGACGTCACTACGTTCGTTCGGAAATATAGAAAGCTAATAAAACAGGAGTTTAGTTCAGAAATATCCAGAACGTTTTATCCTCATACGTAGGGCTGAAAATGTCATGAATGAATTATTATTAAATTATTTATTACATGTATAGTCAACCAATTTGATTTCTAGGCCACTTCGAATCTTGTCACAGTGACGTTAATATAATAAGAGATATTTTGCGTCTTTCATATAGATTTTCACTGTGACAAGGTACGAAGTGGCCTATAAATCAAATTGGTTGACTGTACATACAACGGACTAACTTAGTTAATAAAGCCTACGAAGCTGGAGGCCTTGGGTTCGAATCCCCGGGAATTACTGTATTTGTTTTCACAAATATATGTTTCTGCGCAATAGATTTCAACTACGTAACATTCCGTGGAGTTAACTACGCGCTGGTAATTATCTGTTTTTCCGTTTTTTAGTGGAAATCGGCTACGAACCGATAACCCACCCGTCTCTTGGCTTCAATGTGTTAAGGTTACAACGCCGGTTCGAATCCGGCCTCGGACACTGATGAGAATTGTCACTGTATAATAAAGAACACAATCCCTACTATTCCATATTAGTCCATACTAATATTATAAATGCGAAAGTAACTCTCTCTGTCTGTTATCTCTTCACGCTTAAACCGCTTAACCAATTGGGATGAAATTTGGTATGGAGAGAGTTTGAGCTACGAGAAAGGACATGGGATAATATTTATCCCTCAAGACTTTAAACACGGGCATGGCTGGCCGACGAGGTCGCGAGGAAAAGCTAGTAAGTAATAATACATCACAATTAAGAATGTATTACCAATTGAGAAGAAGTCTTTAAAAACACGATGGCGATAGGCAGATGGTTTTAAGACCCGAGCACCTCTAGTCATATCTCCCGTGTTGTAATGCAATGTTTCAGGAATGAAATAAAATTTCAATAAAATTGTGAGAGTAAGCCTGTGTGTAATAAAATAAATAAATAAATGTTATAGGACCTCCTTACACACATTGACTGAGCCCGACAGTAAGCTCAAGAAGACTTGTGTTGTGGTTCAGCCAACGATATATATAATATACAAATACTTAAATACATAAAAACACACATGACTCAGGAAGAAATGTCTTTCTCATCCGTATGCAGTCTACAGGCTTCCCACAAATATGACTTGTATCATCTTGGCAGTTGCCATAGTCGCCACGCCTGGCAGGTCGGTTGGCGACCGCAGAAGCTGTAGATTGGGCTTCGACGGACGCTGCTGCCCGTCTGTAGGATTTTTCCCTTTGTTGCTTACGACACCCGCGGGAGGAGATAGGTTGCTATTCTAGCTTACGGCTTGCACACGGCTAGCCAGGACCTTACTGGGTCACTACTCACTAGGCCAAACCTAACGTCGGTAAGATATGGGGGAGGTCCCAGTAGTGGACATTCGTGACTGATATAGACATAATCCACTGGTGACCGCAGAGCTGGCAGCTTTCTCGCGCAACGAATCAGTATCGCGATACAGCGGGGGAATGCTGCCAGCATACTCGGCACCATGCCAAAGGGGCCCAATTTTAACGACGTTTCTTAAATTTCTTTTATTATTATTATTTTTTTTAGTACGTTGTATTTTCCTGTAAATTGTTAATGAAAAATAAACTTTAAAAGTTAGTCATATTATAATATTATAGATAGATAGATAGATATAGATAATAGATAAAAATACTACGATAAATGTATGTTGTCGTAGTAGAAAGAAGTTTGCACACTCGCATCGATCGTATGCGAGTACTTTGAAAATAGTATTAAATTTGGAAAAATCAAAAGCCCCATTCCCCAGTTCCTTTTATGTAAAAATCGACTACAACTCATACGGCATTGGGTTCATATTTGAATAACAAACGAAACAAGGGGGAGGCACAGTAATTTGTCGCGACAGTCAGCAGAAAAATAAATTGTGAATATTTCTTGATATTTGTTTTGTAACAAATAGGAATTTGCTAAATACGAAACCAAAGGGAGGGATGAGAAAACACCCAACTAAGACTGATGATCTCATTAAATTCCTAAATAATCTTCCGACCACTAGGGTTATAGTTAAACTTGATTATGTCATTATGATTTAACTATAAAATTGATTGATCGCCTAAAATAACAAATTTGTTTACCTATATACATTGTTTAACCACGTTATCAGAACAAACACGGTCAAATGCGAGTATGACTCGCGCACCGAGGATTCCGTACGGATTTATGTAAAAATATTTTTAAGGTTACTGAATGTAAGCTCTATGAAAAATAAATTCTAAGAAAGACAAAACTAACTTTGCCGTTGGGAAACTGTTGTTCTGATACATCGATATAGGTCACGGTTAGTTTACCGGCAGCAAATAAATTAGTAGCATAGTCATATTATTTTGAAAGATTCTCTAAAGATTCTTAGAAAACTATTGCAATTGACTGATTTTTGTTACAGACCGATTTTTATTACATGTTCAAGCAGTTTGTACAAGACTGGTTTTCTATTGCCTATAACATGGAAAGGCGTAAAATCTGAATAACTATATGTCCACCATAAAGACATCATAATATAGGGGAAAACTTAGCTAAATCCTGGCCTATGTAGTAGTAACGTGTGTGTACACGCATGTCGGCGTTCTATATTCAAATTTTGACATAAGATCCATATTAATTCTTTGCACAACTACATAAACATGATCCGTCCGTTTAGTTTATCACCTATAAATATTCATAGAACAGTGTTTGTATTTTTTTCTGTAACTTACAAAAAAAGATAAATATGCGTACATAATACATTTATTTACAGAAATTACAATCGTATTATGATAACTATAAGTACTTAACTAGTTACAGTATAAAATCTAAAAATGGCCCTTGAGGCATTGTACCAAGGATGCTGGCGGCATTTCCTTGTTGTATCGCAATGCTGATACGTTGTGCGAGGAAGCCGCCAGCTCTTCGGTCACCAGTTAATATTAAAATGCGTACTAGTTCTATAAGTTACATATTTCCATACACTTACAGCCTTGGCCAGAAGTATGTATGTATTGAGCACCCATACTTTTTATATGAAAACTCGATATTTTTATTGTAGTATCCAGAAAAAAATGTCCCCAAATCTGGACTTATCAGTTTTGTGGCGATAATGAAGTAATAAATTTCTATAAATACTTAGATTTGGTGCTCTTTTCATAAAATTTAAGCAGTACAATGCCAAAAAATATTTCCATACAGGGTACATGCTTTTGTCGTCACAAAATTGACTTAATCTAACGTTTTTCAGGACACGTTAATTGGGGCACACTTTTTTCTGAAAACATCTATTTACATCTTTTCTGATGGCATATTATTAATTAATTTAAACTGATAAAGTATTAGTCATTGCGGTGACTGGTGATTGCATAGAAAATTTGCAATAAGTCACGTTGTACATCCAATTTTTTGGTGCTTTTTATTATACTATCTAATGCGTACTTCTAAGTATTATTACCTGTTACCCTCACCATGAGTTGTGACAATCTTATGGCCTAATACTTATGGCCAAGGCTGAAGGCATTAATATGAATTGTCTGCTATATCAATCCTTCTAATTTAGATTCAGTAATTAGTAATAAAATAACACAAAAACAAATTGTGTTCACATATAAATAAATAAATAAATAAATAAAATAAATAAATATTTCGGGACAATCTTACACAAATCGACCTAGTCCTACGGTAAGCTCAGTAAGGCTTGTGTTGTAGGTACTAGACGACGATATATATAATAGATAGACACATATAAATACTTAAATACATAGAAAACACCCATGACTCAGGAACAAATATCTGTGCTCATCACACAAATATATGCCCTGACTGGGAATCGAACCCAGGACCATCGGCTTCATAGCCAGACTGGTCGTCATAACCCGTTAACTATTGGCGACAGAAAAGACGATTTTGGTTTTAATCAATCTGTATGACTCAATTAATTGATTGATTGATTGAAAGGCCAATGGGAATAAACCATCGATTTTGTAAAAGGTCATTGACAAGGGGTGCGTGTTTGGTTCCCGGCGAAGCTTATTGAAAGTAATGTGTTGTTATCGGTAATTTATACGGGAACATCGAAATAAAAAAATAACAAGAAAATACACGAAGTATTTATACATGTTTCATAGTGTGTTACAAAAAGGCAATTAATATGGAGCTGATTGCTAAAAAAAAACAAATAATTGACTAAATTCTAAAACTGATTCTTAAGACTCAAGTGCTTAAGTTGTTATTCAAAAAAAAATAGGAAAGTTTTGCTACAAATATGTCATGATCGTATTATGATAACTTAACTAGTTACAGTATAAAATCTCAAAAAGGCCCTTGAGGCATTGTACCAAGGATGCTGGCGGCATTTCCTCGTTGTATCGCAATGCTGATACGTTGTGCGAGGAAGCCGCCAGCTCTTCGGTCACCAGTTACATGATTAAGTATATTTCCGATGCTCATTATTATCATACTTTAGGTAAATTGAGGTTGCTTTGGTTCGTGGGGTAACAATGATCGCCTATTTTATTTTACTAGAACAAATGATGAAGCTTCAGAGTTCAACCTTTTCGACGTCTTTGACTTGATATGAAGTAAGAACATTTCATGCCCCACATGCGACGACTTGATATTAAGGCCTATGTTTCACCGGGATACCATGGCGGCGCAAAGTCGCAAATTATATGCAGCTTTGGACACCAGGTTTCTTTTTATGACAACGGTGGCAAACGAGCAGACGAATTTCCTGATGGTAAGCAATTACCGTCGCCCATGGGCACCCAGGGGAGTCAGAGGCGCGTTGCCGGCCTTTAAGGGGGGTTGGAGCTCTGGAAACCTTACTCACCATCAGGAACACAACACTACATATCTCTGAAAGGTAGCAGTGTTACAGTTGTGGTATTCTGTAAGGAGGAGGTACTTCCAAGTTGGGCTTCTCCAGACTCAAGCGTGATGGTCATCGCTGTGCCCTACCTCTCATTGTTGGACGTAGTTTAAGGACATACCCGGTTCCAAAAGTATGTTTACTTAGTTGTCAAAACTTTAAAAACTATAATTTCTCTATTATGTTATTAGCCTATCATTAACCCAAACACACGAACACAACACAATCCCATTTATATATCAAATCGCTTCTAAAATTGTATCACCACAACCCTTCACCGTGCCATAGCAATTTCAGCCTTACTACCTTGAGACAGGGTCCTACAAAGCTGTGGTGACCTTTCCTAATTTCCATACGGTCAACTGTTAGTGTTTGTTGAGCTGTTTTACACCTTAAATCTATTGATTTAAGGTTTAATATAGGTTGGAGTTGTGTTCTATTTATAGAAAGTTCAGGCTTGAATGGTTTATTTGTGAGGAGGTCACTCACTGCCGTGATACAAGTATAGTGCTTATTATCTTTGTTCATAAATAGCAAACGTCAAGTTTTTTGTTCTTTTCTTACAAACAGAAATTTCAATAAGACTTAAGAGGGACCATATTATCTTACCAACTTTTCAAGTTACGTATCAATTATCTAGAAACAATTTTGATTCGAGATACAACGTTTCTGAAACACTACGCAGATGTTTACGGAAACAATGTTAGCTTCCAGTACCCTTACCATGAGTTGTGACATTGAGGTTTTCGATAACGAGTATCGAGTTTACTATCTGTGCATCTCGCTTGTACTATTTTAGTGCTTTTCTTCGGTTTCCAAGGTTTTCCTTCGGTTTTTCCGGTTCGGTTCTTCAAAGCCACATTGGTTACGGAAAGCTTGCCTAAGGAAAATTCCAACCTGCTGCCACTGTTGTCTACTAAAATCTTGGTGAGTACAGCCAGTCAACATGTTAAACAACTCACTAAAAATCGGCCATCCTCCGGTGTCGGTATTTTTTAGAGATATTTTCTAATTTCGCGTTTCAAAGATCCTATCGCATTTCAATTGATAAATACGCAGAAATCTCTCTTTTTGTAAAGCAATGAAAAAAATGGTAGATACTTTTGGTGCGCTGTTTCATATGCTACAGTCATCATCAGATATAAGGTCAATGTGGGCAAGACATGGTAAGACCGTCTACCAACCAATTTCCTACATTATTTCATCGGTATTTAGTGTCATATAACGGACTTCCCTTAAAAATAAAGTATGCCGGTATTCCCCATATTGACCGTATAGGAGCTGTGGAGGTGGTCACAAATATATCATGCACTTTATCGCATTGACAATAGTTATTTAATGACCAATATATATCTGATGGCGACTGAAAAAAAGCTTGTTATGATTTTTTTCATTATAAACTGTTTTACCATCATTTTACTTAATAAAAATATCCGTAATTCATATATTAAAGTTCGTTTTTAGGTCGAACCCACCCGAGTTATGGCAATTTTCTTGAAAGTTATTTCAAATCCGGGCTCCGGGCGTCGGCGGTCTTACAGGGGAGTATGTAGGCCACTAGTGCGCTAGGGTGGCATAGTTCGGCTGGGTTACAGGTTCGAAATCTGACGAAGTTTATCTTCTCTAGCTTCGGAGGGTATTATCATGTGAAGTGTGTTTTAAGTAGGGTAAATGAGCTTACAAATGTAAATTTATTTGTTCTTTAAGAGTGCTATTTTTTCATTTTCTTACTTAGTTTTTAGTCTTAGTCCCGTCAGCTAGAGGAAAACAGAAGCATAATTTGTTTGTCACGTGCTTTTGGTAGCTGTAGTTGCCAGCTGTCACCCTTATTTTATTATAATAATAAAGGTCACTGAGAAAATTCAAGCACGTGAGTGGTTATAAGAAATGTGGCACCGCGTTCTATTAACACGCTTGGTAGGTGACCCATTATGGAAGGGACATATAGCTACCATTTTAGGACATATGCATGTTTTGAGTATTTAGTTGCCACGAAACTGAGGTTTTAATGTGTGAGGCGGGGGAACGTAACCGATGACAGAGATAAAATAGTTAATTGGGCTATTCAAAACACTCGATTTAATAAAAATGCAAAAAAGATAAAAGATCTTTATTTTTCAATTTAGGCAATACATTGTACTTATGCATGTCAAAAATAAATCTACCACCGGTTCTAACCCTACACCTCTTACCCGAAAAGATTGTCACCGGTAAGAAACTCGACGGGACTTATTTTTTCAAAACATTGATACATCAAATCTTAAAATACATACTTATTATGTAGTCACAAGAAAACATATCACACAGTTTGTTACAAGATATAATTAATAATACTAAAATATAAAAATAATAATGTATAAACAGATTTAAAGGCTGGTGTGTGCGTGTATGTTCGCGATGATAGACCCTCGACCTCGTCGACACTTACCATCAGGTGCGACTGTGGTCAAACGCTGGTCAGTCTTGTATAAAAAAAAGACTACACGCTTTGATAGACATGCTTTGATATGCTTTCTTACCTGAACTGTGTCATTACAATCATCTGGCAGGATATACAAAATACAAATAAATAAATATTACAGGCCATTCTTACACAACCCCCGTTGGACCCGGGTATGTCCTTAAACTACGTCCAACAATGAGAGGTAGGGCACAGCGAAGTACCATCACGCTTGAGTCTGGGGCAGCCCAACTGGGGAAGTACCTCCTCCTTACAGAAGACCACAGCCATAATAGCACTGCTACCTTTCAGGTCTGTAGTGTTGTGTTCCTGATGGTGAGTAAGGTTCCCAGAGCTCCAACCCACTTATAGGTCGGCAACGCGCTTGTGACTCCCTTGGTGTTGCGAGTGCCCATGGGCGACGGTAATTGCTTACCATCAGGCAATCCGTCTGCTCGTTTGCCACATTTATCATAAAAAAAAAAAAAAAAAAACACAAATTGACTGGGCCCACGGTAAGCTCAAGAATGCTTGTGTTGTGGGTACTCAACCAACGATATATAAAAAAATAAAAAATAAAATAAAATACTTAAATAAATAGAAAACACCCATGACAAAGGAATAAATATCTGTGCATCATCATCATGCTCATCACGCAAATAAATGTCGTTACTAGGATTCGAACCCAGGATCGTTTGCTTCATAGGCAGGGTCACTACCCACTATGACAGATCTGTAGTCGAATTAATGAAATTAATAATTGACTTGATGAATTAAATGTGGCGTTTAGTTATAGTTTCTGCATCTGAAATTACTCCCATTTATACGAGTAAGTAAGTGACGCTGTGCACAGCGTAAATAGACGCGTCGTAAACAAACATGACAATACGCCGCGTACACTACAATGAACAAAATAAAGCTCCCTCCGAAGCAATAAAAAATAAGAAATCTCATTTCTGAAAACCGGGTCACGGAGGGCTGCAAATTTTCATACCGGGCCCTTTTTAAAGGGAACTTCATAATAGTGGAGTCTCCTTTTTTCAAAATGGCGCCGTGTATATAATAATTGTGTTAAAACTAGTCTTGTACCGCGACTTATCATTATCTTCCTCGGCATTTTGCCACGGCTCATGGAGTCTGAGGTCCGCTTGGCAACTAACCCTAGGACTTAGCGTAGGCACTAGTTTTACGCAAATGCCATCTGACCTTCCAAGCCAGAAGGTAAACTAGGCCTTAATGGGATTAGTCCGGTTTCCACACGATGTTTTCCTTCAGCGAAAAGCGACTGGGTAAATATTAAATTATATTTCGTACATAAGTTCTGAAGAATTAATTGGTACAGGCCGGGGTTTGAAGCTGCGACCACCGGATTGCAAGTCGCACGCCCTTACCGCTAGGCCACCAGCGCTCTCGCAGTCTTGTCTGAACACGTTAAATTACAATTACTTGTAGTTTGTGCGTGAATTACATACCTAATTTTTTTTTTAATGAAATTACGACGCAAACTAGATGACTAATCTCCTGATGGCAAGGAAGTACCTCCACTCTTGGACTGTAGCACCAGAGAAGTCACACACGCGCTGCCAACCTTTGGTTCGGGGTTCAGAACTCTGGGAACCTTACTCACCACCAGGAACACAACACTGCTTACCAAAAAAATAATAGCAGTGTTATATGGCTGTGGTCTTCTTTAAGGAGGAGGTACACCAGTCAGGCTACTCCAGATTCAAGTATGGTGATGATTCCTGTGGCCTACCTCACATTGTTGGACGTAGTTTATGGTTTCGGTGGTCCATTTTTGCTTTACGGTATCAAACAATGCTGGAAGTTTTGTAGGTACTGATACAGTGGAGTTGACTGTTAATGGGTTTATGATGGAAGCACTATACTAAACTTTACTGTTTTTTGTATGACAAAGTTGGCAAACGAGCAGGATGGATTACCTGGTGGTAGCCACAAAGCCGGGAATCTTACTCGCCATCAGGAACACAACACTACATGCCTAAAAGGTAGCAGTGCTATTGTGGCTGTGGTCTTCTGTAAGGAGGAGGCTGCCCCAGACTCAAGCGTGATGGTACTTCGCTATGCCCTACCTCTCATTGTTGGAAGTAGTTTAAGGACATACCCGGTTCCGGGTATTTAAATATAGGACAATTATAAAAGTAAAAGGTACGAGTCAGCCAGTCACCAATTGAATCATTTTGTTCTTCTCAGTATCTGTATCAGCATCGTTGTCTAGTCCAGTATCTGTTTTGTAGTTCTAATAAAAACGAAAACGAATCATAGTGTTGAAAAAGCAGGTATCTGTAGAAGTGGATGGGTAGAAAATATCACGGGTTCGAATCCCGTATGGCTTCTTGTAACTTATGTTCGAAAACTGGTGAAACTTTAGACAAAGGAAGTCCACTGCTAGACATAGGTCTCCCCAAAGTGAGCCACAATGACCAGTTTTCCACATTCCAGTGGATTCTCACGATCTTTACAAGGACGTAGGCCCAAAAACTATTCTAATAGGCAAGGGAATTTGGATGCCGTGTGATGCCGGCTGACTAGAATAGCACCACCCCATCTCTACAGAAGGGGTCGTAAGAGGCGACAATGGGAAAAATCCTATGGACGGGCAGCAGCGTCCGTCGAAACCCAATCTACAGCTACTGCGGTCGCCAAGCGTGGCGACTATGGCAACTACCCCCAAGATGATACAAGTCATATTTGTGGGAGGCCGTGGACTGCATACGGCTGAAATGTAGGCAAGGGAATGTCATTAAATATAATAATGATTTTTTAATGCCTCTTAGTGTCCCACTCTTGGGCCTCACATCTTTATCTCAACACGACTCCAATAAAAGATAAATTAAGTATCTTTATTTTTCAATTTAGACACATAACAATGAATTTGTGAGCGAAAATTAACGCTTATACAAAATTGCGTGTTCAGAAACAACATGTAAGATAGCTGGCGCTGCGTAAAACGGAACGCGGCCCAATTTTAAAACGGTCGCCTCCAGAGTTTTCCAAATTCAAATTTCAACAAACATCGTGTGTAAAAAAAAGAGCCGGGGCTTTAAAAATCGAATCAGGGGGCGTCCTTGAGCGGCGAGGAGGCGTTCTTGCCGTCAACACATAAATCATATTTCTGGAGAATTTTTAAAAGTCCTATTGCTTTCGCGTATTTGCGATGTACTCCCCCTGGGGTGGCGTGTGTACTTACCCCCTCGCTTCCTAGTTCTGGGGGCTACAGGGGGCTCGGAAACTGGCGGCCTTGGAGTTTTGGGGGTTAGTTTTGGGAGGGCTGTTCTTCTTGGAAAATAATTATTATACACGAACGCTGTTGACTGAATGTACCACATGTTCACTGGTTTCTAGATGATATGAGGGCTAAAGGCCTCTCTGCCAGGTTTTTTTAATACAACGACGGTAGCAAGCATACGGCCCGCCTGATGCTAAGCATTTACCGTAGCCTGGAACTCCAGAGGATTAACTTGCGCGTTGCCTTCCCTGAAAGTTGTTGGAGCTCTAGTTACCTTACCATCAGGAACACAACACTACATACCTGAAAGGTAGCAGTGCTATTATGGCTGTGGTCTTCTGTAAGGAGGTGCTTCCCCAGTTGGGCTTCTCCAGACTCAAGCGTGATAGTACTTCGCTCATGACTTTTAAATAAATGAATATTCCAGACCATCCTTACACAAATTAAATTAGACTCACGGTAAGCTCAAAAAGGCTTGTGTTGTACTTACTCTGTCAACGATCCATACTAATATTATAAATGCGAAAGTAACTCTGTCTGTTACCTCTTCACGCTTAAACCGCTGAACTAATTGGGATGAAATTTGGTATGTAGAGTTTGAGCTACGAGAAAGGACATAGGATAATTTTTATCCCGCAACCATACTTTAAAGACGGGTATGGCTGGCCGAAGAAGTCGCGAGGAAAAGCTAGCTTATTTAAATGTATACACTAGATGATGCCCGCGGCTTCGCCCGTATGGTTAGAGGAAAATGTAATGTAATTTTTATCCCCAACCATACTTTAAGGACAGACATGACTGTCCTTACATACATACATCATACATTTCAGCTATATGCAGTCCACTGCTGGACATAGGCCTCCCACAAATATCATCTTGGGGGGGTAATTGCCATAGTCGCTACGCTTGGCAGGCGGGCTGGCGACCGGAGTAGCTGTAGATTGGGTTTCGACGGACGCTGCCCGTCCGTAGGATTTTTCTCTTTGTCGCCTCTTACGACACCCGCGGGAGGAGATGGGGTGGTGCTATTCTAGTCAGCCGGCATCACACGGCATACAAATGTCCTTACTGGGATTTAAAGCCAGGACCATCGGCTTCATAGGCAGGGTCACTACCCACTAGGTTAGAACGGTCTTCAAAACTTAAAACCAGGTATCTAATACCGGTATTTTCATACAAATTAACAGGTATTCAACTTCGGTATCGCAGTTATTACTTATCATTACATATTTTTGTATTACCATCAATCAGTTAATCAAATTATATATTCTACTTATTGTTATTTCTGGACCTAAGTTGTAGCATGGGTAGCAGCGTCCGTCGAAACCGAATCAACAGCTACCGCGGTCGCCAACCCGCCTGCCAAGCGTGACTATGACAACTCACTACAAGTATTTGGGGGCCATGTCCAGCTGTGCTTATTGATCAGCAGCCCAACAGTGGGCTAGTAAGGCTCGACCGTGGGCCCTCCGAAGTCAGAGCACCCTGTATACCCGCTAGGCGCCGCGGCGGAGCGAGGGCGGGCGGCGCCGCACGCAGTGACTAGTATACAATAAACATGCAGATAAAACAAACGTACAAAATATAAGTTATATTTTTTTTATGAATTAAGAGGCAAACGAATAAAGGTAAGCAGTTACCGCCGCCCATGGATACCTGCAAACCAGAGAGGTCACAAACGGGCCCGTGGTAAACTTTTGACTTTACATTATTTTTTATAGTAATTGTTTTTATGTTACTTTAATGTAGTTAATCACGAATAAAATAATTTAATAATTTTAATTTTAATATCATCAGCATTTTTAGATTAGGTTAACTAGGTACTATTTCTGAAAAAAAAAAAATTACTCAAATTGACCCGGTCCTGCACCTCAAAGGCTTGTGAATAGGTACTAATCAATGCTACGGATATATATAACAGATACATATAAATACTAACATACATAATATCAATAACCTAGGATATGTTATGCCGTGACCTTGACTCAAACCCGGGACCTCCCTCTTCTAGCTACTAAGCTGAGAAGCCTTTTTTATGTATCTTCATATAAAAGCCATATCATACGGTGTCATATCATATTATATCATAATCATGCATAGATTAGCATGTGATAGTTGTCACTTCTATATCCATACTATTCCATACTTCCATACTAATATTATATTATCATAACTCTCCGCCTGTCTGTTACCTCTTCACCCTTAAACCGATGAACCAATTGGGATAAAATTTGGTATGGAGAAAGTTTTAGCTACAAGAAAAGACATAGGATCATTTATATTCCGCAGTCGTACTTTAAAGACGGGCATGGCTGGCAGACGAAGTCGCGACGAAAAGCTAGTAGTATATATCACTCATAATATGTAATCAATATCTGATTAAAACAAAATCGCAAATAAAACGCAAACCGGAAACGTTTCCTCTGCAGCCTCCGCGTATACTACGCGGCACACATGTGGTGGGGCACTAGGAAGAAAGCGGGCGAAGAAAAAATGAGGGAGACGAAAAACTAGAGCGGGACGGAAAAGTGGGCGAAAAACGAAAAATTTCACCCGCGGCCCCCACCCGCACGCACACACGCGTAGCGTAGCGCGCCCCGGCCGCCTTGATACTTGGCCTGTTTAGCGATAGTGCCAAAATATGGAGTTATTTTAATAAGGGCCGATTTTTCAATTGTCAGATAAGCACATATCTGATAGATACCCATAGAGTTATTCGCCGAATAAGGCTTATCTGACGATTGAAAAATCAGCCCTAAAATAGTTAATAAATAAAAATGCTTTATTGCAGGCGAGACAGGCCCATAATAATATTAGTAAAAGGCGAGCTGAGACTTAGTTTTTATTTTATTATAATAAGTTTTTTTTTAGTTTGCAGTTGATCCCAGAATCTGTGATCCCAGTTGATTAAGTGCAGATAGGTTTATGTTCGTTTTGTGGGGTAATTTGTGATATTTTTCTATCTATCCCTCGTCGTATACGTCATCATGGGTGACGCGTAAACACATCTACCGCCAGCGTATTGAACACTAAACGGCATCGAAGTCTCAATTCATATTGAGAATTCATCGATAACAATGTTAACATCGATAAATTGTTATCGATGAATTCTCAATATGAATTGAGACTTCGATGCCGTTTAGTGTTCAATACGCTGGCGGTAATTTGTGATAGTTTTAGATACAATTTGGCATAACTGACAAAAAAATTAAATACTTCGGATTCACTGATATAAGAGCATATATCGTTCTCTTTCGTCTAGTATATCTTGATTGACTGGTTTTAAACTTTATTGATTTTTGTTAACTGCATATTATAATATATGTTTGTTTATTCTGTATTTCATCCACTTCCTTCAAGCTTACATTTGATAAATTGGGATTACTTTGTAGCTATTAATTTTACACAGTAGTTTGTTAGTTTAAACGCCAATTATTATAATTAGATATAAGTTAGCCAAATTACTAAGTATCTACTTCTTTAAGAACTTAGTTCAAATTGTTATATTATTTTATTATATTGTTGAAAATCAACTTATCGTTTATCTTTTATATTATTGTGAGCTCTTTTTGCGGTAATATTACGTGATGTGTGTTTTTATGTATATTTTAGATTTTTTTATTTTGTAATACTGTTTTGAAAAAATAAGTCCCGCCGAGTTTCTTGCCTGTCAAAAAACGCGTGTATACGGTTAGAACCGGTGTAGTTTTTATTTTTCTCTTTTACTTTTTAGTTTGAGTTTGTCAAATGTTTGATTTAAAAAAATTTCGATATACGTAGTACTTAACTCATGTCATAATATCATGATTATATACACTAAATGTTTTATTATACTTACTACTTTCATTACTTAATTATGAACATATTATTGTTGAGAAACGACGAAACAACTACGTACTCATATTATGATTGCCTGTACTGATTTTACTAAGAAACCTACATGCTCTTACGAAGAAACCTTGTATATTCAGCTATGCATGGAGAGGGTAAAGAAAGAAAATACGTAGGTATTGAAAGCAGTTCCTGTAATGTACAACTAGAATTTTTATTGTAGATCATGAATTGAAGTGAAAATCTGTATTTGTTTCAAGCTAAATTGAACTTTGTTCTGTTGGGGGTTAGGGCTGCTTTTGGCTCGGAGAGATCCCGGAAAGAGCTCGTCCCGAGTTTCCCGCGCAAGTATCAAGGAGGTTCCCTCCTCGGGAGGCTATTGTAGCATGTTTTTATACCCAAAAATTTTAAGTCAGTAGGCGCTCGAACTCTGAGCGGCAAGAACGTTTTTATTATTATTAATATATATTTATATTTCGTTTTCATTTACAAGTTTTTCCATCGTTCATAATTTTAATATTTTTATACCGTTTTATACAATCAAGTGTTTATAGCTAGGCGTAATACAACAAACTTTAAAAAAAAAAAGGAATACAACGAGCGATATAACAAAACAAAGTTTCCCAAGTTGCGGAGTTTGACAGTTGGCAATTCGGAATTTGAAAAATTGACGTTTCAACTGAAAGATGGCGCGTCGGTGTGGGGTCACTGCCCCCTGCTAACATGCTGAACTACCAGAACATTTGACGGCTGCTATACCCGTGAGTACCTTTTCTAAGAAACCATCTCACTGACACTTAGTTTTTTTTTTAATTTACAACCGAAGCCATGACATTGTTCGACAACGGTTCGCCTTACAGATTCGAATTTGGAATCAATCGTGTTGTAGAATTATTGATGGTCTTACATAAGGGCGCGTTCAGAAATGTCGCGAGAGCTGTAGTTGTAGCTAATATGAAGACACACACACAACGATTGTTTTTATCGTATCGTAAATTAGAAGGGCGATAGTGGACGGCTAGTGGTATTGATTTTTTTCCCTCATTCTGTTAAATTTTATTTATTGTGGGGTGCCGGCCGTCGATGACGTGCGTACTGCGATAAGTAACGAAATCGGATGGCCGCGTTCCATTTTTGAAATCCCGTTCCAATTTCGAATTTAAATTTGACGGTTGGAATGTCAACATGGCTGTTTGACGTTTTCAAAAATGTGGGTTTGTTGTTGTTTAAGCTTTTTAAAGCTATTTTGCAGTTAATTTAGATAAGTAATATGAAAAATTTGTTTGCTCATATGTTTGAGAGTTTGTAGGCTCATACTTTTATATATTTTGCAATTAATTGTCTAGCCTAATTGATTTATATACATCTAAAATGTAATGAAAGCCTTATGAAATTATTATATTTACTACAGTCAGCAGCAAAAGTTGCTAAGCGTTTGAAGTGTTCAAAATGACCTACACGCGCTCTTATTCTCTTGACAATAGAGACGTGTTGACCTCATTTTGAGCACCTCAAATGCTTAGCTACTTCTGCTGCTGACTGTACATAGATATGTTTAAATAGGTACTAAACTTATTGACCTTGATCATAGTCACAGCTGAAGAGATTTGAATGAAATTGGGATTACATTAAGTAAAACTCAGGCAAGGACCTTATATTTGACGACCGGTCTGGCCTAGTGGGTAGTGACCCTGCCTATGAAGCCGATGGTCCTGGGTTCGATTCCCAGTCAGGGCATTTATTTGTGTGATGAGCACAGATATTTGTTCCTGAGTTATGGGTGTTTTCTATGTATTTAAGTATTTATATGTATCTATCTATTATATATATTGTCGTCTAGTACCTACAACACAAGCCTTACTGAGCTTACCGTAGGACTAGGTCGTTTTGTGTCAGATTGTCCCGAAATATTTATTTATTTATTTATATTGAAGCATCAAACAAAAAAGAGCTCAGTGTTCTAATCATTAAGTATCAAAGTAATAACTTAGTCATTGTTGACACTTGCACTGACAGCGGTTCAAAGAAGACTAACTAAATGTGCCGCCCAAGTTGTTCGGGCTGTTTTTTAGAGCCATTTTTTGGGGCTGATTGTGAATCTACGTTTATTATACATCGATGGTTAAGGCGGACGCTGTCAAATCATTTTACCTGGTAACCACAAAAAGGCACAAGTGACGAACAACTATTAAACCTTATACAGTTTTTCACTAGAACAGATTAAGTTCTTCGCTAGTCGAGGTATAGGCGTGTCATATTTTGATGAGAGATGAAAAGCGTTTAAGAGATTCAATTCAAAATATCGCTCTGTGACATATTTTCTATTGAACTCAGCCCGGCTAGCATATGAGTATCTCGCGTCGAGATAAGATACTCGTCCCTTTTTAATAAACATAGTTAGAACAGGACGGCTAGTTTGTTACATTTTCCTTAGCAGGGTAAATGCAATTTTTAATGTCCTTTTATACTAATGCAGTTATGTCTCGGCAGTTCTCATGAAGATTGACATCTGTCATTTATAAAAGTCATAAATTTTAGCGTCAGTTTCATGTGACTTGGGACAGTTATTGCATAACCGTGTCCCATTCAGATGGTGGGCTATTTTATTGAATGTTGTATAGGTAATTAACTTTTTTTTAATTTGAATTTTTTTGTGTAGTTTCTACTCAGAATCTCTTGCGAGCTTGATAGGAAAAAAAAAGTATCCCAAAATTGTATAAATTTTGTTGCTTCCTTTTCGCTACAGTCATACTAAATATATGAAACATTAACGGATTGGAAGAAGAAAACTTAGGAGACATTTTTTGTCCTAACAGGATCGAAAAAGCTCATGAATCTAGAGTAGAAAGATACAAAAAAAACAGTATACCTCTTTAAATAAAACAACCCCTGGTATAAAATATGATGATACGACTATTAAGGTTATTTTATAATTAAAGATGGCGTCGACAGCTGTCACTCTATTGACAGCTGTCAAACCCATTCAGTACATAATAGCATAAATACCTACCGCGAACCACGTCGTTCGTATGTTTGTCTATTTGCCTCTTTATATCTTGCATTTGCAAGAGGGATAGAGATAGAGGTAGACCATTTTCGAATTTTGATTTAAGCAGTATTCCTTCTGAACTTAGCTGATTTGCTGATCAACTGTTGAGTGTAACTGTAAAAAGCAGAGATTTTTATAGTAATAATAAATAAATATATGTTTTTCCGAATTTATTTACCACAGTTGGATGACCGACCGGTCTGGCTTAGTGGGTCTAGTGGCTCTGCCTATGAAGCCGATGGTCCTGGGTTCGAATTCCAATCCGGGCATTTATTTGTATGATGAGCGCAGATATTTATTCCTGAGTCATGGGTGTTTTCATATATTTAAGTGTTTATATGTATCTATCTATTTTATCTACACAAGCCTGCTGAGCTTACCGTAGGACTAGGTCGATTTGTGTAAGATTGTCGCGAAATATTTATTTATTTTATTTTTTAAGTCGTAATGAGAGCGCTGGTGGCCTAGCGGTAAGAGCGTGCGACTTGCAATCCAAAGGTCGCAGTTTCTAACCCCGGTTTATTAATGAGTTTTTCGGAACGTATGTACGAAATATCATTGATATTTACCAGTCGCTTTTCGGTGAAAGAAAACATCGTGGCGAAACCGGACTAATCCCGATAACGCCTAATTTATCCTCTGGGTTAGAAGGTCAGCCGGCAGTCGCTTTCGTAAAATTAGTGCCTACGCCAAATCCAGGTATTCGTTGCCAAGCGGATCCCAGGCTCCCATGAGCCGTGGCAAAATACCGAGACAACGCGAGGAAGATGAAGTCCTGAGACTGGGTCGTGTTGAATTCCTGGCATTAGTTTCCAAGCGGACCCCAGACTAAATAAATATCGGGACAACGCGAGTCATCATCATTATTACGACTTCATTACTCGTAATGAGATGAATCATAATATTATTTCAGTGATTCAAATGAAAAACCCAAGTCTGAAACACATAGCTATTAAATTATTCAGACAAACATGAATCATTCACATTAAGACAAACTTCTTAACGTTTCATAAAACAAGCATACACAGACAAACATACAATTACAATCTTATCATAAATTATAAACTTCCCATTCGTTCCTACGTGATGTACAGTCAGCAGCAGAAGTGGCTAAGCGTTTGAGGTGTTCAAAATGAGGTCAACACATCTCTATTGTCAAGAGAATAAGAGCGCGTGTAGCTCATTTTGAACACTTCAAACGCTTAGCCACTTTTGCTGCTGACTGTACTTAACCCTTAATTGTATAATGATCACCCTGACGAACATAACGTAAGACACATATAACTTGGACAGAATCATGTAGGCTATCGAGGATCATGGAGGCTAAAAACCAAGACCTCGGCCATTTTCTGCCAAATTAAGGGCTTGTTTGTTTTAAATAATACTGGGATTCGAACCCAGGGCCATCGGCTTCATAGGCAGGGTGACTACTGGTCGTCAATTTATTATCCAAGTCAGCCTCAAGGGTGTTTTTACATGTTTTGTTTCAAGACTGTATGACGCCATGTCTGACAGTGACCTATTGCTTAATAGGTGGTCTTGGGTTCAAATCCTAGTTAGGGCATTTTGTATGTTGAGCGCAGATATTTGTTCCCGAGTCATCGGTGTTAAATGTGTACTTAAGTATTTGTTTATTTTAAATATCGTTGGCTGGACACGAAGAACACAAGTCTTCTTGAGCTTACCGTGGGGCTTAGTCAATTTGTGTAAGGATGTGCTGTAATTTTTATATCTTATGGATAGACACAGTAAACACATATAATATCGGGTATCCCTCTTGTCTTTTTAGTGTCCAGCCAACGATATTTAAAATACACAAATACTTAAGTACACATTATACACCGATGACTCGGAAACAAACATCTGTGCTCAACACACAAATAAATGCCCTTACTGGGATTTGAATCTAGGACCATCGGCTTCATAGGTCACTAAGCCAATGAAAGAAATGGTACAAAACATATAAAAGCATCCTTGAGGCTGACTTGGAGAAAAAATTGCCGACAGTCCTGGGTTCAAATCCCTGTAAGTGCATTCACTTGTGTGGTGAGGAGGTGACAGACATTTTTTCCTGAGTCACGGGTATTTTCCGTCTATTTAAGTATTTACTGTATATTATATATATCGTTGGCTGAGTACCCGCAATACAAGCCTTCTTGAGCTTACCGTAGGGCTCAGTATATCTGTGTAAGAATGTCCTGTAATATTTATTTATTTATTTATATTATTCACCTATTAAAAAAAAAAACATTTTTATACTATAATTTTTGACTTAATTCACTGAGTTGCTTCACCCGTGTATTTAAACTTTTACGCAAGAATGTATGTAGGTTTCCCGAGAGGCTAACTATAGATACCTATTTTATCCTAATACTTCCTAAGCCTAACCAATATCCGATACTGAGCCCAGAGTGTAAGTTTTTATTTTTAACATAACAAAACGTTTCACCATCGCGTTTGAGTTTCCCATATAAATAACATTATCACTTACGCGTTCGAGACGTTTTTTTACGTCACAAGAAACTTAAACTAGAGCGACTTCTTGAACAGATGATAGTTTTATAGCATGTATACCTACTACATCAGCTTATGGGTAGTGGGTTCGATTCTTGACGCATCGGGTCCGTAGTCACGCAGAGATCTAGGATAACCGCGCTATGCATACTAACATATATGACGAATCTAAGTTTACTCAGGTGAGGAAATGCCTGTACCCTTACCATGAGTATTGACTTTGAGGTTTTCGATAACGAGTATCGAAAACCTCAAAGTTACTAAGGTATGGTAAGGCATGGTAAGGGTACAGAGTACCTGAGATACACGGCAATAACGGATACCGCATATGAGACAAAACTCGTCAGTACTTTGAAATGATCTCTTATGTAACAATTGTCACTACGCAGCGGTGCTAGCGCGAAAAACGATATTCGTAAATTTCGGACGATTGTCTCTGTCACTCCCATGACGCCTTTGTGGTAACTACATGGCCTCTCCGTAATGGGTCACCTGCCAACTATGTTAGTAGAACTCGGGGCAACATTTCTTCTAACAAACTAAGCTTATGTTGTCTCCTGGCTGACGGGGCGGAATAACAACACATAATCGTCTATTCACTCTCATAGGACAGACGCCATCAGATATATCGGAGCTGTGGAGATGGTCACAAATATCTGAACAACGTTTCTATAAAAAATTGAAATAGATGATATATAGGTACTTAAGAAAAAGCGTCGACGACCTCCGTCCGGGGTTCGAGACAGGATCTTTTCCTCGGATGCCGGAGGTCCTTGTCGCTTTTTCTTAAGTATATGTCATCTATTTCAATTTTTAACTTATATAGTAGTACTAGCTTTTGCCCGCGGCTTCGCACGCGCAGAAGTACCCCTTTTTGACCTCTTAAGGGATGAATTTTACAAAACGCTGAAATTACTTTTCTTGTATTTGAATAAGGAGTGTTTACACAAAATTTCAAGTCTCTAGCTTTAAATTTTACACAATCCCCATACACACTTTCAACCCCTTTTTTACCCCCTTAATGGTAGAATTTCCAAAAATCCCTTCTTAGTGGTGCTACCTATTGTGAAAAAATTAGCCATCTAGGTTAAGCAGTTTGGGCTGTGCGTTGATCAGTCAGTCAGTCAGGACTCACGTTTATATATATTAGTATTCGTATAGTATTATTACTACTTAAAAATCAAAGCAAATCAAAATATTTAATAAAATAAAAAGATCTGTTCTTAGTAACTCCTCTATCCTTTAGCCTCAGGGTGTCCTGTCACAGTAATTAGATACTTACTAGGAGACTTCAACCTTAAATGTTAAACCATTGTTATATTGTTAACAAATAAACATTTTCATTTGCATTTTCTATTGCCAAGGCGATAGATTGCATGTTCAGATATTTGTGACCACCTCCACAGCTCCGATATATCTGATGGCGACTGTACACTGTCTCCGAAATAGATAGACGACCGGTCTGGCCTCGTGGTTAGTGACCATGCCTATGAAGCCGATGGTCCTGGGTTCGATTTCCAGTCGGGGCATTTATTTGTGTGATGAGCACAGATATTTGTTCCTGAGTCATGGGTGTTTTCTATGTACTTAAGAATTTATATGTCTCTATCTATTATATATATATTTTTTTTTTGTTGTCGGAGTGGGGAATGCCTTTACGCATCGTCTCCCCTGACCGCGGGGAGGCTATATTGGGGGGTATGTAAGCCTTATTGAGCTTACCGTAGGACTAGGTCGATTTGTGTAAGATTGTCCCGAAATATTTATTTTTATTTATTATTTATTATAGATACATATTTTCACTCATCTAGCCTAAGCGTTTTGTCGTAGCGGTATCCATATTTCTTATACATCTATGGTAGGTACTTTGTTAAATAATAACGTACCTTAGGGATTTGAAATGTTGGAAACTTTATGATACGGTCATAATTTTAATATGTCCGTCCCTCTTGCACCGTGTTAGTGCAAGCGAGAGGCACGAGGTCGATGAAAATATGCTAAGTAATTGATAACATCTTTTTTTTTATTGTATAGTAATATAATGTAGATTATTTTATCTGCCTCATTTCTAGTTACTACTATATAATGTCCCCCCGCGTACGCTAAGGTTGTGGAATGCTTCCTGCGGAGGTCATCCCAAAGGACTACAGTATGGGGTTCTTCAAAAAGAATGTAAAGAGGTTTTTACGGGGTCGGCAACGCGTGAATCATGCCTCGGTATTGTAAACGTCCATAGGCTGCGGTGACCGCCTACCATCAAGCGGGCCGTATGGTGTTTGCCACCTTTGTGGTATAAAAAATCGACGGTGGAAATTTCAAATGTCGTAAGGGACATACGACATTCGAAATTTCCACTGTCGAAATACTGGGTTTTTCCTGTACTAGGAGCAATAATTTTAGGGAACGCTTCTACACCACGAACGTAGCAACATTTGTTGTACAACTTTACAAAAATGTGTAATTTATTACTTGTGATTTTTTCGAACAAACTAAATAGCATTTTTAATGAACAGCATCCAATAGTCTAGTTGACATTTACTATCAGCCTACAAACTCATAGTTTTCACAACACATTGCTTGCTTCTTCTGTCTTGGTTAAGACATCCATATTATTATTATAAATGCGAAAGTGTGTCTGTTTGTTTGTCCGTCTTTCAAAACGGAGCGATTGACGTGATTTTTTAAATGGAGGTAGTTGAAGGGATGGAGAGTGATATAGGGTACTTTTTCCAGCGGGAAAACATCTCATTCCCATGAGAAGACTCAATATGTTACATTTTCCTCTAACCATACGGGCACAGCCGCGGGCATCTTCTAGTGTACATACATATAAATAAACTAGCTTTTCCTCGCGACTTCCACGGCCAACCATGCCCGTTTTTAAAGTATGGTTGCGTGATAAAAAATATCACATGTCCTTTCTCGTAGCTCAAACTCTCTTCATACCAGATTTCATCCCTATTGGTTTAGCGGTTTAAGTGTGAAGACGTAATAGTCAGACAGAGAGAGTTACTTTCGCATTTATAATATTAGTATGGTTAAATAATATTACAGGACATTCTAACACGAATCCACTGTAGCTCGGTAAGCTCAAGAAGACTTGTGTTGTGTACTTATACACCGTGCCCGTCAATAACCCGAAAGATTCATAACAAGCATTCCTGAGGTCAAAAGAAAGGAAAAACATTATATGACTTTAGGTCAAATTCGCCTGAGTTCCGGAGTTAATGCCAATTAAAAAAAAAACATAAAAATTATTGTAACTCAATGAAATATGCCCGCGATATTTTTCCTAATCAAATTTACTTTCTATGCTTACGAATATTCAAAAAAAAAAAAAAACAAAAAAAAATTTTTTTTTGGGTAAATTGTCCAAAACTTGTATGACGTTTTTTACTTGTTTTAGCATCAGGAATAAGTGGTTAGAATCTTTCGGGTTATTAACGGGCACGGTGTATACTCTGCCAACGATATTTATTTAAGTGGTATTCCACATGGAAAGGTACCTTATGGCCCTTGGCGCTTACGCTATTGTTAATGACGCTTCAATACTAATGTGACACTTTGCAACGTAAGCGCCAAGCGCCATAACGTACCTTTCCATGTGGAATACCACATATAATATACAAATACTTAAACACATAGAAAACACCCATGACTCGGGAACAAATATCTATGCTCATCGCACAAATAAATGTCCTTACTGGTATTCGAACATAGGACCATCAGCGTCATAGACAGGGTACTAAGCCAGACCGGTCGTTGTGCCCTCGACAGTACCCTTACCATGAGTCGTGACATTGAGGTTTTCGATAACGAGTATCGAGTTTACTATCTGTGCATCTCGTTCGCACTAAGTACAAGCGAGATGCTCAGTAAACTCGATACTCGTTATCGAAAACCTCAATGTCACAACTCATGGTAAGGGTACTGTGGGATCATAAGTGGGCACGGTAGTGTACCGCCAAGTTCAAGATTACTTTACCCTTGAGATTAGAATGTTATGACTAAAACTGGTTTTTAACTAGATCCATTTATTATCGTACGGCGTGCTCTTATTAATGACGTAACTTTGACATAAATGTGTATTTTACACGCGTGTTGCCGTGCCGTGTGATGCCGGCTGACTAGAATAGCGCCACCCCATCTCCTCCCGCGGGTGTCGTAAGAGGCGACAAAGGGAAAAATCCTACGGACGGGCAGCAGCGTCCGTCGAAACCCAATTTGCAGCTACTGTGGTCGACAACCCGTCTTTCAAGCGTGGCGACTATGGCAACTACCCCCAAGATGATACAAGTCATATTTGTGGGAGGCCTAAGATGTCTAGCAGTGGACTGCATACGGCTGAAATGTATGATGATGTATGTATATGCGTGTTTACCTATTTATAAAATGATACTTCTCTGTTAAGGAAACTCAGTTGACACAAAGATAATGGTCATAGCGGTTCCCATACAAAATAAATTTCTAAGATTTAATTTGGGTCTTTTCAAGGCAAGAGTGAATAGGCTGTTACTGAACCAGCGTGCTACATTCGACCTCGTCATCACTTACCATCAGGTGCGACTGAGGTTTCTATCAGAAATACCACGCTCATAAGTAGTAGTATACAGTGTGTCCATAGCTAATGGAAAGTTAGTCGATAGTCGTTATCGAAAACCTCAAAGTCACAACTCATGGTAAGGGTACGGGTAGCAAGTTACGCCGAGTGCGTGGCTAGGGACACACAGTATAAATTGTATTGGAAATTTAGAACGAAGAATTGACCTACAATTTTTACAGTCGTCGGACACTGGGAAGCCATTCCTGTGTCCGTCGAGCCTCGCCCGCAATTAAATCAATCCTCATTGCGTCATTGTAAAGTATATTTTAATTAACGGTCAGCCGAGTCCTGCCTGTAGCGTGACGTCACTCAGGGCTGCCCCTGCGCAATAAAATACAATAATTGGAATTAATTGGAGAAATACACATTTCCTATAGGTATAATGTATTATTTTAATTTGTATTCTGGTTGACTTTTGCGAGCTGAACTCAACTTTCATATTAATTGTTCTATACAATTAATATGAAAGTTGAACGGGTTTATATTATGATTCAGTTTCAGTTGATTTTTAAACACAAGTTGAAAATTGTTCGTTTCAACTTGTGTTTAAAAATCAACTGTAATAGTTAAAACTCCGTCAGAAAACATGTGTTCGTTTAGTGTTATTAGCATTTAGTTCTTCTTCTTTTTAGCCTTTTTCAATCGCGTTTCCATCCATTTTAAGTCTGCTATAATCTTCAAGTCATCATACCATCGCATTTGAGGACGTCCTCGAGGGCGCTGGGTGTCCCCGGACGTCCCCATGCCCCATGCTGAGTCCCCAGGGTGTCTACACGAGGCGCCCACCACGAACATTATTTCCGGGCTACATGACCGGCTCATTCCCACTGGAGCTTATCCATTCGCTTGGTTATACTGGTGACTTTGCTTTGCCGATGTAACCACACATTCATCTCTCTGTCCCTCAGCGAGATTCCCACCAGGCGCCCCTCCATTGCTCTTTGGACTCCAAGTTTATGCAAAATTTTCTTTGTGGAGACTCAGGGTTCTACCCCGTATGTGAGAACCGGTAGGACACACTGATTAAAGATGCGATGACACTGGTTAAACATTTAGTTTATTTAATATACGTATAAGTACTAGCTTTTCCTCGCGACTTTGTCGGCCAGCCATGCCCATCTTTAAAGTATGGTTGTGGGATAAAAATATCTTATGTCCTTTCTCGTAGCTCAAACTCTCTCCATACCAAATTTCATCCCAATTAATTCAGCGTTTTAAGCGTGAAAAGGTAACAGACAGACAGTTACTTTCGCACTTATAATATTAGTTAAAGTATGACACCCTCAACTTCAAAAAATAATTAAGTCAATGTTTACCAATATTATATCTTTAAAAAATCTCTCGTGAAACTATTTAAAATCCTACAGCATTTTGTATTAATCCTATTATTTCATGATATTACTAGTCACCGTCGAGGTAACCACCAAGTAGGTAAGGTTTCTCTTTCACACTAGCACACTTTAATAGCAGAGTGAAAGACACAACACTACAATATGAGCTACAACTGTGATTGACGTCGAGTATAGCCGTACATCCTTGACATGACCTTGCCCGACTATTGCGAAATGTCATTTGGTAACCTTTATGTACTATATTGTAGCACTACATTGAATATTTTATTAGGCACTACGTATAGACAATTATTGATTTTGTAACAAGACACGTGTTTAGTAATAGTGTTATATTGTAATCGTATGATTATGGCATTCAAACCCCATGTAGATTCCCTGTGGCGATCTATAGGACCTCTGTCCAGCGGTGGACATTTCTAGATATTATGTGACATTAATTTTGGACCCGGGTATGTCCTGAGAGGTAGGGCACAGCGAAGTACCAACACGCTTGAGTCTGGAGAAGCCCAACTGGGGAAGTACCTCCTCCTTACAGAAGACCATAACCGTAATAGCACTGCTACCTCTCGGGTATGTACTGTTGTGTTCCTGATGGTGAGTAAAGTTCCCAGAGCTCCAACCCCCCTTAAAGGCCGGCAACGCGCTTGTGACTCCCCTGGTGTTGCTTGTGCCCATGGGCGACGGTGATTGCTTACCACCAGGCAAGCCGTCTGCTCGTTTGCCGCCTATGTCATAAAAAAAATTATTTTTTTTGATAATGGTGAAACTTCATCTATGAATTCTATATCATATTTTCCTTGCCGAATCACCTACAATATTGAACACGGCACGACAGGCGAGTCATCAATGTTTTAACGTGGTGTATGACACGAGAGGAGTGTCATCACATTCTATGGCGCACGCAACGAATTGGTTAATCAGTGCATTATTAAATAACCATCCCATTTTAAATTAGATGTCAAGGCTATTAAATTTGTAAAAAAAAATCATTTGTGCTGTTCTTAAAAGAGTCACTTCTAAGCGAATATTCTAGATCATGAGCCATAATTGGACATTAAATAAAACAAATAAAACTGGATAATATCGCATATACTAATATAAACTTCATCCCGACATTTTGGACCCTTTAGCAGCGTTCGTGGTCATCAGGTGAACTATTGGGTAAAGGCTGGTAAAAGGGTTCAAAACCACGGGATGAAGTTTAAATTAGTATACACGATATAATCCAGTTTCAGTTGTTTTATTCCATGAGTAATTATCGCGGCAACCGAAGACAATATTACATAATTGGACAGTTTTACGTTACTGTATTCGGTCAAACTCGGCCGTGCACTACCGTGCAAAAAGTGTGACGTTCAACAACCTCATTATTTGACAACAACGCTCGCTACAGAGCAATAAAATCGGCGCGTGCGATGATAGCGCAGACTACCACTCACAGACGCCACAGTAAAAAATATTTTTTTCACTTCTCATGATCTAAAAGTGGTCATATTATGCTTGCCAAGGCGGACTAAAGTAGTACATTTAGCCTCTTGGGAAAATATGTATACATATTTATGATATACAAAACGTTTTAAATTGACCAACCAGAACGCTTCACCTTATTAAATCCACCAATCACGACACATATCGAAGTTAATTGCAACTCTAGATTCTTTTTTGGTGCGAATACTGTTTAAAAATGTGAAATGAAATCATTAAACAAAACTTTGTATAAAGTATCAACCAATCAGATATAACCGCAATATTAAAATCGACCAATGAGGAAGCGCAATCAAATTAGGTGCTTTTTAGTTCCTACTTCACAAGCATTGAAAAAAAGTTTAAATCGTTGGCAAACTCTTTGAAGCCCAAATTATACATTGTCTATGGCATTTATTCACGGCTTAGATATATCCTATCTGTATCAAAGCAGTGAAAAAAATACAAAGATTGCCAAATTAAACATTTTTGACTTAGAATTCATTGCGGGCGATAAAATTGTATTTTTTTATTGTTAAAATGTTACTTTATTTTATTTTCTCGCAATCGATGTGAAAACTAGTCTGTATAACTTGGGTCTAAACGCCATATTACCCCTCGAACAATTTTCCCTCACTTCGTTCGGGAAATTAACCATCTCGTGGTACTATGGCCTACTTTAGCCCCTTGTCAAACAATCTACTATTTTTTACAATACTGATTTGCCTCTGCTCAAGATTAGTACTTCGAGTTGATTATTTTCAATATGATAAATTATGTAACTATAATGCATAGGTATATCCTATAAATTAGTATGATGATATTACTGTAAAGTTTCATAAAAACGAATAGTAACGAAATAGCAGAGTGAATATATTTCATCATTCCACCTAAGCGTACTAAAGCAAATCTCAAATAACTAGATGAAGTTTTTAATGCGTTTTTTTGTATCAGGCCTGTCGAAAAACATTCCTTACATTACATGAAATGACCAATAGCTAAATAAAATGGTCGGAACTTTATGATCTGTCACTATTGCTATCACGTTCTAACAAATATCTTACATATTTGTTAGAACGTGATAGCTGCAAAAGTGACGTATAGCGCAATAGGGTATAAAATGGCCACCATCCTATCCCCTCGTGGTATCTACAAGTCATGTTATATGGCATATATATTAGTCAAGTGATCTGTGGGCGCGGGTAAACCCCGGTTGCGCACGCGCACCCGCATAACTGAACTATAGGAGGAATCCCCGCAAATTCCCCGCATTTTGCTAAATTCACACAGAAAAAGATTTGATCCGAGGAATATTATTGAATTATATTAAAAATCTTAATAATAAGTTTCTGCCAAAGTTGTAATTTTTGGCAAAAACTTTAATTGCCGATTTACTTACATACAAAAATAATTTAAAAAAAATGTTGGAACGATATTTTTTTTTCTTTTAATAGCTCTTTAATTTGTGTACAAAAAACAAAAAAAAATCAAATAACAAAACTTTTAAAACTAGCAATTTTTTTGCCTTTTTTTAAAAAAAAGGAACGCTCATACGAGTAAAGGGGTTCATAATATCGTAATAAGTTATTTAATAATTGCCATAGTATCCATTACATTAATTACCCATTATAATGATAATTCATTACATTTTAAATGTATAATTGTATTTCGTATTTTTGCAACAGTACTAAATCATAGATCGATCGATGCGCAAGATTACTACTAGTAGCTTATGGGCTACTAGAAGTATTGAATATATTCAATGTGGCCAAACAAAATATAAAAAAAAAAAAAAAAACATTTTCCGTTCAATAGTTTTCGCCTGTTTTGTTATAACATAAATACATATATGTTACGTTGTATTTCACAACTTGGAAAATCATGATTTCCTTATAGAATTATATTATTTTTCTTCCATTTGTATGACTAACCAGAGCTCATATTTCTGTCCTCGATTTCTGCCCAACATAAAAATATATATCAGTGCGTCAGAACAATTCATAAAATAATACCAACTCTACGTTCACTCTAACGCAGCGCCACTGTGTACGCAAAACGCAAATACCCTACGGAAACACGTTAGTTCTAATTTCATCCGCACGCAAACATAACGTTGCTTTGCGTATCAATGAAGATTGAACCGGGAAAAACCGGCGCTAAAATGCTATTTAAAATTGACGTTTAATCCAATGTGTTACAGTTTAATTTGGCATGTAACATTAGTTTTTAATTGTAGGTTTCTCCCTCTAATAACTGGACTTTACAATGTAATTTTACTAACTTGGCTGTGGTACTTCTGTGCGAACATTTGGTAAATAAAAAATGTCGTCAATTTATTTTTAATGCCATATAGTGTAAATGGGTGAATAATTTCTAGGACAAACTTTTTTAAAAGAAGTGTGGCACCGTGTTCTAGTAACACATGGCACCATACTTGACACAATATAAAAGTTACATAATATACTTGCCTGACAAAAAATTGTATGTTATTCATTTACACGCCATAAAAGCACTATAAGAGTTACCCAGGAGACCGTAACCATTTTAAATTATACATATAGACTCTATATGTATAATTTTAAGTGGTTACTCTTTTCAACCCTCTATAATATAGATATATTCTATAATATAGAGGGTTGAAAAGAGTTGAATATATTTCACACATGATGCGATTCATTGCGGGTCTTGTTAAGGGTGCAAAAGTATCTGCACTGAAAGACAATGTGGAAAAAAAAGGTTGAAATTTAAACATGTTCAGTCGCCATATATATCGGAGCTGTGGAGGTGGTCACAAATATCTGAACAATGCCTCTATTGTCAAGGCGATAAAGTATTCAGATATTTGTGACCACCTCCACAGCTCCCATATATCTGATGTCGACTGAATATGTTTAAAATTTCAACTATATTTTTTTCCGTGTGCGATGAACTACGATCGCCCAACTATGACATATATGTCTCGTTTGTTTACACGGGAGCGATTATCTTTTGTCCCTTGAAATAGCTGATAGCTCATAGCTTACTAGCTCGCGGTGGGACTAGTGCCTAAGATAGGCCAGGGTAGAGCAGTGGTGTCGGATGGCTCATGACGCGGCAGGATGACGATGCAATGGCCGCATCGTCGTTTTTCGGCCACACTTCAGGGAGTGAGCCAAAACGATTATATTACAACTGAATTTCGCTGTGAAGTGGCGTTTCAACCATTACATGGCCATCTCACTGGCCCAGCGCTGGGCCATTATGTAGAGAAGCCATTAGGCACTGCTCCATATATATATATATAAATATGTCATAGCCGGGCGATCGTAGTTCATCGCCGGGTGATGAGCTGTAAATGTATCTCTCTTTTTTATTTACACGGGAGCGATTATATTTTGTCCCTTGAAATAGCTAATAGCTCATAGCTTACTAGCTCGCGGTGGGACCAGTGCCTTACGCAAAGACACGGCGTAGGTAGTATACATAAATAACTTGGCTTATACTAATTTTCTTGTTAAACCTGTATTCGCTACAAATTATACTACACACATGTATAAAGTTTGTATATATTACTTAAGATTGCTTTATTTGTTGTGTTTGAAAACGAGATTATATGTGTGTTGAAGGTTAATATATACATATTTAAATATATGTATCAGTCCGAGTTGACTTGAGACTGACAGAGTTCATAGCATACACTTTTGACGAAAAAATCTCAAATATTTGAACAGTCGCCATCAGATATATCGGAGCTGCGGAGGTGGTCACAAATATCTGAACATGCACTTTATCGCCTCGACAATAGAGGCGTTGTTCAGATATTTGTGACCACCTCCAGCTCCGATATATCTGATGGTGACTGAACATAGGTTTCAATTATAGAAAGATTTTGGAAATTCAACTGATATTGGTGAAAATACGTGTGTAGCGGCCGTTTCCATACTTTTCACATTAAAAAAGTAGGGAGACGCCTATATATGACAGCAACTTTATCCTAAAGTAACTAGAGTTTAACACATTAACGGATTAAAAAAAGGATCAGTAATGAAGTAAATACAAAAAGAGTATTGTAAAAATAATTATATTTAAAATTAATAAATGCACATTTATCTTAATATTATGGTTTTTAAAGCTTTGGTTTAACTTAATCTAGTCGAACTAAATCCAATTACATCAATACTTCGAGTATATTTTATTATTTTAGGTATTTGTTTTATATAATTTGGTTTTACGATGTTTTTATGACAACACTTTCAAATTAAATATTATTAAAAGAGGAAAAATATAATTTACTTATACAAATGAACTATGCTTTTTATATAAAAAAAAATACTTATGTAAGTCTAGTTTTTCGTACAAAAAACACACTACTTTGAGTTAAATATATCTGTCATAAAAATTGTGAGAAAACGGTAGTCTTTTTTTTACGATGATAATACTAGCGTAAGAAATACAACAGTATCTTTACTTTACTAAATGAGAAACTAGCAAAACTAATTAAAGTACAATTAAAAAAAAAACACATAATCTATAATCACTGGAAACACATGATAAATCACCATTTTGCCACTTAAAGAAGATACTCCAACTCCACACAAATCTTGTCTAACCTGACGCGTCCCTTAGGACAGTTTCTGCTAGAGAATCTCGGAGAAACGGCTCTTTGTACCTCCTCAACGTCCAGAGACGGCTGGACGGGGATCGGTATTCCTTCATTTGGGGTTATCTTCCTCTTCTTTCTAAGATTCTCGCACTGACACCCTAGGGCTCCTGTAACAACACCAGGCGGCACCACGGGATACCTCTCATCCTCCGAAACATCTTTCTCCGATAATCTATTATAGAATTCCACTATATCATTGCTTTCTTTATTAGCTTGCTCTAAAGTGAAGTTGGAACAATCGCAGCTGTCCTCTGCAAACGCGAGGATAAAGTTAGCTAGTAGAACTACGGTTTTGATATACATGTTGTCGGTTCGAGAGAAGTGGTTCGAATGATCGGAGTGTGTTAAGCGCGCGTTATATAGCTGCATTGAGTCAGTCGTGAGTCAACTTCCAACAACTTGTTGATTTGTGATAATGGTTAATGAGTACATTAATTACGCATTCATGGTTGATTGACACTGGTGCATTAGGTAGGTTGTTTACATTGCTGCGTGTTAAATAGTTTTGTTTATAAATTTGCATGAATTATAAATTATGCGTTCTATTATGCTATACTATGCATAATTTATTTTATTATACCATTTTATATTATTTCTGATTCAAGAGGCCCGATGGGATGACGCTGGTGCCTTGGAGTATGGGCCGACCGCTAGTTTGGGACGCTACCTGCGTTGATACTCTGGCACCGTCTCATATTCCAAGCACTAAAATTAATGCTGGTGCTGCGGCAACCTCGGCAGAAGACTTCAAACGCCGCAAGTATGTCGCTCTGGGAAGTAGCTACATATTTGCGGCGTTTGGCGTCGAAACTTTGGGGCCGTGGGGTCCAAACGCGCGCCGACTATATAAAGATCTGTCGGCGCGTCTAATAGAGGCCTCGGGTGATCAGAGGGCTGGCTACTATTTTGCACAGCGGATAGCCATTGCTATCCAGCGTGGGAATACAGCCAGCCTTCTGGGCACCTTGCCCGTTGATAGCGATTTGGGCCAAGTTTTTTATCTCTAATTTTGTTTAAGTAGGTTAAGTTGTTAGGGTTATTATTTTCTTTATTATGTTTTTATACTTAATTGTAATACAAATAAATTACAATTAACATAAATTAAAAAAATAATTTCTGATTCATAATGTCTTCAACTCTGCCGATTCAACTTATAGTGATTTTAAATAAGCTTGTTAGGTGACCGAATATGGAAATCGCATACTACCATATAAATAAATAATAAATAAATAAATATTTCGGGACAATCTTACACAAATCGACCTAGTCCTACGGTAAGCTCAGTAAGGCTTGTGTTGTAGTTACTAGACGACGATATATATAATAGATAGATACATATAAATACTTAAATACATAGAAAACACCCATGACTCAGGAACAAATAGCTGTGCTCATCACACAAATAAATGCCTTGACTGGGAATCGAACCCAGGACCATCGGCTTCACAGGCAGGGTCAATACCCACTAGGCCAGACCGGTCGTTAAGATAACTACCATAACATGCGTTTTTTGTGTAGGTACATAGGTACAACGGTATTTCTGAGAGTGACCCAAGAGACCGTAACTATGGTATTGGTTGGTAATAATAATTGAATGAGCCTAATTGGAAAAAATGTTTTCTTCTTCATTTTAAAAGTTAAATTTAATACCGTAGAGTCCAGTCACAGACACAACACAGATATATTATAAAGCTTTAACAAGGAGCTCCGTATGCATATCATTCATCCTATCAGTGCGCAATCGCAATGTCTGACGTCCACTAACTAACAACTAGATCCAGAATTATCGTGTATAATAGTTGTGTTTTGTCACGTAGTGCCGGCTGACTAGAATTGCACCACCCTCCTCCCGCGGGTGTCGTAAGAGGCGACAAAGGGAAAAAACCGACGGATGGGCAGCAGGGTCCGTCGTAACCCAACAGCTACTGCGGTCGCCAACCCGAGTCAAGAGTGGCGACTATCTTGGGGGATAGTTGCCATACTACCCCCCAAGATGATACAAGTCATATTTGGGGGAAGCCTATGTCCAGCAGTGGACGACTTACCACTGAAATGAGAATGAAGGGTCGTCAATCAATACATAATTTTTGACAGATTTTTAAATATAATTTGGGTATAGAGAAAACATTATCTAATTATATGAACAAATTGTAAAAATGTACAATATATATACGTATTATAATATAAGTATTTTTATATTATATTATATCGTTGGGTATCCATTACACAAGCCTTCTTAAGTTTACCGTTGGACTCAATTTGTGTAAGGATATCCTGTTATATTTATTTATTCATACCGAAATTTAATACCGGTTAATATGTATGGACATAGAACCGGTATTCCATCCCTAGTTATAATAATTTCCCCAGGTCATGCAAATTATACGGAAAATCATAATTCGACACCTTCCTTATACAACACACGATACTGGATATTCCAAAGTTTCTTTCTTTATTAATATTATGCAACAATTGATATATTTACGAAAACATTTTTAGATTTTGAAGATATTTCGTTATTAGCGTGAAAATCCACCATAATTATATGTAAATAACACCTACACCTAGTAAAATTATTTCTTGATAGTCTGCAATATCTAGTCAGCCAGGAGACAATCGAAATAATGTTGTAATACCACTGTGATGTGTCGTACAAATACAAGTAGCCCATGATGTAAAGGGCAACAATATAAATCCTTTTATAATGTGACCCAAGGGATGTCATCAATAGCAAATAATAACTATTTGCAATAAAGTACGCAATATATTTATACAATTCGATTTTTAAAATCTGATGATTATGTTAAATATTGGGCTTAAGAGCTGAGCAGACAACATACTCGTGACTTAGACACGGCTATCAATTTTTCTATTACCTATTTTTCTATTTCTAGTTTGTCTTTACGGAATTTTGTTGACATTAGTGTATAAATGCACCTGGAATATTAATTGATTGATAATAATGATATTGCTTATGATTTTGTTTCCCATTCCCATTTGACGACCGGTCTGGCCTAGTGGGTAGTGACTCTGCCTCTGAAGCCGATAGTCCTGGGTTCGATCATTTATTTGTGTGATGAGCACAGATATTTGTTCCTGAGTCTTGGGTGTTTTCTATGTATTTAAGTATTTATATGTATTTATTTATTATATTTATCGTCGTCTAGTACCTACAACACAAGCCTTACTGAGCTTACCGTAGGACTAGGTCGATTTGTGTAAGATTGTCCCGAAATATTTATTTATTATTTATTTATTTATTTATTCTGATTTTCAGTGATCAATCATCAATATGATCTCTTTAAAAATAGTTTTAATTCAGACATATCTGAAAGCACATATCTTCAGACATCTCAAGACATTTCAAACTACATTTGTGACGACAGGTTTGGACTTGTGACCCTGCCTATAAAACCGATGGTCCTGGGTTCAAATCCCATCAGTAAGGACATTTATTTGTGTGATCAGAGTCATGGGTGTTTATATATGTATTTAAGTATTGGCTGAATGCCCACAACACAAGCCTTCTTAAGCTTACTGTGGGGCTCAGTCAATATGGGTAAGATTATTCCTGTAATATTTATTTATTTTCTAACAAAAATCAGTCCATACAAAATTACATTAATAATTCTTTAACCTTACTTATACAGTGTGTATTTTTCATACGGGCGTATATTGTAGTGGCGATTAGTATTGGACCTCAAGAACCTATTTACATTCATTTTGTTAAAAAAAATAGGTTATTTTTATTTCATACATAAAAATTAAGCACGCAATGTATTGCATCCATAGTAATCAACGTGCCGATGCGTCATATCATGTCAGTATTACTTGTCATGTCAAAATAAGTTGGACTGCGTACATTGCTGCCCGGTCAGACGTAAAAAAATAGTTACAAACTATGTTATAACACTATTTAACAAAATTATTAACATAATACGAGTCGTATTACTGGATACTGTATGTGGGCAACTTATACGCCCTATTGAAAAATACACACTGTAGTAATAGAAAATATATAAAACTGTTATAATATACTTAGTATACTTACGTCTGAAAATCAGGGTACATTATAACAGTGGGGGATATGATTGTGGGCTCTTATTTGACGATTGTGATTGCCAAAATGCCCGGGTCAATGTACGATTATATCGGAAAATGCTGTTAAGGTTTTATTTTCGTTTGTAAAGTAGTTTCTCGGAACGGTTGACCGCCCAGTAACTAGCTATTGTTCGTTTGTGCCTAGAGTAAAAAGCATTAAATTGTAATCTTAATATAAAATAGTACATTTCGATACTAGTGAAAAAAAAAATTTTTTCGGCGAGGGTGAAAGTTGGAGCCCGAGTGAAACGAGGGTGACAATCACCCGAGTCTTAAAGAAGTTTTTACACGTGTTTCGAACCCAATTTTTCATAACAAGTGCCTTAAAAAGTGAAATTTCGCGTGCGCAAAGTGCACTTTTTACGCACTAGTTAGGAAAAATATTTTTTTTAGTAAGCAGTTGAAAAAAGTTAAAATAGTTTTTTTATACAAGACTGACCAGCGTTTGACCTCAGTCGCACCTGATGGTAAGTGTCGACGAGGTCGAGGGTGTAGCACGCTGGTTCAGTAACAGCTTATTCACTCATGCCCTGAAAATACCCAAATTATATTTTTCCGGGAATACAGGCGAAGGGAGCGATATATACTAAAGGAAAAGCGACGAGGACCTCCGGCGTCTGACGAAGGAATTGAACCCGCATTACCAGCGATCGCGGCTGACGCCTTAACCAATTGGGCCACCCAAACACAGCAGAACTCATCGAAATTCCTCAAGTATATGTGTTGTTTTTATGTTGACGGGTTTTGGCATCGTTTTACCAACTTATATACTAATTACTTTACAATATTACGTTATATACTAATTAAATTTTTATCTATAACTTTTAATAGAAAACTCCCGTGAGACTCAGACATACTAGAAATATATATAAACGGGTTCTCGAGGAACAAGTTCTCGAAGGCCGCCAGCGACGGTGCGGCACGGAGCTCATGATTATGGTTCACGAATTGAACCGAAACATATGTCGATCGGTTTTCAACCTTAAGATACATGAGTGACCCGTTTATATATATTTATTTTTATCTATAAGTTGAAATCCCGTCTATCGAAATAGATTTAGATTAATTTAAACTAATTAAACGGCGCTATCCTCACTGCTGTAGCAGTAATTGTTAATTCTTGTTCAGTCCCATTGTGGAAATAGGCCAATAGGCTGAAGTAGGCCGTGGGCTTGGCTGATTGAGTCTAATAAACTAATATAAAGACAATTTCAGTTTACGGCATCAGTCGTAAAACTGTGTCCATTCACGGCCTCCAAAACAAGTCCTACACTACAAAGAATGGGTAAAAATTCGGTGTTAAAAAATCATTGAAATTTACTCGGATCGGTAAGTATTTGTTGCTTTTTACTCCCGTTAGCCAGGGGACAGTGGCGCTGTTTGTTGGAATACGTTCCATTAACACGCTTGGTACACAGGTTTCTACTTTATTTGCGAACAACACGATTTCACTCACGTGTATTTTATCGCTTTATATATTTCCGAAAGTATTAGTGAGCAGTGTTATTCATAAAATGTTAGAACTAAACGAAAGTTTTAAAAAAATACGAAAAAACAATGTTTAAAATTCGCGGAAAAAATTGAAATTTTCAAATGCTAAATAATTGTTAGTTTCAAAAGTGACCCAGGGGATAACCATAACTGTGTGGCGAAAGTATAATCATGTTTTACCATTTCTCTATAAAAAACATGTAATTTCGCTCGACATGTTTCAGTCAATTTTGATTAACCTCTCCAGGCGACTGGACTTGTCCGGTTGATACTCCTGTAGAGACCATTCTGAAATTTATTTATTTCATATGATTTAAATTTAATTTTACTTTTATTTATGTACTTAAATTACGTGAGTGACCCGCTCCCTAATATACTCGTCTCAGAAGAAATTAATTGTGATTTATTGCGCGGAACACACAGCATTGTGAGGTTGAGTAAGTGCCTGCTTCGTTTGTTGAAATTAAGTCTGGTATTAAAGGAAGACTATCAGTTGTTGGACGTAAGCCAACCGACTAGATGTCAGCACAATTCGTTTACCTCCGTAACCTAGAAAAATAAATCACGGAAAAAATTGGAAAAGTACTTTGAGAGATAGGTTCAATAATCGGTTTTATGTCTTCGGACACAAAAACAGTTCGATTATATAATATCTACACTTTAATATCAATTTAGGTCGCATTGCACGCAAAACAGATGGCCGAAGGGTTGAAAAGTGCTCGAGTGGAGACCACGGACTAGCAAGCGCAGCGAAGATCGTCCACCCACAAGATGAATAGACGACCTTATAAAGGTCGTCGATAGACGCTGGATGCAGGTCGCTTCCAACCGATGCCTATGTTCAGGAGTGAACGTCTTATGGCTGATTTGATGATGATTATTATTTGTACTACGAAATGAAAGTTTCATTTAGTTATTTAGGTAATTAATTAAACTGTATATAAAATATTCACTTAACGGTCAGATTGGGAAAATTCATCAAGCGTTGCGTATAGCGTAGACCATAAGTTAATTAGGTACACTAGTTAATAAAATAGAATGCAATCCGGAGGTCGCAAGTTCAATCCCCACCTCGAACCAATGAGTTTTTCGAAACAGATGTACGAAATATCATATGATATTTACCAGTCGCTTTTCGGTGAAGGAAAACATCGCGAGGAAAGCGGACTAATCCCAATAAGGCCTAGTTTACCCCTTGGGTTGGAAGGTCAGATGGCAGTCGCTTTCGTAAAACTAGTGTCAAATCTAAGTGTTAGTTGCCAAGTGGACCCCAGGCTCCAATGAGCCGTAGCCAAACGCAGGGACGTGGAAGATGATGATATACAGAAAAAATACAGTTTAACTTACGAATAGCTTTCTGTTAGATATGTATGTCGACACATCTGAGCCCTGAGTGTAAGTTTTAAACATAACAAAACGTCATCATCGCGTTAATTTTCCATATATATAACATTATCACTTACGCGTTCGAGACGTTTTTTACCTAATTAAAACTTATACTAGAGCCTTTGTAATACTAATTGCTATTACGCGTATAGAATATTAAGCATATTTGCGTATTTGACATTTAGGTCATCGGCTGAAATGTTTTTTAACTTACATTGACCGACATTACTCGCGTGTTTTAACCATCCACAATAAAGCTCGATCAACGTTTGACCTAAAAACTTATTAAAAAAGGGTAAATTGGTGGCGATTCTAACGGGACTATAACAGGTTTTGTAATAAAATACGAGCGACCCTAATAGCCATTGCCAATCTTCCAACATTCAGAATTATACATCCAATATAATAATGTTGTCGTTTTTTACTAATCAAAGTAGTAGGTTAATATAATTTGAGAATGATAAGAATAAGTAGGCACAACACAAGCTTTCATTATTGAAATTAATATACTCTCATGTTTATGAAAATAATTAACTTTATTTTTATAACGGGTCACTCACTTAAAAACGTAATTTGGATGTAAAGTTTAAGTTACGGGAAATTACATGTTATAAGTAAATTGTATTATGTATGTATTATGTATATGTATTTTTTATTCACTATTTACAAATGGCGACCGCGTACTGGTAGGCGCGTCGTGGGAAGACCCCTAACAAGGCGGACCGACGATCTGGTAAAGATAGCAACCGGTCATTGTGGGTCGCTTAGGCGGAGGCCTCTGTCCAGCAGTGGACTTCCTTCGGCTGAGATAATAAGAGATCTTTTGCGGCTTTCATATAGATTTTCACTGTGACAAGGAAGGAAGTGGCATATAAATCAAATTGGTTGACTGTACTTTAAAAAAGATAGGAATTAGTACATGACAAGGACTCATAAATAGTATACACGGACGTTCAAGATAATAATTAACTCGTAGAACGGGTCACTCACCTAATTACGTAATTTAGATGTAATGTTTACGGGATATTATTTATAAGTAAAAAAACACCTACTAAAACGAATACGCGAACTGCATTAATTACAATCACAGACAACACCCCAACACATCGATCCAACACAGAATTAAATAAAGATCTATACCCACATATTATAAAGACACACACTCTGTAGAAAAATCTTAGGCGCCCCCTTGCAATAATTAGTTTAACAGAGTTGCCACCCCCGCCCTCACACACAGACGGGCGCGCGTGTGTGCGCTAACTATCGGCAAAAATTTGGGGAAATAGGGGGAAGTGGGCATTCGTATTAAGACTCCGTTTTATACTTATATTATGTTCGGTGCTCAAATTATTTAACCGTTTTTTTTTAGGTTAATATATTGTTTACGAGTCGCTGGTGGCTTAGGGGTAAGAAATGCAACTTGTAATCCGGAGGTCGCAGGTTCAAACCCTGGCGCCAATGAGTTTTTCGGAACTTAAGCCTTGGCCAAAAATATTGAGTAACCAGAGCCCTGAGTGTAAGTTTTTAACGTTACGAACGCGTTTACGTTTTCCATATAAATAACATTATCACTTACGCGTTCGTAAACGCTTTTTTACGTCAATAGTAACTTACACTAGAGCCTATGTTTTATTTTTCATACAAATATCGAATTTTGAATAACAATCTTTGTAAATATTTACCAGTCGTTTTTCGATGAAGAAAAACATCGCGTCATGTCAAAACTTAAGCATGTGCATGTAAATCTATTTTGCTCTGTGGTCCGTGACATATATATCAGGCTTTGGACATGGGGTGCGGAAAAAAATTACATAAATCGGATACATTACATAAAAACGAACAAATTGCCATTGTATTTCTCGTGTCCACGTTTCAGACAGTTTCCTCAAGACGAACAAGGAAAACCCGTCTGACGTGGATTGTCCGAGTTGCGCCAGTCCTTGATAACAGGGACTATGTTTACGTCTTTCTTGTAATGATTCAGTACATATTTTGTCCTATATACGTAATGAGTCAGCATCTAAAAAAAGGGACCTTACTGTCGATGGCACTTACGTTGATCCGCGTTGCGTTTGTATCGCGTCATTTTCAACAACGACATAAGCGCCATTGACAATAAGGGCCCTTTTCATAGATATCCGGATGGACCGTATGTGCTTAAACTACGTCCAACAATGAGAGGTAGGGCACAGCGAAGTACCATCACGCTCGAGTCTGGAGAAGCCCAACTGGGGAAGTACCTCCACCTTACAAAGACCACAGCCATAATAGCACTGCTACCTTTCAGGTATGTAGTGTTGTGTTCCTGATGGTGAGTAAGATTCCCAGACTTCCGACCCCCCTTAAAAGATGGCAACGGGCTTGTGCCTCCCCTGGTGTTGGGTACCTCTGAGCGATGGTAATTGCTTACCATCAGGCAGTCCGTCTGCTTGTTTGCCACCTTTGTCATAAAAAAAACGGCCGTGAACGTTTCAAGGGCCTTGTACGAACCTTCGTACACGACGGTACCGCTATACAACAAATTTTAATACATCATCTTTTAAGCCCTAAGTCGCCCACTACTG
Organism: Grapholita molesta; assembly: GCA_022674325.2. Lineage (NCBI taxonomy): Eukaryota > Metazoa > Arthropoda > Insecta > Lepidoptera > Tortricidae > Grapholita > Grapholita molesta. Next base: position 10,530,737 of record CP053142.2, on the reverse strand, counting down.
GACGTAGGGCTCCCCCAAATATGACTTTTCAAATTTCTATACTCTTTAAACGACCGGATTTCCAACTTATTGGACATTTGTTCCTCAGAATCGTTAATTTGATTTCAATTTAGCCACCTACGCTCCAAATTACGTATTAAAACGAATGAAACTTTTATTAAAATGCTTGTAATTTGGTGCTATTAATTTTCTACCGTCACTTGTAATTGCTACTATTATCAAGTTTAGTAGGTCTGTACCATAACATGTTTCAATGAAGGTTGTTGTAAATAAATAAATAAAACTGGACAACCTTACACAAATTGACTGAGCCCCACAGTAAGTTCAAGAAGGCCTGTGTTGTCTACTCAGCCAGAAACATCACCCAAATGCCCTTACTTGGATTTGAACCCAGAACCTTCGGCTTCATAGTCAGGGTCTCTGCCCACTAGGCCAGACCTGTCGTCAAAAACAGGAGCTTTTCTAATTCACGTGGCAGTGGCCATAGGGTCCAAAATGAATATTGATCCTACGATTTTTACAGCTAAGTTTTACAGTCTATGAAGTGGCTAGGTCCTAAGAGATTAAAAACTACACCATATATCTGGAGGCATATGTCCACTGCTGGACATAGGCCCACTCAAACCGACCCACAATGTGTGTTTCATGTTAAATGCCATAATCGCCACGCTTGGCTAGCGGGTTGGAGATCTCAGTGTTCCGTGGCACTCAAGAGATGGTACTGCCTATCCCTCGGATGTCTTGGCCGTAGTTTAAGGACACACCCGTGCCCACTTGTATATATTTTGAAAATTAAGTTAAATGGCAATAAATCAAATAAAAAGACCGCTGACTTTATACTGAGTATTATATGTGGTTAATGGCATCCACAGAAGATAAACTCAACATTTGTCCTTTCCTCTTTAGTCATAATTGTTTATGACCATTTTATGACTAAACCCTTAATGCTGCGTAGACGTCAATTTCTTCAATTAATTGAAATTGATCTTTCTTACGCAAAACTCATTAAGTCTCAGAAGACATCTTTTTCAGGATAAATTCTATTTAAAGTTGTACCCAGATTTGTGTAACAAATAATACATTACATAGTAATTAAACCATACAGTCACGTTAATATCAGAAAATTTTAAAACGAGTCACTCACGCAACGGGTCGAAACATGTTAAAGAAATTTTTGCATGAATGTATATGTGACCCGCTTTTATATAAGCTTTTAGGAGACTGTCGATTTATATTAGAATATAATACATATTATTCGTATTTTGAATTTTAACTCGGCACGCTTAGTGCTTGAAAAAGGAGCCTTATGCTCGCCGAAATACGTCGCACAAATTACTAATTATTCATGTGTTTTGATAAAATATATATACAATTGATTTATAATTTAAGTGCGTCTAACCGCACATGGGATTCCATGGAACAATAACGACCAGCGTCATTTACAAACCGCAAAATTCATAACTTACAAAATGTATCGCGTAACTTGTTCTGCTATATATATATATATGAAACTTATGACAACTATGTTGAAACCTAACAATGAATTTACCATCCTAAAATCGGCTTCACTCAAATTACAGGTCGATTCATAAGAGTTGGCGAGAGTTTTGTACTTAACTGTCAAGATTTGTAATAAGAAAGACATAGGGTGAACGCTCCAGTGAATGAACACTTAAGAAATTTTTCACTTTTGAAAAATCATTTTTCAAAATGTATTTATAATTGTGATAATGTAATGTAATTTATTAAATCTTCATTTAATAAACAATAATATAATTTCTGCGATTTTTTGTTACTTTAATAGTTTTTGAGTTATACGAGAATTTATCAAAATATACCCAAAAACCTAGTAAATGAACAAAAAAATCGAATGAATGAACACAGTAAAATCCAGTGAATGAACATTGTTTAGAAATGTTTAGTCGCTATTAAAAATCATTTTTGAACATAATACACAGAGTTTTTCTTCAGAAATTATTACTTACATAAAAAAATGAGGTAGGTAGGTAGGTATTCTACTCACCTCAGTCACACCTCTACCACTCAGCCACTCAATTCAGGCCATTTTGGCCCAGGATTATTTTTAGTAAACTTACTTACGCGTTTATTTGCATTAAAAAAACACGCTATCAATAACTTAACCAAGGAAAACCAAGTATTGCTTTGTTGATTATCCATTGAACCAATTTTGCTTCTTCATATTGACCTAAAGTAGAACAAATGGAATAAACAATAGCATGAATGTTATTTCCAATAACACAAAAACTTGATGAATAAAATAAAGAAAAACAAATGATTTTGTGTGTGAGTGGAACTTACACATTGTATGAAAATACATTCGTCGTTACGTTGTTCATTTATAGAATTAGTTGAAATCTAGTAAATGAACACTGCCTGATTTCCATAGTCCATCTACTAAATGTTTCATGCCTATGTATGAATACCTGTGTTCCAATACTGGCTGAAGGTATCAGAATCGTTTTCTGAGCAGTATTTCAAAAAACCAGCTTAATACTATTACGTTAACATTTAAATTTAGGCAAAAAAATAAATTGAGCCAACACCAGTAAATGAACACATTGTTCATTTACTGGTTTTAGAACATTTGATAAGTCAGTAGTTGAACACGAAAAAATAATAACTTAATCGCAGAATAAACGACTAAAGTGTTCATTTATAAAAGGTTGTACACTTATTTCAACCAAATAATAAAAGTTTTAACTGATAAGTATCAAATAATCATTTTAAATGTTGCTCCAAACATGCACTGTTCTTACCTGGGATTTAACTTCTCCATACAAAACTTCAAAATTAGATACACGTGAATTTCAAACGCCGGTCATATTAAAACCGGTCGAAAATAAATTTACCAAGTGCTGCCATTGTATAGAAAACAAAGTTGACAATAAGAAAAAAAATACGACAAGTGGTAGAAATAGTTGTATTTCTTATTTTAGCCAAAAAACGAGATTTTGTTCATTCACACGGTACCAACTGACATAAATTGACTGATATAATTTAAATAGAAACTTTAACGAAATAGTTAAAAGACCTCCTAAACTAGTCTAGTGGTGAACCTGTTTGCAGATGGCGTTGTCCATATACCGGGTGTGGCCTATAATAGGAGCATTAGCTTTAGGCATCGTTTCTAAACCACAAACGTAGCAACATTTGTTCTACGACTTTTGAAAATAACTTATAGTTTAACAAATATTAATAAAAAAAGATTTTCTAAGCCAGCAATGTATTGCGAAAACTATGAAGTTTGTAGGCTGACAGTAAACGTCAGCTAGACTTTTGGATGCTGTTCATTGAAAATACTATTTAGTGTGTTTGAAAAAATCACAAGTAATAAATTACCCAATTGTGTAAAGTTGTAGAACAAATGTTGTTACATTCGTGGTGTAGAAGCGATTCCTATTTTTTTTTTTCTCCTATTACAGGCCGCACCCGGTAGAATCGATATTTAAATGACAATTTCATACAGTTAAACAATATCTTCGGTTCATGAAAAAAAAAACAAACTGTACTCTTACCATGAGTTGTGACTTTGAGGTTTTCGATAACGAGTATCGAGTTTACCATCTGTGCATCTCGTTCGCACTAAAATAGTACAAGCGCGATGCACAGATAGTAAACTCGATACTCTTTATCGAAAACCTCAATGTCACAAATCATGGTAAGGGTACTGAGCTTCCTTTTGCACTGCTGCCTACGAAATTGTAGGCTTCGGGTTCGAGTTCTGGTATGGGTATTTAATTGTGGGCTTATAACGAATACTTGTTTTTGTGTTGATGTACATTGCTGGAGACCTCAGTATATTGATTGGTTTGGTTACAAAGTACTGTTTCAAATAGTTTATTTTTGTTAATAAAAAGCATATGCACACTATATTTCCCTAGTTGTGATATAGTCGTGAACGAATTACAATCAGTAAGCTCCAGGATTTTAAGAGGTCCAACGATAAACAATGAACAACGAAAGACAAGAAATAAACCAAATAAGATAATTAAAATTTTGCATATTTTAATATTAGCCATTCGCGATTGTTTCATTGATTATGTTTGATTTGTTTTTCCAATTTAAAGTTTAAAATTTGTACTGTCAATTTATAAATGAAACTACTACGACTATATTCATATTTAAATATCCCAAAAGTAATAGATTGCGGTCACCATTGACTTTTACGAAAAATGAATCAGTTTTGGTTAGACCAGCTGTAGGTACCGATGCGTCACAAATCTGTAGTCAGCATAATAATGAGTTACTTAACATTCAAGGAAAACCATTATGACCTAAACTTTTACACCGCCATTTTAAAAACTGTTTTTTTTATGACATAGGCGGCAAACGAGCAGACGGATTGCCTGGTGGTAAGCAATTACCGTCGCCCATGGGCATCCGCAACACCAGATAAGTCACAAGCGCGTTGCCGGCCTTTAAGGGGGGTTGGAGCTCTGGGAACCTTACCATCGGGAACACAGCACTACATACCTGAAAGGTAGCAGTGCTATTATGGCTGTGGTCTTCTGTAAAGAGGAGGTACTTCCCCAGTTGGGCTGCCCCAGATACAAGGATGATGGTCATCGCTGTGCCCTACCTCTCATTGTTGGACATAGTTTAAAGACATACCCGAGTCCGGTTATTTATATGTCAAATTAAAAATAAAAAGCTTTTTTAAATGACAGTAATACGCCCCAGTTTTTTCATATTACTACAGACATAGCTTATCCGATACTTAATATAAATTAGTTTGCTTTTATTCTTTGTTTGTTTTGCTAGATATAAATACTTAATGTTTAGAAATATACTTTAGCAGACCTAAAGAATATTTCCAAGCATTAAGTATTTATTAACAGGTGAAACAGTGTCTTACAATTTTATTTATCACAAGTTTAATTGCTGTGTCTTATTTAAATATTTACAAATTAATTTTGAATTAAGCAGAAATGTCTATTTCTGCTTAATTCAAAGAAACAGCTATTAAATTTGCGACTAAATAAAATATAAGACACTGTTTACTTAGCTAGCTTAAGCATTACATTACTTATTACAAAATTAGGGTAATTTCTGCAAACATCACGTCATATTGCACTTTACACTGACGCGATATTTGACAGCAATAAATATATACCATTAACTGATAAGAGATCTAAGCCTATAATCACCTCTCCCCTAAATGCATCGACTATAAAACGGAGCACAGCCAAAACCGCATATCCTTAACACCTACTGCCAACCACGTTGTATGTTCATTCGTCTATTTGCCTCTTTGTCGCTCGTATACAAGAGCGATAGAGATGAAGATAGACAATATTCGAATTCGTTTTTCGTGGTAGACCTTCTTACACCGAAGGTTTTACTGTCCATGAATATGTACAGAGCGATGCGAGGCTATTCATTTGGTTTAGGTTTATGTTCGGCACAGAGGAATTTGAAATGAGGTGAGGTGTGATAGTAGCTAATATACTATATAGTTACACATATTGTATTGTTACCGCTAATATCGAAGATTGAAAACTTCGTGCAATTTTCTGTTTTACTCCAATTAAAGCATAATTAGGGTGACAGAGACAATCGTTCGAAATTCGCGAATTTTTAGATTTTTGTGGTGGGACTCCTGAAGTTAGATCAGAAACGTAATGTAGGATCGAAACGAATAATTGTAATGAGAGAATAAGACACATAATAATTAAAACACTTATTTAGAAAACTATCATTAGTATTGTCTTAGGGCTTTATCACACTTGAGCGATTTGCAAGCGTTTTCTATACAAAACTCGTACGTGGCGAACTCGCTGCGTATTCGCCACCATACAAAACTCGCTCGCAAATCGCAAGTGTGATATCAGCCTTAAGAATAAATTCTCGTGATTCTCATCAAGTCGTGAGTAGAACTTGTCATTAATATTTAATAACGGGTCACTCACGTAATTATTTTTTATCTATGATATGATAAGTATGAACTTATGCTGATCGCAAACATTGTACTAAATTAAGTGACACACATTACGCTTGAATCTGGGGCAGCCCAACTGGGGAAGTACCTCCTCCTTACAGAAGACCACAGCCATAATAGCACTGCTACCTTTCAGTTATGTAGGGTTGTGTTCCTGTTGGTGAGTAAGGTTCCCAGAGCTCCAACCCACTTATAGATCGGCAACGCGCTTGTGACTCCCTTGGTGTTGCGAGTGCCCATGGGCGACGGTAATTGCTTACCATCAGGTAATCCGTCTGCTTGTTTGCCACCTTTGTCATTAAAAAAAAGTGAGTGACTGGTATTAAAACAGTACCATACGGATACATATTTTTTTATATAGCTTGGAATAGTCAAAATAATTTTCGAATTTCAAGGTCATAGCTACACAAAGTATATCTTATGTAAATATAATGTGTACATGCGTGCTGACAGGTCAGAATGCCATTGCCATTACCGACTGCAATATCAATGTATGACGTTTCAGCAAATTGACGTTTTGATATTGACAGTTTGTCTTGGTGTTGTTCAGAAACAAACATTAAATTAAATATAAAACCTAAAAATTCACTCGTATACACCACAAATAAAATATATACAGGTCTTAGAAGGAAAATTGTTTGTATAAATTCCATACAAAAATTTTGAAACCATATTTTATATGAACATGTCGTGCGATAGTCGACTTAGAACGTGAGTTACCTACCCAATTTAATATAGAAAAGTACTATGTTGAAAAACCATTAACTATTTTTCTACATGTGTTTTCATTTGCACTGCTAATTAAAATGTAAAACCTAAATTGGGATATGGGGACGGGAGTGCCGTGTATGCCGGCTGACTAGAATAGCACCACCCCATCTCCTCCCGCGGGTGTCGTAAGAGGCAACAAAGGGGAAAAATCCAACGGACGGGCAGCAGCGTCCGTCGAAATCCACTCTACAGCTACTGCGGTCGCCAACCCACCTGCCAAGCGTGGCGACTATGGCAACTACCCCCAAGATGATACAAGTCATATTTGTGGTAGGCCTTTGTCCAGCAGTGGACTGCATACGGCTGAAATGTAAATTGGGATATAACTATAGCTAAATACACATATAGATGTACCTACATGTTAAGATTAATATTAACTAAGCTAAAAGAAAACTTATAAGATATATTAACAATGCCAAGTTACTATGATTAATATCACAAACTACAAGGTATTCGTAATCTAGTTACTATTATTACTTTCTTTTGAAGTGTCCGACCCCGGGGATATCATTTCCTAGACAGAGACGGCCGCGCCCCTCTCGCTCGCCGACCTTTTAGTTTTCGGCCAGCGTTTCTTATTTAGTTTCTCGCAAATTATCTCCAATTCTTCATATTATTAAACATCCAAGGGGGGCCCACCCCGCCCTACCCTAATGACGGAGCGGTCAGCGTCCCCACCCTCCACACTTGTTTCTTGTAAAATTTTTCCCCGATCTTTATTTTCTTTCGGCCGTAGACGTATATAATTAGAGTGGACGCGTATGTGTGCTGGCTGGCTGTGTGTGCGGCTGCGGGTGTGTGCGTGCACGGGGCGGCGTAAGTCCGGTTATTAGTTTTCTTGCGAGTTTGGTTCGGATGCTTTTGTTAGATTTCGATAATTTCGCGACAACGTGGATCGATAATGTGTGGTAAGAGTATGTGCGGGTAAGGAAATGCTTATTTATCGGGGGGAAAATCGTTTCCCTTTTTCGTAATTACGCCTGTTTTTGTTTGATACAAAAGCAAATGAGGCAATTTTCCGGGACAAAGTAATCAGTCGCTGAAATTAAGTAAACAAAATGTTCAAATCTTGTTTTTACATCTAGCATTGTTTTTCGTTTGGGATAGAATTGATAGGAACTACTTGTCTTCGGACCTCGGGATTTTTATTATAAAAATATTTTAAAGATAGTTTTTACTCATAGTTGATAAATGTACTTGTTCCTAGTTAATTAAGTACGTATTTTTGGGACTTTTTAGAAGAAAAAAGTACCCCCAATTAACGTGACATGACAATCATTAAATTATGTCAGTTTTGTGTAGGCAATTAAGCATGAACTATGTAAATATTTTTTTACCTTTTGATAAATAAATAAATATTTCGGGACAAACTTACACAAATCGACCTAGTCCTACGATAAGCTTAGTAAGGCTTGTGTACATATAAATACTTAAATACATAGAAAACACCCATGACTCAGGAACAAATAGCTGTGCTCATCACACAAATAAATGCCCTGACTGGGAATCGGCTTCACAGGCAGGGTCACTACCCACTAGGCCAGACTGGTCGTCATACCGAATTAATGCATTGTATTACTGCTTCAAGTTTATGAAACGAGCACAAAAATTTAAGTATTTATAGAAATTTAGTACTTAACTATCGCCATAAAACTGACATAGTTAACTTTTCTACAAGTCACACCAATTGAGTATTTTTTTTCCAGAAAATTCCCTTTTACGTGTTTTTTTTTTATTATACAAAATTTATAACAAATTTAAAGAGATTAATAAATCGTATCTAATAAAAAACCTCTAAGGTCTGATCTTCTGAGGGTGGTATTACGCTAGTATGTATTTATATGTTAACAAGTTGTTAATCATAACGATTAAAATACAGAGGAATAGTGTTTTCAGACATATTAAATCTCATTTAAAGCGGGTCACTCACGTAACTTTTTCCGACATGTTGCAGTTACGAAAACAAATTGAAGACTTGAAAGTAACATAAGTAATTTAACGTAACGTCTACATGTTTATTAAAAAATACATGTTATATTTAATCTCGTTCACTTAAAGAATAAATTGACCGAATGTCCGTCTAATTTTCACTTCATTCATTTTGCGAGCATCTGCGACTTCATTTAAAAAAACCTCTCTTTCTTCTATCAACGGAGTGAGCAAGACGAATGGTCCGCCCTTTGGCTCTGTGACAAAAACATCCACTATCTTGTACTTTTTAGGAGTAGGCCAAGAGTCACTAGCATTTTTAATATAAAAAAGGGGGATTACGTAGATGAATGAACTCGGGTGAAAATCTATATCGGACTAAACTAAATCTATTTTACATAAAGCAGACTTAATGTACCATTTATTTCCCAATCAACCTTAAAGATATTGCAAAATTGTGTGTAATATTACTGCTGGACATATGGGGATTATTCATTAAAACTTAAATGTGTTTGCACAATTTTTCAGTAATTATGTAATATCTCTGATTCTCTCTCAACTGCTCTAAGGTTTGCTGTAAGTAACTCTTATAGGGATAAGCTCACCTTTGTACGGTTGTACTTTTTAATGTATTTTATAAGATACTATCTTATTTTGTACAATAGTGTTTTACAACTACTATTTTGGAATTTCCTGTTTTTCTATTATTTTCTTATTTAAATGCTTAGGTTACTTATACTGTTTTTGGAATATTTTGATATTTTTCACGACCGGTCTGGCCTAGTGGGACCCTACCTATGAAGCCGATGGTCCTGGGTTCGAATCCCAGTCGGGGAATTTATTTGTGTGATGAGCACAGATATTTGTTCCTGAGTCATGGGTGTTTTCTATGTATTTAAGTATTTATATGTATTATTTATATCGTCGTCTAGTACCTACAACACAAGCCTTACTGAGCTTACCGTAGGACTAGGTCGATTTGTGTAAGATTGTCCCAAAATATTTATAAAAAAAAAGTTACGAATCAAAAAAGAAACGAAAAAGGTCGTTAAATCAAACCATGTAATTCTAAACTAGAACAAATACAACACTGGCTCCTGGCAGCAATGTTTACAAGACTCCGCCGACCCGCCGTCCCTTCCCGGGCGTTCAAACTTTTATTGATACCACTCCGCCCTGGGAGCGTGCATTACCAAATACAATAACTGAAGTTCTGCGGCGTTTTACTGACTCTAAAATTTTCAGTTTAGATATTTTTTTAGAATATTAAGCAATGAGAGATTAGCAGGAAAAAAGAATATTTCCAATTACTATTTTCGACTCGCTCCGTAAATTTAATCATAATTATTTTCTAGAATTAGTGCTTTCCTAAGCTATTTTTGTCTTTTATTTAATCAAGTCACTTTCGTTTGTGCTCAAAGATAAAGTTAATATAGCAGAACTTACCCGCTTATCCATAAACATATATCAAACCTAGTAGTTGTTTGTTTTGTCTGTATCATACAAAAACAATTGTAAATATGACAGATAAGGACAAAACATGAACTAATGTAGGTTTGATAGACGTATATAAATAAACGGGTTAATGACAATTAATAACTATATTTAAACGACTATCTAGCCTAGTTAGTACCCCTGCCTGCGAAGCTAGTGGTCTTGAATTCGAATCCTGGCCGCGGCATTTTTTTGTTTTTTTTTTATAACAGGTATTTGTATCTGTGTGACGACCGCTCTGGCCTAGTGACCCTGCCTATGAAGCCGATGGTCTTGGGTTCGATTCCCAATCAGAGCATTTATTTGTGATGAGCACAGATATTTGTTCCTGAGTCATAGGTGTTTTCTATGTATTTAAGTATTTATATGTATCTATCTATTATATATATCGTCGTCTAGTACCTACAACACAAGCCTTACTGAGCTTACCGTAGGACTAGGTCGATTTGTGTCAGATTGTCCGGAAATATTTATTTATTTATTGTATCTGGGCTATGGCCACTACACACTGCCTCTGTATTTTCATATTTGTCTAATAATAGACATTAATAGACTGTGAAAGATTGTGACTATCTATCTTTCACAATCCGTGATGAGCTAATGTAGGCCGATTTTTCTAAGATTTTTTCCAAAATATTGATATTTTATATTCACAAAACGTATTGTCAACTTGATATCTTTAAGTAATTAACTTTAATTAAAACAATAAAAAAAAGTTAAGATAAAGAAAATAATGCTACCAATTCCCTCGCCTGAGGCTACAGTGTAAGTTTCTTTTGACGAAAAAAAACGTTTACGAACGCGTAAGTGATAAGATAATGTTATTTATATGGGAAACGCAAACGCGTTCGTGACGTAAAGTTACGTTAAAAACTTACACTCAGGGCTCTGATCAGATAGATAGTTTAAAAAAATGACTTCCATCAATTTCGATGATTTCGCCAGTGTTTGATAGAGAGATTGTAGAGAAAGTAGCTGGACTTTACAGAAAGCCACAAGACGGCCTCGAGAAAGTAGTGTTCAACGCGATTGATAATCAATTCTTCGTTAGATCACTGCATAATAAACTATTAATATTACACACTCTAGTTACACGTTAATTGGAATAAAGTAGAAAAAGCCACGACATTTTCGAACATTGTTGTTCTTGATAGGCCCTCAGTTTATTGAGACCGATTCGAATCGGCCATGCAGAACATTGAGACTCATAGTATCGAGTAGTATAGAATGGAGAAGGCGTTTTCCTTGCTAACGTACAAACCTACTGGCTAACCAGAATAAGCCTGATCTGTACCATTTTATATCTATGTATAATCTTGGACCTTAGGGTTACAGCTATAATGGTTAGTATTGTAAGCACGAATTTTCTCGGGAAGTCATGGGGACTTTTTTTTTTATGACATAGGCGGCAAACGAGCAGACGGATTGCCTGGTGGTAAGCAATTACCGTCGCCCATAGGCACCCGCAACACCAGATGAGTCACAAGCGCGTTGCCGGCCTTTAAGGGGGGTTGGAGCTCTGGGAACCTTACTCACCATCAGGAACACAGCACTACATACCTGAAAGGTAGCAGTGTTATTATGGCTGTGGTCTTCTGTAAGGAGGAGGTACTTCCCCAGTTGGGCTGCCCCAGATTCAAGCGTGATGGTCATCGCTGTGCCCTACCTCTCATTGTTGGACGTAGTTTAAGGACATACCCGGGTCCAAACTTTTGTTGCGGCCTCAAGTCTGCAAGTCGACACGGTCGGTAAAACTAATATTAGTAGTTTATATTCGTGTTTGTAATTAATTTAAATTAATTTGCTTATTTATATAAGCTAAAATTATCTAGGGCTCTTAAAGTAAATATTACATACGACTTTAGTCCTACGGCAAGTTTGATTGAGCTTGTGTTGTATGTATACTCAACCAATTTGATTTTTAGGCCACTTCGAACCTTGTCACAGTGACGTTAATAAGAGATCTTTTGCGTCTTTCATATAAATTTTCACTGTGACAAGGAACGAAGTGGCGATAGATACACGTATAATAGGTAAATATTTAAATACAAATATAAAGTTCCTAGCCCAGGAACAAATATTATTGATAAACACATAAATAAACGCCCTCCCCAGGATTTGAACCCGGGATCTTAAGTACTTCGTAAGCAGGATTAGCCGTCTGAGGGTTTTTGCTCTGCTTTCATAAATTTGTATTAGTATATACATATTAAAATAAAAGCGTTGTACTGTAAACTGATATTAAAAACAGTTGTGTATTTAATTTAAATTTTAAATAATATATTGAGACAGGTAACTCACATTGTCTACGTCGAATATTGCTCGACATGTTCACAATCGTGAGTTACCCGGTTCAATATATTATATAATGAATTTTATCTACGTACATATCATAAGTGCTCTAAAATGCGTCCAGAAACCGTGGGCAACGACCAGGATTACCAACCATCAGAAATGAATGGAGTGTAATGTTAACATTACCTACTGAAATCAGTACATTATGAGTTTAAATTTGGAACAGCTGTCAAATTCAAGTGGAGTGTCTATTCTAGTACCTATAGATATTAAAACAGTCATTGATACGAAACACCAATTCGTTCTGTTTTTTAATATAAATCGAACGACATTTGAACTCGAGTGACAATAGAATAGGGAGTTCATTCGCTTGTCTATGGTTTAAAAAAATATTTGAGTGAGATACGAAATACGCAACGCCGCCCAAGCTGTCATTTGTTTTGTTCGTTGACTTTTTAATGTTTCAAGTAACACTAGTAATAATGCAGGTAATTTCCCTACGGTTCCTGAACCCATCATAAAACACTTATGATATGTGTGTAGATAAAGTAGTGTATGTAACTATACATAATTAGGCATTACAACAATCGTGTGATATTATTACTCGCCTTCGGCTCGTTTCATAAATCCACACTCTTGTTGTAATGCCCTTCATTATGCACAGATACATAAACTACTATAACTACAGTTCGTAACGATAAGTAGTAAGCATTCTCGAAAAAACTGTTTTGGATAGAGGAAGTTCTTGAAAAAAAGAATGTCCCTCAGAAAAAACGGAAAACTTTTTCGAGGAAGTGAAAATAGTCTTGATAAGAGATGTTATTTTGTAAATCCGTTTCACAAGTTAGTATGTATATATAATACTTAACTTTATAAATAAAAAAGCAAACTTTTAGAGAATTATAAATGTGTACTAGCTCTTAGAGCCCACGAGTTCAAGGGGCTGTTTCCAGACAATCAAACTTTTATTGATACTTCACCCTGGGACAACACAATAACTGCGATGCCGCTTGTTATTTCTATTTACTCTGCCGAAACGTCAACTAATGACATTTTCCGATTTTTGTACGATTTTTTGTCGATTGTGTACGTACACATATATCGTCCGGTATAACTCGGTCACTCACCCAGTGCAGAAAACCGGTATGTCGATATGAAACTGACAGATTATTTTGGGGCATTAAAATGTCATTCATTAATAAATATGTTGTCAAACATATAAATTAAGGTAACACAAATGACAGAAGAGCTGGCGGCTTCCACGCACAACGTATCAGCACTGTGATACAACGAGGAAATGCCAGCATACCTAGTACTGTTAGGGACTTTAATTGTAGAGCCATTTAGGGCTCACTTTACATTGGGCATTTCATAGAGTAAGTATTAAACAAAAGAAAATAGCTTGAACCGTAAATGACTCAACAATCGATGACTGTCCAATGCCTTGAGGCTTTTTTTAGATTGAATGTTGATACTTGCATTTTCATAAGCATTTATTTGAATATCTGCTGAATAGTTTAACTGAATCCAACCACCGTGTGCAAGAGCCAGATAGACCTTTATCTCTTGTTGAATACATTCCTAAATTAAAAACGATTCTGCTCCAACAACTGTCAGTTTAGTCACTCTGACAATTTAGTCACGATTCGATTGAATTTCACTGTAAAGCGAAGCGCCGCCATATTGATATTGCCCTTCGTCTAACTTTGAGTATACATACTTCAGCCATTTCGAAGAAACACCAAAACATACAGCCCTAATCTAGGTCGAATTTCCTTCCTCGAATATGTTGATATAGCGAACGTTAATATATTATATTACTTTAATGTTTGCCAGAATCTTGGGGAGGGATGCAAATATCAATAAAAGTACTGATTCGATTTCGAGGGCCGCCTATTTGTTGGTTTCGTAGAGGGCATTATAGAGCATGTAAATGGTATATAAAGAGGATTTATAAGACACTAACATTTCGTCGGTAAAATATTCATAAGTCAAGTATTATATGTCAATTTAGTTCAACTGCTTTTTGGTGTATAGATTGATGAAAACGCCCACAGCTTGTAGTTGTCGTGAAACAAGGGTAGGCAACGAGATTGTGACAACGATAGGGTTACAGGAGTCTATGGAGCATCTTTACTGTCGGCAGCCGGTACGCTTGTTTATCATCGTCACAGTCATGATAACTCAAGAATGGTTTGACTAATTTAGATAATCTCTTATTTGTTGGATTTGTGCACCAAATAGCATAACACAATAGCTAATATACCGATTGTTACCACTAACAGGCCCACGCCAGCTAGTAAACAACAGTATAATCTTACCTGACATCAACCCAGGACATCCAGCGTCACAAAGGGTCACCACCCACTAAGATAAAAGGCTGTACGTCTTGTTTTTCGCAAGTTGGCTCCTCTGGCCTCACTTGTCACTCATCTATTGTGATAAAAGACTGGCATGTTGGATGGACATTCATTGTAGGCGGTAACCGTAGTAACCAGACGGGCGATTTCCGCCTGTTTAGCCCTATATTTAGAAACAATGAGTTACTTAGGATAAGGTGTTAGGTTCATTGGTTTTCGTACATCATTTTCTTGTAGATTAAATAAATGAAGACAAATATTTTTGGGACCATCTTACACAAATTGACCAAGTCCTATAATAAACCCAATAAAGCTTAAGTTGTAAGTACTAGTCGTATATGTATATATATATGTAATAGATAGACACATAAATATTGAAATAGGTACATATATAAAATTCATAACCCAGGAACAAAAATGTGTGCAAAACAAACATTCAAATGCGCTTTTGTGGATGCTGTAATCTAACTTTTCAAATCAGAGCAAAAATAAACGGTTAGGTTAAGATTGAGGTCCGCATACCTCATTTTTTTAGAAAATATCAATAGATGTTATAAATGGTTAGGCAACTACATTTTGCGACTCGGGATTCATGCCAGTAAACCACGAAATTGAAATCTAGTATTGCCTAGCATTTAATGGAACATTCACTAAATAAATTAGTAGTGATTGTAACCAACGCTTCATCGATTATTCTGGTTATTTTTATTACTTAATGGCGCTAGTGGACTAAACGAGCTCTTAATTTACACTTTAGTAAATAAAATAGTACATTTCGATACTAGTGAAAAAAAATATTTTTTTGACGAGGGTGAACGTTGGAGCCCGAGTGAAACGAGGGTGACAATCACCCGAGTCTTAAAGAAGTTTTTACACGAGTATCGAACCTAATTTTTCATAGCAAGTGCCTTAAAAAGTGAAATTTACGCACGCGAAGCGTGCGAAAAGTGCACTTTTTACGCACTAGTTAGGAAAATATCATTTTACTTCCGACATCTATACAGGTCATACACTGACTGACTAACTGCCATATATTTTATTAGCAACCGACTCCTCTAACCATCCAAAGAACTACAAAAAAGTCTATCATTTTATGTCATTATGAATTTTAATCATAACATAATACCGCATTTGGCTATGTGGATTCTGATTTCCTGGTAGTTAGAGATTAAATTTAAAAACTGACAAGACAAGAATAAATACAATTATCGACTGAAACACATAGAACTTGGACGAAACGGAAACCAGACCAGAAACGATGGTTCAAGAAGTCAACTCCTTATTACTTTTTTAAAATCATAAGCCTATATAACGACAAGTAAGTAACATCCATGGTACAATGCCTCAAGGGCCTTTTTTAGATTTTATACTGTAACTAGTTAAGTACTTGTAATTATCATGATACGATTGTAATTTCTGTAAATAAATGTTATAACTTAAAAGATCAAAAAAAAGACAATTAATTTAACTTATCAAAGATCAAATACCAGAACGAGAACTAATCGAGCCCCACCCTACAACAAAAGGCGCAATCCCGCGTCCCTGAACCCGCCGAGAAAAGTGAAAATAGTACAAAATAAAATAAAGTAAAATGAAATAAAAAGCCATGCGAGCCAAATACGTCCCCGTCTCCGCACACACTCTCCCTCCAATTTATAATATTGTTTTTCCTTAGGATATATTTTTTCACTAGTGTGGGGGTAGGCGGCCCACCCAACCCCCCGGTTATTATTAAAGACGTAGAACTCACACATTCTTGCCGAAACCCGAGTGTGATTAGATTAATATAGCTCTGTTTGTACGTACGAGTAGTGGTGGCTGGGGGCTGGGAATATTCTGTTGTTAAAATTAACGGGTCACTCACGTCGCATGTTGGTGAGTGACCCGTTTTGTTCAAAATCACAGTATTTTTTCCACTGATTATATTTTAAATAAATTTTACTAGTTTCTACATTAAATAATAAATTTATGTTTTAAAAAACAAAATGTATTATTATGTAATGTAGAAAGTAAAGTACAGTGTTACACAAACGATGCAGTCCTACAGCAGGTAAGCCTAGTAAGGATTGTATCGAAAGTACTAGACGCACGGTATATACCTACAGGTTGGAAATAGATTTAGGGTCGGTGAGGACAGCTATCAGATCCCGTGTTGCTAGGCGAAATGGTCTTAGGAGATCTTCCATCGATTTCAAATTGATGAAGATTGGCATTTATAGATTTTGCGAGTGCGAGAAAATGGTCATTTTTGACAAAATATTTTTTTGATGCCAATCGATCCCATTCCTGTCTAGGATCAAAAGCTTGTATGGGAAAAAAAATCCAGCTTAAATCGAGAAAAACTTTCCCCAATTTGTATGAAAATAAAAAAAGTTGTTTTACATGTATTTTTTGTATGTCAACCGATTCCATATCTAACCAGTGTTCATAGTTTCCTCGGTAATGTACAAAAATGCCAGAAAAAAAGAAAACTGCCGAGTTTCTGAGTCATGAGTGCTTCCTATTTATTGAAGTATTTGTATATTATATATATCGTTGGCTGAATACCTACTACACAAGCCTTCTTAGGCATGCAGGCAGGGGCTCAGGCAATTTGAGTTAGAATGGTCTATAATATTTATTAATTATTTATTATCATTACTGGTTACCCTTTACGAAGTTTTTATTTTCATATTTTACTTTTGTATACTCGACGTGTAAAAGTGCCCTTGTAGCCGACTTACTAAATAAACTGAGTTTGAGTTTTAAGAAACATTGTAATTGGATAATTATTTATAGAAATATACAATTTAGTCGTGTAGAAAATGTGACACAAATTACACATAATAAATCAGTTGTTTTAATAACACATACATACAATTCCCGGCCGGGGAATATTAGAAACAATGGCACATCACTACACACGACTTACACACAAATTTCAACCTTACTCCACAGCAATAAGGCGCGTTTCGCACATACCGGCGCCGCTCTCGCGTGCTCGGAGATCGTTCGAGATACGTTTTTCAAATCTCATTGTGTTCTATTTTTAAAATGGCGTCGGCGAAATATGACTGACGTGCGTTGTCGATTCTGAAGGCTTGCCGCGAAAATCGGAAATCGTGAACGAACGTTTTTCTGTCACTCTAATTACGCCTTAATTGGAGTAAAAGAGAAACATGCATAAACGTTTCTAAGTTCGAGGCTCTGAACGGAATCGGTGGGTTCTGATTTATATTCTATCCTATTTATGCCACTACTAGCGCCATCTAGTAGCGCTGGAATACCAACTTTCCAGTAGCCCTCCGCGTCTCAAGATTCTTCTCTCACTAGACTCAATATACGGAACGATACGCATGTGCGTTTCATACTTCATTGGGTCCATAGTCAAGAAACTTCGAAGTTCGTATATTTCGAGCATCTTTCTCTTTACTCTTAAGGTGTCATGAGAGTGACAGAGACAACCGTCTGAAATTTACGAATATCGTTTTTCGTGGTAGCGCCGCAGTCTGTATAAGGTAACGGCACCTAGAATGGACAAGGACCCATTATGGCCGTTCACTCTTACTATAAACAAATAAGGTCCATACTAAAAATGAACTGTCCATCACAGGTATGTCAACTTAAACCGTCCATCATTGGTGCCTCTACCTATGTAGGTACGAGGTAAAACCCCAACTGAAAGTATTACTATTTAAAAATTTAAAAACCAAGGTCGAATAGAAAACCAGAGGCGCTACCGCGAAAAACGATATTCGTTTTCGGACGATTGTCTCTGCCACTCTAGTGCCGCCGTTATTGGAGTAAAAGAGAAAGATGCTGGAAACATACGAACTTCGATGTTCGCGGGTTCACGACAGGCCATTTCGCCGTCCATAATAAATGGCGAAACTAGAAAACGTTTCCAGAAAATTGCTGTCACAATTTCTAAACGTCACAACGTTCATACAATCTGTATGAGACTTGTGCCGTTTATAAAAAAAAAAACATAGATTTAAACTCTTTACAGTTTGTACAGTCGCCATCAGATATAGAAGCAGTTTTGTCAAATATGTTTTAGTTTTTATTTTTATATTTTTTGTAAACTGCCTTGAATAAATGTTTTCTATTTTCTATATATCGGAGCTGTTGAGGTGGTCACAAATATCTGAACACCTGATATAATATAATTGTTATATATAAAGCGCCTGCCATCTGACCTTCCAACCCAGAAGGTAAACTAGGCCATATTGTAGTCTGATTTCCTCGCGTTTTCCTTAACCGAAAAGCCAATAGTAAATATCAAATGATATTTTGTACATAAGTTCCGAACTCATTGGTGCAAGCCGGGGTTTGAACCTCCGACCTTCGGATTGCAAGTTGCATGCTCTTACCGCCAACACCAGAACTTTTTTTCCAACAACACAAGCAAATAAGCAATAAAGATTACAGCTTTTCAGCTCACAGATCTGACTACATTTGACACACACAAACGGCGCATACATACATGTAGTATATTACATCCGCCCGCCGCGTATTGATTTTGTGTCGAAACATTTTTCATTTTTATCTACTTTACTTTAAAGATAATGGCTGACGCGATAAGCCAAATTAAAAATATAGTTGCCATCGATTCGTGTTATCGAAACTTTTGGACAAAAACAACAATGATAACGCGTAAGTTTGGATTTAACCTTTTCGGCGTCATGTCAAACGCAAAAGCTAACGCTCAGATGCCACGTCATCGACATCAAACATCAAACTGAAGTTGAACTTTATGCGTGCACGTAGATCTAATTTGCTCTGTGGTCGAGGACATATATATGCGTCTTTGGCGTTGAACCTGCGGTGCCAAATATTTGGCGTGGAAAAAGGTTAATAAAGAACTATTAGCACCTGGTGATTAACCTCCGATGCTGTTTAAATCAGTCTATGGGGGAGGCCCATATCCAACAGTGGAGGTCCATGACTGAAGTACATAGTAAACTTCGTAACCACGAATATATGTAAAAAAAGGTAATGCACCTATAATGGACAGTAACCCTTTATGGATGTTCACTCTTATTATAAAGAAATAAGGTCCGTACATAAATATTACGTCAATCAACTTTCAGCCAAACGAAGAATAAGAATGAAGTGTCCATCATTGGTGCCTCTACCTTGAGTAGTAACCTCCTGTAAATCCAAAACAGTTCAAAATAATTTTCCTTGAATCTTTTTAGTCTTGTGGTTTAAACGTTAGAGGGGGTAATTTTTGTTCATATTGTTTTTTTTTCTACAAAACTGACCAGCGTTTGATCTCAGTCACACCTGCGGCGCTACCGTGTAAAACGATATTCGTAAATATCGGACGATTGACACTGTCACTCTCATGACGCCATAATTGGAGTAAAAGAAAAAGATGCCCGAAATATACCAACTTCCATGTTCGGGGTACCGGGCCTGATGGTAAGTGTCGACGAGGTCGAGGGTGTAGCACACTGGTTCAGTAACAGCCACTCTTCACTCTTACCTTGAACCTTGAAGACCCAAATTATACCTTTCCGGGCACAGACGAAGGGTATTTTAACTTCCAGAGCGATTATTTCCGAAATAAATGCCCTTGCCGGGATTAGAACCCGGGACGTTAGCTTCGCAGGCAGATTCACTACCGACCAGGCTAAACCAAATGTGTTGATTGAACACGTAGGGGGATGGATGGAACCATATTTAATTACATTTTTAACAAACATTGGACGTATAAAGGTTTTGAAAGTATAAATAGGTTTGAAAGTATAATACAGAACAAATAATAAAATTCTGTTAACCATTACTTCAATTATATAACACGTATAGTCAACCAATTTGATTTCTAGGCCACTTCGAACCTTGTCACAGTGACGGTAATAAGAGATCTTTTGCGTTTTTCATATACATTTTCACTGTGACAAGGAACCAAGTGGCCTATAAATCAAATTGGTTGACTGTACAGCTCCGACAACAAACGTCTGTGATCTTATTAAACCTTCTCCAATGCCAGTGACACGTATTTGTGTTTAAAAAGATAGTTCTCCTATGCCGGTGACACGTAAGTGTGTTCAGATAAATTAACTGCCCAATGCCGGCGACACAAGTTTTTTTTTTTCTTTTTTATGACATAAGGTGGCAAACGAGCAGACGGATTGCCTGATGGTAAGCAATTACGTCGCCCATTGGCACCCGCAACACCAGATGAGTCACAAGCGCGTTGCCGGCCTTTAAGGGGGGTTGGAGCTCTGGGAACCATACTCACCATCAGGAACACAACACTACATACCTGAAAGGTAGCAGTGCTATTATGGCTGTGGTCTTCCGTAAGGAGGAGGTACTTCCCCAGTTGGGCTTCTCTAGACTCGAGCGTGATGGTACTTCGCTGTGCCCTACCTCTCATTGTCGGACGTAGTTTAAGGACATACCCGGGTCCAACAGTTGTGTTAAAAACATTCGTATTCCTATACCACTGGCACAGGAGCAAGAACTTGACTTATGACAGCGGCATAGGAATAAAAATATCTTATAATACCAGTGGCATGCTTTTAGTGATCAAGATAATTTGTACCGGCGTATTGTAAAGCGAAGTTTAAACTTGCAAGTCTTGCAGTACCTAAGTATAGGGTCGCAACTATATGCAAAAATGAAACAGCTATTATATCTCTTTATCTTCCTTATAGCTGCGTTCCTACTTGCTGCAAGAAAACTTGCAATTGTAAACCGGCCTTAAGCGTTTAGTAAAACAGTACCGGCGGCGAACGTGTTAATTGTATTATGAGACAAAGACCCAAAATGAAGGCCCCCAATTAGGTGGGTCGACGATTTGATCAAGGTCGCGGATAGTTCGACCTGGGGGTCGATTTTAGAATCGTGCACTCGAATTCATAATACTTTGAGGGCAAAAATAATCAGTCAGAAAAGTTTCACCATTATTTTTACACAAAATGTATAGTTTCGATTATTATCATTAACTTATTATTTTTATCATTCATGTTTCTGATATAACTTTTCTTACTTTCTGACAGAGTTTTTGACCATTTTTTTAAGCAACTATTTCAAGGGAAAGTACCATAAATATCGTAGATTGGACATTATTCTTAAAGAAAACTTCGATATTTTTAAAAGTTAGTAATGCATTCAAAGATATAAGCTTTCATGACCTATTACCACGGACCTCGCCTCAGCGTTTTCTGACCATGGAGGGTACAATGCCACGCTTGGCAGGCGGGTTGGCGATCGCTTCTGTTCCACCATACTATAGGTACGCTGCTGTCTTTCCTCCTGTGGTTTCTGATCGCAGCTTAAAGTTCCCAAATCCAGGTTTATTTCTTCTGCAGCAGAAGTGGCTAAGCGGTTGAGGTGTTCAAAATGAGGTCAACACGTCTCTATTGTCAAGAGAATAAGAGGTATATATAGGTCATTTTGAACACTTCACCCGCTCAGCCACTTTTGCTGCTGACTGTACTTCTCATTTGACCGAAATAATTTTATCTGTTCCTAGACGCAATTACGTTTCTAGTTAAAACTGTACTGCTGGACATAGGCCTCCCCAAAGTGATCCACAACGACCGTTTTACTCCACCAGCGTCTAGTTCCACGATTTCATTCGATTCCACTCGAGAACTTTTACGCCCCACCGGCCACCGGTTCTACGTGCATTTTGCCCCGCTGACTAGTTAAAAATATACTGAGAAGAAAAACACAGAATGCATGGATATTGACTCAATCATACCAAAATGGACCCTGTCAATGTTGTCAATTAAATATAAGTCCACCTGGAGGGCGCGGCGCTCCGCGATTGAAAATAAATAAACGGACAGGGGTGGGGTGGAGCCGTGTTGACGATACAAACATTTGTGGTCGAAGAATTAGAGAGGATATGATGCCCGCGCGACTTGTTTCCTGAGCCCTGAGTGTAAGTTTTTAACGTAACTTTACGTTATGGGTTTGCGTTTCCCATATAAATAACATTATCACTTACGCGTTCGTAAACGTTTTCTTACGTCAAAAGAAACTTACACTAGGGCCTCTGGTGCAAAGGTTATCCATCGCTATTCAACGTGGTAACGCAGTTAGTGTGATGCACCTTTACGCCGGGAGCAACTCGCGGGGGCTTATTTGACTAGACTTATAAGTATAAAGCCCGTTTCACATCAAGCGCGGGCGCGTGTCAACGCGGGCCGGCCGCGGGCCCGCGCTCGCGCTTGATGTGAAACGGGCTTAAGTTGATTAGTTTTTGTTAGTTAAAATGTATTGTTTAATTTAAAAAAAAACATTTGTGGGATGTTGAAATTTAATTGTTTTATAGCAAATAAGTTATTAGAGGTTTTAGGAAATATATATCGGGTGTGGCCAGTAATAATAGCAATAACTTTAGGCATCGTTTCTAAACCACAAACGCAGTAACATTAGGTCTACGACTTTTGAAAATAACTCATAGTTTACTAGATAAGATATTAATTAATAAATATTCTAAGCAAGCAATGTATTATGGAAACTATGTTTATAGGCTGACAGTAAATGTCAACTAGACTCAATAGTCTGCTGTTCATTAATAATATTGTTTAGTTTGTTTGAAAAAAACGAGTAATAAATTACACAATTGTGTAAAGTTGTAGAACAACTGTTGCTAGGTTCGTAGTGTATAGAAGCCATCCCTAAAGTTATTGCGTCTATTACATGCCACACCCGGTATTAACTTCTTATTTCCTAAAAACCTCTAATAATAACTTGAGAATTGCATAATTCGTTATGAATGATATTTACGTGTTTGCGTATTTCTCTATCTGTTTTATAGAGATTTGATATAAATATGTAGTACAGTCATCATATATATCGAAGCTGTGGAGGTGGTCACAAATATCGAAACATGCACTTTATCGCCTTGACAAAAGAGGCGTTCAGATACTTGTGACCACCTCCACAGCTCCGATATATCTGATTGCGACAGTACCTACAACATAAGCCTTAATGAGCTAACTTTAGGTACGACTATAAACTCAAACTCAAACTCAAACGTTTATTCAGTAAGTAGGCCACAAGGGCACTTTATAGCGACGGACGGAACGATATGTAGTTGTGAATAGAATTAATATGGAACTTACGTTAAAATTTGAACACACAACGCCAAAATACGTATACACACACGTCACTACTGCTTTAGCTAAGTTTTTCACCTATAGTGTAATTTAAATTACAAACGTTTAAACGAGGCCCGTCACGGCAGAGGCGGAGTCGACATTAA
Organism: Grapholita molesta; assembly: GCA_022674325.2. Classification (NCBI taxonomy): domain Eukaryota; kingdom Metazoa; phylum Arthropoda; class Insecta; order Lepidoptera; family Tortricidae; genus Grapholita; species Grapholita molesta. Next base: position 10,506,718 of record CP053142.2, on the reverse strand, counting down.
GCCCCATTTAGACCATGCAAGAACTTGCATACGATTTTCATTGCGGGGTTATATAAAGCGACTGAATTCGCCGTACGCCGGTAGCCCGCAATGTATTGAAAATCGTATACAAGTTCTGGCCTGGTCTAAATGGGGCTGTGTGACGGATGTGCAGCATTTCAAAATGGCTGAACGAAGATGATTCCCAAAATATTTAGACACAAATATGCTCGTATGTCTTTCTATTAGAATTATATGTTCAAATCATATGTTATTTGTTTACTTTTGTACTATTTAAATTATATTTCACTGCTAACTCAAGCTCAAACGTTTATTCAGTAAGTAGGCAAAAAAGGCATTTTCATCACACTTGCTCGTCAATGGCGTTGTTACTTGCGAGAGTACAGAGCAGTTATAGCCGATTTAGCTCACACGGGCTGTTAAGTTTAGTTTTAAAAATATATAGAACTTCATACTTCACTTCGGACTGAGGATGTTTCCAAACAGCCAAGGTGTATTTCATATCTTCAAAAGTTTGCTACAACCAACTTTTAATATGTATAAAACATATCTTTATATTCAATTTGACTGCAATTTAATGTTTAGTATTTATTAAAAATAATTGTTTTATATTTGATTTTGATAATTGATACTATTTGGCAGGATGATCTGTCAAATTCGAAAACAAAACGCAGTTGTTAACATTATCTGTGGAAGACATTGAAAAAGTTGACATTGTTGACAATCTTTTTAGTGGATGAGATCTGATTGTAGTTTTCAAAGTGTATTTTGATTTTAAGCCTACATAAGTACTAACTAATATTTTACCAACGAATTTATTTTATTTCCTCGCAAATGTGATGAAAACATTGTGTGTACCACGGGTGGTAAGTATAACAAACTTGAGTCATTAAAGCCCTCCGACTTTGTCGTCGGGCTTCTAATAGACTCGCGTTTACTATACCTTACTTACCATCCTCGTTGCACAATGTACTATTTTACACGTCGAGTATATAAAAAGATATAGAGAAAAATAAATAATTATGAACATACTACTTAGGTACAAACGGATAAACTCACGTGTAATTATATCGCACTAGGCGACATGTTTCGGGTAAGCTAACCATTTTCAAGCCGAGTCAGGATAAACCGCTCTCGTTGTGGGTGTATCGTTCACATTGCCGACACACGTGGGTTTATCCGTTTGTAACTAAGTAGTAGTAACATGACTCACAACAGTTTTATTTATTAACATAGGTACCGGTACAGCTTAAAAAGCTTCTACAATCCGTTTCCTCGCGTTAATTTCAACCATTCGCACCTACACATGTAACGTAATAAAGCACGACTCATAAACACTCAACTCAAAAACGTTTAACAAAAATTTCATTTAACAAAAAAAATTCTTTAACCCAATTTCAAAAGAGCTGACATTTCGACTCCGCGCCACCCTTGCGCGCCGCGCCGGCGCCCGCATGTCATTTCGACGTCCATTATAAAATGTCGGCTGTAATCGCCCTTTATTTTTATTTTATTTGCCAACACCCCCCACCCGCCGGGGGGAGGGGGGGCTCGATATTTCAAAGTTAACGACTACCATAAAAACACGGCCTCTTGAAAACTGAACGAGGATTGAGTGTTTGGGCGCGACTAGGTTATAGACAAATATTTGGGTTGCGTCACTACTCATTGTCTATTAATATTGGATTTTATTGTATACTAGCTTTGCCTCGTGACTTCGTCGGCCAGCAGAAGTATGGTTGCGGGATATAACATATCTTAGCTCCTTTCTCGTAGCTGAAACTCTCTCCATACCAAATTTCAAACCGATTTGTTCAGCGGTTCGAGCGTGAAGAGGTATAACAGACAGACTGACAGAGAAAATTACTTTGGCATTTATAATATTAGTATAAAGTATAATAGTATAATACAGTATTAGTATGGATGGATTAATTGTAAAGAAGCGGGTAACTCACGTTTAATAAGTCGAATATTGCTCGACATGTTTCACTCCATAACAAGGAGCATAATCATGAGCCGTTCACGTTGGCTGACCGACACAGACGCAGATGCAGCCTCGCTATAAATGCAAGTTGCACCATTGTGTGCTCATTGTATGATTTGTATGATGCATAGTGCAGTATCACCAAATTACCAAGCATCACCTATAAGCCAAAGTTTACCCAATCAGTCAAGATATATCTGAATCTTATCTTTTATATATATCTTTTTTACAAGGGAACAAAGTTAGTGTTTCGTGCTAATATTGACACCCGAGCTTGCAAAAGATTCTATAAATCGCTATGTTCGTGGTTCAAAATGTGGAATCTTAGGAATTGGGAGGGTTTCAAGGCACGAGTGGAAAACATATTTTGCTGCCGAGTGAGACACATAATTTTTATCTCAGCTCTGTGAGGAAAATACTAACTAACAACATTGCACATTTAATACAAACTGTTTAAAGTCATCATCAAAAGTCCATCCAAATAACTAACGTCAAATAACACTCAAACATTATATAAAATTACTCTTGTGAATAAAATCTGTTTTGCTATCTGTTTTTAAATATTAAAATAAGACTTTGTGTTTTTGAATAACTAGTGAAGTGAAAAAATTCTTTCTGTGTAACTATCATCATCAGACCTCGAAGTCGCGGTGGCAATAACATCAATTAACTAGGGATTTCCTTCCGATATAAAATTTATCGATAACTGAATGCTTATTCGGAATTGACATTTCATATATTATTAGCTGTAAAATTTACAGAATAATTGAAAATTAACTAAACTGTGATGATTACTTCCCGTCAATGTTACCTATATAGGAGTTTTTAGGATACTTCTTAGGAATTTTAAAATTCAAATAAAAATCAACCTTTACTACTAAATATTTTTTTCATCAATTTTAATGCAAAGTAAACTGAAACCTAGAAATGCATTTCATTATTTTCATTTAATCAAATTATCTTGATTATCTTCGTTAATCGACCTTTACGGACTTCAATCTTCATACTGTATAAATAATACAGTTTAATAGATATTGCAAGTTATCATTAAGTATCTCATAATCATAACATAAGTACTGTCATAAGAAAGTACAACTTATCGATAAAATAATATCGTGTGTCTCTCCCTAGCAAAATTGTATTCGTGCCACGGCGACTTCGAGGTCTGATCATCATAAACACGCTTACGAGTATATCACGCTATCCACACGACAACGCGTCCGCGAAATACAATATTCGTAAATTTCGAACGATTGTCTCCGTCACTCTCAAGACGCCGTAATTGTAGTAAAAGAGAGAGATTTTCGAAATATATGAACTCCAAAGTTCATCTTCCATCATTCCTGTTTATATTGTAAACAGAGAGGCCATGGATTCAGGGTCGCGAAGGTCCTTGTTTGACCTTTGCGCGGTCGGTTGGACCCCTGAAAACTAGGGGTCGTTCGGATAAAGAATGCGAATAGGAAATATTAGCTGTAAAGAATCTTTATTACTCAAAAGAATATTACAAGTTACATATTGTGTAGTTTTAACGACAGGTCTGGCATAGTGACCCAGGTTATAAAGCCGATGGTCGTGAGTTCAAATCCTAGTACGGGCATTTTATTTGTGTGATATGATTAGCACAGTACCCCGTAGACCCCCCCGTTCGCACTGAAATAGTATAAGCGAGATGCACAGATAGTAAACTCGATACTCGTTATCGAAAACGTCAATGTCACAACTCATGATAAGGGTATAGATATTTGTTCCTGACTTATGGGTGTTTTCGAAGTATTTCAGTGTGGTGTATACTCACTTGGACCCGGGTATGTCCTTAAACTACGTCCAACAATGAGAGGTAGGGCACAGCGAAGTACCATCACGCTTGAGTTTGGAGAAGCCCAACTGGGGAAGTACCTCCTCCTTACAGAAGACCACAGCCATAATAGCACTGCTACCTTTCAGGTATGTAGTGTTGTGTTCCTGATGGTGAGTAAGGTTCCCAGAGCTCCAACACCCTTTAAAGGTCGGCAACGCGCTTGTGACTCCCTTGGTGTTGCGGGTGCCCATGGGCGACGGTAATTTGCTTACCATCAGGCAATCCGTCTGCTCGTTTGCCACCTTTTGTCATAAAAAAAAAAAAAAATACTCACAACACTACACTAGCCTTCTTGAGCTTACCGTGGGGCTCAGTTAATTTGTGTAAAGGTGTTGTGTAATATTTATTTATATTAATATTAGATATTAATTAATGATTTTTCGTTTAAAATACAAGAATAGAGTATACAGGGTTAGTTGAGTAAGTGTTATTACTCATCCACATTGCCATAACTATAAATTCGCCTTTATACGTGTTATTCTAAAGTTTCTTTTGTAAGTTATTTGATGTAAAATAAAGTTCTACTACTAATACTATTTTTATAAAATGAAAAGATTTGATTGTATTGAATAGGTTCCGAAACTACTGAACGAATTAAAAAATGTATTAATAGAATCCTACATTATCCCTAATTAACATAGTCTATATTATATTCTCAAAAAAGTTAGGTATTCGTAAGAAAAGATAATGTCACCCAGGGTGTAAATTTTGTTAAATGAGTGTTTCTTTAAATAAAAACATGTGCAACAAAAAAGATGTCCCAAAAAAACAATCCATTTATGTAATCATCATATCATCATAATGTTCCTCTTTTGTTACCTCCTTATAAAAATATATGGATGATTAGAGCAAAATGGGAAACAATCTTTTGGACATTATATTTTCTTATTATACTATTATACTGAGTAGAAAAAACAGAAAAATTACAAAAGTTTGATAAGTGCCTTTTTTAGAAAATAGAAATACCCATACCGCCGGGGCAAGCTCAAGCTTCATAATTATATGGAAATCAAAATCATCCAATATCAGGTGATATTTAGGATTTCGTATTATGAAAGGTTTTTCGTATCTGAAAGCTTTTAGATTGTCATCTGTTTCTCTGTCTAATGCCTTTAAAAATAAAAGAAAAAATGGTATTACTGATTATTATTGTCGTTTTCCTTGTGGTCAGTTTAATGCCAGGAATTGAACCTTTAAAAAATATATTTAATTCCTTTGTATAACCGTTGAATGTTGAATTATAGAAAATTTGTCATTGTGCGTATTCTGAGTATTGTTTTTGTATTTTATTTTATTATAATGTTCCAGGAAAAGGCAAGAGAAAACTACATACTTCTACTTGAGCTACTAGACATGTCTTTCCCATAAAATTAAGTCACATGTAAAATCTATTTGAAGAGGATCAAAAAAATTAAAAATGTATAAATACAAGGAAAAAAAATGGGGGGATCCGTTAAAGGGCATATTAGGGCAGATTAGGAAGAAGTAGCCGAAAACATTTTTGCGCAAAAAATATTTTTCATTGGACCAGGTCGATCAGTCAAAAGGCAAAAATTTCTCGTGTCAAAAAAAAACATCGCCTCCCTTTTCTTAATTAGAACACGATACCGAATATTATTTTTCACCTCAGCAGCTCGAACATGTCTACTTTCCTCACTCCAGGGAGTGAGGAAAGTGCGACTTTCCTCACTTTAAGAGAGTGAGGAAAGTTGCTACTTTCGTCACTCCAGGGAGTGAGACAAAGTAGCTTTTTAATAGATGACCGGTCTGGCCTAGTAGGTAATGACCCTGCCTAAGAAGCCGGTGGTCCCGGGTTCGAATCCCAGTCAGGCCATTTTTTGTGCGATGAGCACAGATATTTGTTCCTAAGTCATGGGTGTTTTGTATGTATTTAAGTATTTATATGTATCTATTTATTATAATAGGACATAATGGACTCCCTTAACACCACTACCACGTTCAGACCCTCACAAATTAATCAAATATAATAATTTTGAAATGTAGGTACATATATTTCAAAATGAAAAATATTTGAACAAAATATTAAGTAATGAAGCCAGTGCAGTTGCAGATAAAACACTTAAATGAATGTGGTTAACTTGATGTTAATTTTTTTACAAGATTTTATTTAACTTGATGTATGTATAATATTGTCTTCGGTTGCCGCGATAATTACTCATGAAATAAAACAACTAAAACGGATAAAATCGCGTATATTAATTTAAACTTCATCCCGACGTTTCGACCCTTTAGCAGTTCCGTTTTAGTTGTTTTATTTGATGTATGTATTTGTATATTTATCCGGATGGAATCTTGCAACTCAATTTTGAAGCAGACATCTTTAACCGATTGAACTGAAATTTAGCACACAAATTTATGTAATGTCGGTTACAATGCAATATTATGGTACAACTGATCTGATCTGATACTGGAGTCAGAAGGTAGCAAAAGCAACTCCTAAAATATACAAGATAAACCCGTGGTGTTTTAGGCTCATTAGAATCCTTTCGAAGAGTAGATGACGATTGTGAAAAAAGTACAGTCGGCAATAAAAGCTTGTACTAAAAATGACATTTTGGCAACTTATTTAACCTTTAATATGTTCTCACTACTGAGGTGAAAAGTTGTATGTGTCACACTAGAGTAAAGTTATTTTACATCTCGTGTTTTTGAGTGCCTCGCTACGCTCAAGATTCTAACACTAGAATCACTCGCTACGCTCGTGATTCAATTATAGAATCTTTCGCTTACTCGGGACTCAAAATAAACACTCGCAAGAAAAAACAACTTTCCTCTCTTGTTGCACAAATAACTATTTACATCCTGTATAAATATAATTCTTGTTATAAAACTAAATAACTTGATAATTTATTAAATTACACGGTTATTCATTTTTTTAATATTGTTTATTGTGTGTAATTAGTAACTATTTTTAATATTATTAGTTGTGTTAACACAGTTATCATTTTTACTACACTACACAAAGGTAAAAAATCAACACGAATGAATACAAATTACTACATATAATTTTCCTACTAGTAAAGATACATTATGGGTGGGATTTTAATTTAAGAATACTTTTAAAGCGATCCACAAACATAACGGTACCTAAATTTAATTATCCTGTATTTTAATAAAAAAACTTTTAAACAACTTCGCTTCATAAACATAAAAAATAAATACCTAAGTTTTCCCTGCCCAAGTTCTTAAAAACGAAATTTATGCTTTATGACGTCACGGCGTAGGTGAAATATGGCAGCACGATGTATCATAATCATTGGGGTGCGAGCGAGAGAGCGTGCGAGGGGGACGGGCGTATGATAGCGCCCTTTGATAGTGTTTCCAAAATTTCGGAAAGCAACGCTTGTTTGAGTTAGGTTCGGCTTACATGACGCTGTTTGTAAAATGTATACAGTCAATAAATCACTTATAATTGTTTTTTTTTTTTTATTGTATACAGCGTGTACCGGTACTAATTTTTAGTGTTTGAATACTAGGAATATATTGTTTAATAGTATGAAGAAATAAAATTTGTCAGCAATTTTATTTTTCATTGTTTTTAATAAAGTTGATCCTAGATCTACTACATACATTAATTAATTATATACTAAAATATAAGTATATCTACGTTTTTTATTTAAATTAAAGACAATGTTTTGATATTGTTTAAATAAATGTTATATGTTAATTCGCTAGTAGCTGGCCACATTATACTAATCATGAACTCTGTTTATAGGAGATCACAATAAAATGGCCAGTAATTGACGCAGTCGTTTAATAACAAAACTGGTTTTATATGTGAGCAGAATAAATTTTTAGATGGTCAGTTATTTGCATAGGCTAAGTAGCTATCTATACATATTAAAAAAATATCTAAGAACATTGACCGACTTCTTACACAAGTTATTTATACAAAAGCACTTGTTATTAGCGAACACGTGTATGTCAAAACATATTTTATTATTTGTCTGTTACTCGTAAAGAATAAAAGCTTTTAGAGAACTCATAAAGTAACGATTCTATATTTTTAAACCATTGCATTAAAATATTCAACCAACATCCACCTAGCCTCGTAACACAAATGACGAAAAGGTTATTGTTTCAAATGGAATCCATTAAGTCTTCATTCGTAAGCCATACAAGTAGCTGATAGCTGATCAAGGTTGTTTTACAAATCAATGGCCGCTGATATAGAAATCGAGGGTTGAAACTTATTTAGACGACCGGTCTGGCCTAGTGGGTAGTGACCCTGCCTATGAAGCCTGGGTTCAAATCCCAGTCATGGCATTTATTTGTGTGATGAACACAGATATTTGTTCCTGAGTCATGGGTGTTTTCTATGCATTTAAGTATTTATATCTATCTATCTATTATACATATCATAGTCAAGACACAAGCCTTACTGAGCTTACCGTAGGACTAGGTCGAATTGTGTAAGATTGTCCTGAATTATTTATTTATTTATTATTTTCCTGTTTATAATTATAGTGTAGACATAGAAACTATCCAAGTAAATCAAAGCGCATTATAACTTAATGTTCTCTCCATGTGAACCCGCCGCGTGCATAATGCACCGGCCCCTCGTCAACACTGGGGTGCGCTCGGGTGGGGAACAATTTTTGCCATTTTCTACAAAAAAAAAATCTTTAGTACGCGTTTTTACTTAAAACACCAAAATTCAGTCGCGCGCGCACCTCGGCACGCGCCGTTCCTTTTTCAAACTCCTTTTTTTTATCAGTTCCGATTGTCAACTGTTTTTAATTCGAATTCGTTCGATGTTCAACCGTTTTTAGTTCGAATGAGTTGTTTTAAATTTGGAATGTCAACGGTTTTGAACGTTAAATGTTAGTGTTGTGTGTGTTGTGGTTATGTTGAGGACTTGTGTCAGATGAAGGAAGAATTCGAGTTTAAGAACGAAAGGTGAGTTTCTTATTGGAATCCGGTTGGTTAGGGATCGATATGGGAACGGATAGTCGCTTAGCTTTATGCAGAGTTTGTACACCAAGTACAACAAGTTTTCTGGTAACAGACTGATAAATATAGATAAAAAATAAATAGGTACTAGGTAGAAATTCATCGTGGTGGTATCGCAGTAGGTCTATCAATATAAACTTGACCTTTTTGTAAGTGTGCCCCTTAATAACACAAAACGTTAATTATTGCTACATAAAAAATGTATTAACCCTTTTACTAAGCAATGCATCTTACAAGACATACATTTTTTACCAGAACCCTTTTCTTAGACAAATAGTTTTTTTTTTTTGTATTAATTTGTGTACGTAATTATTAAAAAAAATTTAGAATGGAGATAAATAAATATTCCGTCATGTTGCGAAAAACTTGGTATATTTTGTCTGTTATAATATCATAATTTTTTCACCAAGGCTGATAAAAAAGTATCTCCTAATAACATATATTCAATACATGTAAACGATTATCCTATGTTTCACAATAATATATAATATAAATATCTGTTTGTTTTGTGTCAGTATAAAAAACCTACATATATAAATCTCTGATAATTCTATACTCTGTCTGTTTAGGTAGTTAAAAAAAGGTAAACAATCTTGACATGTCTTTTTATTGAAAATCAGTTTTGAAAAATAAATCATGACAAGTATGTGACAATTATGAATCACATATGGTTATTTACATTATTTTGCTTTCGTAAGTAATAGTCACTGATTTTTAAAAAGCGTTTTTCAATAAAAAGACATGTCAATATTGTTTACCTTTTTTAACTATCTAAACAGACAGAGTAGCACTACCCGGTTGTTAACAGTGCGTGGTGCTGTTCGCGGTATTAAATAAATAATATATATTACAGCACATCACAAATTAACTAAGTCCCACAGTACGCTCAAGAAAGCTTGGGTTGTGGGTACTCAGCCAACGATACATGTAACATACAAATGCTTAAATACTTGAAAATACCCATGACTCAGAAACAACTATTTGTGCTCATCACGAACATAAATTGCCTGACTGGGATTCGAACCCACCAGGTTAGACTGGTCGTCAAAGTTTGGACTAGATATACAGGGTGTTCGGGTCATCGTTAGTCAAATTAAAATGATATAAACTCAAATGTTAAAAAAGTATTATTTTAAATGATAGTATATAAAATAATATAGTATTTTAATTCAGAATTTTACAAAATAAACCTAGTTTCAACAATTGTATGATATTCAACTAAAAAAAATACAGTACCATTTGTCAATAATATATTGGGCAATATAACAACGAAGCCTATCACCCATTTCAATTTAGCACGATTTACCAAACATAGCCTTGTATTCCTTTAAATAAAAATTATTGTTTTTTTTTGTACTTTTAGAATTTTTACCAGATTTCGTAGATGTCTGCTCCACATGATCCCTACCGTTAACCGCGACCGTGTGCCACCGTCAATAACCCCAACTTTGTGCACTTTCCAGATGCGGCGGTGACGCCATGTCGGTCGCGCCGGCGGTCAAGCGCGAGCTGGACCTAGAGAGCGGCGGCGGCAGCCTGGGCCGCAAGCGGCGCAAGCAGGCCGCGCCCTCCCGCGCCCCGCAGCTGCCCCCGCCGCTCGACCTGCACGCCAAGATGCAGGACATCTACAAGTCCGCGCTCGCCTTCGGAGAACTCACGCTGCCCACCTTCGACCCGCTGGCGGCCTTCCGGCTCCTACCCAGGCACGATCCCCCCCGCATCTTCAACCCCGAGGCCTACTGCGACCTGTGCTGCAAGGAGTTCTGCAACAAATACTTCCTGAAAACCCACAGGGCCAACAAACACGGGATCTACGATGGCGGAGAACAGCAGCCCCAACCGCCGCCGCAACCGTCACCGCCGCGACGGGCCTCGGATGAAGAGTCGAACGGTACACCTAGAAGACTGTCGCCGGATTCGGCGAGACGGGCCCGAGAGGCGGGATTCCAACCTGAAGCTCTTAGACGTTTGGGTGTCGTCAATCCTGAAGCGTTCTGCGAGATTTGCTGCAAGGAGTATTGTAACAAGTATTTCTTACGAACGCATCGGGAGCGAAGACACGGCGTGCCAGTGCACCGGTCGCCAATCGCCGAGCGGTCTCCGCAGTCCATGACTCCGCCTATGATGAATTTCGGTACGCCGGTTAGCACGCCGCTCGCAACGCCGTTGACCACTCCGCCGGCGCCTCTAGCGCCTCCACCCGACACGCCGCCGCGTTCGCACTCGCTCCCGCCACCACTAGATCCAGAAGAAATGGCTGAAGTAAAACGCGAATGCGAGGAGGAGCTCGAAGCGGCCCTGCGCGACGGGCAGACGAGTCCGCTGAACTTAATCGTTGAAGAACGCGGAGTCTCCTCCCCGGGGTCCGCGAGCGAGGAGCTCCGAAAGCTGCAGACGATGATATCGCAGCTGAACGAGCTGGCGGCCGAACGGCTGGCCGAAGAACCTTCCTCGCCCGCACCACGGGCGCCATCATCATCGCCCCCCGCACAGGACGAACGTCGCGCATCGTCATCCGGCTCCAGTTTCTGTGAGATATGCAACAAGGAGCTGTGCAACAAATACTTCATGCGAACCCACATGCAGCGGATGCACGGGATCTCCCTCGAGAGCGGCACGCAGTTAGGAGGAGTCACTTGCGATATTTGCCACAAGGAGTTGTGCAGTAAGTACTTCTTGCGCGTGCACAAACACAACACGCACGGGATCCCGGCGCCGCCCGCTCCCGCCAACACGGCGCCCGCGGAGCCGTGTCCGCTCTGCGCCCGTCGGTTCCGAGGACCGCGAGCCTTGCGTGCCCATCTGCTAGCCGAGCACGCTCCCCCGGCGCGCCCGCCGCCGCCGCCGCCGAGACCCCTAGACCTCCTGGCGCGAGACAAGCCTTACGCGTGCTCCTACTGTCCTTTCACAACGGACGTGTTGGCGTTTCTGTTCGCGCACGAGCGCGCGCACGTACAACAACAGGCGAACGAGCCGCAAGAGAACGCCAACGAGATCGGAGCCGGGCCGCCGCCGACGGACGCGGAGGGCGAGGGGGCGGAGGGCGAGAGCGAGGCGGACGAGGTGTACTCGTGCTCGCGCTGCGAGTTCCGCGCGGAGGGCTTCGCGGCGCTGGAGGCGCACCTGCGGGCCGCGCACTCGGGCGCCGGCGCGCTGCTGGCGGTGCCGCGCGCGCCGCAGGCCCCGCTCACCATGCAGCCCTTCGTGGTGGAGGAGGCCGGCGGCGCGCTCAGCCTGGTGCCGGCGCTGGTGTTCCTGCCCGTGCGGCGCCGCGCCACCCGCCGCGCCACCGTCACGCTCACGCTCACGCCGGCCTAGCCGCCCGCTCGCCCGCGCGACCGCTGCTGCGATTCCACCGCGGCGGTCGCGCGCTTCGATCGCTGAACTGTACTAACTACATTTAACGCTGTGTGCCTTCAAGCGATTGCTAAAAAATATTATGAGACGTAATTATAATTGGGAGAAGCTGCCCGCTGGGCTCCGGCTTATGTTGAAAGTCTAACTTCATATATTGAGAATTATATTGAACGGGTGATATATGAAACGTTGCTTATAAATTTTAATTATTTATTATCTCCTCGATGTTCCTTTGGCCGAGACGAGTTTTTGAAACGTTCATTTCGATCGGGAGAAGAAATACAACCTAGGCGTAATTATTATTTAAATGTATTTATCGGTGAGTGTCGCTCACGATAGTGTCGTAGTACTGAGTGTGATGTTGATCACTGGGCGGCGCGGGCGCGGTGGCGGGCGGTCGCGGGCGCGGTCCCACGGTGCGCAGGCGCGCTGCGACGCGGGCGCCGCGCTGGGCGGGCGCGGCAGCGGGCAGCGTCCGCGCGAGCGGGCAGCGTCACGCTGCTAGCGATCTGTTACACCACTAGTCCAGCTGTAACCGCCACTAGGCCGCACCAGCGCGGTACTCGCCTAACCGCTCTACCTCACTAGGTTTTATATTAGCGTTGTTAAATATATTTTGGAGTTACAGTACAAATAGTTATACAACCCGGACGGAAGCCGGTATGTTAGCATAACTTTATTGTTGTCTAAGGTGACTAAAAGCACAAAAATACGTACTATTGGGCAGTGATCAACATTAAACGTAATTTTAGTATTAAATTTGATTAGATACCTATGTGTGGCCGGGGCTGTTTTTGAGCCGCGAGGCAATACGGGTGACTTGTTATACGGGGCGCAGCCCCACGGCCCCGGCCTGTATTTACTTATTTCTATTGTAATCGATAACATAATATGTTACTGCAGTTTCAGGTCTTGCGCATCCCTGGCGAGCGATCTAGACACTAAACAACTCTGACAATGTTACATTTTAACAAACTATTTACGTAAACAAGAGTAACTATAACCCTTAAAACGCTTTGTACCTCAGGACTGAGTTAATTTGACATTTACAACTGACAGCTGTCACAACCCTAACTTCCATAGCCATAATTAATTGAAAAAAAAAAACAAACGACAATAAACAAGCGCACCAGGGCGGCGCAAGAGTCATCAATGTTACCAACTCTCGAAAGACTTATGATGGTAACAATTCGTTGTCGGTAGATCAGTGTGAAGATTAGCTTGTACAAAACATGCAGCTTCTAAACAAAGTTCCTATGTATCTACGTAAGTTGTAATTATAGTGAAACTAGAGGCCGCGGCGGGACGGCTCAGCGCGGGGCGAGTTACCTCACCGCTCGCTAGATGGCGGTAACTTGAGAACGTTACCTTTAAACTTGCGTTTTTATTTGTAAAAACATATTCCAATTAGTTAATAATAACATTTAACAAGCAAAAATCATAGAAAAAGCGCGAATATAACTTAAAATACATAAGTTTGTTGATACTAGCCGCAAGATGGTGGAATACTACATGCTAGCGATCATAAGCATAACCTCAAAATGTATGTAAATGATATTAATTTTATAGAAACAACATAAAAATAAAAGTGACCAGGGTAAATATAGCAAAAAGACTTTGCACATCATGTAAAACTCAAAAAAGTTTAGTTTTATGGTACGTTATTCCTAAATACGTAATTATATAGCAAATACTTACTATAAACAAAGTAGTAGTTACAAGGCTTACAAAAGTTTTAATTATATATAGCAAATATGTGCTAAAACCATCCTTAATAAAAAAATGTCTGTCCTAACAAAATACTACTATATTGAGTATTACTACTATAATGAATTATTAAAAAAATATATTTCGTTTATCCTCGGTCAATCTAATTACGCTATACTAAAACGCCATTTTATTTAACACTGCGTCGATTTTAATATTTTTTTACCAAAATAGTCGACATGACAAAAACCCATATTTTCGATCAAACTTTGATTTTCATCCATTTTTGCAACCGAGCGTCGAAAATTTAGGTTTTTTAGAACCGAAATCTTTTGTAACAGTTGCTACGAGTTTCGAATTTGTCAAATAAAATGCTAGCTCCTTATAGACTAACACCAAATAACAAAATAGTTCCTCATAAACAGACTTCCGAGTCCTACCAGTCTTCCGCAAAAGCCAAATGCTTTTTTTTTAAAGCTTAGCCAAAAACCCCGCGCCGAGCCGAAACGCCGCAGCGCGTTACAACAAATTATATTATTAATAAAGTTTTAAATAATAACAAAATAAATAAAAAATGTACGCGTGTCGCCGACTTCTCGATGTCCGCCTATATTCCTCGGCTACAGGTTCAATGGACTGGCAACAGAGTTTTTTTTTTAATCAGTTGACTATTTGTGAGCCTTATTGCTAGGTGGCATAAGGCCTTCCTAAGGTCAAGTGTTTCTGTTACTTAGAATATATTGTAAGACAATTTATAGTTCAGGTAGGTCCTAAGTGAGGCATGTGAGAAGATACGAAAAATTCTGAGAAATCGCCTCACAAGGCCGTCATAAATTTTTCCCAGATTATTTTGTCACAATAACCAATTTACTGTTTACATCTCTTTCTACACTACAAAGAGAGAAAAAGATGATTGTATCTACGACTTGCATGACAAACTTTACGGGCAGTTATTGTAGCCCTTAAGTTTAAAAAAAATCCAGAGGAATTCCTTCTTAAATGCACTATCGATTATTATTTAAAATCGTTATGGTAATATGGGGCAAGATCGAATGACTGATTATGAGGGGTAAGATAAAATATTTTTCGTATACACTCACAGACTACACACACAATACAGGCGCCTTTTCAACTTATCCCATATCGTTCGGTCTTGTCCCACTACGTCAGAATTGAATTTACCTTTGTTGCCAGTCCATACAACGCTGCCAAGCAGGTTTTTACTACAATTAGAATTTAGACGGACATTCCCAGTCGGTGCCAGTGAATGTAGTGAATTGTATTGAATTGTGTTCAGAATAATTTTCGAACGCGTTGTACCTCAGTGGAAGCAGACCAAGAACCAATAGTACAAACTATACCAAGTAACGTATCGGTGTTTTGCTAATTAAAAAAAACAGTACAAATTAATATTAAGTGTAGATGGAGTACACAATATATAGAAATAGGCAGTACACTCGGGTACAATGCTTGTTAACAGGAAGTACAGTCGCACCCAATTCGTTATTGTGATATGTTGTGATCTGTTTAGAGTCACTTCCATAACCGTTCCGAATTAAAAAAAAAAACTGATAATATATTTTTATGCAAACATACGCTGTTACAATTATACAAATGACACATTGAGGTATGTGTTTTTTCTCTTTCTAAAGGTGTGAAAGAGATATACTTCATTATAGAATATGTTTAAACAAATGTCATTGCACTTAACTACCTCAAAAAAAAGGGTATTTTTAATATAAAAAAATGGAAGAGCTCTATTAACTTAAAAACTATTTGTATTTATATAGTTGTTTATAGAATGGTTTACGTTTAAATTTGCTATTGTACATGTATGAATAAAGTATTTGTGTCATTATTGAGTATAATATTGGTGAAACTCAACAAAGGCACAAATACTGTAACTATTTTGTATAATTAAGTAAATAGAATATAAGACAACCAAAGTTCCTTTAAGTCATTCCAAATATTAGAGTTAATTTTATTTCTAGTCACTTTAGACTAAGTCGGTTTATTTTGTAGTTTTCTGTGCGACTGTACAAAACAATACAGGTCATGATTTCTCATGTTAATGTTATTTCTAGTCAAATTATTTTATGTATTCACCAACGGGGCAGACTGTCATTAATGTCATTATTATAAGAAAAATAAACATATAATATATTCTAGTCACTTTACATTATTTTATTGTACAAGACTATTTTTTTTTTAAACTATAAACAAATCAAATTATTTTTTATTAAATATTTTTGATTTGCTTTGATTTTTAAGGAATACTACTATATAAATTAAAAGTTGAAATAGATAACATATACTTATAACGAACGCCGTAGGTCCTCGTCGTTTTTTCTTAAGTATATGTTATCTATTTCAACTTTTTTTTTTCTTAAATAATTTATAACTTTTCTAATGTATTAACATATTACATATTATGCCGGGTCGCTCATGTTTCCTTTTGAGTCGAAAAGTTTTCTATTAATAGTTTTTGCATTGCATTTTGCATTTTTTGTATGTACTTCTTTAAAAATATTATGAAAATATAGTTTCACGTTGCATATCCTCTAGCCGCTCAGAGATGAAAACTCGCCAGGCCAAATGCAACTCTGTTATGTCATAATTAAAATTCAAAATGGCATGCAATGGGAGACCTTTTTATAGGACACCGGGTGGCTAGAGGTTATAATACTATTATATCATATATTTTGTAAATTATACAGATTTATTTATTATATAAGTACAGTCAGCAGCAAAAGTTGCTATGCGTTTGAAGTGTTCAAATTACACGCGCTCTTATTCTCTTGACAATAGAGACGTGTTGACCTCATTTGGAACACCTCAAATGCTTAGCTACTTCTGCTGTACATGTATTTATAAATATTACAGATATTTAAGACAAAAATACAAATATTGTTTGCTAAAATGCCACCTGCTCCCGTTGGTATAAATGTATCTATTTTAAGTGTAAAAGAGAATTATATTCTGGCTTAAGGAGAAGCCAATCTTTTGCCGAGAGCGATGGGCAGCGCTTTAAATAGAAACCGAATTTTTTAAAGTTTATAACAAAAAAAAATGGCCGAAAATACTTTATAAACAAAATATACTGTGAGATATACATACTTTAATATTATAAATGAGATAATATGTGTATCACACCAGGTTGAAATTAAAGGTAGATAATTTGAGTATAATTAAAGAAAAATATGAAAGTAAAATAGTATATTTCAAATCAATTCTACAAGTTAACCCTTTCAATGAAAATGCGCATCAAAAGGCATTCATATCTTGTATAGTTTTCAAAACCAAACTTTAAAGTTTATGGCGCAATATTAATAGAATACCCCTTGATCATAAAGTTTAGCAAACGTCAGATAAATTGTGTCCCTTTCCAACGAACAGAATTACAAAAGGACAGTAAAGGACAAAACATTATCAACGGAATGTTAGGTTTAATAGGTTCATTTACATTTTGTCAAACACAACTGTCAAAATAAGAAAAAAATTTCAAAATAATTCCATACATTTTTGAAATTTACTCCTTTGTTACCGCCATGAAACATATATAGTGGAAGATGGTAAAATAGGAAAAAAATCTTTCAGACAATATTTTTTCTTTTTGCATTAGAAAAAGCTCTTCATTCTAGAGTAGACAAAAACATCAAATCTACAAAAAAAAAACTTTGACGACAATTTTTTAAACAAACGCTAATTCGATGGGCCGTATGCTTGTTTGCCACCACTAACCCTTTTTTATACTACAAAAAAGGGTTATCTTCTCCAACTAAACTGAACTAAAATTATATGGGTGTTTTGTATGGAAAGTGCTGCCCGCGGCTCCGGTCGGTATATGTTCCTAGATCCGTCGGTTTGTTATGTTTTCCATTAATACTACGAGCATTTCTACCGTAATCAATAAATTAAATATACAAGTATCTAATAGTGTTTTACTTCCGACTATCCTTATCTGTAATTTCTAAATCTAGATATTTTTCTAGCAGGAACTACATTAGTGCTTGCCGCAAAAAAAATATTGTTAATCCTTTCCTGACAGCTAAAAATTCAAAATATGATGTCCTATTTTTAGGGTCTGGGTCATAATATTGGTAAATCGGTGATACTGCACTCCGATTGCAAGCTTCAACAATAACAATATTAATAAGCCTAAATCCCAAGCGTTTATCGTGTGATGCCGGCTGATTAGAATAGCACCACCCCATCTCCTCCCACGGGTGTCTTAAGAGGCGATAAAGGGAAAAATCCTACGGCCTGTCCAGCAGCGTCCGTCGAAACCCACTCTACAGCTATTGCGGTCGCGAACCCGTCTGCCAAGCGTGGCGACTATGGCAACTACCCCCTAGATTATACAAGTCATATTTGTGGGAGGCCTATGTCCAACAATGGACTGCATACGGCTGAAATGTATGTATGTATGTAACCATCGAAGTGCTGATGATGAAAGTGTTGTCGTGTAGAGCGCTGGCGGAAGGAAGCAGCAGGGATTGGTAGACAAATAGTTGATTGTTGATTCCCTCATGTACTTAAGGAGGCTTGCACTGTATGCCTTTCTCTTGGGATCTACATTTCAGCCGTATGGACTGTCAGTCATACAATGAGATAATATGTGTATCACACCGGTTGAAATTAAACGAAATTTGAGTTTAATTAAAGGAAAATATGAAAGTAAAATAGTACATTTCAAAATAAAATCTAGAACTTAACCCTTTCAATGAAAATACGCATCAAAAGGCATTCATATCTTGTATAGTTTTCAAAACCAAACTTTAAAGTTTATGGCGCAATATTAATAGAATACCCCTTGATCATAAAGCTTAGCAAACGTCAGATAAATTGTGTCCCTTTCCAACGAACAGAATTACAAAAGGACGGTGAGGGACAAAACATTATCAACGACATGTTAGGTTTAATAGGTTCATTTACATTTTGTCAAACACAACTGTCAAAATATGAAAAATTGTTCAAAATTATTCCATACGTTTTTGAAATTTCCTCTTTTGTTACCGCCATGAAACATATATAATGGAAGATGGTAAAATAGGAAAAAAACTTTCAGACAATATTTTTTCTTATTGCATTAGAAAGACTTCTTAATTCTGGAGTAGACAAAAACATAAAATTTACTAAAAAAAACTTTGACGACAATTTGTCAAACAAACACTAATTCGATATGCCGTATGCTTGTTTGCCACCGCCGTAGTATAAAAAAGGGTTATTTTCTCCAACTAAACTGAACTAAAACTATATGGTTGTATGGAAAGTGCTGCCCGCGGCTCCGGTCGGTATATGTTCCTAGATCCGTCGGTTTGTTATGTTTTCCATTAATACTACGAGCATTTCTACCGTAATCAATAAATTAAATATACAAGTATCTAATAGTGTTTTACTTCCGACTATCCTTATCTGTCATTTTTACATCTAGACATTTTTCTAGCAGGAACTACATTAGTGCTTGCCGCAAAAAAAATATCGTTAATCCTTTCCTGGCAGGCCTAAAAATTCAAAATATGATGTCCTATTTTTAGGATCTGGGTCATAATATTGGTATTTCGGTGATACTGCACCCCGATTGCAAGCTTCAACAATAACAATATTGATAAGCCTAGATCCCCAGCAGTTTGCCGTGTGATGCCCGCTGATTAGAATAGCACCACCCCATCTCCCGCGGGTGTCGTAAGAGGCGATAAAAGGAAAAATCCTAAGGCCCGCCCAGCAGCGTCCGTCGAAACCCACTCTACAGCTATTGCGGTCGCGAACCCGTCTGCCAAGCATGGCGACTATGGCAACTACCCCCAAGATGATACAAGTCGTTGTGGGAGGCCTATGTCCAGCAGTGGACTGCATACGGCTGAAATGTATGTATGTATGTAACCATCCAAGTGGTGATGATGAAAGTGTTGTCGTGTAGAGCGCTGGTGGAAGGAAGCAGCAGGGATTGGATTAGACAAATAGTCGATTGTTGATTCCCTCATGTACTTAAGGAGGCTTGCACTGTATGCCTTTCTCTTGGGATCTACATTTCAGCCGTATGACTGACAGTCCATACGGCTACAGTGCAAGCCTCCTCTGGTTCCTTGGTGGGCTTGTAAACTTGACCGTAAAAAGATTGTCCTTGCCCACAGACTTCGATCCGGACACATTCCATTAAACAAGTTAGCACAGCTCATGAACAAATCAGAGTCCCCAAACCTCGAAGACTGCGGAACGATTGAAGATGTGCAGCACTTCTTAATGGAATGTGTCAGTAATCGAGCAAAGAGGGAACAGCTATTTCAACGTTGGGGTTACTCAATGACCGATGTAGGAGTCTTCCAGTCGATATTGGCGGAAACCCTGTCCAAACCTACAATACTTTATTGATAACTGACCGATTTGCTTTTTTGTAATTTTATTTTCTATTTTTATATTGTATAACAATAAAATGAGGATGGAGAATGAGACCTATGTCCAGCAGTGGACGTCTTTTGGCTGACATGATGATGATGATGATGAAAATGAGGATACTATAGTAAGTAGAGATCTAACGGAGCGCACATGGTCTTAAGGACAAAGGCTCATAAACAAAAAAGATTTGAAAATAATAAGCCTCATATCGTGGTGACAGATCGCAGAGCCGGGTAATGCTCGTCGACATCATCGTCTTCTGTGACGAGACCTTTTTTTTATACAAGACTGACCAGCGTTTGACCGCAGTCGCACCTGATGGTAAGTGAGGAGGTCGAGGGTGTAGCACGCTGGTTCAGTAACAGCCTACGCTCGTGAAGGCCGAGAAGGACAAGTCCAGCAAGTACTTAGACTTGGCTCACGAGGTAACCGCCATGTGGGAAGTAGATTCGGCGATCATTGTAACGATAGTTGTTTCCGCAAACGGACTCATAACGAAGTCTCAACATCTCGAGAGATTCTCGTGGTTGTGGTTGAATCAAGGGTCAGATTCCTTGGCGGCAATCCTGGACACGGTGCGAGTCTGGCGGCACCTGTCCACACTGTCCGTGCCCCCAATGTGGGGCCACGACTAGCCTCTATTACAAAGCCATAAGGTTCACATGCCAGATTGGGACAGTGAACGTGTTAGGTTCTTTCAGTACCCTTACCATGAGTTGTAACTTTGAGGTTTTCGATAGCGAGTATCGAGGTTACTGTCTGTGCAATCTCGTTCGCACTAAAATAGTACAAGCGAGATGCACGGATAGTAAACGCGATACTCATTATCGAAAACCTCAATGTCAAAACTCATGGTAAGGGTACTGATGTTTTATTGTTTAATATGATACGTAGACGTGTTAGTTATTAACAGAAACATAGATCAATAGTCTACCAGCCACGACCTCCCCCATAGACCGCCAGAGGAAGCTCCAGCACACTACAGCAACTAACCCTCAGCTACCTACCCAACTTAGCTATCAGTATTCTTATTCGGCGTTTTTAGGAATAGAGAATCAATTTTGTCATATCGAAAAGAACCACACTATTTCTTCTCAAAATCGTAAGAAGAATCGATTTTATTTGGACACGAGAAGTGTCCCAATATTTTAAACTCCACTTACGCTACTTGTCAATTGACATTTTACGAAAGTAGCTTGTGAAGTAGCGTACCACATTGGCACACTTTTGGTGTCCTATTTAAATGGAATTTCCATTCGATTTAGATTAGAAATAGTGTTTTTTTTTTTTTCAAAATGTGACCAACACATGATTGAACAAAGATTCGTGAAAGCGCCCTATTACAATATTTTTATATGACTTCATAAAAGTGAAACGATTCATAAAGAAAACTGATTAGGCCAGGACGTTTAAAAAACTTAGCAGAACTATACACACCTAGTAATCTGAAATTGAAACCTAAACACGATAATATCTATAATATTTCTAAAAGTAATCGTTTATCTGACATACACATTACAGATTGAACCTTAACGAACCGAAAATATCACAAATAAAACTTAATTAAATGTACACATCCCTCCCCTGCCAATCCGTAAAATTATCAATAAATAAATTACACAAAAACTCCCGAAAACTACTATTTAAAAGATTACGTTCGCGTCAACTGTCGGCTTTGGATTAAAAAAGAAAAAAAAACATAAAAAACGCTATTTTTTGACGAAAAGCGACATCCATTAAAAATCGGGAGGGTTGTATTGTTGCCAGACGCGATAGGGGAAGTGAAATTGTTGAAAAATGGGTTAAATGTTAAAAATGCTGGCAAAACATTGAAATAGACACGGGAGAAACCAAGTTAACTACGCAGCTTGTGACGACTTTAAATTGACAATGCTAAGGGTTATTATTGTTTATCGTGAAGATGGTTATTGTGTTTGTATCAAATGACGTCACAGTGTTAACCGGGATCGCCACGCGTTAAAAATACACGTTTCGGTTCAATTTTCTAATAGTTAGACTTTCGGAAATTTTATATTGTTTACTAACATTGACAATACATCTTAATCTTTACAACTTGATCTGACACAAGTATTGCCATACTCACTAGGAGATCTCAACCCTTTCACTTCTTAGAATAGCACGGGAGCCAATGAGAGTGCCCTCTCCTCGAAGTCCTCCATGAAGATGTCAGCGACCACAGGAGATACCGGGGACCCCATTGCCACACCGTCGACTTGTAGGTAGAATTCATTATTCCATAGAAGATAGCCAGATGCTAAAGGGTTCGAAACGTCGGGATGAAGTTTAAATTAGTATACGCGATTTAATCCGTTTTAGTTGATTTATTTCATTATATAGTAGTGTTACTACAAAATTAAAGTAAATTATAATATTTAATAAAGAAATATTTGATTTGTTCTCAGTTGCTTACTTACTTGAAACGCTAGATAACATAAAATACATGTACTTAATTTTGAAAGTGGAGGTAGATGTAGATACGCCACTGATCAGGGCGGGTAGTACTAGTAGCCTACCAAGGCGGGGCGTTTTTTTTATAGAGTAGGTACTAGGTAGTATTTTATTCATTTTTTTTTCGTAGTTCTATTTGCAATATACGAGTATAGTGCCATGGAGTAGAATGGTGCGCCTACGCATTTACGTATATCGTCATATATTTATCTGACACTGGTGACCGAGCTGGAGCTTGGAAGAGCTGGCGGCTTTCTCGCACAACGAATTCAGCATTGCGACTGGCATTGCGTGGCACAATGCCCTTCCTAGATATAAGCTTCATCAAAAATACTCTTCGTAGGTACACACAGCAACACTCTTAGCTGCACATCGGTGGACCTTATGCCATATATAATAAGGTCCACCAATTTACAGCTACGAGTGTTACTGTGAGTAGGTACTCTTTTTTTTATCCCGAATACTTAAATTTGGCATGAACTATTTCTAGATTTTATTATTCTGACTACAAAAAACCACAATCACGCTTCCAGTTTTTTATTATAATTTTTAGAGTTTGTTTTAAAACCCTACTCTATTCATGAGCCAAATAGTGTTTTTTTAATCATAAAAGACGTAACCTTATTCATTGTTTGTGGTTACCAGTACCTTAACAATACCTTATTTAATAAAATAATTAAAACATGTTATTGAATACATTTATAAACTCTGTGACCTCTTAACCGCTAACTACTTTATGCATTTGTTGACAATGTCTAGAACACAATTCAAACTTAAAACTTAAGGAACTATTTTGATCAATAAATGCCTAATGGCGGAACGATCTGGACGCTTTCCTCAGCACTTAGCTGGAAACAGCATAAGACCGGGAGTTGTGGGAGTCCACAGGAGAGGCCATTGCCCAGCAGTGGGACACTATAGGCTTTTATCCTGTAGTGTATTTAGCTCTTTAGGCTTTTTTTAAGATATTTAAAAAAATGCCTAAACTATTAATCAAATAATAATTCCAACATTTTATGTAAAAAAACTCAACACAATACACAATCAATCATTTTATAATTTCGCGCTCTTGACACCTACCCTTCGATCTTACTCGACTAAAAAAACTAAATTCCTTTAAAAATACTGCTATTTTCCCCAAAAAAGCAAATCCGTTATGCTATTAAAAAAACTCTAAATCATTTCCTAAAAAGCCATTGTTGTCTTTAAACCCTTGCTTTCCAAACACGTGACATACGCGCGCCGCCATTTAATAAAAAAGAAAAAAAACTTTAATTCGGGTGCACCCACTGACCTACATGCACCTAAGCCCCTGTATTTCCAAAAATCTGGAAAAAAACACCCTTTTATTAGATTTTTTCGTCGCAAATCGAGTAATTGAATTCAATCCTTTAGAAAAAGGGTTCAATAAAGTACCTAATATTACTTTTTTTCGCGGCACAAGTCATTCGATTGTTCTGACAAAAATTACACGTTCTGTCAAAATTTCGCGCCATTTACCGCGGCCATCTGCCGCCGAAGAAAAAAAGTTTAAACACAATGCAAATAGGGGTGGAGCGGGACATAAATTTTTAGGGAGAAATCGACATTTTTGGGTGTAAAAAAGAATGCATTTAAAGTATAACGAACGATCATTTCCCCTCATTTCAATATTAATGTCCGAGACATCGTGTTTTATGCCAATATAGCCCATATTTTTGACGTGTTTAGAAGTAAAATACCGTGTTCGGAGAAGTAATTGTTTTGCATTTTATCGGCGACTTTGAGTTTTATTATTTCTCGACATTTGAGGCCATTATTCAAAAGTATTGTTACATTTTATGTCCGTTCATTATCGACATGCATTTCATATTCATAAAAATAATAATTGCCTATACAGATTGTTATTTATAAATTTGCGATTATTTTTATAAAAGGCCTAGCTGTAGCTAGTTCATACCAAAACTGCAAATAAAAAAAAAATATGGAATGGAATTCTGAAATAGATAATTTTATTTTTGCCCGCGGCTTCGCACGCGCAGAAGAATACCTGTAACCGGCAATTATTATTCTTGTTTTCTTTTCATTAAATAAGAAGTCTCTCAGTTGACATTTGACTCCATCTCCATACGTACTTTTAATCCCCTTTTGAGTTAGGGAATGAATTGAACCAAACGGTGAAATTACTTTTCTTGCATAAGGAGCGTTTAGGCAAATTTTCAAGTCTCTCGCTTTAAATTATACACAATCCGAATACAAACTTTCAACCCCCTATTGTGATCCCCTTAGGGTTGGAATTTTAAAAAATCCTTTCTTATTGTTTCTCTGCCATATCAAAGTAACCTACTCTGAAAGTTTCAACTCTCTAGCTTCAGTTATTTCGGCTCGGCGTTGATGATCGGTCAGTCAGTCAATGAGGACAAACGATTATAGGTATGTATATAAATAAGGCATAAGGTCCACCTATAAACAGTCACCATCAAATATATCAGAGCTGTGGAGGTGGTCACAAATATTGGAACATGCACTCTATCGCCTTGACAATAGAGGCGTTGTTCGGATATTTGTACCACCTCCACTGCTCTGATTTTTTTTTTTTTATGACAAAGGTGGCAAACGAGTAGACGGATTGCCTGATGGTAAGCAATTACCGTCGCCCATGGGCACTCGCAACACCAAGGGAGTCACAAGCGCGTTGCCGACCTATAAGTGGGTTGGATCTCTGGGAACCTTATTCACCATCAGGAACACAACACTACATACCTGAAAGGTAGCAGTGCTATTATGGCTGTGGTCTTCTGTAAGGAGGATTGGGCTTCTCCAGACTCAAGCGTGATGGTACTTCGCTGTGCCCTACCTCTCATTGTTGGACGTAGTTTAAGGACATACCCGGGTCCAAACCGGGTGATATATATGATGGCGACTGTAAATTGTTGTAGTGTGTACTTTACTATTTGATAAATAAATACTAAATAGGTACTTTAGTATTTGTACAATAATGCTTTATTAAATACGTAATTAAATATGTCAAAATACAAAATAATACGAGTAATACAAAAGAAATACAATATTATAATAACTTAACTAAAAATAATTGTTCTAATTACACTTAAATTGTGAATGTTATCCTAATAAATTACAAAGTTCAATAAAATGTATTCTCATGGATGGAAAAAGAAACCCCACCTCCTTTAACGGTGCTCTCAAAATCAAATTTTGCACATTATATCAGTAACTATAGATTCTAATAATTTATAAATACTCAAATGCGCGAAATCGAATATTTTTTTTATACAAGACTGACCAGCGTTTCACCTCAGTCACACCTGATGGTAAGTGACGACGAGGTCGAGGGTGTAGCACTCTGGTTTCGTAACAGCCTATCCACTCTTGTCTTGAAAAGACCCAAATTATATCTTAGCGGGAATACAGACGAAGGGAGCGAATTCCATTCCTTAGCAGTCCGCATTAGGAAGGTAGAAGCGAGTCGCTTCTTGCGAATGAATGGAATATTCACAACGTAAGGATGAAACCGTTCCCCTCGCCTGGACGTCCGGTGGTGATATATGACTTACAGCTCCGAAAGGTGGTTTTTCGCTATCGGCCTCATCTCAAAACTCAAAGTCACCTAACGAGTTATGGAGAGAGCTATGCTCGGAGTTACTCTACGTGATCGACTCAGAAATTAAGAGATCCGTAGGCAAACTAAAGTCACCGACATAGCCCACCGGGTTAGCAAGCAGAAGTGGCAATGGGCAGGCCACATTGCACGCAGAGAAGATGGCAGATGGGGTCGAAAAGTGCTCAAGTGGAGACCACGGACTAGCAAGCCCACAAGATGGACAGACGACCTCATTAAGGTCGCCGGAAGACGCTGGATGCAGGTCGCTTCCAACCGGTACATGTAAAGGTCAAGGGGGAGGCCTATGTTCAGCAGTTACCATTTGACCAGCTATTTAAAATATTCAAATTATTGACCCAATTAAACATGCTGACTAAAACACATCGTGTGACTGGTCCTCCGTCCCAAGTCGCCGTCATGCTATGCACATGCACATGCATTTCCCCCGGCGACTGAAAAAGTTTCCTTTGTCCCTTGCAACAATGGCCGTTTCAAATTTCTACCAAATTTGCGTTTTTGCATAAAACGACGCGTGCGCGCATTAAAAAGGTACGGTGACCACGCTGGGTCGGAACCCGGGACGCCGGACAGTCCAGAGTAATTTTTTTTTTTGACAAATATGGCAAACGGTCAGACGGATTGCCTGAAGGTAAGCAATTATCGCCCACGAGCAAAAGCTGCGTATACATTTTACCAGATTGTAAGGAAAAAAAAACAAAAGTTAAAATGCAATTGTAAAAGAAGATCTAGTCGCCTCGTCGCTTTTACACATCACATCAATATAAATGCAGACGTCATTAAAAATATGGTCGCAAATTTTATAATTACTAATTGAAACGATTCAACGGATTATGTCTGCAAATACGATATTTAAACCTCCTTAAACCTTCCAACAATTAGGCTTATCGTCCTAAAATTTGCCTGAAATATAGGATCTTGACGTGTCTCGGCCATTAAGAGAATTAGAGTTTCGTCCTAAAATTTGCCTAAAATCCTGTGTTTTCCGCGTGGTGCCGTCTGACTAGAATAGCACTACCCTATCTCCCGCGATCGTAAGAGGTGACAAAGGGAACAAACCGCCGGATTGGCCGCAGCGTCCATCCAAACCCAACTGAAATGATTCTTTATTCTTTATTCAAGTAAAATTTTACAGCATTACAGCTAGGGGGCGCCAAAGCGCTGTAAAATTAAATATATAAAGCTAGGTACTTAAATTATATTAATAAAATTATATAATTAATATGGATAATAATAATCAATTAATAATTATTGTAATGTTAATTCGCAAAACGTAAGAAATTTTTTAAGAGTTTATAATGTTTGTCGGCAACAAGTCGCAGTCTGGTGCAAAATTAGGAAGTCGTTAAGAAGTGTTCGGATCGGACGATTGGCGAGTATTGGTTTGTAATCGTGTGAGAGGTTTCATTCGCGAGGAGGCGGTGTCTACGACCACGTAAGTAGTTGTCGGGAACAAATAAGGAAGTCATCTTTGCTGTCAAGTCCAAGCAGTCTGTCGAGTCTCCTCTCAATATTTGGGACGCAGCTGACATTAGGTTGACATAACGCCTTATCTCTAGGGAGTTAAAGCCTAGCGTACCCAGTAAAAAATTTAAGGTCGGATATAAAAAGGGTAATCCCTGCACGTCTTCTTTATAGAAGCAGCGGAGAAAAGCTTGCACCTTTTCTAAGAGCAAGGTGTAGGATTTTTCGTGAGGGGACCAGATTATAGAGCCGGACTTATTTTACTCCTAACTAATGCAATATATACAGTAGCCGAACTACTTTGGGGTCATTGGAAATTTTTTTGAATGACGGAAGATGAATCCTTAATTTTTATAACAATTAGAAAGCGAGGGATGTTATATGCTCATTAAAAGTAAGTTTTGGGTCAAAAATTATACCAAGATCTTTTAACTGTATTAACCCTAGTAAGTGGAATATGGTCTAGCAGATATGCCGATGAAATGGAGAGTGTGCACGATCAAAAATCATTACGATGCACTTCTAGAAAGATTAAAGAGTAATTTGTTTTTCTTATCTCCAGACTAGAAGTGCATCAATATCTTGCTGTAATAGGTCGCAGTCAGTGGAGTTATTTTATACAGCGTATGAGCTTCAGATCGTCAGCGTAGAGTAAGGTGCGGGAGTGGTGAACAACATTTTCAAGATCGTTTATCATTAAATTAAAAAAAACAAAGGACCGAGAATAGAACCTGGCTTACTCCAGAACGGGTGTGATAAGGAGAAGACTCATAACATCCATGACGTACAAACTGTTTCCTATCTTAAAGTAGTCAGCAATAAACCTAAGTAGTTTCTGGAGTGAAACCTAATGCGGTAAGTTTATTAAGAGAATGTCGTTATCAACACGATCAAAGGCTTTTTGAAGTCAAAGTATATTATATCTACTTGAAAACCAAGATCAAGGTGATGGGAAATAAAATCTGTCATTGATAATAAGTTTTGTGTTAACCGAACGTTTAGTGCGAAATCCATGTTGACTGTCGCTGAGATATGGGGTTATTTTGATAGATATTTTCTTATGTAGAATAGATCTGAATACTTTTGATAAAGAAGACAGAATAGCAATGGGGCGATAGTTTTCAACCTTTGGAAGAGTCTTCGTTTTGGAATAGGCTTTACACGTGAAATTTTCCACAGTTGGATATTTACCGGTAGTTATGCTAAGATTCAAAATATAGTGGATGGATGAAGCAAGAATTCTTTACATGCTTTTATAATATAAGGAGGCATATTGTCTGGGCTCACTGCATGGATTTGGGTTTTAGTTTATTAATTGCTGCTGTAGTAACATCATCCACAGATATTTCTTTTAACGTCAATTGAGTAGCTGAGCAGGAAGAATCATTTTTTATAGCGTGAGCAGAGTCTAAAAATGGGATATCTGGTAAAAAATACACTAGAGAAAAAATGGGAACAAAAGCTAATGCAGTGTCAGCACCCTTTACATTCTTCGCCTTTTGTATGAAACGGTGGTTTCCAAATCCACCTGTCGTTTTCAAATTGCGGATATGGGATTCCAGAATTGTTGAGGTGATTGACTCTGATGCTTTGTTCAATAAGCCGAAGGTGCTCATTGTAAGCTATATCTAAAATAACTTTTAACGCGAGTTCTTAGGAGGCTAAAATGAGTTATAAAAAATTCAAATCACCTGTGGACTTCCATCGCTTGTGTTGGTAACTTTTCTTCGAAATGAGTTTTATAATTTCAGATGTATACCAAACAGGATAACATCTAGTCATTTTTTGCATTCGTACCTTCTTAGGGATACTCACATCAAATATACTGTAAATTAAACGATAAAAGGCATTAACAGCACTATCAACATCAGAGTATTGATAAACCAGAGACCAATTGTTATTTTTTAGACTTTGGTAGAGTAAATCGTAATCCGCTTTAGAAAAAATCCAGTCATTCGACGTTTCGATATTACTGGGATATAGAATGATGATGACAGGACTCTAGTCCGTGCTTGCGACCGACGCATGGTCGCCCCACGCCAATTGTATGTGGAGCGCATTGTTACACAGATTAATAAAAGCGATACAGTTTCTTTCCACAAATTTAAATGATCCCCCTGGTAACGGGAATAATGTATTTGCATGAACATTGATTATCGATTATTTCGGGGGACTCGGACTTGACAAAAAAACGGTCAAGAGTGACTCTTGCTTTATAAACGTACTAGCTTTTCCTCGCGACTTCGTCGGCCAGCTACGCCCGTCTTTGAACGGGTTGCTGGATAAAAATTATCCTATGTCCTTTCTCGTAGCTCAAACTCTCTCCATACCAAATTTCATCCCAATTGGTTCAGAGGTTTAAGCGTGAAGAGGTAACAGACAGACAGAGTTACTTTCGCATTCATAATACAGTGTGTAAATCTTATACGGGCGAATCTCTTAACGGAGGGTAGAATAGGACATAAGAAATAGATTTACATAACTTTTGCTTAGAAGTACAGTTGAAATTTTATCCATATAAAAAAATTCGGCCCGCAATATAATGCTACACACTCGAGTTAGACACTCGTTGACAGTTCGTTTCAAAAGCTCATATCGCGTAATGTTCGCAGTACATTACTGCTCAGAAATTTTTCAAAAATTAATTACATGTGTATAATAGGTATAATTAAAGAAAAACCTTTTGGTTAGTGATTATAGTGGTAAATCCTATGTGTGGTTTAATTCTTCGCCCGTATTAGACTTACACACAGTATTAGTGGAAGTATGGGTGTTTTATCAGAGTCACGAAATCAAAAAAATATCCCTATAAACAACGTGAAAATCGATATTCGTAATTTTCGAACGATTCATCTCTCACTCTCATGACGCCTTGATTGTGGCTGATGTGATGAGTAAAAGAGAAAGACGTTTCTTACCAGCGGCGGCACGTCCCTTCACGCCGAGTCTCATCGGCTTAACTATCCTATGGTTTTCCTTTGAGTCAAGAAAATTCAAGACTGGCTCCATCTACTATAAGAATCTTGCCTAAGAAAAAAAATACCCACCACCAACTGATTCTTACAAAGATTTTGGCTCTTTCTATTCAGTCATAAGTATAATGATCCCGGTAATAAAAAAGTTTCCAGTTTGTTACGACCATAGGAATCGTTCATATTGAAACGTTTCGTATTGGGAAGAATATTTTTAGGATAGTTTTTTTTTTACAAAGTAGAATAGAAAATACTGGACAACTCCAAATGGAATAAACCTAGAAGCAGGTTATTGTGAGTATTTGGAAAATACAGTTGCAAAATATAATACTAAAAAGATAATGTACTAACCCGAGAAAACTTATACTCTTATTAGCTACAACAGATATTGGAATACAAATATATAGCAATTACCGTCGCCCATGAGTCAGAATCGCGTTTCTGGCCTTTAAGGGGGGTTGGAGCTCTGGGAACCTTACTCACCATCAGGAACACAACACTACATATGAAAGGTAGCAGTGCCATTATGGCTGTGGTCTCCTGTAAGGAGGAGGTACCTCCCCAGTTGGGCTGCCCCAGATTCAAGCGTGATGGTACTTCGCTGTGCCCTACCTCATTGTTGGACGTAGTTTAAGGACATACCCCGACCGATTTGACGACCGGTCTGGCCTAGTGGGTAGTGACCCTGCCTATGAAGCCGAAGGTCCTGGGTTCGATTCCCAGTCAGGGCATTTATTTGTGTGATGAGCACAGATATTTGTTCCTGAGTCATGGGTGTTTTCTATGTATTTAAGTATGTATATGTATCTATCTATTATATATATCGTCGTCTAGTACCTACAACACAAGCCTTATTGAGCTTACCGTAGGATTAGGTCGATTTGTGTAAGATTGTCCCGAAATATTTATTATTTATTTATTTATTTATTTATTATACCCGGGTCGGTGTTAATAGAAAACGAAAATAATGTAAACAAGCCGTATTTCCGGACCGATATGACATCCAAACCTTCAAGAAAAGAGCATATAGAGATCTTAAAGGTCGGCAACGTACTTGTGACTCCTCTGGTGTTGCTAGTGTCCATGGGCGGCGGTAGTTGCTTACCATCAGGCAATCCGTCTGCTCGTTTGCCTCCTATATCATAAAAAAAAACATACTGATTTATCATTTAGCTTCCCAATTGCGAGAGTTTAAAAAACAACATGGTTTTATTGTCATTGTATACACATCTGTACTTATTCTTGTTTAGTTCAAATATGCCATAGTTACTATATATTCAGTACAAAATAACTTATATAATAAATCAAATATTTATTTTCTTAAAAATTCAATTGTTTACATTATTTTCATGATCAACCCCGACTGTCGGTTTCGATTCATCATCATCATATCAGCCGAAGGACGTCCACTGCTGGACATAGGCCTCCCCCATAGCGACCCACGGTGACCGGTTTAATACGGAACCCTAATAATTTGACTACTGATTAGTGACACTTACGCACGTGGCCGGTGTCCGCACAACGTCGGGGCCCGTGGGAGTGGACTTTATCACTTATCACTTATCACTATCAGCCACTATCACTTACTACACAAATGTCCACAATTAGTCCACCAGTCGTCCAGTAGTCCGCAGTCCAAATAATGTCCACAACTTCAATAATAATAATTTTATTTTATTGTTTACGTAAAACTTTTTTTATAATTTGTTAATAAGGCAAATATAAGATAATATTCAATATAAGCCGTGTGATGTAGGCTAACTATAGAATTGCACCACCCCATCTGCTCCCACGGGTGTCGTAAGAGGCGGCAAAGGGAAACGGACGGGCAGCAGGGTCCGTCGAAACCCAATATACAGCTACTGCGGTAGTCAACCCGCCTGCCAAGCGTGGCGACTATGGCAACTACCCCTCAAGATGATTCAAGTCATAGTTGTGGGGGGCCTATGTCCAGCAGTGGACTGCATACAGCTGAAATGTATGTTCATGATGATGTAACATAATCACAATTTTATTATCTTTTAATATTTTAATACGTTTTATAATTTAAAAAATTAAACAATAACATGTCTGTCAAAGAAACAAGAGCGTCTCCCATTTCTAAATATTTGTACAATTAGATATTGATTTATTGATGGAAGCCATATTTTTTTAAAGAAGAAGATATTGCGTGACAGTACAAAAAAGACGGCATAATTATTTTAGTCCACATAATTATACTAAATAAAAACCCCGTGAGCAACTAGGAGGAATAATGACTGGAGAACGCATCCGCGAGCGCCAGTAAGGGACAAAAATATTCTGGCTTTTGTAGCCCAAAATGTAACAATTCACTATAGTTTTGCTTTACAGGACATTCTTTATAACATAAATATTAGCTTATTCTATATTAATTACCGCAATTTTGATTGAAAACCCAAGAAAACTCCAATTGTATATGTTTGTTCCCCTCCAACTTTGACAGTTCTAAGGGTCCAGTTTGGAGGGGAACAAAAAAGACTATGACAAGGACGGACGAAAATAGCGCTGTCTCTGCCGTACCTATGGAAAGTTACATAAAACCATCTCTTTCGATCGTGGTATTATTATTAGCACGCTCCGTCTAGGTTAATGGTATGTCTTTTTTTATGACAATGGTGGCAAACGAGCAGACGGATTGCCTGGTGGTAAGCAATTACCGTCGCCCATGAGCACCCGCAACACCAGGGGTGTCACAAGCGCGTTGCCTGCCTTTAAGGGGGGGTGGAACTCTGGGAACCTTACTCGCCATCAGGAACTATGTCTACGGTACAATTAGATATTGCGTGACAGTACGAAAATGACAGCATGATCATTTTAGTCTACGCACTAAATAAAAACTCCGTGAGCAAACAACGAATATTTCCATCGCCTTTCAAACCTCTTCTGCTTATATTCTTAACTCCACAGCAATGACAGTTACAAATTGTCAACCATTTTAGAAAGGCTTATCAAATTCCATTTAAAGTTATTAGAATGTTAGTGACCACGGCACCTGCTCCTCGCCAGCCGGGGGAGGCGTCGAAGGTTGCCGCTGATGATGATGGACTGGAACCATCAGAGGAACAGGAAGTATGTATAATTGTTTTCACCCCACTAGCTTAGGAAGCCCGTTTTTGCTCTTTAAAAACAGGCAGCAAATCTGCATTTTATTCACTAGGGAGCAAAGTAATTTCATACAAATGTTAAAATGGATAATTTGGAGTATTTAAATGTTTTAGAGTCAGTATTTTCCTCGAGGGAGTGAGGTGGAAAATTTGTTCCCTTCTCGTGCTTTGAAACTACTACTCAAGATTCCACTGTTTGAACTCGTTCGCAGACTTGGAATCTTTCGCTATGGGTGTCTATATGAACACACCACTTAGGCCTTCAAAAAAGAATGAGATACAAAACCACCACCACCTTTGGCACCATTGTATTGTATTGTAATACGGGCGGGTTACCGCAACTCGACGACTAGGCGCCTATTTTGCGTGATGGTAGGCCGGTTAGCTCAGCCAGCCCAACTCCTCGAGGAATCCAACCAGACCTTTAACGTCTCGTAGTACCTCGTGGAGATTACTCGGGACCGGGACCTTTAGGACCAAGTATCAGCTGGCCATTTTGATTCAATAGAGCACCGTGCTCGCAGATTCCTTGGAGTCATTGGCGATACTGAATTAGTGAGTGTAAAGTTACAGAGCCTTGAGCACCCTCGCAGGGTTGCTAGTTTCTCTGTTTTACATGATACATTTTGGAGAGTGTGCACAGGAATTGCACGATTTAATTCCGCCATCTCCGTTCCACCACCGGACGTCCAGGCGAGGGGAGCGGTTTCATTCTTACGCACGAAGCGATTAACTTCTACCTTCCTAATACCGGGACTGCCAAGGAATGGAATTCGCACCCTTCGATTCGTCTGTATTCCTGGAAAGATATAATTTGGGTCTTTTCAAGGCAAAAAAAGACTCCATAATTTCTTTAAAAAAACTCTATGATATCTTAGTTTCTCATTACTCATTAGTTTATTACCATTAAGCCCGTAAACATAGAAAATAATATGAGATTTTGTCTTACTAGCTCTGTTGTAGTCTGCGAAGCCCAAGGTATTTTATAAGTCATGAGAATACGGACGTGCCGGCTACGCGGACGGACGCTCGGGACTTTAAAGGCTTGGTCACATAGGGCGCGTTTTGTGGCGTGGCGCAGCGGAGCGCGACGCTGCCGTCCGAATGTGTGCCTTATTTCGTTACATTAGCCACACCGCTGTCACGCCCCGCTGCGCCACGCTGCTGTCCGAATGTGTGCCTTTCGTTTCGTTTCGTTACATTAGCCACACCGGTATCACGCTGCGCTACCGCCACGCTCACAAAACGCGCCTATGTGCCGAAGCCTTTAGTGCTTGAAAACAAAGACTTATACTATTCGAGACTTGTCGCGCGAAAAAAAAAATACAACTGTCATATTCTTCCTATGCAATAAAAGGCTTATTTCGAATCTTCGATATGCTTTTACTTCATCATCATCATATCAGCCGAAAGACGTTTACCACAGTTCCCCCAAGAATCGCAAAAACAAGTGATCGTACTGTTTTTGCCTACAGCGGATTCCGCACATCTTGTGGAAGACCATACACCGCGTTTTCCTCAGTCGAGTAGTTTTTTTGGCACCACCATCCGCCTAGACCTTACATTTCAACCGTATGCAGTCTACTGCTGGACATAGGCCTCCCACAAATACGACTTGTATCATCTTGGGGGGTAGTTGCCATCGTCGCCACGCTTGGCAGGCGGGTTGGCGACCGCAGTACCTGTGTTGGGTTTCGACGGACGCTGCTGCCCGTCCGTAGGATTTTTCCCTTTGTCGCCTCTTACGACACCCGCGGGAGGAGATGGAGTGGTGCTATTCTAGTTAGCCGGCATCACACGGACTTCTAGAGACTAAGACTTCCAATATATGTTTATATAGACGTCATCAGAAAACATAGACCTGAGCCCAGCCGGCTCCGGGCTCCAAGACCTGGTCGGTGTGGAGAAGCTGGTCATCACCAAGAAGGTGGCCATGAAGCACCTGCTCTCGCTGCAGAGCCAACGGAGCCGTTACATCATCAAGGCGGCTGACAACGGACTCCTCTACTCCGTGATGGAGGAAAATACGTCAGTGGTTCTCAAGTAAAGTTGATAGTTAATTAAATTCGAATCCTGGTAAGCTCTGGAGGTCGAGATACTTGAGCATGTGACAGGATCGGGGTGAGAAGACCGCTTATAGGTGACATCGTCTATGATAAGGGATCTTATTGTCGATGGCGCTTACGCCGTTGTTCAAGATGCCACAATACAAACGCAACGCGGTTCGACGTAAGCGCCATCGACAATAACGTCCCTTTTGCTAGATAATGCCACATATTTGAAAAGTACTTATTACTGGATATACATCATTACAAAGATTGATTACAACGCCATCTATCGGAGATATAGATAAATCACCTAGGAATTGCATTTGTGGTGGTATTGTGTGTTTATAGGCATTCTATGTTTGAAATTTCCTTTTCCCCTCACTAGCTCGTAAAGCGCTTGTTTATCCTTTAATACGAGAGGGTAAAAAGGCACTAGTGATTAAAGTAAGTTGACTTCTCATAGCTCTTATTGCTATGGTTTTAAAGTCTAAATTCGCGAAGTACAGCTCACTTGCCCCTGCGGCGGCGGCGGCAGCAGGCGCGGGCGAGCCTCGCTAACGCACCGAGTTGAAAATCGAAGTAGAACATTCGAAAATCGTACTGGCCACCACAAGCTAACCAAACTAAAGGCACCTTTTGTAAAAATGCTGAATGTATCTAAACGCAAAGAAAAAGTCAATGCGATTTCAAAACGTTTTTTTGCATGTTTCACTTTCCTCGCTGTAGTGAGGGGAAAAGTTTTGTGTTACACACGGGTGCAATTGTAATTTACTTCTCGTGTATTGAAGCACTCGCTACGCTCAGGATTCTATTTTAAAACCACTCGCTTTGCTCGTGGTTAAACTATAGAATCCATTCGCTTGCTCGAGTTTCAATCCCACACTCGCAGTTAAAATACAATTTTGCACCCTTGTATAACAAATAACTATTTTCCCGTGCAACCACTACAAATGCATTCCACGCTCTCGATAATATATCTATACGGAGACTAAGTGTTGATATCATAACTCTCAGCGAGAGAGACTACCCGTCATTTTCTAACTATATTATTTAGAGGGAAGGGTAGTACATTGCGGCTCGACATACTGTCTCGCCCCTCTTGTGCTAGGTCTACACTTCTACAGAATGTATTTATATTTTTAGACGTGACGGTACAAGTGGGTATAGGTATCAGGTTTGGGAGGTTTAGTATCATTTTTAGGCAAGCCGTTTTCTTTTCAGGAAAACCGCTCAGGTATAGCAAAATTAGTTAAGCCGTCTGGACTCATAATCCATAGACACGACGACGACTGGTAGGTATGGATATAAGTAGCAGTTGCGGCGCGTTTATACAAGCCGATTCCTGCCGACTTTACTAACTTTACTGCAGTTCAACGGCT
Source organism: Grapholita molesta (assembly GCA_022674325.2). Classification (NCBI taxonomy): domain Eukaryota; kingdom Metazoa; phylum Arthropoda; class Insecta; order Lepidoptera; family Tortricidae; genus Grapholita; species Grapholita molesta. The sequence goes on along the minus strand of CP053142.2, from coordinate 10,469,363 downwards.
TTCCTTGGGCTCAAGAAGAAAAGGCTAAGACATATGGCGCCGCCACTGATAAGTAGCTAATCCAACCCATGGCCATGTCTACCACAATCGAGCAATTATGTTCAGTTGAAAGGAGCGTCGTAGACCAAAGATCCTTTCAACTGAACATATTACAGTACAGTCGCCTTCAGGTATATCGGGGCTGTGAGCTGTGAAAAAAAAACAAAGTCTCGAATGTGTTGTATGGGTCTGGAAAGCCCTGTGCTGTGATTAATGAAGACCGAAGTGCGGGTAGTTAGAAAAACTCGCACAGCAAGAAGACGTTATTACCCACCTCCTCAGTCTGGTCGCGACCGTGGAAGTGACAGCACTGCCGAAACGTCGGCAAAAAACCTAGCTTGAGTCCCGTTTAAATTGTAATTTTCCGTTGTAATCCGCTTCCCAGCTGGTGGCTCGGATTCCTCTGCTACGGGCTCCGGCCTTGCCAGCTCAAGATCCTCAATAAGGCCGGGGAGGAGATCATCAGGATCGTGCGGCCCTTCGCCTTCACCACCAGGGTGACGCCGTGCCAGCTGCAGAGGATGGAGGTACATCAGTCACCATCAGATATATCGTCACTAGTTTGAAAAAATCTCGTATATGACAGAAATACTCTTAGTCGAAACGCAGTAACTCTGCACTCATCACATACATAGTTACGTCATTTTTCTTTTGAATGTCAGAATGAGTTAAGAGGTTTTTTCAAAGTAGTGACGATATTTTAGCGGGCGAGCTATAATCATAAAATCATAATCTCCCTGTCTGACTGGGTCGATACCTTTGACGTACTATGCGTTCTGATATTGTTACCTCTCTATGTGTTCCGAATTAATTGAAAAGTCGCTGCTCTATATCTATGACTGGATGATCTTATAATATTGATAATATTTAGTGTAACGAATTATTGAAATTCAAAGCTGCTTCGAAATATTTGAGAACCGCTTGCTACTGTACCTAGTGCTAGATTTAAAAAAAACTTGAATGTGCTTTTATGTGGGTTTTTTTACTGCTTCCTTCTCAGAATCACGACCTCCTGGTACAAGAACACCATTTTATAGACTTGTTCAGGCGATAATGGAAATACACCCATCCATCTATCTATATCAGTGTAATGTTTCTTAGTTGACGCATAAAGAGTACCTATATGACTGCTTAATGTTTAATCCGCGTCAAGAAGACGAATTTATTGACACCTCGTTCATTAAATTCTGGCTTAATAGTTTCCATACTACTGTGAAATACAAGGGTCTCCCTAAATCTGTCGGTGCTGATTCGGCCAAAGCCGGTCTTGAAAACCTCTACGTGCACGCAGTAAAAGCGAAACCTTTCGACAGACTCTGAGAGAGACCCTGATGGAGATATTCCCATACGTCCATCCCAAAAGTTGGGTTGTTTTTGTCTTGTCAGGATCGAAAGAGCTCGTGACTCTGAGTGTAAAGAACACAAAAATAAGTTGACATAGAAATATATGAAATGATAAATAAAATGGCCCTTTTACGTCTTCAAAACCTACTTCTTTGTAGACTATAGTAATGTGTTGTCCAGGTTTACTCCCCTCCCGACAACCTGATTGGCACCGTCGAACAGCAGTGGACTCCCATGAAGCCTTATTACTCCATCAACAGTCCGGATGGGAACGAAATCTTCTCTGTCCAAGGTATCCAGAGTATTACTTGAAAAAATCTTAAAACCTTTGCCAAGAACTCCTAAAGTCAGGGATAGACTCGGGGACAAATGTTCGGCGACAATTGTCGGCGAGATATCAAACGAACTCAAACGACAAGTCCGGCGACTTCGCCAGACACTTGCAGGCATAGTCATGACTTGTCGGGCGGTGTCCACTGTCCGGCTACGTCAATCTATTTCACCCGACGTCGCTGGCGATACGAGTTGCAGGACATTTGTTCCCTAGTCTATCTCTGGTTTAAAGGCTTCGTTTGGTGTCGTACCTACAACGCCACTGACGTCCTTTTTTTTACAAGACTGACCAGACCTCAGTCACACCAGATGGTAAGTGTCGACGATGTCGAGAGCGTAGAACGCTGGTTGAGTACATTTAAAACTGCTATGGCGGACACTATTTGCCTGCAAACAGATAAGATTTATACCCATTCTTCAATGCGTGTGCACCACATTCTGACGTGAGAAAAGCGTTCTTATGGTTACTATCTTTTTGGACCCGGGTATGTCTTTAAACTACGTCCAACAATGAGAGGTAGGGCACAGCGATGACCGTCACGCTTGAATCTGGGGCAGCCCTGCTGGGGAAGTACCTCCTCCTTACAGAAGACCATATTAGCCACAATAGCACTGCTACCTTTCAGGTATGTAGTGTTATGTTCCTGATGGTGAGTAAGGTTTCCAGAGCTCCAACCCCCCTGAAAGGCCGGCTTCGCGCTTCTGACTCCCCTGGTGTTGCGGGTGCCCATGGGCGACGGTAATTGCTTACCACCAGGCAATCCGTCTGCTCGTTTGCCGTCTATGTCATAAAAAAAAGCTTTGAGCTTTATCTCTTTCTACTGTCCATTATTTTCAGAGGACAAAATTGTTTTGCCAGCATCTGCCAAAATATACTAACTTTCAATAGGGTTTAGTAAGTAACTTCTTCGAACTTGTTTTAATCCAGGACCCGCCAACACCCTGGGCATCTACCGCGACCTGCACTTCGACATCGTGCGGCCCTCTGGAGACCGAGTGGGGAGCACCTGGAAGCGCTGGAGAGGGCTCGCCCATGCGCTGTTCCGGTCCCCCACGCTGGACAGGTACGAGCTAGAGAAGGACAACATGATTAAGGTCAATGTGGGTAAGACCGGCATACTATATTTTCAAGGGAAGTCCGTCATATGCAGTAGTGCAGTGGCACTATGGGTGCAAATCTTTAACAAAACTCGTTAAGCGTACATAAAAGAATGTACAGAATCATAAAAACAATTATATTCTTACACCCAAATATTGGCATATCGAGATTCCGATATACAATTAAATTGGACACTAATTTGTCAAAGTTATTCATATTTCTCTTGATAGTAAGTATTACTATACCTCAGTTCAACAAGTTTTATTAAAGTTTTGCACAGTTAGTGCCGATCACTGGTCATATGACACGAAATTGTTTGGTAGACGGTCTTTCCAAGATAGACGGTCTTACCCACATTGATCCACCCCGTTATCTAACGCTCATTTTGGGGGTAAGCTAAAATGGTGATGTTGCTTCACATTATTAGTTGATTCATATTTATCTATAAAAGTTATTTGGCAAACTAAAATTCTTCTTTAGTGAAAGCCCGAGAGATAACTCATTCATTCCTCTTTTTAATCAGGTCCGATTTTGGGTTCCGATTTTTGAAATAGTCACCGAGTAATCTTCATAGAGATTCTCTCTTCTCTATGGAAATCACTTGTTCACTATTAAAAAAAAAAAAACATCTGCTTTCAGCGAGAGTAGGAGCATTCAATTGCCAGTTGTTTATGGAGATAGAAAAACATATTTTTATATCACTTTGGAGCCTTTAGTGATGATGATGGAACATTATAATATTCAATCTTACCTCGCATCTTCCCACCAGGTTCGGTCTGGCGTTCCAGAAAGATCTGTCAGTGGAAGAGAAATCCCTGCTGCTAGCCAGCACCCTCCTCGTCGACTACATGTACTACGACACTTAGGCTGTACAGCCGCCGTCATATATATCTGAGCTGTAGAGGTGGTCACAAATATCTGAACAACATCCATTGTCAAGGCGATAAAGTGCATGTTCAGATATTTGTGACGTCCAGAGCTCCGATATATCTGGTGGCGACGGTATAATTAAGGCACTGGTCCCACACCGCGAGCTAGTAATCTATGAGCTATCAGCTATTTCAAAGGACAAAAGATAAATGTGTAAATAAAAGAAAGAGATATATATTTATAGCTCATCGCCCGGCGATGAACTACGATCGCCCGGCTATGACATTTATGTCTCTTTTATTTACACGGGATCGATTATCTTTTGGCCCTTGAAATAGCTGATAGCTCATAGCTTACTAGCTCGCGGTGGGACCGGTGCCCAAGGGTAGTAATATCTATACAATATTTCAGCATATACCAATGGCATAGGCTGAAACAGTGTATAGATGTTTTTGCCTTAGCTGTTCTACTGGCATACGTTAAGGCCAGTTACAAATCTTATGTTAGCGTCATTAAAATTTGCTTGTACACTTTGACAGTTCCGAAGGACCACAGATGTAGTGCAAAACTATTTTCCATCGGGAAAACACGTATCTGAATCGAAAACCGACGACACCCGAACTATCAATAAATGATTGTATTCAATAAAAAAAAATGAGTGGACATTTTCATATGTGGCATTATCTATGAAAAGGGACCTTATTATCGATGGCGCTTACGTTGAACCGCGTTGCCTTTGTATTGCGTCGTGCTGAACAACGACTTAAGCGCCATCGACAATAAGGTCCCTTTTCATAGATAATGTCACATAAGTACATTAATATGGATCTTTATTGTTTAATGTCAAATATCATTTTTCACTTTGACGTTTGACACTAATCAATAAAGTTCCCTATTAATAGATATGAAAATGTCGCTCATTTAATACAATCATTTATTGACAGTTCGGGTGTCATCGTATTCTGATAAAGATCCGAGATTTCACGAAGGAAAATAATTTCTTACTATATCTGTACTGCGAAAATGGAAGTTCGCAAATTACGAACGACTGTCGCTGTCACTCTAATAACGTATTAATTTGAGTAAAAGAGACAGATTCCCGAAGTTTCCATTTTCGCAGTAGGCCCTCTCTTGCTAAAACTGCGAACCACCTTGTATTGTTGTTACGTTCGTTCTATTTGGTTTATCGCTCGTATTTGCGAGAGCGAGAGGGACATAGTCAACTTTCGATTTTGGCGACAGGTTCGCCCCGAACTGTACTGTGATTTTTTTATTTGTTTGACGGTTTTTTTTAATTATCATTGTGTGATTTTTATCCAATCATGGTTTTAAGAAATATAAAGGATTTTGTGAAATACTGTACGCTGTTTCATTTTTAAATTCGATAAAAAAGTAATTATGTATGGATCTGTGGCACCCAGAAACGATAAAGTTTATTTTGAAACTAGCAGGTTTTCTACTTCATGTTTTCTTTGATATCTTCAGGTAGACTTTTAAAGCCTATAATTTCATACTATTGAATATCAGCATAAATCCTCCAATGTTGATAAATGATAATTTGGAATACAATACTACTAAGCCACTCTTTACTAAGCTACTCTTTGCAACAGCGCCATCTATATCCATCACTTATAACTACGTCGGTCCTAAGGTGGCGCAAATATAAAACGTACCGTTAACCAGTTCGTGTCAAGCTGGTGTCAAGCAAACACAATAGTACGACTGAAATTGTGTAGATGGCGCTATAATAAATAAATAAATTGTACTATACTATAATTATGTCAATTATAAACATTGGAATAATTGTTTAATAAATTAGATACAATATGATTAACATTGGTTTGTCATTTGGTCCTTGTCGACCATGGTCACTGACAACATTTATTTTTCAGTCTCAGTTATCAACTTATCATAAAATCATAATATGTTTATAATATCGAAACATGCTTTCTTTATCCGTCCTTCATTGTCATCTGTCAATTATTGTTATTGTCAAGAATATCTCAAGAAGGTGTCAAGCTGACAAATCCACAGTACTCATGAGCAGCCCTTTAGGCCACACCCAAACCATAACAATGGAATTATAATATAACATAACCAAGTAACAGACCATAAAACCTGCAAAATGTCGAAAACGAAACATAAATGACACTTTCAAGAACCAACAGCAAGGAAGAGTCAGGAAAATGGATGAGTTGTCCAAAGAACTATTGCGAGTTTCCTGGTTTAGCCTACCTTTACGAACAAAACCAACTTATAGTCGCTCAAAAACTAGACAAACTACACAACATTATAGAAAAACATGATGTCAGCTACACCGTGTACAACAATCTAGGCGAAAAGGTATTTATAGGAACACAAAAGAACCAACTAACTCAATTCCAAATCAAACTATACAACATATATGGAAACGAGGTGATACATATGAAAAAATCTAACAAATGCATTATAAATAAAGTTCTCGTTTGGGCACCTCCCGATTATTTCGTTGGATCCGTCGACAAAGCAATCTTCCAAAACAGGTACGAAGTCAGGAACGGTCAGGGTGTCATGGTTCTTGAAGTCAAGAAGTTGTACCCCAGGGACCTGGTGTATAGCGTGGTGGTGGAGGGCCAGGAAGTGGGCACCGTGATGAAGGACTGGGCCAAGAACCCCCATGATAACTACATGGTCAGCTTCCCTCGGGACCTCGGGGTCGGTCTGAAGACTGTGATGCTTGGAGCGTGCTTCTTAATTATGCAGAAATGAGCTTGTATTGTTGAAATAAAAGTTGGTAATGTTTTTGATTTGTTTCTGCACGAGGACTAAGGCCCCTTACGATTGCGGTTAGCCGCGGGGGTCGTTGCGGTTAACCCCTAGTGCGTATATGCGCCGCGGTGCCGGTTTCATATATTTTGATCAACCGCGCGAGTAGCCGCGACCCCGCGGTTAGCCGCTAGTTAGTACTCTATATATCTATATATATAAACGTGAAAGTCCTAATTGACTGACTGATCAACGCCCAGCTTTTTCACAATAGGTAGTTTATATACCGTAAGCACCCACTAAGAAGGGATTTTTGGAAATTCTACCATTAAGGGGGTAAGTGTGTATGGAGTGTAAAATTTTAAGCTAGAGACTTGAAATTTTGTGTAAATACTCCTTATTTGAATACAAGAAAAGTAATTACTGCGTTTTTGGAAATTCATCCTTTAAGGGGTCAAAAAGGAGGTTCTTCTGCGCGCGCGAAGCCGCGGGCAATAGCTAGTACTATATAAACTCTATAAATACTCTATATACCTATACTGTGCCCCTAGTGCGTAACGGGCCTTAGATTAGTGTCGCACCATTCCCCATATAAAACTTGTACAGTCAGCAGTAGAAGTGGCTAAGCGGTTGAGGTGTTCAAAATGAGGTCAACACATGTTTATTATCAAGAGAATAAGAGCGGGTGTGTCATTGTGTGAACACTTCACCCGCTACTTCTGCTGCTGACTGTACCACCATCGCGTATTATAGCAATAAACGCCGCTGTCTACTGACTAATGTTCATGCTGGTGGGGGAGGCCTATATCCAGCAGTGGGCGTCTGTGGCTAATGATGATGATTGATGATACAAGGTCACGATTCTTCAAAATATGTATATTAACTGGTTGAATATTCTTTTTTTTAATTATGACAATAATATTCATTATTAAGTATTTTCTGACAGTAGTGAGGTGAAAAATTGTGTGTTTCACTCGGTAGCAAAGTGTGACCCTCTCGTGCTTTGAGACCCTCCCAATGCTCAAGATTCCACCTTTTGAATGTTTCAATATTAGCACGAGAAGGTAATCACTAACTTTGCCCCCTTGTATAACAAATAACTGTTGTATTACTCACTTTGTACTAATAAGTGTGTGATATTACTGATATTAATTGAGTAGGGCAGTTTGGAGCATTTGGAGGTAATTTTTTACAAGTATTAAAACAAACAGTTTTAACTTAAGTAACGTTTATTCTGTAAGAAAAATCAGTCTTTAACATTGGAAAGTAGGTAATTACAATCAAAGTAAACTTAATTTAATCTAACGCCGTCTTTTTTTCTCCGGCGGTTTCACTTCCTTCACTTCTCCATTCTCCACACATTTCTCGTTCTCGACTTCATCTTCTTCATGGTGCTTCCTCCTAACTGGTCCAGTGTGAGTGATAGGGACCGACCTTTCTCCTTTATTCTCTGATGCTCTCGGAGCCACCACTGTTAGTACTCCATCGGATGACAGCCTGGACTCCACGGTGTCAGGATTACAGTCTTCAGGCAAAGTGTATCTCCGTTTGAACTGCCTTGAGATATATCCATGCTCGTCCTTCTTTTCCTCGTGTTTTCCTTCAATAATGACGCAGCCATCGGCGGTTCGCACCGAGATCTCCTCAGGAGCAAAATGTTGGACGTCCATGTTGACTTGAAACTTGTCTTTGTCGGTTTTAATTGTGGAACCGACGTCCCGGGATGCCAGTGCCAAGTTACGCCATGGACGGGAGTAGCGGGAACGCAGCTGCAGAGATGGCCGGTCGAAGATGTCCGTCAAGAAATCGTCTGGTGACAAATCGAGGCCGAAAAGTTGGTCCCGGAGACGACGTGGGCGTAATTCGTCGAGTAATAGTAGTGCCATTGTTGATTTAATGTCAACAATCACTTGTTGAATAGCTTGAGAGAATCGCTGGATTCGCTTACTGCGCTTGCTTGAGTTGCTTACAATCGTATGACGCACAGCGGCTCTGCCGTCATCTTTATATGGATCAGAAATGCATTCGAGAAAATGCGCGAATGTTCTTTATAAAAGAGATACCTAGCGGCTAATAGCAGAACTACATCGTACCTTTTAGAAAGCTCGAGAATATAGTGACTACTTGCTACAGCTATCTGCCAATAGATGGCGACAAAAATCAATCGTGCAAAAAAGGTTGTGGTATTCATGAAATATTTACTAACGTTGCAATTTATTGTTTCTACCATGCAAATTACGTTCTGATTCATCTATCTTTGCACAATTGAGGAGACGGTTATTCCGAAAAACTTAATGCTCATCTGCTTAATTTTAATGCAGTCTACTATTCGCCAGTAGATGTCGCTGTAGCTCGCGACCCGACCCTATTTCATGTATATTGAAGGGCATTTCCAGGTATTCGCGAATATTCCCACGGTATCGAGGTTGAGGGGTTGTGGCCGTCCATGCGCACGATGGTAGAAATATCTAGAATTTTTCATGTTATTATTATAGGACATAAATTGTTTTATGCGCACGTGTTTGAATTTTAATGTCACGAGGCCTAAAAAACATAGAACAATTGACGACCGGCCGGCATGCGTAATTAAATACTTAAATAGGTAGGTAATTAAGTAATTATAAATTATAAGAAAAAAAATACCTAAGAAGAATAAGATCGAGCGAGAATAAAGTACTTAAACATAGGTAGGTACATAAATAAAATAGGTACGTCCTACGTCTGTAAGTTTATTTATACATTTTAACTTATTTCTGCTTATTTCCTAATATTCGAATAGTTTAATAAAAACGTGCAGTTCATAACAAGTAGTGTTATAATAACTCATTAGAAATGTAACCAAAATGGTTTTTCTTAAAATATATTTAAATTATGAGTCTCTAAGAGCGGTCGTCATTTGTCCTTGATAACGTCCGATTCGCACTTGACCGTTAATTCCAGTTTCTATTGCTAGGGAAGCTATACTATGCCCGAGCCGAACCCGTGACTCCCGTCAGTTGTAGCATGTTTTAATTTTAGGTACCTATAGTGCCTAAGTAGGTACGTTAAATAAGTAAACGCATCAGAGTTAAGTATTTCTACAAGAATAATTAGCCAGGTATTATACAGGAAATACTAGCTCCAGCACAAATTTTAAGTAGGTACCTACCTAGTAAGTATAGTATAGAGGTTATTTATTTATTTATCATATTGTCATTCACTTAATTAGGATGCATACCTACTAAGGCGTGAAACGGGCTTTATTTAGCCTACATAAAACATCTTTGATCGTAAATCGTTAAATCGTGGAACAAAATTCAGATTTCCTATTTTCGACAAAGTTCATTGACAGCTAATACCTAGTACCTACCTACCTACTATGTAAACTAAGTACCTACCCAAGATTGGAGTTAGGTTGGGTTAGGATATATGCATATTATTTTAGGTTAACAGCATGTTCAGCTAACCAAAGTAAAGCCACTCCAATTTAGGGACGGTGCAAAAATGCATTTAAATAAAAAGTGGTCGGATGTAGGATGCAGGCGATGTAGCAGGTAAATTCTAGCTAGCCACGCTCTTACAATGCAATGTAAGGTAATTTGTTTTAGAAAAAGTGCAATTGCCACCAGATGATAAGTCACATGTAGGTGGTGCCTATAAATAAAAAAAAACAACATGCTCATACTTAGCATGATCAAATTATTGATACCTAATGAATAAGTCCCTTCATTTAAGAAATAAAAAAAGTACATAGGTAAGTAACCAGAAATTTCTAGACCAACATAAAGAAATCGTTTCATTCATGTCTATTCTCATTTTTTTAAATAACTTTAATCATTTGGATGATTGGCGCTATAGGTATTCATTCCCTATTTAGAAAAAAAATAGTCATTCGTTTAGAAAATGCATTGCATTTAATCGATATAGTACGACATTTAAAATAAATGCACCAGAAGTTACTAACCCGGATGCCGCTAGCGCCAACAGCGGCGAGAAGTCAAATTACATACCGGATACGGTCGGAACATTCTAGACAATTATCTTTATATGACAAAATCACCGAATCCTGAATGAAAATTGCCAAAGTATTTAGGGTAATTATTATTTTTATTTTTTTATGATTTAACTAAATTGTTTTTTGCTTTACTTTCATTCATAAATCGTAAGTTTAGACCATTTTTCCAGAAGAATCTCGAATGTTCTAGAATGTCTGGTACAAATGTTTGCAACCGCTATTAGCGCCATCTGTTATGGAGTAGTAGTACTAATAAAATTGCGGCCGGTATTCTCAACCTTTTTTTACTTTGTATTTTTATATTCTAATGTATTATGTATTAAAAAAATTCAAGGGTTATAATAATGTTTAGTAGTGTACTTATATAGTGTATACAAATAAGGTGGGAAGTGGATAAGTCATGGCACGTGTCTTAACGTTAAGTTTTTGTATTCCACGGGTCACCCTGGTGGCATAGGTATGTATGTTTTATAAAGTATGACTACCTATTAAAGTTTGGATGTCAATAAAGTAGGCGTATGTAATGTGCTCTAACACAAGATTTGTAACGTAGAATTGTAAAAGATTGCATTGCGCAATATTAAGCATAGCAACAGTTATGAAACTGATGAACGAAAATTGACAAACAAATGCTGTACTTTCATGGCACAAAAACAAATTGGTTAAATGTATCCAAACGTTTTAAACATAATATATAATTATTAGTTGTACCTACTTAATTAGATTAGACCCATCGTGCATAAATGTAATGTATTAATTGCAACAATCCATTCATTATAATATATTTTTTTAATGGAGTGATTGTTAACTAGGTATCGATATTATAGGATTATCTTTATGGTCTTTTTCTAATATTTCAAAATGTGTTTTAATTTATAAATATCTGGTACATAAAATTTGTTCGGTAGAAAAAGAAGGAAATTACTTGTGTCTGTGATCTCTTTTTGTTTTGGAGTTTTTTTTTATGTTAATTAATATTCATCGGAATATAATATCTGTATATTTCTGTTGTAGGTATTTTACATGCTTAGAAATGATCTTTGCAGTAAACTATAATTATCAATCATCACCACGTGTAAGATTGCATCATTATTATAAACATGAACCAAAGGTTGCACATCTACAGCGAATTCTCTAGAATTTTCTATTCGAACACAGATGGCACTTGTGAGCGCTGTCTATATAAGCCGGTTGACGTTTCCCGCGCCGTCATTGAATCTAATACAAGCGAGACTGAAACTGCGAATCAACGCGCGATCTAACACGTGTTCTTTTATAAGTGAAATCCGGGCGAATTAACGTTTTCCTGCATAAAAAGTTACCTGAGTATATATTTTGAAGAATCTCTGTGATAACTACGAAAATGCCTGAAGATATGCAGACATCGGGGGAGGTGGAGACCTTCGCCTTCCAGGCGGAGATCGCCCAGCTCATGTCACTCATCATCAACACATTCTACTCGAACAAAGAAATCTTCCTTCGTGAGTTAATTTCGAATTCCTCCGACGCCTTGGACAAGATCCGTTATGAGTCGCTCACCGACCCGTCGAAGCTGGACAGCGGTAAGGAGCTTTACATTAAGATCGTGCCCAACAAGAGCGAGGGCACGCTCACCCTTATTGATACCGGTATCGGCATGACCAAGGCCGATTTGGTGAACAACTTGGGTACCATCGCCAAGTCCGGAACAAAGGCGTTCATGGAGGCTCTCCAGGCCGGCGCCGACATCAGCATGATCGGTCAGTTCGGCGTGGGTTTCTACTCGTGCTACCTCGTGGCCGACCGCGTCACCGTACACTCGAAACACAACGATGACGAGCAGTACGTTTGGGAGTCCGCCGCCGGAGGCTCCTTCACCGTGCGCTCCGACACCGGCGAGCCCCTGGGCCGCGGCACCAAGATCGTCCTGCACATCAAGGAAGACCTCTCAGAGTACCTGGAGGAGTCCAAGATCAAGGAAATCGTCAAGAAGCACTCCCAGTTCATCGGATACCCCATCAAACTTGTGGTCGAGAAGGAACGCGAGAAGGAGCTCTCTGACGACGAGGCCGAGGAGGAAAAGAAAGAGGAGGGTGAAGATGACAAGCCCAAGATCGAGGATGTAGGAGAAGATGAGGAGGAAGACGGCAAGGAGAAGAAGAAGAAAAAGAAGACCATCAAGGAGAAGTACTCTGAGGACGAGGAACTGAACAAGACCAAGCCCATCTGGACCCGCAACGCTGACGACATCACCCAGGAAGAGTATGGCGACTTCTACAAATCCCTCACCAACGACTGGGAAGACCATCTAGCCGTCAAGCATTTCTCCGTTGAGGGTCAGCTCGAGTTCAGAGCCCTCCTGTTCATCCCCCGCAGAGCCCCCTTCGATCTCTTTGAGAACAAGAAGCGCAAGAACAACATCAAACTGTACGTCCGCAGAGTATTCATCATGGACAACTGTGAAGACCTGATCCCAGAGTACCTGAACTTCGTCAAGGGTGTGGTCGACAGCGAGGACCTGCCACTTAACATCTCTCGTGAGATGCTTCAACAGAACAAGATCCTTAAAGTCATTAGGAAGAACTTAGTTAAGAAATGCTTGGAGCTCTTCGAGGAGCTTGCCGAAGACAAGGAGAACTACAAGAAGTATTATGAACAGTTCAGCAAGAACTTGAAGCTGGGTATCCACGAAGACACACAGAACCGCTCCAAGATTGCTGACTTGTTGCGCTACAACACTTCTGCCTCTGGAGACGAGGCGTGCTCCCTCAAGGAGTATGTATCTCGTATGAAGGAGAACCAGAAGCACATCTACTACATCACCGGTGAGAACCGCGACCAGGTAGCCAACTCATCCTTCGTCGAGCGAGTTAAGAAGCGTGGTTATGAAGTAGTATACATGACTGAGCCTATTGATGAGTATGTAGTCCAGCAAATGAAGGAGTATGATGGCAAGTCCCTCGTCTCTGTCACCAAGGAGGGCTTGGAACTCCCTGAAGATGAGGAGGAAAAGAAGAAGCGCGAGGAAGACAAGGTCAAGTTCGAGGGTCTCTGCAAAGTCATGAAGAACATCCTTGACAACAAGGTTGAGAAGGTAGTTGTTTCAAACAGGCTGGTAGAGTCCCCATGCTGCATTGTCACCGCCCAATACGGCTGGTCTGCCAACATGGAACGCATCATGAAGGCCCAGGCTCTCCGCGACACCTCCACCATGGGCTACATGGCCGCTAAGAAGCACCTCGAAATCAACCCTGACCATTCCATTATCGAGACTCTCAGACAGAAGGCCGATGCTGACAAGAATGACAAGGCGGTTAAGGATTTGGTAATCCTTCTGTACGAGACTGCGCTGCTGTCATCTGGCTTCGCTTTGGATGAGCCTCAGGTCCATGCCTCCCGCATCTACAGAATGATCAAGCTGGGTCTTGGCATCGATGAAGACGAGCCTATCCAGATTGAGGAAGCCAGCGCCGGGGACGTTCCTCCGCTGGAAGGAGATGCCGATGATGCTTCCCGCATGGAAGAAGTTGATTAAACCGCCTATAGTTTTGGTTAATTAATTTGTGCACTGGTGTACAGCCAAAGACTGATTTAGTTCAAACTATTCCAAACCATTATTAATGGTACCGATTTTGTTTTCACTGTTTTAAGTGCTCAGTTGTCTTCAATAAAAGAAATTTTATAATTATTTCTATAGTTTTATTCTCATAAGCTCCTAACACTTTAGTCATAAACTTCTTTCAAACTTAAATAAATGTTTTGTCTTTATTTTACAAACAATTTTCTAATTGATAGAATAAGAACAAAACCTAATTAACCCTTTATAAGGCCGCAGTTATACAGATATGCTACGTGAAAGTTAAATACACTCCCATGTTTGTAATGCACTGGGGAACACATCTACGGCAAAAAAAAACAGAAATCATTAATAAAAACATGTGGTCATTATATGCACTCAGCCCGTTAGTGCACTCGAGTTTTCAGATGATCTGTTTCCAATACACCTCTTCATTGACAGATACGTGACAGGCAATACTCAATACTTCTTCATTTGTCATATCATAACTGCCATGTACGTAATACTATGCAAATAGTTGCATATTACAATATTTATCGATATAGCATGTAACCTTTTATAATTTTGTTAATCTTAAGTGGCAAATGATACACTTTCCTGATACTACAAACAACGTAGTTCAGTTATTGCAAATATTGCAATTCACGATGGAGAGTGGATTTATAAAAATTAAGACCTTATTATCATACCAATAACAGTCTCGCCACTCGCCATCGTGAATTACAAGAGCTATAACAAATTGAAATTATTAGATACAGCGACTTGTGTATTTTTAATGGTATAATGGAAACAGTGACAAATGCTTGCTTCCCTTAATGGGCACAGTGCATTAATTGACCACAAACTTTAGATTAATTAATTACACTAAAATAAAATTATGACCGAAAAAGTATAAATAAGAAAAGAAAGCCTGATATATTTGCTATATAATACCATTATAGTTAAATAAAAAAGAGGATGTTCTTTCTTTGTAAATGTTTATTAAGCCCGTTTCACATCAAGCGCGGGCGCGTGTCAACGCGGGCCCGCGGCGGACCCGCGGCGGGCCCGCGCCGCGATTGTTCAGCTAGTTTTAAATGAACGCCTTCACACAGCGGCGGGCGCGGGCGTGCGCGGGTCCGCGCCACACGCACCCGCCCGCGCCCGCCGCTGTGTGAAGGCGTTCATTTAAAACTAGCTGAACAATCGCGGCGCGGGCCTGCCGCGGGCCCGCGTTGACACGCGCCCGCGCTTGATGTGAAACGGGCTTAAGTGGTTTCCAAATCGTCTCTGCCTTATAAAGGGTTAAACTTAGTAACTAGAATAGGTTTTACAAAACAATAATCTGGTCATTTGCATTTTGGCCACTAACTTCTATGGGTCAATTTATCTAGTTGACGATCCTGACTTCTAAGTTGGAATTGTTTTATATGCTTTCTTCCCCTGAATGCCTATAGAAAAATTCTAGACTATATTGATCTTGATTCACCTATGAATTCTGTCATGCATTGTTTTCCTTTGGCTATTTTCTAATTTACAACTTCAAAATATAATGGATCATATTGATAACAATGATGACATTGATGACTGAGAATTGAAAATAGATCTGGCCATCATCTACAGCCTAGAGACGACACTGCTGGACATAGGCCTCCCCTGGATCGCTAAGGCGTCCGTTCGTGCTACTCTTGCACTCTACAGTCTACTACAAAGATATGTATTCACTTTTGCACCTTATTACAAAGGATTAAGGTGAAAAAATGTATACATATCTTTGTAGTCGACTGTACAATATTGAATTCAACCCAGGCAGCGACTAAAATTGCATTTGATATTAATAACGAATAATAATTAAGGTGACATTGGACTGTAAGTAATCCTCTACCCTAACACATATTAATATAATATCACACATGTAATTATAAAATACTTTCCTATGATGTGTAGACTGCGGCGCTACCGCGAAAAACGATATTCGTAAATGTCGGACGATTGTCTATGTTACTCTCATGACACCTTAATTGGACTAAATGAAAAAGAGAATTTAGAATGTTGTAGCATAAAGAATTTGCATTATGTTTAAATACTAAAACGAACTATCATATAGAACTATCAAATCTAGTAGGTACCTTATAAACAGTCTTCAGAAGCCGTATTAATATTATTTTTTTCATAAATGTTTTGTAACTAGGGCCTAGGGGTTCCAAATTCAAAACAACTGGCGTTGAATCTTGTTACAATAATAATTATAATCATGTAATTAGTATATAATTATAAACTAATAACTACTGCTAATTTAGATGTTAGCTTTCGTCTGACCTACATTCAGGCAGATCAATAGTGTAGGCTTTGAAGCTTCTAGAAATTCAGATTGCTACTAACTATAGACTACTATTTTAAGATTTGAAAATAATGGTCGTTCTTGCGTAGGTTTCATCAATTATTTCAGTAATCTCGTAATAGTCTTGTAAATGAGATTTAACATTCCATTGTTACCGTTCTAGTGAATAAAATAAGAGGCAATAATTTATGATAGCTTTTCAATTAAATAGTTTTCTTAAAAAAAAACGAGCTATACCATTGTACTCTCCTATACTTCGCCTATTCTAGTTATTTTTACTTGTTGTTATATTTACTATGCATTACATGAAATCCTTAAAACTACAGCAATTTTGGTAATGAAATTATTAAGTATGAAAAGAGAACATCATAAAAATACACTATAGGAGTAATTTTCATATGTTGGGCTAATACGTAAATAAAACATATCAAACTCTATACACAAGTTACTCCGGTCGCCAACCCGCATGCCAAGCGTGGCGACTATGGCAACTACCCCCCAAGACGATACAAGTCGTATTTAGGGGACGCCTATGTCCAGCAGTGGGCGACTTATGGCGGAAATGATGAATTAACTCCAACCAGAAACTCTCAGCAAATATTTCATTTAAAGATTTTGCTAATAGAAAACTAGAAGGCGCTCATTAAAACACCGACTTCGAATTCGAATATAGATATATTGACGTACTCGTAAAGTTTCGTACTAAACTAATGTTTTCGATTTGGTCTAAGGGTTATACTAGTAGAGGCGTCAAATTCGCCATTTTTACTTGTGTAATAAAGTTTAACGTTTTCTATGCTTTAAATATAACCAACAAAATATGAATAAAAACAAAATATGTCATAAATCAGAAATCTTTATTTGCAATATATACAGTACAATAGATCTTAGCCTATTATATACAGAACCTTATACCTAGACCAAATAGTCACGCAAACATCAATAAGTTTAGCATCTAAGATAATTATGGTGAAGTTATTCTTTTTAGTTACAAGTATTTTAGTAGGTATATATTAACAAATTATAGACAATGTTGGTCCGAAATGAATAAATTTTATTTTAATTATTATTTTATTAAATTATTATACATTTACATTGGCAAAGGTATTCGTTAGTGCGCTAAAACACTTTTCAACCAGTCACGTAAATAGGTTCAAACGCCTTTTATTTATAGGAAGTTCTTTTATTTAATAGTTCTTTATTGAATCTAGCCGTATTCTCTCTTAATTAACTTTGATTGTTTCGACAACGCCATCTGTGCGAACTACTAACAGTTGCAATAAACTTTACTTCGTGTTCAAAGAACAAGATGATAGCTTCGTACAACGCCCTCTAGACAATATCATTGAAACTAGGAGCTCGAATGACTTTCTAATGTTGACGCCGCTATCACCGCGGACCGTTCCGAATTTTGGGAGTCTCATTTAGTTTACTTTTTTGTCAACAGAGGGTGCTTGGGAGAAGGAGAAAGTTTCAGTTAATAATAGTGTAATGATCTTTAATTATAGCCATAATATAAGTATTTCGTATTCTGACACAGATGCTCAAAGCTGAAACGCAGTAACTGTGTACTCGACCCATACATAGTTACGTCATTTTTATTTTTATTGCCAGAATGAGTTATCAGGTTTTTTCAAAGTACTTATTGGCGAAATATTACTTAACCCGGCGAGCATGAGGCAGGTTATCTCATACCCCATCAGTCTCTTATGTCAATAATGACAAGGTATATTTTCCTGTAATTTTTTTCACATCATGCTCCCCGGGTTAATAAGATCAGGCAACAAGCCTCTTGTTTATTAAATTGGCCTCATATTAAATGAATTATTATTTACGAGTGTTTAAAAACATTAAAACATAAAACTAAAATTGTCTTTATAACAAATTGATATTTTCTACAATGTAAGAATCAAATAAGGGCGAAGAATTAAACCAGAAATTCGGTTTACTAGATACAGTCACCGGCAATATCTTACGACATTAAGACGGTAAGACCCGAGCTAGTGGAAAATTCTGGAACCTTGAGCATTGCGAGGGTTTCACGACACGAGAGGGGAACACGCTTTGCTACCGAAAAAAAATAACGCTAAAACTTTTTCGATTGCACTCTTGTGAATAAAATACAACTTTGCTATGTTTTTGAAGAATAAAACAGTTATTTCCGAGCTAGAGAGAGTAGTTGGACTTTATGCGTAGATAGTTCACGTAGGTCTAATTTGCTCTGTGGTCTGAAATCTAGGGTGGTGATCCAAAATGTCAAAACGTGATAAAGACCATACTTAACTTAAGAGATCATACTTAACTATTAACTTTTCCCATGGGACCAATTTACTCCAGTGCTCCATACATTAACTAGCAACTAAGTCTCAGTATGTATGGAGGATTTGTGACCCACTTAAGGTTGACAGTCATTAGGTCAGCTGGCAGTCGCTCTCTTAAACTAGTGCCTACGCAAATCCTGGGATTAGTTGCCAAGCTGACCCCAGGCTCCCATGAGCCGTGGCAAAATGCCGGAACGCGAGGAGGATGTTTTTTTTTAATGACATACGGTGGCAACCGAGCAGACGGATTGCCTGATGGTAAGCAATTTCCGTCGCCCATGGGCAACACCAGGGGAGTCACAAGCGCGTTGCCGACCTTTAAGGGGGGTTGGAGCTCTGGGAACCTTACTCACCATCAGGAACACAACACTACATACCTGAAAGGTAGCAGTGCTATTATGGCTGTGGTCTTCTGTAAGGAGGAGATACTTCCCCAGTTGCGCTTCTCCAGACTCGAGCGTGATGGTCATCGCTGTGCTCCACCTCTCATTGAAACTTATTATAAACTTATATTGAAATACTTGTTGGACGTACTTTAAGGACATACCCGGGTCCAAAATGGAGTAAAGTGACTTTCTAGTGGCCATTAGCATAGTTATGGGATTCCAGTCCTTTAGGAGTTGTTATGGCTACCTTCTGGCTCCAGCATCAGATCAGATCAAGTGGTGCCATAATATTGCATCTGTCACCGAACTTACGTAAGTGTGCCAATTTCTTAATCGTGTATATCTGCTTCAAAATTGAGTTGCAAGATTCCACCCGAACAAACAATCTTTATTATTAGTATGTCTTTCCTGTACACGGAACAATGGTGGCAGACGGTGACCCGCCCCCACAAAAGATGGCTCAAGGGCAACACCGGTACTAAGGGCTAAGGGTAGAAAGGTGTCACTGGACTTTAAACTTATAGCCAACTCGCCACTTAGGTTTCCACATGTACCCTCGAGAACGCAGCTCTAGCTACCCCGGACGGCCGGTTAAGGCAAGCCAGAGGCAGGGGACCTGTCCCACCTGTCCGACAGGGCACCCCAGGGGCACTCAGGTACGTGGAGTCGCTACTCTCCCACAGCTCGCCACAAGCTGCCCTGCGTTGACTGATTGCACTGGAGACCAGTGGGCGATTGAGTCGTCACATTCCTATCGTCACAAAACTGAAATAATTTAACTTTTCTACAAGTCACGCTAATGGAGTACACTTTTTTCTCAAAAGATCCATTTAAATAAATATTTAAAATATTTCGGGACAATCTTACACAAATCGACCTAGTTCTACAGTAAGCTCAGTAAGACTTGTGTTGCAGGTACTAGACGACGATATATATAATAGATAGATATACATAAATACTTAAATACAAACAAAACACCCATGATTCAGGGACAAATATCTGTGCTCATCACACAAATAAATGCCCTGACTGGGATTTGAACCCAGGACGACGGTTTCATAGGCAGGGTCACTACCCACTAGGCCAGATCGGTCGTCAACATTTTTACATACTTACATTGCATTGCACCCTTGGTTCGTTTTCGTAACTATGGTTTTCGTAACTGGCTACCAAAGAAGAATTATTTTTCTTGTTTCGTAATTGGTTATCAAAGAAGAATTCACATTCTGCTTTCGTAATCGAGTTTCGTAACTGGTTATGAAATAAGATTTTCTTTTTCTGTTTTCGCCTGGATTTACGGATACTACGAAATATGAATTCTTTTTTACTGGTTCGTAATTAGTTATCAAACAAGAATTAATTATTATTTTAGTAATGGAGTTTCTTTATTACCCTTGGTTCGTTTTCGTAACTATGGTTTTCGTAACTGGCTACCAAAGAAGAATTATTTTTCTTGTTTCGTAATTGGTTATCAAAGAAGAATTCACATTCTGCTTTCGTAATCGAGTTTCGTAACTGGTTATGAAATAAGATTTTCTTTTTCTGTTTTCGCCTGGATTTACGGATACTACGAAATATGAATTCTTTTTTACTGGTTCGTAATTAGTTATCAAACAAGAATTAATTATTATTTTAGTAATGGAGTTTCTTTATTAGCTACGATTTTTAGGTAAGTTCCCCTTTTGTTGCTTTAACGTTGTGTCTGGAGGGGAGAGGAGCACGCGGTCCAAAAAGCGCTCAAAATCCCGGAGAAGCAGAGGCAGAGGACGTCTACCCACGACATGTTGGTCAAGTATGACCAAACTAATGGAAAAAGGCCAGATCCAAGACCCGACAGTGTAGGACAGATTAACCTGACGTACACTAATTATGAGAGTCGACCCCACCTGATGTGGGGCAAGGCAAAGAGAAAGAAGTAAAAGATTAGTTACGTAGATATCCCGACCCTAAGAGAAAAAAAAGAAGAAAATATTGCAAAAAATATTGAATATACTTTTTTTTAAAGATTAGAATACAAAAGCTTGTTAAAACAGAGTACCCGAAGTAACAGTAAAATAAAATAGAAAATATGACATAACATCCTTTAACAAAAAATATAGCCTTTAATCCATAACAATTATTCTTCTAAGCTTCATCTAATACAAAATCCAATACATAAGTGGAACAATAACAGCCGCAGTGTCAGTGAAAAAAAAAGAAATCATCCTAAGTTTTATTTTCACATTCCGTTACAATTTTGTAAACGGCGGTTACGAAATGGACTATGGAAAGCAAAATGAAACGTATAAAGTGTTTCAGAAATGTGCCTTCTTTTCCGTAGGAGGCCATCCTCCTACAGTCATGATTCCAAATATTAATACCATTAAATTTATCTTCCTTAAAAACAGGTGAGTGTATCGTTTTATACGAAAAGGGAGAGGTGAATTGTTCTAAGGTGCGAAAATGTCCAATTATGAAAAAAGAAAAAGTAATATGTTTTCATAATTAATTACAAACAAGGAAAAATACTCGATTACGAAAGCAGAACGTTAATTCTTGTTTGATAACCAATTACGAAACAAGAAAAATAATTCTTCTTTGGTAGCCAGTTACGAAAACCATAGTTACGAAAACGAACCAAGGGGAATTTCGCATGTTAATATGAAGGAATGTATCATACATAATCCTGTGTTTAGCTCAAACCGCGTCACACATCCTCTAGTCACGAGACACTTTGTTCTCACATCGAACAAAGCCCTTGGTTCGTTTTCGTAACTATGGTTTTCGTAACTGGCTACCAAAGAAGAATTATTTTTCTTGTTTCGTAATTGGTTATCAAAGAAGAATTCACATTCTGCTTTCGTAATCGAGTTTCGTAACTGGTTATGAAATAAGATATTTTTTTTCTGTTTTCGCCTGGATTTACGGATACTACGAAATATGAATTCTTTTTTACTGGTTCGTAATTAGTTATCAAACAAGAATTTATTATTTTTTTAGTAATGGAGTTTCGTTATTAGCTACGATTTTTTTTTATATAATTTTTTCTTGTTAGATAAGTTCCCCTTTTGTTGCTTTAACGTTGCGTCTGGAGGGGAGAGGAGCACGCGGTCCAAAAAGCACTCAAAATCCCGGAGAAGCAAAGGCAGAGCACGTTTACCCGCGACATGTTGGTCCAGTATGACCAAACTAATGGAAAAAGCCCAGATCCAAGACCCGACAGTGTAGGACAGATTAACCTGACGTACACTAATTATGAGAGTCGACCTCACCTGATGTGGGACAAGGCAAAGAGAAAGAAGAAAAAGAGAAAATAAGTACAGTCAGCGTCATATAGTTAGTTACAGTCAGTATGCCCAAATATATCGATACAGATCTTTATTTATATAGCAGTTAGGATGTGTATCGATATATTTGGCCATACTGACTGTAACGAACTATATGACGCTGACTGTACCTAGTTACGTAGATATCCCTACCCTAAGAGAAAAAAAGGAAGAAAATATTGTAAATCATCTACTTTTTTTAAAAGATTAGTATACAAAAGCTTGTCAAAACAGAGTAACCGAAATAGTTAACAGTAAAATAAATGAAAAAAAAAAAATGACATAACTTCCTTTAACAAAAAATATAGCCTTTAATTAATCCATAACAATTATTGTTCTAAGCCTTAAATGGAGCAATAACATCCGCAGTGCCTGTGAAAAAATAAGAAATCATCCTAAGTTTTATTTTTACATTCCGTTACAATTTTGTAAACGGCGGTTACGAAATGGACTATGGAAAGCAAAATGAAACGTATATAGTGTTTCAGAAATATGCCTACTTTTCCGTAGGAGGCGATTCTCCTACAGTCATGATTCCAAATATAAATAACATTAAATTTATCTTCCTTAAAAACAGGTGAGTGTATCGTTTTATACGAAAAAGGGTAAAGAGGTGAAGTGTTCTAAGGTGCGAAAATGTCCAATTATGAAAAAAGAAAAAGTAATATGTTTTCATAATTAATTACAAACAAGGAAAAATACTCGATTACGAAAGCAGAACGTTAATTCTTGTTTGATAACCAATTACGAAACAAGAAAAATAATTCTTCTTTGGTAGCCAGTTACGAAAACCATAGTTACGAAAACGAACCAAGGGGAATTTCGCATGTTAATATGAAGGAATGTATCATACATAATCCTGTGTTTAGCTCAAACCGCGTCACACATCCTCTAGTCACGAGACACCTTGTTCTCACATCGAACAAAGCCCTTGGTTCGTTTTCGTAACTATGGTTTTCGTAATTGGCTACCAAAATAGATTCTTTTTCTTGTTTCGTAATTAATTATCAAAGAAGAATTCACATTCTGCTTTCATAATCGAGTTTCGTAACTAATTATGAAATAAGATTATTTTTTCTGTTTCGCCTGGATTTACGGATACTACGAAATATGAATTCTTTTTTACTGGTTCGTAATTAGTTATCAAACAAGAATTTATTATTATTTTAGTAATGGAGTCTCGTTATTAGCTACATTTTTTTTTAAATATAATATTTTCTTGTTAGGTAAGTTCCCCTTTTGTTGCTTTAACGTTGCGTCTGGAGGGGAGAGGAGCACGCGGTCCAAAAAGCACTCAAAATCCCGGAGAAGCAAAGGCAGAGCACGTTTACCCGCGACATGTTGGTCCAGTATGACCAAACTAATGGAAAAAGCCCAGATCCAAGACCCGACAGTGTAGGACAGATTAACCTGACGTACACTAATTATGAGAGTCGACCTCACCTGATGTGGGACAAGGCAAAGAGAAAGAAGAAAAAGAGAAAATAAGTACAGTCAGCGTCATATAGTTAGTTACAGTCAGTATTCCCAAATATATCGATACAGTTACAGATCTTTATTTATATAGCAGTAAGGATGTGTATCGATATATTTGGCCATACTGACTGTAACGAAGTATATGACGCTGACTGTACCTAGTTACGTAGATATCCCTACCCTAAGAGAAAAAAAGGAAGAAAATATTGAAAATCATCTATTTTTTTTTAAAAGATTAGTATACAAAAGCTTGTTAAAACAGAGTACCCGAAGTAACAGTAAAATAAAAGAAGAAAAAAATGACATAACATCCTTTAACAAAAAATATAGCCTTTAATCCATAACAATTACTCTTCTAAGCCTCATCTAATCCAATACATGAATGGAGCAATAACAGCCGCAGTGCCAGTGAAAAAAAAGGAAATCATCCTAAGTTTTATTTTTACATTCCGTTACAATTTTGTAAACGGCGGTTACGGACTATGGAAAGCAAAATGAAACGTATAAAGTGCCTACTTTTCCGTAGGAGGCCATCCTCCGACAGTCATGATTCCAAATATAAATAACATTAAATTTATCTTCCTTAAAAACAGGTGAGTGTATCGTTTTATACGAAAAAGGCTACTTGAGGTGAATTGTTCTAAGGTGCGAAAATGTCCAATTAATAAAAAAGAAAAAGTACCTAATATGTTTACATAATTAATTACGAACAAGGAAAAAATACTCGATTACGAAAGAAGAATGTGAATTCTTGTTTGATAACCAATTACGAAACAAGAAAAATATATTTTTCTTTGGTAGCCAGTTACGAAAACCATAGTTACGAAAACGAACCAAGGGCTTTATTAGCTACGATTTTTTTTATATAATTTTTTCTTGTTAGGTAAGTTCCCCTTTTGTTGCTTTAACGTTGCGTCTGGAGGGGAGAGGAGCACGCGGTCCAAAAAGCACTCAAAATCCCGGAGAAGCAGAGGCAGAGGACGTCTACCCACGACATGTTGGTCCAGTATGACCAAACTAATGGAAAAAGCCCAGATCCAGGACCCGACAGTCTAGGACAGATTAACCTGACGTACACTAATTATGAGAGTCGACCCCACCTGATGTGGGGCAAGGCAAAGAGAAAGAAGAAAAAGATTAGTTACGTAGATATCCCTACCCTAAGAGAAAAAAAGAAGAAAATATTGAAAAAAATATTGAATATACTTTTTTTTTAAGATTAGAATACAAAAGCTTGTTAAAACAGAGTACCCGAAGTAACAGTAAAATAAAAGAAAAAATATGACATACTCGTAACATCCTTTAACAAAAAATATAGCCTTTAATCCATAACAATTATTCTTCTAAGCTTCATCTAATACAAAATCCAATACATAAGTGGAACAATAACAGCCGCAGTGTCAGTGAAAAAAAAAGAAATCATCCTAAGTTTTATTTTCACATTCCGTTACAATTTTGTAAACGGCGGTTACGAAATGGACTATGGAAAGCAAAATGAAACGTATAAAGTGTTTCAGAAATGTGCCTTCTTTTCCGTAGGAGGCCATCCTCCTACAGTCATGATTCCAAATATTAATACCATTAAATTTATCTTCCTTAAAAACAGGTGAGTGTATCGTTTTATACGAAAAAGGGTAAAGAGGTGAATTGTTCTAAGGTGCGAAAATGTCCAATTATGAAAAAAGAAAAAGAAATATGTTTTCATAATTAATTACGAACAAGGAAAAAATACTCGATTACGAAAGCAGAACGTGAATTCTTGTTTGATAACCAATTACGAAACAAGAAAAATAATTCTTCTTTGGTAGCCAGTTACGAAAACCATAGTTACGAAAACGAACCAAGGGGCATTGCATTGCAAGCAAAAAAAACCTACCCACCTATATTAATAAAGTTGTGTTAGTTCCGGCTGTTATAACTCGAGAACGGCTGAACCGATTTGGACGATTTTGGGTAGGCGTTGCGATCGTCTTGACCAAAAGGTTAATAACATGCTTAAAAAAGAAAAAAAAATCAATCAAAACTTTGTAACCGGCGAACTTTGTACTGTCTGAAAGACTAGACTAGACCCCTATTTATAGACTTTCGGACGGTACAAAGTTCGCCGGGAGAGCTAGATTGTAATAAAAAAAATCTGCTACCTTCGATGCCTCTAAAATTGTACGATACTCTGTATGCATACTAAACGCAACTGCCAAACGTCGAGCAAACACGTACCACGACTAACCTAATGAAAGTGAGCGAGACACACTTACACTCGCCCCCTAACACAGAGCGGGACGACTATACACGGCGGGCGAAAGCGCATCACAAACACGAGACAGTTATACGAGGAAACTCGTAAGTTGAAGGGAGATGGGTATAGTTACTGAATACGGCGGGGTTGTGAATAATTTAACCGCCCTTTTGCTACCTTTGTGACGGTAGGTATTGGTAGTGGAATGTTTTTGAACGTTCTTATTTAGTCTATGTAGACGGGTAATTATAACATAACCTCACTTTTAGCTTTTAACAGTACATAAGTTGTTATTACCGCACTTGTGCAATAATGAGCATTACGTGACTACGTAAAAAATGAAAAAAGGCTATATCTGTTCATTCGGTTATTTTTTAATTTTACGCTACTCGTTACGAATTTCCTATTTTTCGCACTCGTATCGAAATGTGTTTTTTTGGCCCGTTGTGTTATTTAAGTTTTATAATAATCATCATCATCATTTCACTCGTAAGATGTCCACTGCTAGACTTAGGACTCGCCCGAATGTGACTCGTATCTTAGTGTATATTCACCACGCTTGGCAGGCGGGTTTGCGATTGCAGT
Organism: Grapholita molesta; assembly: GCA_022674325.2. Lineage (NCBI taxonomy): Eukaryota > Metazoa > Arthropoda > Insecta > Lepidoptera > Tortricidae > Grapholita > Grapholita molesta. Next base: position 10,442,754 of record CP053142.2, on the reverse strand, counting down.
ACCTGTTCATCAAATTTTATACCTACTTAATCAAAAATGTTTGGTCATCATACCCATCATTCATCATTTCAGCCATAAGACTTCCACTGCTGGACCTCCTCCAAATATAACTTGTATCATCTTGAGGGGTAGTTGCCATAGTCGCCACGCTTGGCAGGCGGGTTGGCGAACGCAGTAGCTGTAGAATGGGTTTCGACGGACGCTACTGCCCATCCGCCGGTTTTGTCCCTTTGTCGCCTCTTACGACACCCGCGGGTGATATTTACAAATATCTGAACAACGCCTCAATTGTAAAGTGCATGTTCAGATATTTGTGACCACCTCCACAGTTCCGATATATCTGACGGCGACTGTATACCTGGCTAATCACTAAAGAATTCAATGTAGGCAGCTGCAGTGCGATCATACAGGCCGGTTTTCGCCGGCTTTACTAACTTTAGGCAGTTTAACAGTTTTCCTGGCGTTTATGAAGAATTGTCAGCGACAGAGTAAAGTACATTGACCCAACACCGCCACTGGCAGGTTAAAAAACTTAAGTGAAGCACCATGTCTATGTAGTTGTAGACCCTTGTAGTGCAATATGGAACATACGTCAAAATTTGAATATAGAACGCTATAAGAAAGAAAGTCAAACTTAAGAAAGTCACCATGTCGATGTAGTTGTGCGGAGAATTAATATGGAACTTACGTCAAAATTTGAATATAGAACGCCGACATGCGTGTACACACACGTTACTACTACATAGACCTGAAGCGGTACCGCGAACATCGAAGTTCGTATTTTTCGGACATCTTTCTCTTTTATTCCAATTAAGTTGTCATGAGAGTGATAGAGCCAATCGTCCGATATTTACGAATATTATTGTTCGCGGTAGCGCCGCAGGTGCTTTAGCTAAGTTTTTCACCTATACCTACATACGTTGTTAGGCCGGGTGCTTTAGCTAAGCTTTTCATCTATAGTTATTAAGGTCAATCGCATAAAGGAAGTATAGGTCAATGTGGGTAAGACCGTCTATCTGGAAAGACCGTCTACCAACCAATTTCCTACATATCTTAGGTATTTAGTGTCATATGACGGACTTCCCTTAAAAATAAGTATGCCGGTCTTACCCACATTGACCTTACCCCGTTAATCTTAATTTGGTTAACTTGCCTGGGTACTTTTTACATAGGTACCCAGTTAATTTTTAAATTGAAATAGATGACATACTTGTGACGAGAAAGAGTGAGAGTGACAGAAGATGTGACGAGGACTTCCGTCCGGCGTTCGAGACAGGATCTTGCCCGGTAACGCGAACATCGAAGTTCGTATATTTCGAGCATATTTCTCTTTTATTCCAATTAAGACGTCATGAGTGTGACAGAGACAATCGTCCGAAATTGACGAATATCGTTTTTTGCGGTAGCGCCGCTTTTCCTCGCTTTGCCTTAAGTAGGTACATCTTATCTATTTCAATTTTTAATTTATTATATTGTATTAGGCAAGTACTACATAAAAATCAAAGTAAATCAAAACATTTCATTAATAATATTTTTATTTGTTCTTTTTTTTCTTTTTCGTTTAGGAGCCTATGTCTTTAAGGCCATATCGGCTCCTTTAGACCTCTACATACTATAGTATCTTCATTATATTATTATACTTACAATACAAAAATATAAAAATAAAATTACAAAAGGTGTCAAAAAAACTATAAATAAATATTTCAGATTTGTTCATACCTTCAAGTCAAGGTGAGTTAAGAACGAATATAATCATAAATTGACTAAGTATCTAATCTACCAAAACATAATCATAATTTAAATAAATTAACATTCTTCCATTAACTTCGTAGTACGTAGTAACCTACCGTACATCCTCATATTTATTCAGCCAACGAAACTTCTCAAGTAAAACATGAATTTCTCGGCAATGTGAAGTTTTCATCCCCCATTTAATAATGTAAGTATATATGCCGGCAAAGCAAGGTTTAAGAGAAAATTATTTGAGTTTTATATTAATAGTATATTAGTTTAATAATTGAATTTGTAAATAATATTAGATGTAAGTTGAGACTCGGATCCCACAGTCAAAATGAGCATTACGCAACTACGTCGAAAATTAAAAGGGCCATATCTGCTTTCGGTCGTGTTTTAATTTTACGCGACTTGTTGCGATTTCCTATTTTTCGCACTTGTATCGTAATGTATTTTATTTTGGCCAGTTGTGTTATTTAAGTTTTATAATCATCATCATCATCATTTCACTCGTAAGATGTCCACTGCTAGACTTAATTAGGACTCGCCTGAATGTGACTCGTATCTTAGTCTATATTCACCACGCTTGGCAGGCGGTTTTGCGATTGCAGTACAGCTGTTCATCAAATCTTGTACCTACTTAATCAAAAATGTTTGGTCATCATATCCATCATTCATCATTTCAGCCATAAGACTTCCACTGCTGGACCTCCCCCAAATATAACTTGTATCATCTTGGGGGGTAGTTGCCATAGTCGCCACGCTTGGCAGGCGGGTTGGCGAAAGCAGTAGCTGTGGATTGGGTTTCGACGGACGCTACTGCCCATCCGCCGGCTTACGACACCCGCGGGTGATGCTCACAAATATCTGAACAACGCCTCAATTGTAAAGTGCATGTTCAGATATTTGTGACCACCTCCACAGTTCCGATATATCTGACGGCGACTGTATACCTGGCTAATCACTAAAGAATTCAATGTAGGCAGCTGCAGTGCGATCATACAGGCCGGTTTTCGCCGGCTTTACTAACTTTAGGCAGTTTAACAGTTTTCCTGGCGTTTATGAAGAATTGTCAGCGACAGAGTAAAGTACATTGACCCAACACCGCCACTGGCAGGTTAAAAAACTTAAGTGAAGCACCATGTCTATGTAGTTGTAGACCCTTGTAGTGCAATATGGAACTTACGGCAAAATTTGAATATAGAACGCTATAAGAAAGAAAGTCAAACTTAAGAAAGTCACCATGTCTATGTAGTTGTGCGAAGAATTTATTTGGATCATACGTCAAAATTTGAATATAGAACGCCGACATGCGTGTAGAGACACGTTACTACTACATAGACCTGAAGCGGTACCGCGAATATCGAAGTTCGTATTTTTCGGACATCTTTCTCTTTTATTCCAATTAAGTTGTCATGAGAGTGATAGAGCTAATAGTCCGATATTTACGAATATTATTGTTCGCGGTAGCGCCGCAGGTGCTTTAGCTAAGTTTTTCACCTATACCTACATACGATGTTAGGCCGGGTGCTTTAGCTAAGTTTTTCATCAATAGTTATTAAGGTCAATCGCAAAAAGGAAGTATAGGTCAATGTGGGTAAGACCGTCTACCAACCAATTTCCTACATATCTTAGGTATTTAGTGTCATATGACGGACTTCCCTTAAACATATAGTATGATGGTCTTACCCACATTGACCTTACCCAGTTAATCTTAACTTGGTTAACTTGCCTGGGTACTTTTTACATAGGTACCCAGTTAATTTTCAAATTGAAATAGATGACATACTTGTGACGAGAAAGAGTGAGAGTGACTTTCGAGACAGGATCTTGCCCGGTAACGCGAACATCGAAGTTCGTATATTTCGAGCATATTTGTCTTTTATTCCAATTAAGACGTCATGAAAGTGAAAGAGATAATCGTCCGAAATTGACGAATATCGTTTTTCGCGGTAGCGCCGCTTTTCCTAGCTTTTCCTTAAGTATATCTTATCTATTTTGATTTTTAATTGATATTAGTATTAGGTAAGTACTACATAAAAATCAAAGCAAATCAAAATATTTCATTAAAAATAACTTGATTTGTTCTTTTTCTCTTTTTTGTTTAGGAGCCTTTGTCTTTAATGCCATATCGGCTCCATTTGACCTCTACATACTATAGTATCTTCATTATATTATTATCAATACAAAAATTAAAAAAATAAATTGCAAAAGCAAATCGGTCAGGTGTCAAAAAAGATATAAATAAATAGTTCAGATTTGTTCATACTTTCAAGTCAAGGTGAGTTAAGAACGAATATTATCATAAATTGACTATCTAATGTACCAAAACTTAATCATAATTTAAATAAATTTACATTCTTCCATTAACTTCGTAGCACGTAGTAACCTACCGTACATGCTCATATTTATTCAGCCAACGAAACTTCTCAAGTAAAACATGAATTTCTCGGCAATGTGAAGTTTTACATCCCCCATTTAATAATGTAAGTATATATGCCGACAAAGCAAGGTTTAAGAGAAAAATATTTGAGTTTTATATTAATAGTATATTAGTTTAATAATTGAATTTGTAAATAATATTAGATGTAAGTTGAGACTCGGATCCCACAGTCAAACTGCGCAAACAGTTTTGTGGGACTCAAGTTACCCTTAAATTGTACCTTTTTGTGTAATAGTATGAGAGGTAGGGCACAGCGATGACTGAATTTTTAAGGGAAATCCGTCATATGACACTAATTACCTATGAGATAACGTAGGAAATTGGTTGGTAGATGGTCTTTCCGGGTAGACGGTCTTGGTGTAAATATGCATGTTTTGATTATTTAGATGCCATAAAACTGTGGTTGTAAGAGTGACCCAGGGGACGTAACCATGTCGACGTGACACAAATTAAGTCCGATATTTCAATCATCAGATAAACACATATCTGACATATGCCCATAGAGTCGAATAGGTCTTATTTGTCGATTGAAAAATCGGCTCTATATCCATCTATTATATATATGTATATTATATTATATGTATATCGTTGTCATAGTTGTTATTACACTGTAGCCTAAATAAATACTTTGTGTATAAGTAGGACTAGTGGGCTTAGTGTAGACTTAGCTGGATTTGTGTAAGACTGTTCCAAAATAATATACAGGGTGACATTTAGATCGGTCAGTATGGGAAAATCTGGAACTATAAGACATACAAAGTTAGTAACCATGTCATCTAATTTAGATACAAAAACTGCATACATAGATTAAACAAATAACCTACACTGTAGGAAGTTCGAGAATCGAACTATCTTGTTTTTGAAAATAAAACTTCTAATTATTTCGTTTTGGATATGGATTTAATGTTACCATAAAACATTATTTCTAAAATGAAGAAAACGCATTGTTTTTAATCAAACTCATCTTTTCTTTGGGTCGATTTCCTAACTGAATACAAATTCATATTATTTTATTTCGGGAATACAAGTGTTTTTTAAACCTATGTATAGTTTCCGATTTTCTCATACTGACCGATTTAAGGGCCATCCTAGTAGATAGAGGGCCTAATTTAGATTTTAATTTTATTTAAGTTTTTTTAAGTTACTTATATTTATAGGTAGATTTAATTTTATGTATGTTTACCAGTAGATAAACGATTCTCCTTTTAAACAAGAAAATTATTGTCCAGTCCCCACCCTTTAAAAAACCCCACGAATGAAACATTTTTGTAGTCAATTAAAACCAGCCAAACCCGAATCGGTTCACAATCTAACAGATCAACCGACCTAGTCCTCACTTCTTATTAATATCCCCCACATGTTCGATCCCAATTCCCCACGCGATTACCGCCCGCAAATATTTGGCGTCGACTGTACTATCGCATTACTTACGCAACATCCTATCACACTATACGTAACACTTGGAATATCAACCTTGATGCATAATGCTTAGGGTCGGGTTTAGAAAACCCTTTGGAAGGGTTCGTACGAGGATGAAGGCGAGTAGGATGTAACTTTCAGAACATCGTTTTGTTATGTACGTAGTAATTGTAAAGTCAACCTTAAATCTTAGTTTACAAGGTTGATAATGCAAAGGTAGAGTGGATTTGCCCTCAGTGTGTTGCCACATCGGTAAATACCCTATTAATTTTCCATCGCTTCCCGTAATAAATCCGTTTGCAGTGCTATGAATAATGACAGGATTAGATAGTATGTTATGATTGTGTATTTACCTAGCATTTGTCCCGAAATTTAGCCATGGGTCAATTAAACCTTTAGGTTCCGATAGAGAACCTATTCCTAAGATTTATCGTAGGCACATATTTATATGAAAACATTTGCCATCTGATTAGGAGTTGTAGAAAAATTGTTTTAATTTATAGAAAACTCTATGGAAATGTAAATACTTGTAATAAGTGAATAGATAGCTGTGGGAATGACACATTGAACGAATTGCCATAATAACATTGTTTTAATAAATATTGAATATATGGCTTAACCAGTTTATTTCTAAATAACGGAACCACAACGTCCTTAAAAATAAAATGTATTTTTTGATGTTATCTTACAAACAATATATAGCTACATAATTTATACCTGTACGTCCGAATCACTGCGTGAAAATTAATGCCACATCTATTAACAATATTCACAGTATTGTATTTCTCCAACACCACCCAAATCTCACCTAATTTGTCTCCCTATTACGATATAACAAGGAGGGTTCAAAGCTCAACCGATTAAAACAATTGGGGGCCGAATGGCAAAACAACCCTCAGCATTCGGTTAAAAAGCAATAACGCCGACGTTTAGTTTTAATAACCCGTTTATTGGGTTTGGCTCCGCCCGCATCACTCATGTCCTATGATTGCATAATTTCATTAGATTTATTGAACTGTTTTTTTTACGTGACGTTTCTATATGTTATCAGAAACAACTCTTTAACGAAGATCGTTTGCGTTTTCTTACATTTAAGTATTTTCGTTTTATAAAAAGTATTGTATTGTATTTTTCATAATTTTATGATTAGTGAAAACTGTCAGTTTTATGATGATAATTAAATATTTTACAATAAATACTTGGTCTTGGTGCTTATCATATTTAAATTCAATATTTAATATGAAAACAATATACGTTCAAATCCCAGTCAGGGCATTTATTTGTGTGATGAGCACAGATATTTGTTCCTGAGTCATGGGTGTTTTTTATGTATTTAAGTATTTATATGTATCTATCTATTATATATATATATATAATAGATAGATATAGTATAAATTTTCTAAGCTAAGCTCATCCACTTACCTGCATTCACAATGGCATTGTGTCTAATACAATTCTATTATCTGCGTTTGTTATAGTTACCGCCAACCAGTTACTTACAAAAAAAGGTTAGAACTACATTGCGTGGATATTGAATTTTCAACCCTATTCCTTGTTAAATAGGTTTAAAATGATTTAAGAGGACAATGGCATTTTCGACACTTGTGTATTTCATAACCACCTTAGCCACGACAGGGATATACTGGTATTAAATAAAACATTTAGAAAATTGTAAAAATATTTTTATTATTATTCATATTAGTCAACAAAAATAATCAACATCTGTATACAAAATATAAGGTATCTACTGTTTAACTAAAAGATAATTATGTAATATAATAAATAATATGTATAATGAAATTTGCTAGCTTAAGGTGAACATTAAATGAATAATATTACTTAATACATACATGCATAAATAAATACATAATATATATATATTAAATAATAGGATGTGCTCAACTATCGGATTCGGTATCATCTGAGTCTGTCACGTTTATAATTAATGGTGGGTGATTATAATCACGTTTCATTTTTTCCAATTTAATAATATGTCTGCAGCAATTCCTCCAATGGGGTTGGTCATGTTTACCACGTTTCGGATGAGATTTAACACCCCTTCACTAAATTTCGGATCTGTGTTCCTCTTCCTTACATTAGATTTTACGTCACTCCACATTAACTCTATTGGGTTTAGAGTGCAATAGTATGGGGTAATCTTACCACTTCACAACTCCTTTCTTTGGCTTTTCATCAACGTGGTATCTTTTTGAAAGAATAACTTTGGACAATTTCCAGTAATTTTTTTTTGTTGCTTTAGCCGGGTAATTAATTTGATGATTATCCAAAAAATCTTGGATCATTCCCTTCTTTGTGCTAGTGCAAGGCACTAACTCCTTTTGCCGAGAATGATATGACGCATTGTCCATAACAATGACACTCCCGGCAGGAATATTTGGGAGCAGCTGGTTCTCAAACCACGTCTCAAACAATGCGGCGGTCATATCCTCGTGGTAGTCGGCACTGCAATTAACTATATTTTTCGCTGACAGCAGCAATGCACCGTCCACCCAGCCATCTTCAGTCCCTGCATGCAAAATAATTATTCTTTTGCCTCTTGAAGCCGGCACGTTCAACGCACAAATGCTTTCTTCTCTGGTCCAACCTCTGTTTGCGACATCATGGGTGTCGTACCACGTCTCGTCTAAAAACACTATATTCTTGCCAAGATCCCGACACCTCAATATTTTATTTAAATATTCATCACGCAAGTTTATCAATCTTGGAGAGTCCATCAATATTTTCCTAGTGTTTAAAACAGAATAACGATAACCCATATTCTTCAGAATTTGTCTTAAATATGATAGTGAATATGGAAATTTTGCACCATCTTTGGTCAGTTCTTCATATATCATCGGTGTAGTGGGTGATAGGTTTTTAGAATAAAAGTCACTAATTATCCTTTCAATAAGGTTTCTCGTGAAGTTATCGATCCGTGCAAATTTAGTAGTATTCCTTATCGCTTTCCTAGGTTCTTTTCGGCCAATTACTTTCTTGACGGTACTCACACTGTAATTTGTCATATGCGCTGTACGCTTGACTGCACCATATGGTCCAATTTCCTCAAGAACTCTTTTATATACTGCCAAAACAGTTCGTTGAGCACCAATGTCTAAGTGAACATATGACCTTTGTTCACTTGCACTAGAGTCTTCCCACGGTCGCCACATATTCATAATCAAGTCCAATAAAACGTAGCCTGGGGTCGTTAAAATCGCACGGCACCAAAACCAATCGAAAGCACACAATGTCCGGTAAAACGTAGCCAGGTTGCATAAAAGGGCAGTAGGAATTGGAAAATAACACATGTACTGAACGAGCGAAAGCCAGTTAGACACTAACAAAAGAGCTAAGCCTATAATCATGTATACCACAATTTTTCCCACTATTTGATAACAGACCAGGTAGACAAAAAAATATTGCTATTTCGCTCGCACCGACACGATCGCTCGATAAAGGAAAATTTTCGCGACGTAATTATTGTGCTCCTCCAAATTGTATTGTTATGATCACCATTGTTCTGTTAGTGTATTTTGTAGTCTAATGCCCAAGGAAGTAGAGTCGATAATCTATATTAACCTTCCAATCACCCACCATTAATTATAAACGTGACAGACTCAGATGATACGGAATCCTATAGTTGAGCACATGCTACTATTTAATATATATATATATATATATTATGTTTTTATTTATGCATGTATGTATTAAGTAATATTATTCATTTAATGTCCACCTTAAGCTAGCAAATTTCATTATACATATTATTTATTAATATCTCTAATTAATATTTACTCCCTAGTACGAAATGCTACAGGTAGACCAATGCAACAATTTAAAAGTATTTTAAGTGACATAATAATATACTTTGTTATTCATAAACATTATTACTGGCTGGACTAATGGTCTTTCGTCGGTGAAAACACTAAGAAATAGTTGCACGTGCAGAATTGCAGATAAAGATAACAAACAATAGTTTGCGGGCCATTGATAATGATTACCTTCAAGTAGCTTTAGGTTTTACCTGTTAAGCACCATGTGTTCCTATTGTTTGTGAAGTTAAGTGAAAGCAAGAAGTGGTAGGTTATTTTGATTATACGCGAATTCTTTTAATATACATCATTTACAATTTGTACTCATCTATTATTTTTGCCTCCAACATAATGTTTGCATCTTATTATTTTTGTTCACTCTTAAAACTTTATTTAAAATGCAAAAGTATGGAAACTGAAATTAAGAACTCGACCCTCGCATTACATTCGGGGATCTTAAACTCTTAATGACACGCATAAAATCTACGTGGGAGCTAAAACGGCTATAACTGTTCTGTACGCTCGCAAGTAATAACGCCATTGACGAGCAAGTGTGATGAAAAAATATTTTTTTCAATTTCCTAAATATTGTATTTAATACCAGTACGTCCCTGTCGTGGCTAAGGTGGTTATGAAATACACAAGTGTCGAAAATGCCATTGTCCTCTTAAATCATTTTAAACCTATTTAACAAGGAATAGGGTTGAAAATTCAATATCCACGCAATGTAGTTCTAACCTTTTTTTGTAAGTAACTGGTTGGCGGTAACTATAACAAACGCAGATAATAGAATTGTATTAGACACAATGCCATTGTGAATGCAGGTAAGTGGATGAGCTTAGCTTAGAAAATTTATACTATACATATATATATAATATATATACGATACATCGTCGTACGTACCTACAACACAAGCCTTACTGAGCTTACCGTAGCGTAGGACTAGGTCGATTTGTGTAAGATTGTCCCGAAATATTTATTCATTTATATTTATTTATTTATACATAAAAATGTCATGCTTAATTTTATTGTCGTCACAAAATTAACTGCTAATTTTAACAACTCGCGCTAAATTCATATCGGACTTTTATATCCCATCTACGTTTTTGAAAATATACTTATATATATTTTTGTCTCACGTCCATATGGAGGTGATATAAAACAGAACATGTATGTAACCTTGACTGTAAATAAATAGAAGTACCTACCTTGTCTCGTATGGAGCGGATGCGTTTAGCGACCAATTGACTGTTCTGATTCTGATGGGGACAAGGGTCTACAAATTATTAGGTACTTGCAAGTTCAAAGCAATTGTATGCAGATGAATGCATGTATGTCACTTATTTGTATGTATGCAAAAATTTAAGTGTAAAAGTGTTTTATTAAATAAATCCTTTATTATTTATTTAATATAATTTATTTCATTATTAGTATGTAAATTTCGATCCGAATAATTTTTCATTTATTCAATATGACATAACAGTATAACTAAGTAGTACATATATTACATAATATATCATAAAAAATCAAATTATAAATATAAAACGCAGCAGTGGGGCTTTCTTGCACAGATAGTACTGGAGTAGGATTTATATATAGGATTTATTAATAACTAATGTGATTGATACCACTTACCAAAACCGACCCGCCGCTGTTACAAATTTAAGGCTTGGTCACATAGGGCGCGTTTTGTGGCGTGGCGCAGCGGGGCGCGACGCTGCCGTCCGAATGTGTGCCTAAATTTCGTTACATTAGCCACACCGCTGTCACGCCCCGCTGCGCCACGCTATCAAAACGCGCCTATCTGCCCAAGCCTTTAGGTCAATCGTTACAGAGCCCCTGAAATCCATAAGGCCGCTACGCCACATAGTTCTGGCCATGTCAAGTCAAATTAGAACCACTTTGTTCATTCTATCTGCATCTTTTTCGCTCGTACATGCAAGAGCAATACAGTGGGAGATAGTCAATTGTTGAACTTCGATTTGGTCGCTAGGCCCTCAGGTTGCAGTGGATGCCATTCCGGCCCAGCGCACTTCGCAATAACGCGGCACGCTTCCTCGAGCTAATCGCTCCACTACACGCTAATGCCTCATAATTAATTACTGTATTAGATATGTTATTCAGATTGATACGATACGATTAATACGGGTTATTTATTAATTAGGATAATAAGATGATGCTAATATAGGTAGTTTATATTATTTACATGTACACATCATCATCATCATCTCAGCCATAAGACGTCCATTGCTGGCATAGGCCTCCCTTTGGTACCCATATGTACCGGTTGGAAGCGACAGAGAGTTGATAAGGTCGTCGTCCATCTTGTGGGTGGACGTAATACGCTGCGCTTGCTAGTCCGTGGTCTCCACTCGAGGACTTTTCGACCGTATCGGCCATCTTCTCTGCGAGCAATGCGGCCTGCCCATTGCCACTTCAGCTTGTTGGTTATGTTGGTGATGTACACATATATTGAGTATTGATTTAATTATCATTATCATCATATCAGCCGGGGACTGGCGATCGCAGTGTTTCACCGCACTTCCGGGATGCAGCTGCCCATCACCCGGTGCTCCGCAGTTCTAGGATTTTTAGGACATACCTTACCCGGGGTATGTATTTAATGCTCAACTAAAACATGGTATATACTATAATTAGTATCTATATTTTATATATATCGTTGGCTGAGTACCCACAACCCACAACACAAGCCTTATTGAACTTACCGTAAGGCTCAGTCATTCTGTGTAAGAATGCCCTGTAATATTATCTTTATTCATCTTAAATCTTAATCATGTTATTACTTATCATCTATGTATTGTATTGACCCAGTTTTGTTCATTATATGTATTACCTATATTACCTATATTTCAAAGAAGGATATACTATTATCTAATTTAATATCTTAGACATCATGAAATTCCTCAATACGTAAAAATGTTATTACTGTAACCCTGCAACTTAATAAAAAAATGGCAGTTATATTAGCTGTATTTAAAATCATATTCGTTGGTTGGATTAAATTAATTGAATATTTTTAAACATAAAACTATCGTGATAATATTGTTATATCGTTAAATTATATAGAAGTTCTAGTTTTATAAGTAAAATATCACAGTCTGTGTCGGTCAGCCAACGTGACCGGCTCATAATTATGCTCCTTGTTAGTGAAACCTATTTAGAGCAAAATTCGACTTAAAAAACATGAGTTACTCGCTTCTATACAATGAATATAATTGAATATTCCTTTGCTAGATACATACTGCAGAGCACATATACTATGTAAGTCCCTTAACATACGTCAAAATAATTTAAAATTGTGCATGGTTTTAGGCATAAAGTACCACCCATTCCCATTGTTTCAGATCACAATCATCCTTAACTGCCGAGCTCCCACGTCGAAACGTGTCTAAAACAATGCCAATAAAGCGCCGCGTGCCGGCGAGCCGCGCGGAACTAATATCCATACGGTTTCCTTCCAAAACGGTTTACCCTTTTAACAGTGTTACCGGAATCCCGCTCGTATGCTAAAGGGTTAAAGCTGGAACTGGTTTGGTGGTGAATATGAGGTAGGAGGGTTGGTTAGTAACTTTTTGTAATGAGACGTGCGCCAAGAGAGCTGGTACCGTGAGCGCGGGAACTTGGTACAATTACAACGCTACCTGTGTTATTAATATGTATAATTTCAGTTTTGCATGTAAGTTATTTAATTGTATGTTTATATTAGACTAGCGGAGCTGACTGGCGTTGTCCCGTCTTTACTATGAACTCTTTGAATTATAATTCTATGTATTGAAGTACTTGTATTAAATCGTTGGCTGAGTACCCACAACACAACACAAGCCTTGTTCTTACCGTGGGGCTCAGTGTATGTTAATTATTTTATATGTGTAAGGTTGTCCTGTATTTTTTTAATTGTTTCGTTTAACTTCATACCGCACGTTTTTTAACCATCCAACCATCTCCATACAAATATTCTACACAGACACTCGCGAGAACGTTATCTCCAACTCGTAGTACAGGCGCCGACCCTCTACCACGACATGCCACAGTTGACATACCGCCCGTTTTTTAACAATTTCTCCATACAAATATTCTACGCAGACGCTAGCGAGGAAGTTGTCTCCAACTCGTGGTACAGGCACTGACCCTCTACCACGACATGCCACAGTTGACATACCGCACGTTTTTTAACAATTTCTCCATACAAATATTCTACGCAGACGCTAGCGAGGAAGTTGTCTCCAACTCGTAGTACAGGCACTGACCCTCTACCACGACATGCTACAGTTGACATACCGCCCGATTTTAACAATTTCTCCATACAAATATTCTACGCAGACACTAGCGAGGAAGTTGTCTCCAACTCGTAGTACAGGCACTGACCCTCTACCACGACATGCCACAGTTGACATACCGCACGTTTTTTAACAATTTCTCCATACAAATATTCTACGCAGACGCTAGCGAGGAAGTTGTCTCCAACTCGTAGTACAGGCACTGACCCTCTACCACGATATGCTACAGTTGACATACCGCACGTTTTTTAACATATTCACCATACAACTATTTTACGTAGAAGATAGCGAGGAAGTTGTCTCCAACTCGTAGTACAGGCACTGACCCTCTACCACGATATGCTACAGTTGACATACCGCACGTTTTTTAACAATTTCTCCATACAAATATTCTACGCAGACGCTAGTGAGGAATTTGTCTCCAACTCGTGGTACAGGCACTGACCCTCTACCACGACATGCCACAGTTGACATACCGCACGTTTTTTAACAATTTCTCCATACAAATATTCTACGCAGACGCTAGTGAGGAAGTTGTCTCCAACTCGTGGTACAGGCGCTGACCCTCTACCACGACATGCCACAGTTGACATACCGCACGTTTTTTAACAATTTCTCCATACAAATATTCTACGCAGACGCTAGCGAGGAAGTTGTCTCCAACTCGTGGTACAAGCACTGACCCTCTACCACGACATGCCACAGTTGACATACCGCACGTTTTTTAACAATTTCTCCATACAAATATTCTACATTGACGCTAGCGAGGAAGTTGTCTCCAACTCGTAGTACAGGCACTGACCCTCTACCACGATATGCTACAGTTGACATACCGCACGTTTTTTGAAAATTTCTCCTTACAAAAATTCTAGACAGCGCGATTTCGCCAACTCGTGGTAGAGGCACAGATGTGAGGAGCCCCCAATACCGAGACGCCCGCGGCGGGCCGGGTCCCAGTTGTTGACACTCCATAATTGGACCCGTTACATGTATCGCTCAACAGATGTTCCTCATACACGGATTTATTATCTAAATTTTCTTTTATAATATCAGTCGAGTTGTTTGAAAGGGGAAAAGTATCGGTAACTTACATATTCGTTATTGTAAGAATTTATTTAGTAGATTGTTCAACAAGGGACTAAAACAGACCATTATGACACGAGATGTTTATCCACCCGAGCGTTAGCGGTACCAAATAAATACGAAGTTTCTCTAATATACTCTATTACCACAGTATACCAATAAAAATAACTTATAGTTCCGATTAACCGCCGATGAGTGCTGTGATTGGCTGTTGTGAAGTGTTTTTTAAATCAAAAATATGTATACTCTTTTGCCCGAGGGACTGAAATACGATTTTTGCCCCGCTCTACAGGTCTAATATGAAGCACTTTTAGAGCATGAGAAGTGAAAAAGATTTTTTAGAGCGTATACAATTTGCAATCCGGAGGTCAGCAACTCATGTTAAGGTCGTAAGGTGCTGTCAGATATCCATATCTATACTATACTTACTATACTAATATTATAAATGCGAAAGGAATTCTGTCTGTTACCTCTCACGCCTAAACCGCTGAACCAATTGGGATGAAATATGGTATGGAGAGAGTTTGAGCTACGAGAAAGGACATAGGATAATATTTATCCCGCAACCTTACTTTAAAAACGGGCATCGCTGGCCGACTAAGTCGCGAGGAAAAGCTAGTTTTACATAAATAAGTATATATATGTAAAGTCACTTAAAGTACAGTCGCCATTAGATATTTCGAAGCTGTGGAGGTGGTCACAAATATCAGAACAACGCCTCTATTGTCAAGGCGATAAAAAGAATGATGGCGACTGTACACACAATAACACTAAACTAGACACTAAATAAGTGACTGTACATAAATAAGTATATGCCGTTCCGAAGGAATAAAAAATATTGGACTGTACATCCAATATGTTTTATTATACCGGCAAATCAAAAGCGATACTATTCCGCCAGACACCAACAGACAGAGACGGAGATGTAGTGTAGTGAAGCTGTCGCACGTCGGAGATTAGCGACGTAATCCGTTTGCACAATAGAGGTTCCGGTGTCGAAGTGTTAAGGGGATGCTGAGGATATAACACATGGATCATCATCATCATCTCAGCCATAAGACGTCCACTGCTGAACACAGGCCTCCCTCTTGGATCTCCACATGTACCGGTTGGAAGCAACCTGCATCCAGCGTCTTATGGCGACTTTAATTAGGCCGTCAGTCCATCTTGTGGGTGGACGTCCTACGCTGCGCTTGCTAGTCCGTGGTCTCCACTCGAGCACTTTTCGACCCTATCTGCCATGGATCCACATTTTAAAACCGATTTTTGTATTTAAACTTTTGTGAGACAGTACAATAATGAACGGTTCTACTCAAGCTTTTTTAGTCAATCGCGCGACATTTTTCGGAGAACATAGGCCTCCATTTTCAAGCACTAAGAGTGCTGAGTGTCCGTTCGGTTCGCCGCTCGCGTCGCCGGTCCGTCGTGCACAACCGAAGTGACTAAATAAACGTGAGTAGAACCGTATTAATCGTTAATTATTAAAACCGACTTAGATAAAAGCTATTAACGTTTAACGCTGGACACAGACCGCCGTATTCGTAACTTTCGGACGATTGTCTCTGTTAATTGGAGTAAAAGAGAAAGATGCTCGAAATATACGAACTTCGATGTTCGCGGTCAGGCCAGAGGGGCGATCTCTGAGGATGGGGATAGTTATTCCGTGAGCCAGGCACGTATCCAGACTTTAGGTTCGGGGGGTGACAAACATTGAAAGAACTATATTTTTTGAAAGAACTTACTTATTGAAAGAACACGCAAGCGAATAAATAAACGGACGGCTAATTTCGGGGGGGATAAATCCCAACTATCCTACTCCGGATACGTGCCTGCCGTGAGCACTGAGCATGGCGCTTGAAACATTGCTGAAATATCGGAAACTCCATCAAATACACGGTAACTATCCCGTTTGACGACCGGTCTGACCTAGTGGGTAGTGATCCTGCCTATGAAGCCGATGGCCCTGGGTTCGATTCCCAGTCGGGACATTTATTTGTGTGATGAGCACAGATTCATGTTCCTGAGTCATGCGTGTTTTCTATGTATTTAAGTATTTATATGTATCTATCTATTATATACCTATATCGTCGTCTAGTACCTACAACACAAGCCTTACTGAGCTTACCGTAGGGCTAGGTCGCTTTGTGTAAGATTGTCCCAAAATATTTATTTATTATTTATTTATTTATTTTAAGTAATAGTTGTAATATGAACGACCATATTAGCTTAAAATCGTTTTTTTTTTAAACGGTCTCTGCCCATAACATAACTTCTCCTTAACTTAAAAAAAAAACCATCATGTAACACCTCTCCAAAGAAGCCGCATGTGACACAACCTCCGGATTACGCACAACAGATTATCAACAAGGATCTCGCAGCATCTCAGCGTGGACCGGACACAGACAATGTTCCGGAACCGGCGGCTGGGGATTATGGCGGCTTCGTGTTGTGTGATCTGTGTTTCAAGCTGATGGTTCCGTTCGAGGATGTCATGTCCACCTGCAACTACAAAAAAACATTACATTTCAGCCGTATGCAGTCCACTGCTGGACATAGGCCTTCACAAATATGACTTGTATCATCTTGGGGGTAGTTGCCATAGACGCCATGCTTGGCAGGCGGGTTGGCGACCACAGTAGCTGTAGATTGGATTTCGAGGATTAGTAGGATTTTTCCTTTTGTCGCCTCTTAAGACATCCGCGGGAGGAGATGGGGTGGTGCTAGTCTAGTCAGCCGGCATAACACTTATATAGTCTGAGCTGGGTTTTTAGTGGGTATTCTCCTCCCATCCTCTTGGCTAGCAAGAGGAGCAGCGAGAAGAGTCCCACATATCCCCTCACTACCATCATGGGCCTACCCCAGGAACGGGGAGGGATGCATTTACCCAGCAACGAAAAAAAAAAGGTCTTTATAGGCTGTATTTTAACGAAGTCGCTGCCCCTGGCCAAATTACGAGTAGGTATAGAGAGATTTTCAAGATGGAGTAACAGTCTTTTACTCCATCTTGAAAATCCCATATCCTTCTTCCATAATAAGAAGCGTATATGGTTTGATCGGTCAAAATCTTCAAAAATTCTTGCGGAACCCCAAAAGATGGGTACAATATTGTGATCCGGTGTAATTCGGAGGCTGGCTGGCTATTATACAATCGTGTAACATGTGATTGTGTCATAACGACCACAAAAAACGGCTCAAACGTAATGAAATAATGCGCTCGCCGCCCGGGGGCGGACAATCCCTGTGAGCACAAAAACTCGCAAATTCTATCGATTCAAGTCGATTCTATTAAGTATTGTTATAGTATTGCCTTGATATTGAAAAACATGCAATAGTTACTAATAAGGCCGGAAAGATTGCACCCAGTGGTTCAAAGAAGTTGTAGCGATTCGTGATTTAATTGTAGTAAAAAACATCAAAGTAGATTTTGTTAGGTTTTTGGAAAACCTTTTATTTTAGGAAGACAACTTGACTAGAGTGCTGGAGGGTAATTTCCGGTCGAATATTTCAGCATAAGAAGAGGACGAAGTGTGTAGGAGATAGATGTGAAAACTTAACTGAAGGAGTATGTCTATACCCTATTTGGGGTCTTCTGTTGTTCTTAGTTATAAAAACCTCTGTAACAACATGAAAGCAATAAATATAATCTATTCTATTTTATGTAGTTGTGCAGAGAATTGATATGGAACTTACGTCAAAATTTGAATATAAAGCCGACTTGCGTGTACATATATAAATAGGTGAAAAACTTAACTGAAGGACCATGTCTATGTAGTTGTGCAGAGAATTAATGTGGAACTTACGTCAAAATTTGAATATAGAACGCCGACATGCGTGTACACACGTTACTACATAGGCCAGGTGCTTTATCTAAGTTTTTCACTTCACAGAACTTTTTTTTTAAACTGGTATATACCAGTTTCTTGGCGTACGTTTCTGTTCATTCCCTCTACCACTAGCTGCCACAGTTGACAAGAGTCACGGTTTTTACGTCATTTTGCACACACTCTCCATACTAATATTATAAGGGAGTATTTTTTTCCGAACTCGTGGTACAGGGAGTGAAGCGTCAAACGCAGTGAACGGAGCGTTAATAGGCTTACCCGGGCACTGAGACGTAAGCCGGACTTACCGCAGTTAGCGGAATCGCACGTTTTGCGCGGCTGCGTTTTCCGCGCGGGCGTATTTGGAGACGTACTAATGTTAACATGGTTTTTGTTTGACTGTCTATTTGTTTTATGTTGTGGGGTATCTTTGGATAGTTACAATATATAATATAGTCTGTGGATATGTCAGATTAGCACACCCGACAGATAGATGCCCCTGTCCATAAAGTTATTAGATAAATAGGTAAAAAGATAAAAATACTTTATTTTTAAATTTAGGCACATTAGGTACAAAGATCTAATGCATTTACGAACATTTAAAAAAATCTACTGCAGCAGTTCTAACCCTACACCTCTGACCCGAAAAGATGATTGATTACCGGCATCGGCAAGAAGCTAGGCGGGACTTTTAAGAACAGTTACACATCAAATCTTAAAGTAGGTTGTACATAATTATGCGTGTATATATATATATATATATATATAAACGAAAAAAAAAATTATAAAAAAAATTGGTTCAAAGAAATATTCCGATTGATCACGCTGGGGGCGGGGGGAGTCCGAGACCACATCACGTGTATTTTAGTTTAGTTTTAAGGGGGGGGAGTGGGGGTCAAAATAAGGCTAAAAACGATTACATGATTTTTGAATGAGCCCTATTGAAATGAAAAATGATAATAGTAGGGCAGTTTTATTTTATTTATATAAGGTTCACCAAAAATTGTGTCGCTTAACTTCAAACTCTGATAAATCCATTCGACCCTCTCTGCAAATATCTACCCTATTACCTTTTCATAATACCAAAATCGCATGATCTGACAGATGGATTTACCTGAGTTTGAATTTAAGCGACTTAATTGTTGACATCAGTACATTCATAATTTACTATTTATTACATGTTTGGATGGGTGTTACAATTAATTATATGCAAATACGGTAATAGACAACCGACCAAAAGGTTATACTAATAGATTATTTAACTAAATAAAGTATTTACTAAACTAAATGAAGGATCTTTGGCCGACTAAATTCAAAATATACACCGCGTAACATAAGGAAACCGAATAATTTTGCCAGAGTTATCCTGACCATATTTAGAGACTAAAATGTTCAATAAACCTTTTAGAAATTCACCTCGTTTAGGAGTTACACTTACAACCTATTACAAAAAAAAAATTGACTATAACTCAGCACCATTCGCTTTTTTAAGGGCGATTTTACCACTATTGAACTTATTGTTTGTTTTCAGGCATAGTTTTCTTAATAAAATTTAGTTTTTTATGTCAAAAAACATGACAACAAACATTTTTGTCACATGTCAAAAAACATTTTTTTTTTGCCGGAGTTGACCAAAAGTTTTACGATATTTTTTACTTCTTTTGGCCTTAGGAAATACACTGTTAAAATTATTCGGTTTCCTCGTGTTACACAGTGTATATCTGTATTCGGCCTAAAATATTTTTTTCCCCTTTTATATTAATCAGGTCAGTAAACTTCTGACATGTTTATACGTCAAGTGCGTCTGACACTCGAGCGTCGTCAGAATACGCTTGCCCACATGGTCTCTCCCACGCCCAGCGGTGGGCGGTCAACTGTAAGATTCGGTATTCAATACAATTTGTACTACATCTCGGATTTATTTAATAGCGGAATTAAGTAAACTGAGGTTTTCAAAATGGGCTTTACGATTTTTCTTCTAATATTAATTTTAAAGACAAGCCGATTCCCGCGGCTTGTCTAACTTGCCCTCATTACTACAGTTTTCCTCGGACTCATGAAAAAATGTAAAGCCATTATTGACTCCGTTTTGCCTATAAAAAAATTGACTCCGCCACTAATAAATAAATAAATATTTCGGGACATTCTTACACACATCGACCTAGTCCCACGGTAAGCTCAGTACGGCTTGTGTAGTACCTAGGTAAGATAGAATAATAGAAAACACCCATGACTCAGGAACAAATATGACTAGGATTTGAACCCAGGACCATCGACTTCACAGGCAGGGTCACTACCCACTAGTCCAGACCGGTCGTCAAAAAATAATTACTTGTAAGTAATTATTTTTATTTTTTCTTTAGTAGGTAGTAAATGTTTGCAATTGTTTGATATGCTTTTTTTATGACGGCAAACGAGCTGACGGATTGCCTGGTGGTAAGCAACTATAGTTGCTATAGTTACTTACCACGGTATACCGTCGGCCATGGGGACCCGCAACACCAGGGGAGTCACAAGCGCGTTGCCGGCCTTTAACGGGGGTTGGAGCTCTGAGAACCTTACTCACCATCAGGAACACAACACCACATACCTGAAAGTTAGCAGTGCTATTATGGCTGTGGTCTTCTGTAAGGAGGAGTTACGTGCGTGATGGTCATCGCTGTGCCCTACCTCTTTGAAGGGTATGTTGGAAAAAATCGTGTAATGTGTTTTTGTACCTGAGTTAGAAGAGCGACACGGGTATGTATCATGGAGTCACGAGTCGAGAGACAGTTGATTTTTCCATATTTCTATTATTTTCTAACAGTTCCTTATGCTCTAGCTGCCTAAAGCTCTTCCATTTCATCCCATTGTGAATTAAATGATCTCATTGTTGGACGTAGTTAAAAGGACATACCTGGGTCTATATAATAACGTATTTTTATGTATGTTTAAGATCTTTTTTGTAATACTTTTTTGAAAAAAATAAGTCCGAGTTTCTTGCCGGTCATAAAAGTCAAAATGGCTATGGGGTTAAAGGTTTAGGGTTAGATTAGAACCGATGTAATTTTTATTTTTATCTTTTACTTTTGTATACTCGACGTGTCAAAGAGCCCCTGTGGCCTACTTACTGAATAAACGTTTAAGTTTGAGCCTCCACAGAAGACTTCAAATCCCCCCAAGCATGTCGTTCTGGGATGTAGTAGTAGAAGTAATAGTTATTTGTGCAACAAGAGAGGAAAGTTGTTTTTTCTTGCGAGTGTTTATTTTGAGTCCCGAGTAAGCGAAAGATTCTATAATTGCATCACGAGCGTAGCGAGTGATTCTAGTGTTAGAATCTTGTGCGTAGCGAGGCACTCAAAAACACGAGATGTAAAATAACTTTACTCTAGTGTGACACATACAACTTTTCACCTCAGAAGTGAGAACATATTAAAGGTTAAATAAGTTGCCAAAAATGTCATTTTTAGTACAAGCTTTTATTGCCGACTGTACTTTTTTTCACAATCGTCATCTACTCTTCGAAAGGATTCTAATGAGCCTAAATACCACGGGTTTATCTTGTGTATTTTAGGAGTTGCTTTTGCTACCTTCTGACTCCAGCATCAGATCAGATCAGTGGTACCATAATATTGCATTGTAACCGAAATTACATAAATTTGTGTGCTAAATTTCAGCTCAATCGGTTAAAGATGTCTGCTTCAAAATTGAGTTGCAAGATTCCATCCGGATAAAGTTAAATAAAATCTTGTAAAAAAATTAACATCAAGTTAACCACATTCATTTAAGTGTTTTATCTGCAACTGCACTGGCTTCATTACTTAATATTTTGTTTAAATAATTTTCATTTTTAAATAGGTATATGTACATTTCAAAACTATAATATTTGATTAATTTGTGAGGGTCCGAACGTGGTAGTGGGGTTAAGGGAGTCCATTATGTCCTATTATAATAAATAGATACATATAGATACTTAAATACATAGAAAACACCCATGACTTAGGAACAAATATCTGTGCTCATCGCACATATAAATGGCCTGACTGGGATTCGAACCCGGGACCACCGGCTTCTTAGGCAGGGTCATTACCTACTAGGCCAGACCGGTCGTCATTTAAAAAGCTACTTTGTCTCACTCCCTGGAGTGACGAAAGTAGCAACTTTCCTCACTCTTTGAAAGTGAGGAAAGTAGCACTTTCCTCACTCCCTGGAGTGAGGAAAGTAGACATGTTCGAGCTGCTGAGGTGAAAAGTATATTTGCGGCTTTTGGAGTCGAATCTTTGGGGCCGCGGGGACCAAGCGCGCGAATACTGTAGGTACGTAGATGTGTCGGCGCGTCTGATAGTGGCCTGAGATCAGTACAGGACGAGGCTTCTCTGTCCCACCAGTAAAGGGACAATTGAAACATGGTTTGTTAGAAGAAATTTACTAATTCACTTGGTAGGTGACCCAATAGGGAAAGCTCATTTAGCCACCACAGAAATGATTTTTTGTGAGTTACCGCAAAATGCCATAAACTGTTCTTTCAAGGGGACTTTCCAGGGGACTGTAACGATACAAACGTCTGACATTAAATACTTAATTGAGTGAAAAACCGTCCATCTTCTCTCTCTTCTTGTCTTCTGTTTTTGATATACAAAATATTTAAGCATACCTATAGAAAATATTGAAAATAAATATCGAACCCCAGATCTTATTAACAAACTCTTACTAACCACTCGACCATCAGAAGTTAGCTGAAAGAAATTATTAACTCAAAACAAACCACTTAAAACAATTGAGTAAAATCAAATCAATATGAAATATCGCAATATAGTTGAAGTGCCCTCGACGTGTCGGCCGCGCTAGTGCGCCCGCACGCTCAGTCAATAAATAAACAGTTAATAACAAACAATTAACATCGTAAACACGAGGGACGCAATAAACATTATGTTAACCACACTCCAGTGCGCCTCGTTGCGGCAGAGAGTGAGACGGACAGACATGTCATTATCCCAACATGTATTTACTGTAGTTATTGCCTACAACCTACAGCCTCTGAGAGGCATGGAAGCATTTTTTAAAAGATTTAAGCAAAGATGTTGCCAATTTTTACTGGCGTTTTGTGGGCGGTGGGAGCAATCTATGAGTATGAGGGGTTCAATGTCTTAATCGCTACGCTTGGTAGGCGGGTTGGCGATGGTATTGTGTTCCACAGCTTTAAAGGGTAAACTGGCGTGTTACTCAATGTCAGACGTCTGAGCAATTAGTGTAATTTTTTTTGGCGACGGTGGCAAGCAGGCATAAGGCCCTGATGCCACCTGATGGTATAGGTATTTTCACGAGAGTTGAGGCGAATGGATTACGCACACAACTACCTCTACATAAAGTACTGATTGCAAAAGAGGGAACGAATGGAATGAATGAGTAATCTCCCTGTCATTACATGAGATGTTATTGTGCGAGTGACTTCAACTCTCTTGAAACTACCTATAAGTAGTGACCGTTGTACCGTCACATACGCGTTGCCTACTCTTATAAATAGTTTTTTTGCAATAAAACTATTTAAGAGAATTCGGTTGTGTTTAAATAATAAGTTAGATTGATTTCTTATTTCTTCCTTTTCGTATTTATCTTACTTAATAAGTAGTAGGTACTAATATGAATAAAATTTATAACTTTTCTAACCTAGAGTTACCTTGTAAACCTCGGTTTAGCTGGCTAACTCTGGATATTTCAAGTGGGTAGTATCAGTTTTATTGCAGTCTGTGAGCAAGTAACGACATTGCTAGTAGGCATTAAAGCCTCAATAAACCCTCGCCCTCGCTGCTCTTCCCGCCCGGGGGTGAAGAGTTCGCCGAGTTTTATTGTCCTCACCCTCGGAGGGCCGGGGGCCGCGGGGTTGCCCAGCAATATGCTCCGAGCCCTCTCGCCTCACCTGCCGGGTAATCGCGTCAAGGATCGCGTTCCAGATTCGAAATATGACTCAATTTTGATATTAGGGCCATTTTATTTAAGTTGTATACTCAACTTTTTTATATTTGTATTTCTTTGCGTGGTTGTTTTTTCTAGCCTGATAGTAGAAAAAATGTGACTTAAGCTTTTTTATTCCATTCCGTTACTATTTTCCATGTATATGGCGGTAACAGAACGGAAATAATAAAAAATGTATTAAGTATGTCAATTTTGAAGAATTTTGAGAAAGTTGCTCGAAATATACCTACGAACTTAGATGTTCGCGGTATAAGTCACGGCGGCAATAATAACTCCGAAACGTCGGTCAAAATTCAGATAACAGTACCTTAAACCAACATGGCGGACAGTCGGTACATGTCGTCACGACATCGTCCCGTCACCATAGAAAGATTACATATCTTGAAATATGTTACCTAGATACGCCACTCTCAAAGTTCATTATCCTGTTGTTTGTTTTGGGCCAAATGGTATTTTTAGCCATAAAAAAATGATAAAGCAATATACTGGTAGGTATCAATTACTTTGTAAGTACAAGGAGCAATGTCTGGCAATAATACATTTATTTTAAATACATAATCTATAAAATAAAACCACTGAAACGGATTACAACGCGTATACTAATTTAAACTTCAACTCAACCCGACGTTTCGAATCCTTTAGCAGCGTTTGTGGTCATCGGGTGGACATTATGTAGTTAACATTTATTTTATAAAATCGTAGACCTGATTAATACTAAAATTCTCTGCTGTATATAACTCTAACAGCAAATATTTGTTAAAGTAATTAGGTAAGATTTTTATTACCTCACTATAACTCGGAAAGAACTGTTTTATTCTTTAAAAACAGATAGCAAAGTTGCATTTTATTGACAAGAGTGCAAAGTAATTTCATACAAATTGTTAACTACTAATCAAGTGTTTTTTGACCTTAGCTGGTTGGATATTCTTTTATTTAATGTTTTTGGATAATAAATGTTGGATATTAATAATTTCGATTACATTCTTAAAGTTTTAGAGTCAAATTTTTGCTCGCGGTTGTGAGGTGAAACATTCTGTGTTGCACTTGGTAGCAAAGTGTGTTCCCCTCTCGTGCCTTGAGACCCTCCCAATGCTCAAGATTCCACTCTTTGGACCACTCGCTATGCTCGTCGTTCAATTTTGGAGTCTTTCGCTAGCTAGGGTCTCAATATTAGCAAGAGAAGGTAAACACTGACTTTCCTCCCTAGTATAACATATAACTATTTTATGATATCAATCTAGAAGCGTCTAACGCACGCAACTTTATTCGCAACGTTCCTTAGGAAATAATACACGACATTTTCGTACCTCGTATATCGTATGTGTTCAGTGTAATCGCCCGCCTTGTGAATCTAAAAATTAATTAGACCACGAAAAATTGTATTTATGTTAGTTGCAAAACAATTTTATGTATAAATAAATATTTCAAGACAATCTTACACAAATCCTACGGCCTAGTCCTACGGTAAGCTCACTAAGCCTTGTGTTGTAGGCACCAGACGACGATATATAATAGATAGGCATAGATACATATAAATGCTTAAATACATATAAAACACCCTTGACTCAGGAACAAATATTTGTGCTCGTCACACAAATAAATGCCCTGACTGGGAATCAAACCCAGGACCATCGGCTTCATAGGCAGGGTCACCCACTAGGCCAGACCGGTCGTCAATATCGGTCGGTATATTTTTAATGTCCATAAATAATTACATAAAGTCAACTTAAAACTACTATTAACCTAAAATACACATAAATAAAACCTATCTAACCTAAATCTAAAAAAGGGACCTGCGACATGGTACCAAAAACGCTGGCGCCGTTACCCCGCTGTACTGCGAGACTATTTAATACGCTGAGCGAGGTAACTGCCAGCCCTCCGGTCCCCCGTAGTATCTCTGAGCCGATATCGTGAGAAATAGGATATTCGAACGTTTTATTGCGCGTCCTAATTATTTTTTTAGACTATAAATCTCAAATTCATTCAATCTTTTTTTAAATATTGTTGCGTGCGGGATGCATTTAACACATACAAATATCGCTTTACAAAGAATTGTAGTCTAGTACTGTGGTGTAGGTGAAAAATGTAACTGAAGCACCATGTCAATGCTTACGTCAAAATTTGAATATAGAACGCCGACATGCGTTTACACACACGATACTACTACATAGACCAGCGGCGCTACCGCGAATCACGATATTCGTAAATTACGGATGATTTTCTCTGTCACTCTCATGACGCCTTAATTGGAGTAAAAGAGATAGATGCTCGAAATATACGAACTTCGATGTTCGCGGTATCGGGCCAGGTGCTTTAACTAAGTTTTTTCACCTATATCGTGTACAGATTAAGAAAATATGGAAGAAAACATTTTTGTCGCAAAAAAAAATTTTCACCTACAGTTTACCCCGGTAAAAGAGTACCGTATCTGATATTCCTATGTCTAATCTACAAGTCGACTCCCGTAGTGTTAACGAGCACGCCAATTTCGCGATGGCCGCTGAAGATGACAGCTGTCAACTGTCAGACAAGACACGCCTTCGGTGGAAAGAGGATAGAAATATACATCGTTACTTCTCGTTATTGCTTTGAATGTGTATGTATGGCTGTGTGATATTGTAGCTCCTAAATGGATGTCTCCAAAAACAAGTCTCGTGTCTCAGATGGTTTTTAAATAGACTAAATTTAAAACAATTTTTTTAGTTTAATATATAATAAGAGCTCGCTAAGAGACTTATGACTCGACAAATGACCGAAGAGGTGGAAGGTTCCTCGCCCAACGAATAAGCTTAGCTATTCAGCGGGGAAATGCTGCCAGCATCCTTGGCACTATGCCGAAGGGGTCCAATTTTTGAAATTTGTTTTAGAATTATATAGGTTTAATTTTTGTTTAGTTTAAATTTAATTATAACTAGTACTTAGTTTGAGATGTAATTTAAATAAAGAATATGTGAAGTTAGGTTGAAGTGAAAAGTAAGTGTGTGTAAGTCTAATACGGGCGAAGAATTAAACCAGACATAGGATTTACCAGTATAATCAATAACCAAAAGGTTTTTCTTTAATTATACCTATTATACACATGTACTTAATTTTTGTAAAATTTCTAAGCAGTAATGTACTGCGAACATTACGCGACATGAGCTTTTGAAACTAACTGTCAACTAGTGTTTAACTCGAGTGTGTTGCATTACATTGCGGGCCGAATTTTTTTATATGGATAAAATTTTAATTATACTTCTAAGCAAAAGTTATCTTAATATATTTCTTATGCCTTATTCTACCCTCTGTTAAGAGATTCGCCCGTATAAGAATTACACACTGTATAATTAAAATTTTTAGAAGAGATTTTCTTTGTTATCTGAGTTTTTTTATTAAATTAGTTGAGTTTTAATGCAGTTTATTTTAATAATATTATTATAATTGTTAGTTTATATTATATTTTGGTGCACAATAAAAGCGTGAAGAGGTAACAGACAGGTAGAGTTACTTTCGCATTTTAAATACTATATATTTATAGTCTATAAAGTTAACAATATAAACTTAAATCTTATTCACTTATGATTATTACGAGATTACTGAAATAATTAAAGAAGTGTAGGCAATCGACCGCTCTTTTTTAAATTTAAAAATACTACTAATCGACCGCTCTTTTTCTAATAAAAAAAAAACGCCTAAACTTTTATTTCGTATCGTGCCTGTCGCGAAAATCGTAAATATCGAACGGTTATCTCTGTCACTCTTATTGGGCCTTAATTGGAGTAAAAGGTTTATTTCCTCCTACTGGGATAAAATGAGCTCGTAGGTAACTCTTGTTATAGTCAAGAACACCATTTATGAATGATTTTTTTTTGGAAATGATCTTAATGAGGAAATTCAAATAAAAATAAAATCATTGTACAGCCGACGTTATAATGTTAACAATTTTGCACCTTACGCCTTTGTAATAAGGTGCATAACTGTATACATATCTTTGAGGTCGACTACTCGTTAACTTGAAGAAGGCTCTTGTAAGGTTTACCCAGGAACATACCCTAAGGCATTCCATTTCCCGCACTTTGGTACCTATTGTTATTGTCAGTAATCATTACCTATCATTAATTCTTACGGCGAAACGTAATGCGATCGCCAACCCGCCTGCCAAGCGTGGCGATTGTGGCATTAAGCCCTCATGCTTACAGATCGCTGGCTGTGGCGGTCTATGTCTAACATGTGTTCTACAACTTTAAAAAATTGTGTAATTTATTTTTTACTTGGGGTTTTTCGGAAAAAACTAAATAGTATTTTAAATAAACAGCATCCAATAGTCTCGTTGACGTTTACTGTCAGCCTACAAACGTCAAAGTTTTCACAATACATTTCTTGCTTGAATTTTTTTTTTTAAATATTTAACAGTTACATAAGTCGTAAAACAAATGTTGTTACGTTTGTGGTATAGAAACAATGCCTAAATCCATTGCTCTTATTACAGGCCACACCCAATATACATTGTAAGTACATTTAACCAAGTATCTGTTAAGCCTAATATGAAGTTAAATAGATTAGTAAAAATTTATTAAAAAAATATACAGTATAAAATATACAATTGATTAAATTGAAAAGCGCGAGAATAAAACCGTATGCTATTTAGTTGACGGCAAAAACAAAGGTCCCACGAATCAAAAAGCCAACGTCCAACAATAGGTATTTATAAAATAAACGGCTGTAATGAGAGTCGGTGCTTTGTGCGCGCGCGCAGCTTGCTTCCGGCTCAAAAGCGCAGTGCGAGACGCGAATGAAGGACGTAATTTTGCGTATACAGGGAGCGTTATTTAGGGCCACCAGAAATTCAAGCGGTAATATAGACTTGCCCCGGATTTTCGGGTGCTAACATGTAACAGTAGAAAATGAATTTCTTAGCAAGTGCCCATTTTTGTTTCTAGAAATACGGGGTTCGTAGTTCATATAATAAGAAATATCCTATTAAAGTGAACGGTGCTAATAATACTAGGTAAAAATAAATTTCGGAAATAATACGAAGTCACAATTATTTGCAATTTATTCTTGTATAGTGGTGTCACTGAATAATAAACTAGCGGAAATTGCATTGTAGTAATATTTTTGGGCCAGGCTACATCGATCTGAATCTTTCATGTTGCTCTTTCTTTATTGTTTTATTTTTCTATTTGGCAAATCCACAATATTCTCTTTCTTGAAAATAAAGCAGTTAAACAATTAAAATCAAAAATAAACATTCACATTTCAATTTTTTATTGTATCGTGTAAAATCTTGGAAAGAAACTCGATTCCATACATGCCTGTGTATTTACATACCTTATATAATATATTATAGCTCAAATTTTTTCTACGTTGCCCCATCTTAAAACCATCCTGTATTGTAAATTTCGACATTTCTCAGTCAAGGGTACTTCGCCATTATTTTTTCCTAAGCTCGGTACTAAAAAGGCGTATGCGCCAAGAGGACCATAGAGAATTATGACGTTTCATCGCTAAGTACGATATTTTTATATTTCGCTATTATTTCCACTAAATAGCGCCTATAATTGTGATTGCGGGAGTCTCGGGTTACAGTGGCGGCTCTCAAACTGTTTGAGAACAGTACCCTCACCATGAGTTGTGACAGTGAAGTTTTCGATAACGAGTATCGAGTTTACTATCTGTGCATCTCGTTCGCATTAAAATAGTACAAGCGAGATGCACATATAGTAAACTCTATACTCGTTATCGAAAACCTCAATGTCACAACTCATGGTTAGAGTACTGTTTTCAAACCGTCGGCTGATGAAAATTGCATATTTTTTCCGTGGAAAGTGTTTTTGGTCAGGAAAACTACACGAGACCGATCAATTATTAAAATCTTGTGTCTCGTTCGCACTACCGTGACATATTATATGTATCAATATATGTCTTTGGTTTATCTACACCATGAAATAAAACAACTAAAACGGATTATATCGCCTATACTAATTTAAACTTAATTTGTTTAAATTAGTATACGCGACGTATTGATCCCTTTAGCAGCGTTCGTGGTCATCGGGTGGACTAACCACGTATACTAGTGCGCGATATAATCCGTTTTATAGTTGTTTTATTTCATGAGTAATTATCGCGGCAACCGAAGACAATTATCTTCACCAATTCAAGAAAAACTGTTGAAATCTGGGATAGTTAGTCAACCCGGCGGGAATCTGATTGTATATCCATACAATATTGATAGATTTTACCGTACAGTAGTGGGTAAGGTTTGAGCGCCATTGGCCTCGCAGCGGAGGCGGCGCCCGCGCACAAAACGCAGCGGGTAGGCGCGCGACAATTACTGCGAGTTCTAAAATCAAAATGGCGGAAGTCATTGTAACTGTCAGCACACGAGGGTAAGTAGAAATTTAATTATTTTTTTCATAAGTACTGGCCGATTACTTTTTTCTCAGGCAAGACGGAGTTAATATGGCTTTGACTTTTCGTAGTTTCATTTTCTTATTAAGTTTTTTGCTGTAGGACTAGGCAATGCGTAAGATTATCCCGAAAAAATATTTCTAACTTTTTTACTTTATGTCAAGCGTTCGGGAAACTACGTAATGTCTTTTCGTCCGACATACCTCAGTGCCTCAAGACGAAAGTCTTCAATCGATGTGTGTTACCAGTGATGACAGATATTCCTTCAACCAGAACAAAATGCTTCTACTTTTCTGATTCGCACAGCTAGGGAGTGGAATTCTCTTCCAGCTGATCTTTTCCCGGTGCAATACAACCTGGGTATCTTCAAGTCGAGAGTGAATAAGCACTTGCTAGGTAAGCATGCTCCATCATCGGCCTCATCGTCACTTACCATCAGGTGAGATTGAGGCCAAATGCTAACCTATCATTCATAAAAAAGAAACTTACGGCTTCGAAACGTCTTTCACTATCGGCCGGATGATGATGATGTCCAGCACTGTACGTCATAGGCTGTAGGATTAATGTATGAAATTGCACACGTATCTAAATAAAGTGCCAATGTACTTACGACATTTTATATACCCACCGGCTTCATCTTACTTCGCTGTAAATTATAGAGTACCACGTCGATAGCCATTTGGGCGAGTTAATACGTAGTTCCCACATCGCACCCGCGGTTTGCTTAGCCGATAATTATACGGCTGCTATGCTGACTAAACCGATTTATATTTTGTCGAGTTGCTGTGTATAGAAAACAGTATGGTTAGTTCAGTATATTAAGCGAGTTGGTAAGTGTTAGGTTACAGAACCTTGAGCACCGTCGCAGGGTTGCTAGTTTGTCTGTGTTTTACAGCCCTTACCATGAGTTGTGACATTGAAGTATTCAATAACGAGTATCGAGTTTACTATCTGTGCATCTCGCTTGTACTATTTTAGTGCGAACGAGATGCACAGATAGTAAACTCGATACTCGTTATCGAAAACGTCAAAGTCACAACTCATGGTGAGGGTACTACATTTTGGAGAGTGTTGCACAGGAATTGCATGATTTAATTCCTCCAGTGTTACACAACCGGACGTCCAGACGAGGGTAGCGGTTTCATTCTTACGTTGTGAATATTATCCAGTGGATGTGAGTGCCGCACAACCGATCACTGTGGGTCGCAATGGGGGAGGCCTATGTCCAGCAGTGGACGTCCTTCGGCTGATGATGTCGAAAACTAGGACGTTGTCTGCGTGATGGGGTCGCCTTAGGTAGGGTTACCTACTTGCCTACCTGGCTGAAGGGGTTGAAGAGGAGAGAGTCCCACATACCCCCTGTAAGACCCCTCCTCTGGGCTTGGGGGATGCGTAAAGCATTTCCTCTAAAAAAAAAACGTAGGGTTACCTAAGGGTCCAAATTTAGGTTATTTGTAAGTCTAGTTTTAAATTTATTTTAGCGGTTTCTATGTTAGTTTTGCTACTCCTTGCTATGTTTTTGTGGTCTGCAAACCATTACTTTGAGTACTAATTAAATTCTGGACGTTTTAGGTCAAGTATCAAAAAATTATAAATCAAAGACAAAATACGTATAATATCTTTAATTACATTCAATATTGCAGCTCAAATAATATTATCTATTAGTCAATATGTACAGCTACATCACAATAATTCTATAACCTATTTTAAATTAACTATTTAGATAGACATATTAATTTCCTAATCATAACCTATCCATTTACTATACCTATAGATATTAATTATATTTTACATCTTTCACTATGACAGAGTATTTGTGACACTTGGTAATACGGTGATACTGCATAATACGTTGAAGTCACAATGGTGAATCGCAAGCAATCAATTGCTGCCAATTCGATTGCAAGCTGGATAATGCGAACATCGAAGCTCGTATATTTCTCTTTTACTCCAATTAAGATGCCATGATAGTGACAGAGACAATGGTCCGAAATTTTCGAATATTGTTTTGTATCAAATATGATAATCTATTATGCATGCATGTAAATTTGACATCTGCCATAAACTTTACATCTCCTTCGAGCGACTAGCGAGATTTGCGGCGCTATAGCGAAAAACGATATTCGTAAATTTCGGTTGTCTCTGTCACTCTCATTACGCCTTAATTGGAGAGGTAGGGCACAGCGAAGTACCATCACGCTTGAATCTGGAGCAGCCCAACTGGGGAAGTACCTCCTCCTTACAGAAGACCACAGCCATAACAGCACTACTACCTTTCAGGTATATAATGTTGTGTTCCTGGTGGTGAGTAAGGTTCCCAGAGCTTCAACCCCCCTGAAAGGCAGACAACGCGCTTGTAACTCCCCTGGTGTTGCGGGTGCCCATGGGCGGCGGTAATTGCTTACCATCAGGCAATCCGCCTGCTCGTTTGCCACCTTTGTCATAAAAAAGATGCTCCAAATATACGAACTTCGATGTTCACGGTACCTGGAAATACCGCATTACCGAATATCGCGGATAAACCAAGGTTTTGTCTACCTAACCAAAATGGTGGTTGGTTATTATAATGACGCATGCCCATATGGTGCATGGTACATATTGGTCATTATATTTATCATAAAACAAACATTATAAATTGCATTGCCGCTCTGTCAGAACCCAATCGAAGAAGTTTTTCATATTTTTGGAAGAAATCCTACTATAGTTATAAAAGACTCCATACGTAAGGAGCATTTTTCTAATTTTTACAATCTGCTAGCTTAATAGCGGGTTTTTATCATTTGTCACAAAATCTGTCATCCTCCAACAAGTATGTGTGTGCAAAAGTGACAGGCGATAAAATGGCAACCATGCTATCCATTCTGGTTAATTTTAGGCTAGGGATACACAGTCGGACAGTCATGCTGTCGGTACACCAATTATGCACGGCTTTGACCTAGAATGGAGGTTCATCAGAAATTGTTTCTGCTTCCCGCAATTGTGACGAGTTCCTCTGCCAAACGTGTAACTTTAGCTTTATACTCTAGCCACCCAGAGACCTATAAAAAGGTCTCCCATTGAATGCCATTTTGAATTTTAATCATGACAGATCAGAGTTGCATTTGGCCTGGCAAGGTTTGATGTCGGGGCAGCTTATATCTACTCGAAGCATCGTTGACTACGTTTGACGTTCAATACTTTTATACGCACTGTAGCTTTCAATAACATTTCAACAAACGTCAATTTACGTAACACTGAAAGCAGAATGATTAAGCACGTGTATTTAATTAATGACATACATATTTACAGAATTTTTGCACTTAACACTCGAACTCAATCGTTGTTCTCGCCGAAGTTGTTGAAATAAGCCCCGGGTCACAACAGCTTGGAGAAAAACGTGTTAGGAGCCGGGAGCCTGGCGTCCAGGAGTCGAGGGTACGGGGAGCCCAGGAAAGGCCGGAAGGCAGCGCGGGCCTCCTCAGGACTCGTCTCTTGCGTCGACTCGTCTTGCGTGTCCAAAGAAGAATCATTGTTAGACGAACTGGCTCCAAGATGCAGCTTCCTCGTATGCTTCTTCAGATCGAAATTTCTACAGAAACCTTTCGCGCATATGCTGCACGTGAACGGCTTTCGTTCGTTGTGTGTGTGCATGTGGAACGTTAGATTGTAGATTTGATGGAACGCCTTGTTGCATATACTGCATTTGTACGCTTTCTCGCCGCTGTGGGTCAGTCTGTGGTTCTTATAGTTCCCTTTCTGATGGAATCCTTTGCCGCAGAATTCACAGACGAAAGGTTTGTAGCCTGCGTGGATACGCGCGTGCGTGTTCAACGTCGACGATCGGTTAAAAGCTTTTCCGCAAGTCAGGCATTTATGTGGCTTCTCTGATGTATGAATGATTTTGTGACGACACAATGTAGACGCTTGTCTGAAGCCCTTCCCGCAGATTTTGCACACGAATGGTCTCGCTCCCGTGTGGACGGGCATGTGTCTCGTCAAGTTGTAATGAGCATTGAAGACCTTGCCGCAATCTCCGCAGGCGAAGCTCTTGTTCTTGGCCGGTGAAGGGGTAGGACCTGTAGTTGAAGAGACGACGTCAGTAGCGGGTCTTGGACTTGGAGCTCGAGGCGGAGACGCCGGCGGCGGCCGTGGGAGTTGCAGCTGATGAGCATACGACAACGACACTAAATCTGGTCCGTAGTAAAGCAACGGATAATGCGAGACCAGCTGTCTTCTCGCCGCTGGAATGTATTGCTTAAACGCGGAGTCGAGCAGCTGTGCTCCGTAGGACAGGAACGGCGGTGGCGGCGGTTCCGGAGACACTGACTTCTTCCGATCAGGCTCCATGAGACGGGCGATGGAGAAGTTGAGGACCGGGGCGGCGGGGGTGTGCGGGGTGTCCGGGGAGGAGGCGCGGTCGGGGGAGGGCTCGCGCGGGTCCCGCGCCGACGACTGGAATGGCTGCATCTTGAGACGCAGGGTGGCGGATCTGGGGACAAATATTCACTTGTTAATTTCAAGCAAGAAAAACAATTAGATTGTACACATAGCAATACTCTTAGCTGTACATCGGTGGACCTTATGCCTTATATTATAAGGTCCATCAATGTACAGCTAAGAGTGTTGCTGTGTGTACAAATGAAAGTAGAATACACCGTTGGTGCAACCATACAAGCCACCAGCTTAAATCTTGCGGTCATGAAAAAACGCCATATAGGCTCTGACTTGTCTAAGAAAAATAATGCCGCCACTGCCAATTAGAAGAATGTGTAAGAAAGTTGGGTTGGGCAGCTTTTAGGAAGCTGAACCACATATTTTCGTATCGCCTTTGAGCTGAAAAGACCCTGCACCTGTTATTTTTTCCGTTACTCCCGTTGGTATGCCTTATGGCATTCCGCCATTTGTACCTTCTTGTATTGCGCAATACAGATTAAATAAATCAGATACCATTCAACTAGACGGAGCGTGCTAATAATAATACCACGATCGAAAGGGATGGTTTATGTAACTTTCCATAGGTATGGCAAATAATGGCTATTTTCATCCGTCCTTCTCATAGCCTCATATATTTTTGTTCCCCTCCAAACTGGACCCTTCAGAACTGTCAAAGTTGGAGGGGAACAAACAAATACAATTGGAGTTTTCTTAGGTTTTCAACCAAAGTTTCGGTAATGAATACAGAATAAGCAATTTTTTGTTATAATGAATGTACTGTAAAGCAAAACTATACTGAATTGTTACATTTTGGGCGACAAAAGCCAAAATATCTTTGTCCCTTGCTGGCGCTCGCGGATGCGTTCTCCGGTCATTATTCCTCCTAGAAATCAATAAATTTACCACAGAGCCTAAAGAGGAAGTGCCTAAATGCAACAGTGAATTGGCACGGACAGATGATGAAGTAACTTTGATCCATTGATCATGATCACCACAACTTACCCACAACATCATATCATACACATCAGTATAATTAGACGCGACATGTGCAAACCTGCCCTCCTTCCCTCCCTTTGACAACTACCCCTTTTAATTCTTCCCTCGGTGTCGCGCGAAAGTGCTCTGCGTACGCAAAAGAGTCGTAACCGACATTGGAATATTTATTTCAATTTCGGTTTTATGTGCAGGAAATACAGTATACAATTGAGTGGGTGGTTATGCGTGGCGTTGTGCTTGTTTTAAGTAAATTGGAAAGCGCCTTTGGGATTTGGGTCCGTTTGTAAACAGCGGTGTATTGTGAGACGATTGGCGGATCGGGGCGGGTTGAACACTTGAGCAGTATGGACCGCAATTCGTGTTTTGTCGTGACAATGATTTCACATTTCAAGATTTTCTAACTGTAGATGTTAGACTGCGGCGCTACCTCGAAAAACGATATTTGTAAATTTCGGACGATTGTCTGTCACTCTCATGACGCCTTAATTGGAGTCTTTACTCCATTTTTCTCTTTATTCCATCTTTCTTTTTAGATCATCTTTCTTTTGACGACTGGTTTGGCCTAGTGGGTAGTGACCCTGCCTATGAAGCCGATGGTCCTGGGTTCGATTCCCAGTCAGGGCATTTATTTGTGTGATGAGCACAGATATTTGTTCCTGAGTCATGGGTGTTTTCTATGTATTTAAGTATTTATATGTATCTATTTATTATATATATCGTCCTCTAGTACTTACAACACAAGCCTTACTGAGCTTACCGTAGGACTAGGTCGATCTGTGTACGAATGTCCCGAAATATTTATTTATTTATTTATTTATTTAAATATACGAACTTCGATGCCCTGTTTCGAGCATCTTTCTCTTTTACTCCATCTAAGGCGTCATAAGAGTGATAGAGACAATTGGGCGAAATTTACAAATATCGTTTTTCGCGGTAGCCCCGCTGACAGCTGTATATGTTCCGTTTAAGATCCGTCCTACTTAAGCCTCGCTTTAAACTATCTTCATCATATCAGCCGAAGGGCGTCCACTGCTGGACATAGAGCTCCCCCAAAGCGACCCACAGTGACCGGTTTTTCGCCATACACGTCCAGAGGATTCCCATGATCTTTACCATATCTTCGGTCTATGGAAACTGCCCTACCCTAGACACATTGGTTTTACTTAGGCTGTTAGTACTTATATTTAAACATCGAAACAGTCGAACAATAGGGTGATAATCGCTTGAACTCTTGTAGGTCGCTACCTGCAAACGTTCAAGCGAAAATTTCCTTAAAAGGCACACCGCGAGCACAGGATATAGTACATACTAACAACAGAATAAAATTTGTATTTAACAATGTGAATTATGAGGCAAGAATAGTTATTTGTTATACAAGGGAGCAAAGTTAGTGTTTACCTTCTCATGTTAATATTGAGACCCGAGCCAGCGAAAGATTCCAAAATTGAACCACAGCGAGTGGTTGGTTCAAAGAGTGGAATCTTGACCCTTGAGAGGGTATCAAAGCACGAGAAGAACACACTTTGCTACCGAATGAAACAAAATTCTTCACCTCACTACCGCGAGGAAAAAACATTATATAAACGATCAATCAGCTAACATCACGATTAGTAATAATAAAATACGAGTATGTAAATACTTTGCACTCTTGTGAATAAAATGCTTATTGGCTATCTGTTTTTAAAGAATAAACAGTTTTCTTTCCGCGCTAGTGAGGTGAAAACAAATTGTTTTGTCGTTGGTCGATATTCAAAAAAGTTTTGTATATGCTGATTTTGTATAATGGTACAGAGCCTTTCGTGCACAAAACCGACTCACACTTGGCCCTTTAAAAAAAGTCTCTACACGTCACTTAAAACAAAAAAAAATATTTTTAATTTGCTGCTCCATCTCAAACGCTTCGAGCGCCACTCGAGCACAAAGCACCGGAGGGTTAACATGAGCACGGCGAATATGCTCCAGATTGGGCATTGTACGGGTTAAGCCGGAGCGTATGGAACGGGTTAGTGCGGTTTTTATTTTATGCTTTTGTTTTATTGAATAGTTATTTGTTGTGTGTTATATTCGCCGAGTTTTAATTGTAATTAAACATTTGTTTTATGTTGAAATAATATTGAGAATATTAAATAAAATAAATAAATATTTCGGGACAATCTTATACAAATCGACCTAGTCCTACGGTAAGCTCAATAAGGCTTGTGTTGTAGGTACTAGACGACGATATATATAATAGATATGAGTAGATACATATAAATACTACTTAAACACATAGAAAACAGCCGCGACTCAGGAACAAATATCTGTGCTCATCACACAAATAAAGGCCCTGACTGGGAATTGAACCCAGGACCATCGGCTTCATACCCACTAGGCCAGACCGGTCGTCGTATAAATGGTTGTTACGAGTAGCAAGCAGACGTATTTTGGTATTTTCTATACTTAAAACTCCTTGCTATTGTTATATTAAAGCTGTGTAATGTCAGATTTATTTAAAACAGAACTATGTAGTAATCTACCACCAACCCCGCTTTGTTTCAACTCCCCCCGCCAGGTGCCGCTGTTGTACCAACAATACCGTAGGAACCATTGTGCACTGAAGAACTCTACTTATTGTACTTTACTAACGTCCCAAAAACAACCTTATAGCTAAACTATAAGAACCAATTTTCAATGGAGTAGGTGTTTTTTAAGTTTCCAAGTACATTTAGAGGGTTCGACTTTTGTCAATCAAATATCAAATAAATAAATACGGGCTGTCAATATTTGAGTAATTAAAACGGTCACGGTTAAAACCGCAGTTGCGGGTAGTTTAGTTATTGGTCCTTCAACCGGATTTAATAATTTAGAGTTCCATTTGAAAATTTGCGGAATATATTCCATTTGCATTGTTTGAATGGTTACTAATTTGTTTTTTTCTACACACATAACATAACCCCTCTATATTGAGTTCAAAACAGCATTTTTTTTTAATTACGTATAAACGTCTGCACCCATGATGGCGTATACCAAGAAGAATAAAATAGAAAAATTTGACGAGTCTAAGCGGTACTCATATAGCACAATTGGTAGTGCACTGGACTAGTGATCCAGTGGTTGTGGGTTCGAGTCCCGCTTCGAGTCAATTTTTTCTATTTTTCTTTCGATTTAAATATCGAAGCAAATTATTATTTCTTATCTGTGTAAATCTTATAATTGCTTCATTATTATATCAAAACCGATATATGTAATGACATTTAAATTTAGAACGTCTCTGAAAAAAGCAATTGGTTACTATAGAAACGTTACGAGAATTGGGCTGGACTCTAGTTTGTCTCTGACTTAAAAAAAACTACGGTTGCTTGGAAACTCTCATTCGCCGCCATTACAGATGTACGTTAAATTGTTTGGCTTAGGCTATATAAACCGTTCGGAATAATAGAGACAGCGGAAGGTAGCCTGGGGAAAATCCAGGACCCTTCCGCACCAGACTTGATTTGTACTACTGGAATACTCCTACTGAGTTTACGCTTCCAGCGAGATTGGTTGAGACGGTCTCAACCGAATCTGAGTGTCTGATGGTGTCGAGCTAATGGGAGTTTTGTCGCTGGTTCGCTAACCTAGCCCGCTGAGAAGACTCCAGCAAGAAACTCAGCTAGGCCTGACCGTTGTCGGAGTGACTCTATCGGTATACACGTAGCTTACCCTCTGACTTTTTTTTATGACAAA
This sequence comes from Grapholita molesta, assembly GCA_022674325.2. NCBI lineage: Eukaryota > Metazoa > Arthropoda > Insecta > Lepidoptera > Tortricidae > Grapholita > Grapholita molesta. The sequence continues at coordinate 10,402,685 of CP053142.2, read as the reverse complement.
GTTGGCAAACGAGCAGACGGATTACCTGATAAGGGTAACAATCGCCGTCGCCCGTGGGCACCCGCAACACCAGGGGAGTCACAAGCGCGTTGCCGGCCTTTAAGAGGAGTTGCAGCTCTGGAAACCTTACCATCAGGAACACAACACTACATACCTGAAAGGTAGCACTGCTATTATGGCTGTGGTCTTCTGTAAGGACGAGGTACATACTTCGGGCTTCTCGAGACTCAGGCGTGATGGTACTTTGCTGTGCCCTATCTCTCATTGTTGGACGTAGTTTAAGGACATATCCGGGTCCAGAACTGACTACCCAAAAACGGAGATTAGTGCATTAAGTGTTAATATAATACCGCTGGGCAGTGCCATGTTTGCGGGGTCAACGAATTAAGAAAAAAACAGATGCTTTTCCCCGAAAGACACAAAGGCTCCCTCGATGTCCTCTCACAAAAACCAAGGACTAGGGAAATGTATCCAGTCAGATAACGACATATAATCCTGTCTAGATAGCCCAGATAAGGCAGGACACCGCTCACAAACAATGCCGACGCAATCTACACCTTAAATTAACACGCATAAGATACAAAATGAGATTACCAACTCACATCAAATTATTCTTTGTCTCGAATCACAAGTACACGCTGAACTGTACTTTGTTACGTCGGAATAAGATTGATTTTTATAACTAAGCGTAACTCACAACGATCAATACGCTGACAAAGTAATTTGTACTTAATCTTGTTAGTGTTAAGGTGCGATTTAGTAAAACTCGATTGTTAGGTATCACTTAACTAATTGACGCGTTAGGGTAAGTGCAGATGATATGATACGCTCATGAATAAGATAAAAGATTACAGCTTTGTCGAAGTGATACTACAGATACGTGGAGATAAATCTTTGAAAAGCTTGAAACTGTGATCTTTAGGGCACTTTACGTAATAGAGTATAGTGTATTCGGGTGTGGCGATAACCTAATCTGAAAATTATCGTGTTTGTTAACGTCTATAGTCAAGGCGATAAGGCAGGCTCAGATATTTATGACCACCTTTACAGCTCTGATATATCTGACGGCAACTGTACTGGATGACGATATACATAATAAATAGATACATATCTGTACTTGCATAACATCAATAACCTAGCGACAAAAATTCGTGAACAACAGATAAATTCCATTTCCAAGATTTGAACCCGGGACCACTAGGTTCGTAGGCAGGGTACTAACTAGCTAGACTATAGGAGGCCGTTACCTACAAACGTAATAGTATAAATCATTTTTGTAATTAAATGCTTTGCAAACTATAGAAGTTAAGTAATAATGGTGGCTGACTAGAATGGCACCACCCCATCTCCCACGGGTGTCGTAAGAGGCGACAAAGGGAAAACCAACTGATGGGCAGCAGCGTCCGTCAAAACCCAATCTACAGCGCTCGCCAACTCGCCTGCCAAGCGCGGCGACTATGGCACCTCCCCCCCAGATGATACAAGTCATTTTTCTATGTCCAGAATTGGAATGATGATGATATATATCATATCTTTGACATACCTAATAGTATATCAATGATTTTTTTCTACCGCAATTATTTTCTTGTTTCCTGTATTTCATGCCTAGTAAATGTATTGTAGTGATAATAATGTACAAAATAATGTGATAATTCTAGTTTCCTAAATGCATTTTAAGATATAAATGTATGTATACCAATTAGCACGTAAAGTCTAACTGTAAGTGCTTAATTGTGGAATTAATTAAATAAAGATAAATGATGACTTTGTGAGTGTAATCGCATTATGGCGGCCAAACGCTACGAAGCTACATCGAACATTATTTGCTACAACTTTGCTACGGGCTACGGCGTAGCGTTACGAGATAATTTATACTTTGGCCAGCTATTGTCGCACTTCAAGCAAAGATAGAGAATCATAATGTCTTTGTCTTCTGCTAGTACCCTTTCATTGAAAAAAGAGAGGAACAGAGCATATTAGTTCTATTATTACTAAGTATTTTGGTTTGATAGGCTATAGTTGTGTATAGCGCAAAAATATGTACCGAAAGAATGATTTCATAAATACGTCCTACAACCTTATTTACTGTATAATAGAGTTGCTCGGTACATATTTTTGAAACTTTGGCAGTGAACGAATTTTTAAACTTTACGACGTAATTTAGATTAAATTATAATTAGCATATCTAAAAATACTGAAATAGATAATTTATTTTTAATTATCTATAAAAATAAATTAAACAAAAATTTATAAATAATTAAAGATTAAATAAAATAAATATAAATATTTCGGGACAATCTTACACAAATCGACCTAGTCCTACGGTAAGCTCAGTAAGGCTTGTGTTGTAGGTACTAGGCGACGATATATATAATAGATAGATACATATAAATACTTAAATACATAGAAAACACCCATGACTCAGGAACAAGTATCTGTGCTCATCACACAAATAAATGCCCCGACTGGGAATCGAACCCAGGACCATCGGCTTCATAGGCAGGGTCACTACCCACTAGGCCAGACCGGTCGTCAACACAACACAAGATTATAAACGTTCATCGGCCATCAATTTTAACAATTATTTTGGCAAAATAAGTTTAGATCTAAAGTTTCAGATCTAAAAATTCTAATCATAAAAAAAAATGGTCTAGTCTAGATAATAATGTTCACTGCCAAATTAAAGGTAAGTCCGTCCGATTCAAAGCAGTTCTTGTAAGCTTATAGACAGCTACAACTTGGCTAAAACGTGGCTAAACAGAAGTCTATATTTAATACTGCTTTAAAACAAACTGAGCAAGTTATATTACGCTACCACAAATAAATTACTAACACGTCACCACCATTCGTCGGCAAATAAAATAAACTAATTGTCCGCTTTCCGAACGCGCCGCCAAAAGCAAAACGCTAACCAAAAATTTGAATAACAACGCCGTGACATCTGTCAAGGCAAGACGCCTCTCATTAGAGCTCCGTCCCTCTCCAACGTGAGCTCTCTCGCTCGCCATCTCGCTCTCAATCCTATAATCCCATGTTGTCGACAGAGGTCATTATTTGCGGAGAGTTTAAGTAGCGCCGCGCGAGGGTGCGTTTCCAAAACGAATGCGGTTCGTATTACGTTGGTTTTTCTTCGATTGTTTGGTTCAAGATTGGGGGTGCTAGTAATTTGACGGCCATTATTGGGATCAAAATTGTTTATTGCGCGTAAGTGGTTTTGGGTTTGTCAGCTGACGGGATTATCGGTGACGTGGAGAGGAAATTATCAGAATGTTGACAAATCATTTGTATTGCGAATGATTTTACGGTTATGATTTTATTGATTGAAAACAGCTATTGGGTATTGATAGATTTCAATGGAAAGATTGGTCTTGTAAAAAATTTAATTAGGGGTTATTTATGATGGTTGATATTATTGAAATCTGTATTTCATGACAATTTTATTATTAATAAAAGACCGTCTGGTTTGGTGCATTCAAAGAGAATCTCTGGCATCATTCAAGTTATTTTTTTAACCAACGTCTGGACACTTTTAATTTAATTTATTATTTACTAATTGTGCCCCCGCGGTTTATGAAGGTAAAAACGTAGCATATGTGTTAATCAAAGGTGTCAGCTAACGCCATACCAAATTTAATAAAAATCGTTCCAGCCGTTTAGACGTGAAGAAGTAACAAACATACACACTCACAAACTTTCGCCTTTATAAAATTAGTGTAGATTTATTATCAAATTCCGTAATACTGCTGATGATATACATTGCCCCACAAAACTGGTAAGCTAAATTGCCAGTAACTTTTGAATGGCCACCTTATACGGAAAATGTATTCTGTTTATATATATACATACTAGCTGACCCGGCGAACTTTGTTCCGCCTTAATGGCAATAAATAAGCAGATTTTTTTTTTGTATTGGAAAAAATACAAAAAAAAAAAAATACCTACATTAATCATTCATTATTATTTCTGTATTTTAGTACATAGGTTGCTCTTCACTTAAGTACCTTGTGATACACGACATTTTTTGTTTTATTATCAGGCGCAAAAACAAACAACGCAGATGGTCTTCCGACCCGTGAACATGCCACGTATAATTGACCATGGGAAAAACATGAATGTTCTAGATTTAAACATATCGGTTGGGATCATCGGGATCCTCGGAATGAGAACTTCCTCACCTTTGAATTTTCCTATCATTATAGTAGCGTAAATTACATTGTTCATCAATTTTCTAACCACCAAACGCGTACCGTTGCACAGTTTTGGTTGGTTTGCTACCTCCCTACCAATTTTTAGCCAAATCTGTTCTGCCGTTCTTGAGTTATAAGTGGTGTAACTAACACGACTTTCTTATATATATATAGATTTATAAGATAAGATATAAGATTTGCGTTTTGTTATTCCAAGTCTGATTCTTTTTTGTTATACCACGTTTTATAGTGACTGACGTTTCATGTCAAGTCACACGGGAACGCTGTCGAACGGGATAAAAAGTATCTTATGTCCGTCTCCTGGCTCTAAGCTACCTCCCTACCAATTTTCAGCCAAATCTGTTGCGCCGTTCTTGAGTTATAAGTGGTGTAACTAACACGACTTTCTTTTATATATATAGATAACACATTCTCTAATGGGGTTTCAATTGACCACCCTTCTATTGAAGGGTATAATTATATACTGGTCATCTCACAAGAGCGATTTTAATAAAATTAGGAATAGAGTTAGCTGAGACCCTGGATTAACATAGGCTACGTTTTGACCCTAATAAACCGCGGGTAACACCGCGGGGCACAGTTAGTATACACTAAACTTAATGTAGGTATAGTAATATGTCTGTAAAATCTCTTAATCATTAACTACTCATTGCTTACTTTAACACTTACGAATATTACACAATACAATGATTGCCTTACACAATACAGATTTAACACCCACTTCAAATAAAATTCCTGCTCAAATTATCGTTTGCAAATACCCCTTACAAAAGCTGGCTTCCGGGGAAACATTGCGAAACCCATACCATAGTCAATAATATGAGTCCACAAAGATTTGCCGCTTCACGCACTTTACTCTATGGTCTATGGACTGTGGTCTATGAATGACAGAACGCATCGGTGACTTCATTCCGTCTGACACTTCCGTCGGAAACCGTTTTTTTTAACTTGGAAACGAATAAAAGGATACTTACGACACTTTCGCTAGGAGTTTTTGTGTGATATCACTTTCTTTTTATTTGCTTGAGTAAATGTATTTTCACCTCACTAGCTTAGAAATAACTACTTTATTCTTTAGATAGCGAAGTGGCATTTTATTCACAAGAGTGCAAAGTAATTTCATACAAATCGTTTAGGTATACGAGTATTTTTTATGTTAGTTAAGGATGTTCTTTTAATGTTTTTGACTGATACATGATGAATACCAACAATGATAAACCACTATGCTACAATGTGCATTATGGTCAAAATGTGTCCAAAATTGAGATGTTCCCGATGCAGTTATTTACATGCAAGGGGTAAAGGCCCTATTAGACCCTATGTCTGTATGTCACCAGGTATCTCATGAAACACAGTTGAAATTTTCACAGATGATGTTACCGCTATAACAAAATATTGTAAAAACGGAAAAAAATCAGGGGCTTTCATGCAAAAAAAACATGATTGTCTTGGCGGTACCGCCAACATCGAAGTTCGTAAATTTCGAGCATCTTTCTTTTTTTACTCCAATTAAGGTGTCATGACCGACAGAAATTTACGAATATCTAATTTCGCGGTAGCTTCACAGTTTTTGCTTGATACTAATAATAACGGCATACATAAGTGTCACAGCGACTGTGGGTTAATTATTCTTAGACAAAACAGAGCCAATATTGCTTAGCCTTTTGATCTGTGGGAAAGTAGTAAAGCCGGTGGAAATCGGCTTGAATAGACGCGCCGCCGCTGTAATGTGTAATCTATAGATTATGATTTCCGTCACTGCACTTCAGCCGTCGTCCACTGCTGGACATAAGCCTACCCCAAATATGACTTGTATCATCTTGAGGGGTAGTTGCCATAGTCGTTGGCGAACGCAGTAGCTTTGGGCTACGATGGACGCTGCTGCCCATCCGTTGGTGTTTTCCCTTTGTCGCCTCTTACGACACGCGCGGGAGATGGGGTGGTGCTGTCCTAGTCAGCCGGCACCACACGGCTGATGGCAATGGTTCCATCATGGGGGAGTCCGACTCGCCCTTGGCCGTTTTAATCCTAGTGATATTATAAATGCGAAAGTAACTGTCTGTCTGTCTCTTACCTCATCACGCTTAAATCGCTAAACCAATTGGTATGAAATTTGGTATGGAGAGAGTTTAAGCTACGAGAAAGGACGTAGGATAGATTTTATCCCGGAACCATACTTTAAAGACGGGCATGGGTGGCCGACAAAGTCGCGAAAATGCGAGGAACATTTGGGCGGGGCGGGCCAGATTCGTATTTAGCCAATTGAGCATTTAGTCTAAATCTTAGTAAGTGTGATTCTGGTCTACATGTCACGTTATATGAATCTGACACGTTATATGATACTCAGAAATTGATTTAATTAGAAAATGACCAGCATATCATCAGTCGTATTTCAAATCTGTCTACATTCAGAAGTAGACTTATTAAAAATCTGACTAGACAAGAATCCAGAATCACACTTACTAAGATTAAGACTTTCAAATGCTCAATTGGCTAAATACGAATTTGGCCCGCCCCGCCCAAATGGCGAAGAAAAGCTAGTCTACTATAAGTTTAATATGTAGCAAATTTTTTTCTTAGGCAAGACGGAGCCGATATGTCTTGGCCTTTTCTTCTTGAGCCCAAGGAAAACCGTTGAACTGCAGTAAACTTAGTCAAGCCGGCGGGAATCGGCTTGTATAAACGCGCCGCCACTGATATGTAGGTTAGCTGGGTCCCGAAGATCAGCGCTGACTCTCGGGTCAGCATTTATTCTGAGACGGGTCCATTTGTTGGTAAACTTTTTAATTTACATTTAATTTTTATATAGTAGTCGTTTTTTATGTTACATGTTTGTAGTTAACTAAATAAACAATAAATATTTCGGGACAATCATACACAAATCGACCTAGTAAGCTCAGTAAGGCTTGTGTTGTAGGTACTAGAAGACGATATATATAATAGATAAATACATATAAATACTTAAATATAGAAAACACCCATAACTCAGGACCGAATAAATATTTGTGCAATTCACACAAATAAATGCCCTGACTGGGATTTGAACACAGAACCATCGGCTTCATAGGCAGGGTCACTACTCACTACCCACTAGCCCAGACCGGTCGTCATATATGTAGGATAGATGTACCTAGAGGTAAGTGTGTTAGCCGTAATTGCATTTTCCGGTCTTGCCCCCGAACAATGGCGTCGCACACGCACGGTGACGTCACGCGACTCCTCTCAAATATTTGCTGACTTCTAACGAGGATGGAAACCATTTTAATTCGTTGTGGAGACTCGTATCTGAGCCCTGAGGCTCTAGTGTAAGCTTCTTTTGACGTAAAAAAACGTTTACGAACGCTTAAGTGACAATGTTATTTATATGGAAAACGCAAACGCGTTCGTGACGTAAAGTTACGTTAAAAACTTACACTCAGGGCCCTGAGCGTAAGTTTTCAAAGGAATATTACTTTACCACCGCGTTAGTGTTTCCCATGTAAATAACGTTATCACTCGCGTTCGAGACGTTTTTTTACGTTAAAATAAACTTCCACTAGAGCCTCCGTACTGGTGACATTGCTAGTCTGGCTAATAAAATATTACATTCATCGTTTGAGGGAATATAATAAAATCTTCGGCATCTCACACTTGACTTGTTGTAGTAGGAATTATAGTTGTGATACTAGTAAATATTTATATTTTCTCATGCTCTAAAAGTGTATACATATGTATACATATTTATGATATACAAAACGTTTTAAATGACCAACCAGAACACTTCACCTTATTAAATCCACCAATCACGACACATATCGAAGTTAATCGCAACTCTAGATTCTTTTTTGGTGCGAATACTGTTTAAAAATGTGAAATCATTAAACAAAACTTTGTATAAAGTATCAACCAATCAGAATACCGCAATATTAAAACCGACCAATAAGGAAACGCAATCAAATTCTCAAAGCATTAGGTGCTTTTTAGTTCCTACTTAACAAACATTAAAAAAAAGTTTAAATCGTTGGCAAACTCTTTGAAGCCCCAATTATCCGTTGTCTATGGCATTTATTCACGGCGTAGATATATCCTATCTGTATCAAAGCAATGAAAAAAATACAAAGACTGCCAAATTGAACATTTTTGACTCAGAATTAATTGCGGGAGAATAACATTGTATTTGTCAATTGTTAAAATACTATTTTTTTTATTTTCTCGCAATCGAAGTGAAAATTAGTATGTGTATAACTCGGGTCAAAACGCCATATTACCCCTCGAACAATTTTAATTTTAAAGACGGGCATGGCTGGCCGACGGAGTCGCGAGGAAAAGTAAAATATCTTGAAATCATGCTGGAATCGGCAGTAGATAGATATATAATATAGTACAATCAGCTGCAGAGCAACTAAGACGAGCTTTAATAGTGTATTAAGGCCGGCTTTTATATTCAATTAAAAATAATTAAATTAAAAGATCACATGCTCACCGAATAACCAAGGGTGACTCAAATCCTTTCACGCCAATAGAAACGTTGAACGCCTTTCAACACTTGCTAATTTAAACACCCCTAAAAATGTAACCCATCCTCATGTAGCTAATAACCCTTCATCCGCCCTCGCACGTGACGTGGGCGACAGTGGGTGACGGTGGGTGACGGTGGGTGACAGTGGGACACGTCGCCCCAGGTGCGAGGTGACAGCGCGGAGGTAATCACCTCTGTGAGCATTGTTGTTGGGCAATGGGTTGGGTGTTACGTCTTTGGGCGTTGATCCTTAAGGGTTGAAAATGTGTTTATATTTAATATGGCTTGAAAGCTGACATATATCGCTACCTACTTATTAATATTTATTTCTAGAATATTTTTAATTCTTCGCTTTTTACTAATGAAAAGTCAATTATATTTAGCCGTATGGTGCCTACTGAAATTAGCACTATCCCATCTCCTCCCGCGGGTGACGTAAGATGCGACAAAGGGAAAAATCAATGGAGTCCGTCTTCCGTCGGTCCGTCGAAACCGAATCAACAGCTACTGCGGTCGCCAACTCACCTGCCAAGCGTGGCGGCTAAGGTCTCCCCATTGATACAAGTCATATTTGGGGGAGGCCTACGTCCAGCAGTGGACGTCTTAAGGCTGAAATGATGATGATATTTGCGCAAAAACTTTGTGTTTATATTATTCAGTAATCCTTGGGTGTTTTAATAATGAAAATAGATGAAATTGAAGTTTGAAGGTCGGACTAAGCGGAAAATAAGAATTCCTGGTGGTTCGCTGATCGGACTAAGTGGAAAACAATAATTCCTTGTAGTTCGAGTGTCGGACTAAGTGGAAATTAAGAATTCCTTGTAGGCGGAGTGTCGAACTAAGTGGAAATAGTACATTACTACAGAGGCCGGGAAGTAAAGGGTTGCCGGCCGAGTATATGTAGACGGCCGAACGCAGTGAGACTAACACATAAATAACTCCAAGAAATAAAAGTTTAATTATTAGAAAAAAACTAAAGTAAACATGCCAAATTAAACAGAAAATTGAACGAATATTTAATTAATGTTTTTATTAGGCGTAGGGGCAGAATAATTTTTTTAATGGACAATCTCCAAAATGCTGTATAACAAATCTATGTGAAATGTAATTTAAAAAAGACGACCTTACCGGCCTAAGGCCGGCAATGCATTTTAACAACCTCTCGTGCCTCTCGTCTAGCCAAACCTGCAACCACATACTTTGAAGCCTATTATCTTCTTTCTAAAAATTATGGAGGGCAGGATTGAAGGGACGAGAGTCCCTAGAAAGCCTAGGACTACGTATCTCAGCCAAATAAAGAGTGAGGCCTCGTATGAGGAAATCAAAAGAGTGGCTCAAAAAAGAGAAGATTGGAAATTACTCCACCGACAAGAGCATGGCTCTTAAATAAATGATGATGAATGTCAACATTTTAGTGCATGTTTGAGAAAATAAAATTTAAGTATTCAAACACATATTATATTAAACTTAAAACTTGTAACACACAATAAATAACTTGCACAGAGTATTGTATATGGAAATATCTTCAAATTCAAATATTTTTTATGATAAATGTATCGATAACAATGGCAACCCTTCCAGGCTGGTGTGAAGATCCGGGAGGATTATCCTTTGTGGCACCTTTACGTAACAAGCATGGCCGCCACTGACTACAGGGTGAACTTCGGACACGGGGCAAGTATTTAAATAATACTTATTTCGTATGTACATATATATAAGGTGTTCATTATGTAAGATTAGTTGAGATAACAAATAAACGTATATATTTTTAATATATACGTATTAATATATTTTGAACAACAATAAAGTTTCTCTACGAATAAACGCTAAAATTATTGAATTCAATGTGTTTACTAAATTGACTGTATCTACTTATATTTCTACGTAGGATTTTATATTCTATCTACTATTTTCAAAGTAGAATTTAATACAAAATAAGCTTTTATGACGTATAATAGTTGTATGTGTATTCTTTTGTTTATTTTTACTTAATATCATTGAGTGCAAGTTAGGGGAATTTATAGGTGTAATTATACTTTTATAAATGTTTTGTAAAAAAACTATTTTGTATATTAAATTCTAATACTTCTTTGTTCTGTTATACCACTTTTCATTTTCTCTTGTTTCTTATGTAGTTTATAGCATCCGTTGTACAATTGCCTCAAGGCCTTTTTTTAATTTAATGTATTAAGTAGTTAAGTACTCGTAATTATTATAATGTTGTAATTATTGTAAATAAGAATATTATATTTGTTTATATCATAGCCTCATAGGTGTTTTTAATAGTTAAAAGGAAAGCACTTCTGGGTACGATTCTCTTAGATATTATTCTTCTTGATTCTAAAATATAATGTTTCTAAGATAGTATAACACAAATATATTTAAGTACGCTTCATTTTTAACACCCTGTAGTCAGTTTTTTCTTAATCCGCTATTAGTAACTTATTTGTGTGTAAAGAAGTAGTACGTTAGAAGTTTGTCTGTCTGTCGGTGTGTCCGTAACAATCGTGTTTGCGGAAGGATTAGCGGCCATTATCCCCGCATTACGATAATCTCGGGTTTGTGGCGGAACTCGGAACTTTGAGTCTTGTTGTTTGTGTGTTTGCTAGTTTTGAGTCGGAAACGCTGTGTGAAGATTTGTATGATACGGTTAAATTTTTGTATAGGTGCACACTTGTGATCGAAAATTACTAAATATTTTCTCAAACTTGCAATGAAATGTTGATATTACTTACTTCTAATTAGGTTCGGAAATACTACATGAGTGAAGATGATATGTAAAGGGATTTCATATAACCCTTTTTTTTTTCATATAAACTTTCTTTTGTTTTCAACTTCAAATTATGACACAACACAACATCTTGACGTTCAGCATTCAAAAATATACCCTTTAAAATAACCCTTTTTTACAATTTGAGATTGTAAATAGTATGAAATTGCGTGTAATGGCAAAAACACTTGGATGCGAAATTTGTTGTTACCTCTACCTACTCACAAATTAAACAAATTGACTAAACGCCCGAATAATCAGAATCATCCTTTAACGGTTAGGTCGTTAAAATGCGCAACTTATACGTTCCATTCTCGTGATTTTTTTATTGATAAGATCTCTTTCCGAGCCAAAAAACTGTTCTCGATTGCACTGCATCTTCTACAAATTCGTGGTAACCTTCGCTACGTTATAGCGCAAGCCACAACAGCGGCGCTATCGCGAAAAACGATATTCGTAAATGTCGAACGATTGACTTTGTCACTTTCGTGAATCTCATGACCTGGTGTTGCGGGTGCCCGTGGGCGACGATAATTGCCTACCATCAGACAATCCGTTCGTTTGCCACCTTTATCATAAAAAATACGCCTTAATTGGAGTAAAAGTTTCATGCTTGAAATATACGATGTTCGCGATAGAAGGCCAGTAACGATTTCATTGGTAATTTGTTAGTTACCCAAAAGTTTAATTCCCATTAAATAGCGAGATTTATCATATCTGGTGTAGCATAATATCTTACCTAGTTGTTTTAAAGATTATTTATGCAAGTTTAATGGCGATTTCGCCCACGTTTCATCAGTTATTTCAGCAATTTCGTAATTAACTCGTAAATGAGATTTAAGATTCCATTGTTAACGTAATGGTGAAGAGAATAAGAGGCAAAAATAACAGCTTTTAAATTGTTTTCCTATACATCGCATGATTTTTGTAATCCTAAATCTAGTCGCTATGCCACAAGCGGAGCTGCTAGACGGGGTAAGTATTATTTTTATAAAATACCTACTTATTAAGCGAAATTACTTATAAGTAAATGTAATTGGAAATAATATGTATGTGTGTATATTCAAAAAAATCAAAAAAAAAATATTTTATTTGTTTTACAAATAGTGCAGTATCTCACAATGGCTAGTGTCTCCTTTTAAGTTATTTACAAAATAACCTGTGCCAGGAGGCACCGCTCTGAATCGCTCACCGCTCATATTCGTATTAATTATTAAAATGTTATTATTAAATTGAAATATAATCCTAAATAGAACGAGCTATAAAGTTCAATTTGAGAACGTACAACTTTGGGTTCCAAGACTTAGGCACAAAAGGTCACTTTGCTCATTGATAGCGATATGGATCAATTTTTTTTCAGTAATATTTTAGTAGGTACTTTAAGCCTATAGAGTTATTATGGTTTTTTTTTCTGTATTTTGTTATATATTTTAATGTTATGATTTAGTTTAATTCTACGTATAGTATGAGAGCGCTACAATGACGCTGGATTTATGAAAAGCGTATTAAAACGTAGTCGAAATATACTAATTTGATCTACGTAATAAATTCAATATATGTATATATGTATACTGCTATAATTTTATTAAAAACTATTTACTAAATTATAAAAAAAACTACCCACCTTAATCACAAAACACTTCATTCACTTCCCATCACTATCACAAGATCTATGGTCAGAGGTCTATAGAGTCTATGGTCAACGCCAAGTGCGCATCACCGCGGAAGATGGCGACCGGAATTGGTGTGCCGAGCAAAGTGGCCCGTGGCAAACAACCCCCCGCCCCACAGCCACATGCAGCCGCCTTAATAATAAAACAGCTCGCCCCTCCCTCTCTCGGTATAACTGAACGCATAAATATCTGTACAAGTTTATGCCTTATTATAATGGGTTAAGGACATATATGTACGTCATGGATTGTACGCGATCAAAATCGCGCCGTCTCGCTTTGTTCTGTTGCGCATTTCTGTGCGCATATCTTTGTTCTCTGTCTGGTGTGTGGGGGGCGTGTACGGGTGTCTCGGTCGCTCTCATTAGGCGGGTCTGGCGGTGCATTATGCAGCGTGTTTGGCGAGGGTTGTTATGAGGTTTGCGCAGCGAGCATAGAGTAGGGTGGCGCAGAGACTGCATCCGGCCGAGCGGACTTGTACTGTGTGTACAGTCAAGTGCAAAAAAACGAAAGAATCCTTTCATAAATAGTTACGTCCTACAACCTTATTTACTGTACAATAGAGTTGCTCGGTACATATTTATGAAACTTTGGCAGTGAACGAATTTTTACACTTGACTGTAAGTCTAATACGGGCGAAGAATTAAACCAGACATAGGATTTATCAGTATAATCATTAACCAAAATTTTTCTTTAATTATACCTATTATCCATATGTAATTAACATTTGTAACATTTCTGAGCAGTAATGTTCTGCGAACATTACGCGATATGAGCTTTTGAAACGAACTGTCAACGAGTGTTTAACTCGAGTGTGTTGCATTACATTGCGGGCCGAATTTTTTTATATGGATTAAATTTTAATTGTACTTCTAAGCAATAGTTATGTAAATATATTTCTTATGTCCTATTCTACCCTCCGTTAAAAGATTCGCCCGTATAAGATTTACACACTATAACATTTGAAATTAAAATACTTAAATAAATAAAATAAATAAATATTTGGGGACAATCTTACACAAATCGACCTAGTCCTATGTTAAGCTCAGTAAGGCTTGTGTTGTAGGTACTAGACGACGATAAATTTACATAGAAAACACCCATGACTCAGGAACAAATACCTGTGCTCATCACACAAATAAATGGATTGGGCCTCTGATTGGGATTTGACCCCAAGGCTTCATAGGCAGGGTTACTATTCACTAGGCCAGACCGCAGAATATATGAAGTTATATTATAATAAGTACTATATTATGAAAACTACGAATACATAAAAACTAGTTATTGCATTAAATTTAAAAAGTGAGGCATTGTACCAAGGATGCTGGCGGCATTTCCTAGTATCGCAATGCTGATACTTTGTGCGAGGAAGCCGCCAGCTCTTCGGTCACCAGTTCGCGATTTCTGCAAAAAGTTTGTGCGAGCTCGGACCCCATGGACCTAGCGTCTACGCCAAACGGTAAAAAATGGTACTCTCTGCCCAGGCTCTTATATTTGTTACAATAGTTGAAGTTATTAATTGTGTGTTGGCCTGGCGACTTCGGAGAACATAGGGTAGGCAACGCGCGTGTGAATCCTCTTGAGTTGCAAGCATCGATAGGCTACGGTAACTGCTTGCCATCAGACGGGCCGTATAGCTGTTTGACACCGTAGTTGTATTAAAAAAAACAGGCCTTCATTTACAAGCCCTAAGATTTCTGAGTGTCCGGTCGGTTCGCCGCTCGTCGTCGCCGGCCCGGCACGCACGTTCATATCATTCATACAATATTACAATGTCTTACTAAAGTTTTAATACAAACTCACATAGCTCCATAATATATTTTAACCCATTATTCTCATTAATTTATTCTTCTGTAAATATCTCCAAAGTTGTATAAAAACAAAGGGTCTTCAAACCGATCGAGCCTTTGCGATGCAAATGTCTTTCGTTACCTTCCATGGCCCTGTTCTTAAGCCTGGGTGAGACGGCTGTCAGCTCATACCAGTATAATTTGAACCATTATTCGGCTTCTTTATGTAATAAATAACCCAGTTGACAACAGGTATGGCCTGGGTAGCCCTGCCTATGAAGCCCACGGTTCTGGGTTAAAATCCCGGTAAAGGCATATATTTGTTCCTTAGTCTTGGATGTTTTCTATAAATGTAAGTATTTGTATACTATATAGTTACATGTATATATAGTGTTGGCTTAATACCCACAACACAAGCCTTCTTGAGCTTATCGTGGGGCTCAGTCAATTTGTGCAAGGATGTACTGTAATATTTATTTATTTAGGCATATAAAATTAAGATTATGTATTGTTGAGGGTAACCGGATGAATAGGTTACCCAAACGATTAGCTTATCATATGAAGATGTTATCTGTTCGAACGGGTTACTAGATGAACGGGTTTCCCGGCCATGTGTAGCCTACTGCAAGCTCAATAAGTGTTTATACATGTAGGTATGTGGTTGTAGATAATGAAATGTAATAAGTAGATATATTATATATAAATATATATATTATAGTAGTTTATTTTTTATTAGTTAGCTTGTAAACTTGTAATAAACTCTTGTAAAAAAAGAAAAAAAGATAAACTTGTCTATGCATTGTGAACAACAGAGTGTTTTGATTATAATAAACGTGGGTTAGCACAACGCCTCTTCGCATAAATCTCTCAGCGCGCATTCATTTTACTTTGTTTAGTGAAAGTCTGCGGTTGTGTGCGTAACATCAGATAATAAAATAGCATTCATGTGACATTTTCACGGTACTTCAAAAAAGGAGGGTTTTAATGCGACTATAGTTTTTGATGTATAGTCAACCAATTTGATTTCTAGGCCACTTTGGACCTTTTCACAGTGACGTTAATAAGAGATCTTTTGCGTCTTTCATATAGATTTTCACTGTGACAAGGAACGAAGTGGCCTATAAATCAAATTGGTTGACTGTACTTAGATATGCGTATGTTAAAGTAGGTAGTAATTAGTACCTACTTTATTCTACTCGAATTGTTTATGAATTGATGTATTTATTTATTACTTGACTTGAAAAGAGACTTATTTTTATTTGTGTGATGAGCACAGATATTTGTTCCTGAGTATTATATTATATCGTCGTCTAGTACCTACAACACAAGCCTTACTGAGCTTACCGTAGGACTAGGTCGATTTGTGTAAGATTGTCCCGATATATTTATTTATTTATTATTATCTTTCTCTTTACTCCAATTAAGGCGTCATAAGAGTGACAGACAATCGTTTGAAATTTACGAACATCATTTTTCGCGCTAACGCCGAAGATTATTATGAATTCCACATACCTACCGAAATTTTAATTTTAAGGAAGATATTTTTTTATATTGAATAGTTAATTTCTTTACGAAATTTATTTAGCACTGAGCTGAGGAAATCGAACATGTACCCTCGCACGTGGGTACTCATGCTAGAGTAACATAGATGCATATTCTACTCTCGATTTTGCGACTCCATTTTGCGAACATCGGTTCGTGGTACTCTCAGACACCGCAGCGCAAGTCATTAATCAAAGAGGCGCTCTCCACGCCCCGATCGGGCCGCAATCAAATCACCGTCAAAGACTTGTCTATGCCCCGATGCCGTCGGAGGGAAATATACAATCCTTTATGCCATGTCGAGAGATGCTTGATGAGGATGACTTTTTTATAATAGGAAAAAAATGACAACATAGCGAAGATTTTCGTAGTATTGTTAATTTAAATAAGTATCAGCGATAAACATGCAATGCAAACCTTTGCCAGTAATTAGGAAAACTATACTCGTCCCGTTTTTGGTGACATAACAAAAATAGTGGGCCGATTAATCCGCGAAACATGATGTTCGTAAATTTCGGACGATTGTCTCTGTCACTCTTATGATGCCTTAATTGGAGTAATAGGGAAAGATGCTCCAATATACGAACTTCGATGTTCGCGGTCCAGCTTTGCCTACCGAGCGACTGCTTAACTCTTTGAACACCGAAAACAAAGATATATGTATAGTGTGATGCCGTACCCACTTCCCACTCCCACCGACACCTAAGTGTTATGGCAGACACTGGCAAAGCCCAAAAGGTTAACTTATGTCCAGGCGAGGTGAACGGTTTCATCCTTACGATGTAAATATTCCATTCATTCGGTTGCGGTTCGCCTTCCTAATGCGGACTGCAAAGGAATGGAATTCGCTCCCTTCGTTTGTTTTGCCGGAAAGATATAATTTAGGTCTCTCAAGACAAGAGTGAATAGGCTGTTACTGTACCAGCGTGCTACACTCTCAACCTCGTCAACACTTACCACCAGGTGCAACTGTAGTCAAACGCTGGTCAGTCTTGTTTAAAAACTAGGAGTGTAGAATTAATGATATGAATCAATTGAGATCGTCAAGTTATATTATACATTTTATAGATTCCATTTCTCATGTACAGTCAGCGTCATATAGTTAGTAGCATCCAAAGTACTCATAAAGTTCGGTACACCATAGAATTTGTACGGTGTACCGAACTATTTGACTACTTTGAATGCTGCCAACTATATGACGCTGACTGTACGTGTATACAAAAAACGTCAAAAAGAAAATATCAGTGTCATTACTTATCAGTATTAAAGAAAGTCGCTCTCAGACGTCCCTTCAAAGTGCAGACAAAAGTGGAGGCCAAGAGTCAATTCAATTAAGTAAATCCTTTAATAGGCAAATAAGCAGAAGCGAGAGCGAGATCAAAGAACGCCGCCCTCTCCCTCTCTCGTGCGTGCACTCGAGGCAGGTGTTGCCAGGCAGTTTTAAAGAAATCCTGAAAAGAAGAAGTTTGCGTTAGGTAGATATATGTACAAAACAGAAAATATTTTTTTTGCTATGGTTAAATGTAGTGAGATAATGTGGTGGGCAATGGGAGTAGCGGGTTCGAGTCTTGGTTCTTGGTTTCTTGTAACATAAGGCGAAATCTGCATTTTTTTTTACATAGAGCAAAATTTTATGATCTTCTTGTCATGACTGTCATGAGGATTTCTCAAATTTTAAAGTTAAAAAACTTTTTTTGACTATCGGAATCGACACCTTGACTGCTAGTCTACTACTATAAACTAATCGTATATGGTATCTGACATTATGATATTGAAATGATCTTTGAATTAGCTTTACTAATCAGGTCATAAAATTAATTATTTTCAGAAACACAAGTTTTAATACCTCTTAGTTTTGGGAGAGGTACGTGGAATTTGTTTAAGTGGAAGCGTTGCTGTTTTCTACTTATTTTCGTATTGTAATTATTTACACCTAGGCTCGAATACTCTGTTACATATATGTGGGATTTGGTTTAATCACTCTTAAGCACATCTCGTAAACAATTAGCACTCATTACACCTTATAATCCTGCAGTCCCAAAAAAAAACAAAAGTACCCACAGAAAATCCTTACCACTGGCAACCCTAATTCAAGACTTTTAGCATATTGATGCCCCTAACGGCAAGAAAAAAGCCCAGTCGCTCAAAATTAAACCCTATATCAATAACATAAAGACGAAGCCATATGAATAAATAACTTTACGAGCTGATGCCGGTGTATATTTGATTTGCGACCACTTGTGACTTGTGTAGTGAGCGTGATCTGTTTGATGAGATTTGTTCGCGTTTGATTTTGAATTAATATTCCCTTCGTAAAACAAACACTTGTCACACCATAGTATGTCGTCTGTTAAGGGTGCTTGCTTATTCCAAGTTTTATTTTTAAATAGAGTTCTATGTCTCCTACCTATAGTCACTAATTTGAGAAAAGAAAACTAGTATCTTACTCTGTCAATCGAAAGAAAAACAACGTATGTATGTATGGGAGGCATACAGTTACTTTGTTCCGACTTAGAGTAGCAGTGTGAGATACAAGATTTGTTCAAAGTGACGCTATGTTCTATAGGTGAAAACTTAACTGAAAGACCATGTCTGTGTAGTTCAGAGAATTTATATGGAGCTTACGTCCAAAACTTGAATAAGTATAGAATGACGACATGCGTATCTACACACGTTACTTACTACTACATAGGCCAGGTGCTTAAGCCACAAAATAGACAGATACAGAAGTCAATCAAATGTATGTACTTCATTTTTTATACCTACTCCCGGCGGTCGCTCTAGGGTTGCCAACTTATGCTTATGCACGAAAGACTATCGTGGTACTGGCGCTCCTATCTAGTTGTTTGTGATTAATTGTCGAGAATGAAATGGAAAGAATCCTGACTATATAACTATCCTAACTAATATTATAAATACGAAAGTAACTCTGTCTGTGTGTCTGTGTCGCTTTCACGCTATTTTTAATAATATTGAACCGATTTAAATAAAATTTGGTATGGAGAGTGTCTGAGTCGCGAGAAAGGACATAGGATAGTTTTTGTCAATCATCATCATCATCACCATCACCTTGATTTTATGCAGACGAAGAATTAATAATAACTACAATATTTTTATTTTCATGTTATTATTATATTACAAATTTGTCACAGCAAATATCTTGCGACGATTTCGACATTGGCAAAAAGCACGATTATTATATTTTAAAGTGTAATAAGTTCGCATTAAATAACGTAACCAAGAAACGGATGTCTGACTACCTACCGCTACTGTCTGTCTACCACCCAAAACGATATTCGTAATTTGCAGGCATCTTTCTCTTTTAAGTACCCCAATTAAGACGTCATGAGAGTGACAGAGACAATCGTCCGAAATTTACGAATATCGTTGTTCGCGGTAGCGCCGCAGTTATAATTGGAGAAAAGAGAAAGATGCCCGACATATGTGGCATTTCTATGAAGAGGGACCTTATGGTCGATGGCACTTACGTCGAACCGTATGTTTGTATCGCGTCATCTCTAACAACGTCATAAGCGCCATCGACAATAACGTCCCTTTTCATAGATAATGTCACATATATGAACTTCGATGTTCGCGGTACCGCGGTACCGCTCCTGAAGAGATGAAGTGTCTCTTGTCATTCAATAGAGATTTTGACAGCCATATCTTAGGGAATAAGGGCTAATTTATTAACAATTTGTAAGAAACTATCGCCTTAACAACTTTAGTGCTGGAAGAAGCGAAAGATGTATGAAATCCTGCGGCGCTTCCGCCTTTCTCGAACGATGATAGCAGAGACCATTTTACAAAACGCGTAAGATGTAAGAAATCCTGCGGTGCTTATTGTTTTTTCGAGTTGATAAAGATTGTATGGGAGAAAAATATCCTCGTTTTTCTTTCGGATGGCACGCACGCTTGCAGTGGTCCGAACTGGTCCGAGATATCGTGTCTGTGAGCAGTGTCTATGTGTGCGTTGATCGAGCGCGCTTTGTATGGAGATTGATTTCTGTATCTGTCTATTTTGTGCTTAAGCTAAGTTTTTCACGTAGGTATAGGTATAGGTGAAAAACTTAGCTAAAGCACCTGGTATATGTACCTAGTTGTAACGTATCTGTACACGCATGTCGGCGTTCTATATTCAAATTTTGACGTAAGTTCCATATTAATTCTCCGCACAACTAACATCGATATGGTGACTTATTTAAGTTTTTCAGCTATAGATAGTTAGAGTATCAAGGTATCAAGGACAACTTCGTAGATTAATTTAGATACATTTTTATAACCAATTTGCATTTTTATCAATCTTTTTATTTCTTCAAATTACCAATCAAACTTCCATTCCCCATTTTCTCTCGATCTACAAACTATTTTCGACGACAGGTCTGCCCTAGTTGCTAGTCTGCTATGAAGCCGAAGGTCCTGAGTTCAAATCCCAGTACGTATTTGTTCCTGAGTAATGTCATGTCTTATTTAAATATTACTTACCAAACAACATTAAAAAATATATTCTCCAGACGACGTCGCCATTTTGAGGCTCAAGTGGAATTTTCTTCAAAAAATACCTACCAAAAGTAAAGCAACCAACCAACCCAAGCAACAAATTACCTCAAGTTTGACGTACTAGTAGCCCAGTACATTAAAAAGCTGGATTATTCACAACTGGTAAAGAACATCGGCTAAAAGGATCTAAAAATTAACTCATAGGGGGGTAAATTAACTCATTGCAATATATCATAATACCCAACATACAGCTGTCAGCTTGTATTTTTAATATTACCTCAAATTTTAACCAATTGTTGGCATCAGTGCTATGAACCGATGTTCCATCAAAACTTAACTCATTTCTTTTTGTTTCCTTATAAAATAACTCAGGACGCAATGTATCGCTACTTTGTCTGAATTGAGATGGCGTTACGTCACAACTGTCAAAAAAAACACAAAAATTAATAACGCTTGAGTGGTTAAGACTTATTTAAAATTACCTTGCAATATCTGTTCATAGTACGAAAACCAACGTTTACGGTTTGAGGTAATATTAAATATACTCACTGATTCGCGGAGTCAGCTACAGCTATAGAATTCATAAACGCGTACTTTTCCATCATGCGATAGTGATACTTATCCTCAGAGACGAGATAATCTGCGTCGATAGGATCGCCCGGCACTTTCAATGGCCCCCGAGTGACGCGCTGTGATCCTAAAGATATACCCCGTGCCGCTGTGGGGAGACTCACTCGGAATAATCAATAATCGGAATAATCTTTAATTATTAACGATTAACACGGTACTACTCACGTTTATTTAGTCACTCGCGCGACATGTTTCGGAGAACATAGGCCTCCATTTTCAAGCACTAAGAGTGTTCGGTTCGCCGCTCGCGTCACCGGCCCGTCGCGCACTACGTCTCGAAACATGTCGCGCGAGTGACTAAATAAACGTGAGTAGTACCGTGTTAATCGTTAATCTTTAATTAATATAATTAGCATGCATTTATTATGGAGGTTGTCAATACGGAGTATTATTGCAATATTCTGCCGCCAGAGTAGAGCACTAGCACAAATGATAAACAGATTTTGACAAGTCTTCCTAAAGGACGTTACGAGTAAGCAGAAACAGAAAAGATAGTTGAGTAAGACCACTAAATCAAGCATTTGCTTTAAATGCATACTATATCGAAGCATATTTTTAAGTTAAATAAATTCTTTTTTACATTTTACACGTAGGATGCCGATATATTACAGTATACATAGGTTGATGGCACCAATGTTGGACACTTTAAGCTGACAGGCATCAATGATGGACACTTAGTTAATACAAAAACCATAACGTTGTAAATTGAATATCTACCAACAAATGCACAACACTTGACTCCTTTGAAATAAGCACTAATAATATATGTTCATGATTGGTTCCTTGTCCATTAATGGCGCCGTCACCCTACCACAATATATATATGACAGAGTGAATCAACTATTTCTTGTTGTTATTCTGTCCCATCAGCCACGAGACAACTGAAGCATAGTTTGTTAGACGAAATGTGGCACCATGTGTTACATCATCTACCACAAAGGAGAATGGGCATTTTGTACCATGAGTGTATACAGTTGAGACATATATCGTGGGAAAGGTCTTAATCATAGCATTATTTATTTGTATGGCACCAACATTGGATAGCGTGCAGGGGCCGAGCTATTAAAAAAAAAAGTCAGCTCATATAAACCCTTGTTTTACAAAATACTTGCTATCTAACTAGTTTAAGTGTGTCTTAAATTAAAGTATATGAAAAATGCTTTACGCTTATATACCACTATCAAAGCTAAAGCGCATACAGGGCTGGAATTAACGATCTGAAGATTTGCTTAACTGATCAAATGCTTCTTGTACAACGGAGCTAAAGTGTATACAGTAGTCATATATTACATAGTAAAGGCATTATTATAAGCTATTTTTTATAACAGACACTTCTTCCTCAAAGAATGCAGGGACTGCGATAAACGAGTTTTTTAAGAGTTAATTGATAGATAATTGCCTTAATTAACAACCCTTTGATTCATCTACTCATCTCTAGATGGAGCTTGGGTAGCAAATGTATTTTTTTTTCACTCTTGTATATCCTTGTAGCATATCTTATTTAAAAGGTCTTAACCATAGCTTCTATTGCATATATGACAATGGGTGAAGAAAGGGTACCGAGAAGATAATATTTATTATTTAAATTCAATGGCATAACGGCGAATACTGGAACTAAAATTCTTGATCAAATATATTTATATTTGTCACCCCTGATATTGTTATTAGCCCTATCATGATCTGTAACGCTAAGCATTATTTATTGTAACTAAAAACTGGTTTAAGATCTCAATTACAAGCCTAATTATTTAAAAATATCTTTCAATGCCGACATCTTGTACGCAATAGATGAACCAAGTAAGCGTCAAATAGGTGCACTTGACATGCGTTAATAATGCTATGTCCATATAGTCACTTTTTAACGCTAAGAAATACTTTAAGTTGCTTATTTCTGAAAGATAATATTAAAAATACAACTAATCTAGGGGCGTCTACTATGATCTGGGTTAATGGAGATTCTGTTTATTTAATTTGGTTAATGGTATTGTATTTGCATTTCCAAATGATAGGGGGAGAGAGGGGATATAGAAAGACAAAGAGTTGTCATCTTGTGAATCAAGCTTCTTCCTGCTTGAAGAAGATATATAATTGGAATTCGTCGTCTCTTTCTTCCTAGGTTACTTACGTTGATAGTAAGTAACACAACAATACAGGTTAATGTGCACACTACAAAATTTTTTATTTTCCCCAACTGCGGCAACTATTATAGGAGCATTACGTTTTTAGAGGGAGTAAAAAAATTAAGCTTTTGTTCGGCTATGATTCATGTATCGACAAAGACAACAAAGCAAGCAAACTACATGACAAAAATATAACTGTCAATTTGTGGCGTACAGCATGCCTATGGCGATTATGAGGTTAACCGTTTATCGCCACGACCATCTAAAGGTGACATTGTGCACTGCCGTGCCTACCTACAACGCAAAATACTCTGCCAAAATTGGCAGACGCTGTCAAAGCAACATTGTTGCTGACAGATATGGGATTAATCTTTTAGCTTCTTAACAAAGAACGACTACCGAGTAGAGATGTTGGCATAGACCACATATTTGGCGGGAAAGCGACAAAAAGGTTAATATTTTTGTTACTATATGGTTCATAATTAATAAAACATTTTAAATACATTTAATGACATTATTTATTTTAGTTTGCAATATAATAAATATTACACGTATTACAACATCACTCACATTACACGAGAAGTCTAATTAATAGTTAGTATTCACGTTCTCAGAGTCAACATACCTAAAAAACTAAAAAAGGCAACCAGATCTGGCGAACGTACTGCTGCCACGGTTCAATGATATTATGATTATATAGATTTAGGTTAGTAATTTCTATGAACATTGTGAACACCAAGAATTCCTAAGCCTTATATTTGGCAATACTAAATATGAGAAGAAGCAGTTAATACATGTAATGCTATATATTAACCTTTTGAACGCCAAGCACCACTAAAATGGTCGCGTGATGTCGTGCCTGCCACGCCACCGACCACTAAAGTGGCTACGGCGGACGCTGTCAAAGCAATAGTCCTGCTGACAGATAAGGTTTATATTTGTTCTTCACAAGTCATACAATGGCGTACACGACGTCATATTTTGACGCGAGACGAAAAGCGTTCAAAAGGTTAACATCCACAGGAAATACTAGTTTTGTTTTTAACCCTTTGAACGCTAAGAACGTGCCGAATATGTCGTGTCTACCATGCCACCGAACACTATATTGGCTACATTGGACACTGTGATAGCATTTTTCCTGCCGACAGATTAGGTTTATAAATTGAAAATAGATATCATATACTTATGAAAAACTGACGTCCTCCTGCGTCCGAGGCAGGATTTGAACCCATCTCCAGCTATGGCGGCTGACACCTTCTAGGCACAATTTCGACAGGAGTTTCGACCTTTTTGCCGTCAAGTGAAAAAAATTAAAGTGCGTCACACGCCTAAGGTTTTTGTAAGTAATGAATAATAATAAAATAAACCTTACCTGTAAATAACTAGGTACGTAGATCTTAGGCATGGACTTGGTATCAAGTCGTGGCGTGTGTGGCACGAAATGTTCCGACTTCATATCAAGTCAATGGCGTCGAAGTGGTTAAATTGATCTATATGGCCCCAGTATGAAATTCGTACCTTTAACACTGAACGCCAAGAACCCCAAAAGTGGTATTGATGTCGTCGTGTCTACACCAACACTGCCTCTCACACCAGCGACCCCTAGTGGCTATGGCGGACGCTGTCAACGCAATTAAAGATATAAGGTTTAACACGTTCAGTCCCCATGGGTACACAATGTTTTGATCTACTCATACATCCAAGCAAATTACTTTGCACACCCGTGCTCCACATATGGGTCACTAAGAAACGCCCAGGTACGCCCTCGTATTACTACAGTAATATATAATAGAATGTTCTTCTCTCTAACAGGAATATTAACCCATTCATTGCCGACGCCTCATATTTTTACTAAAGTCATCACGCAGTGCCGCTGCCATCCACGCGACGACGCGAATTCGCGTCCGCGGCATTACGTTGACTTTTCAAGGAAGCAAATTAAAAAAAAACTGCTCGGCATTACGTTAACATTTCAAGGAAGCGAATATGCGTCCGCGGCATTACGTTGGCTTTTCAAGGACGCGAACAAAAAAAATAACTGGGGGACGCAAAATCCCGTCCTCGGCATTACGCTTGCACATTCATGGGACGCGAATTCGTGCCTTCCGCATTCAATGGGTTATAACCTATTCGCCGGCCACGGCAAAAAAAATCTGACGTGCGCCACACGCCAAAGCCTTAACTCTCAGTACGTAGGTCCAAGGCTTCGACTTGATATCAAGTCATAGCGTGTGGGGCACAAAATGTACAGACTTCATATTAAGTCAATAGCGGCGAAAGGGTTAATAGAGAAATCAGAATTATCTTTATACTATGAGCACTATTGAAGGCAGTAGAAATGATTTGATTTCAGTGCGCACCTGGTCGGTTATAGTGACCCAAGTGCGGGGCACTGGACTGTGAACGTGTTAAACATGCTCTTTACTGATTGAGGCCTTGGCGTACACGTACCAACGTGGCGCACATTCACTGCCACCAACGCACATGTGCGTTCATTTCCATACATTTTTGGAGGGGGTGGCAGCGAATGTGTTTACGCGAAAGGTAAAAGTATATTTATTCAGTGCTACACAAATTCATAGTTTCACATCACCACATGTAGAGATTTTGAACCGACACCACACTTCAAGTTAAGGAAAATTATAAAAAAATTCAAATACAAGAAAGCATTTATTAATGTATACAGCCATTTTGCAGTGATGTGGCCGCGGTACTGGTACTCGGAGACCTACGACGTACATCCTACACCATGTTGATCCAGTTGAGCCAGGCAAGGCAGAACAGGCAGGCAGGAAAAAAAAAGTTTAATTACTATCGAGTGAGACTACCTACCAAGCTTCCTCATTACAGCGTGGCCGTGGTGAGAAACGCGCTGGTGTTGCTGGGTCACCACGTCTATAAAAAATCGTGAAGACCACTGTTCTCGTTGGTTGTCATGGAACTTACTATCAAGTGTGGTATACCCGTCCTAGTTGCATTTCAAGGATCTTAAATCCTTAATTCTTTTCCAGACATAGTCAGATATATCGACCAAATGCGTGTCAATTTTATTTCTACATTAAAGTTCATATTAGATTGGATTATCCTAAAAATAAAAGCAATAAGCAAAACGAACTAATTAGAATGTATTTGGCTTTCTAGGAAAACCATTCGGATTGGTGGGACATGGAAAACGGTTAATGCATAATTCCACCCTGCCCAAAAACAACAGTAACTTGATAAATTGATAAGTAGGGCAAATCGCCAGTTACTGGCCACCTTTCAATTACTGGCCACCATATACTGAAAATGGACTCTATTTACCTTTAAATAGAACACATTTTCAAATGGGGTTTCTATTACTGGCCACCCTTCAATTACTGGCCACCTTATACTTAAATGAACTCTGTTTATAGGTAAATAGTCCATTTTCAGTATATGGTGGCCAGTAATTGAAAGGTGGCCAGTAACTGGCGATTTACCCTACATGGCAGAAGTTGAAGGCATCAATAACTTATTCTTATTATATTTTGCTGCTCGAGCCAGGAGCCATGTTGCCTCATACTTTTTCATTGCGTCTATTCAGAAAATATGACTATATAAAATATTTGCATTTATCACAAGAAACGACAAAAAATAAGCGTACTTAACACAATTGATCCGTGGTTCATAAATAACAGAAACAGAAGGCAACAAGGCCACAGGTAAAAGTGAGGTTTAACAACAATTCGCCGACAATAATACTAAAACTCGATTCGTGTTTCTCAGGAGATTCTGTAGATGTTGTTGGTGTAACGAGTAATTAGGTGCCTATTAATGTATTAAACAACTACAAATTCGGCGGTCGCAATCGGTAGCAGCTTCAGACTCTGTCATATAATAATTCTTCATACGCGAGTAAGAGCACTTCTTGTTCTGCACAGTCGCAGTTTCTCTACAGAAGTTGTTCTTCGTCAAAACCTGCTTCATAATTAGCGCCCCATATTGTTCTGTGAATCTTGAATATTGTCCAAAACAGAGAAAAAGGAGAAACGCGTACGTGATAAAGCTAGTAGGCTACTTCTTATGCAGTAAACTGAAAAATAAATCTGAAATCATCTGCGGCCTCCGTGTACATACTATAAATATCTACACAAATCTTATATGTAGAAAAAAAACTACTATAAAAATCGCTTTTATTGCATGGGATATTTAATTTATTTTGTTTTTTAATAATTGATGTTATAGCGGCAACAGCATCTGTAAAAATCAACTGTCTAACTATCATGATTTAGCCTGATGAAGAACAGACAGACGGACAGCGGAGTCTTAGTAATAGGGTCTCATTTTTTACCATTAGGTTACGGAACCCTAGAAACTAGCATAATCTATATGTAATACTCTTATACTTTAGATAAACTCGGTAGTGATTATAATATTGTATCCGTTTAAATAGCTCTTGCAAAACACGCACCATATTATGATTATAAGCAATTCTTAAAATATCCTTGATAATGTAAGTAGGTATAATAAAAACAATTAGTTTCATATATCTCAAAGCGATTAGGTAGCAATTTTAATAAAATATCCCATAATTTATCCCGGCTGACGATAGATGAAAATGTAGATAGAAGACATAAATCCGAAGTGGACTTAGGTTCATAAATATCTCTATAATACTGATAAATCCTAACATCCTGATATACCTAAAGACGAGTCTTCAGTCGGTGCGTCCTACCCGTCATGACGTATGGAGCCGAAAAGTGGACACTGACGGTACGGCTGGTCCACAAGTTGAAAGTCGCTCAGCGGGCTATGGAAAGGGTTATGCTCGGCTTTTCTCTGCGGGATCGAAACAGAAATGAGGTAATCCAGCAGAGAATCAAAGTCATCGACATAGCCCACCGTATTAGCAAGTTGAAGTGGCAGTGGGCAGGCCATATTAGCCGTAGAACCGACAACCGTTGGGGTAAACGAGTTCTTGAGTGGAGGCCGCGTCTCGGAAAGCGTAGTGTAGGACGCCCTCAGGCAAGGTGAAGACTTGCGCAAGATGGCTGGCAGGAGCTGGATGCAAACAGCCGAAGATCAAACACGATGGCGTAAAATTGGGGAGGCATATGTCCAGCAGTGGACTGCGATAGGCTGATGATGATGACTGATATATCCCCGCAATGACACGTAAAAAGGGTTAATTATATTATGACTCTCTTAATATAAATTATTTTGGGTAACTCTACACGCCACTCGAATGTTGTATGCGGTG
This sequence comes from Grapholita molesta, assembly GCA_022674325.2. NCBI lineage: Eukaryota > Metazoa > Arthropoda > Insecta > Lepidoptera > Tortricidae > Grapholita > Grapholita molesta. Next base: position 10,373,736 of record CP053142.2, on the reverse strand, counting down.
CTCGTCCAGAAGCTGTTAGAAAGTAATTCAGTTATCTGGTGGCCATGCGCTTGAGATATGCCTGAAAATATCAAAGTACTATAAAATAATAAGTATTAAGGTCGCCGGAAGACGCTGGATGCAGCTCGCTTCCAACCGGTACATGTGGAGGTCCAAGGGGGGAGGCCTATGTTCAGCAGTGGACGTCTTATGGCTGAAATGATGTTGATAAAATAATAATCACTCAGATTTGTTATACTACCTACCAATGGCGGCGGATTAGGATTTTTCTTAAGCAGACCATATCCAATATGGCTTTCCTTTCCTGTAAGAGCTAATGGTAAATCGCTCTAGTATATGAAGATTAGTCAAGCCGCCACTGCTATCTAAGTACCTATTAGTCATAGACACCCAGTGCTGTAAATTGGATTTCTGACTAGGGGGAGGTCGAGTGTCATTATCTCCACGCTTGGCAGGTGGCGATAGTGCATCTTTGCTCCCTGTTTTTGGTCCCAGGAAGAATACCCAATATTCCATGTTTCGTAGGCTAAATTCGCAAACCTTGTAACCTTACGAGGTTTGCAATCTAATGTATTTGACGACCGGTCTGGCCTAGTGGGTAGTGACCCTGCCTATGAAGCCGATGGTTCTGAGTTCGATTCCCAGTCGAGCATTTATTTTTGTGATGAGCACAGATTCATGTTCCTGAGTCATGGGTGTTTTCTATGTATTTAAGTAGTTATTTATATGTATCTGTCTATTATATATTATGTCGTCCTCTAGTAGGTACCTACAACACAAGCCTTACTGTGCTTACCGTAGGGCTGGGTCGATTTGTGTAAGATTGTTTTACCTACTAGTTTGGTACTACCTACTAAACGCTGTAAAGGTACAGTTATTATGTAAATAAATCCATCTTTAGTGCTCTTGGTCTTCAACTATAAAGATAAATGCCGACATTGATTCTAGGTCCATTTACATTCGCAGCAACTTTAGTCTATCAATAGTTTTCTGAAAACATAATTAACAATTTATTTAAGAATGGCATCAACAAGACGGGATAAATAGTATTTCATACAAAAACGTGGTTTTATTACTCTGCTTCGTTGCTTTTGTAAATACACTTACGTAGGCTGAGCTATGACTGGATTCGAACCGACGCCTGCACATATTAGATCTACGTGTGGATTCCGTGTGTCCCAACGACATATGAACATATTTTCTTGTAAGTAGTACACTTGGGTAGGATACCAACATAAAGAGCTATGGCGGAATTAAAACCGGCATCTGCACTCATTACATACGAACATATTTTTTGGTAAGTATTACACTTGGGTAGGTACAAAGAGCTACGGTGGGATTCGAACCGCCACCTGTGCTTATTATACACGAACATATTTTCTGGTAAGCAAGCACATTTGCATGTACAAAGTTCTACGGCGGGATTCGAACCGGCGCCTGCACATATCGATCCACGTGTGGATTCCGTGTGTCCCAACGACATATGAACATATTTTCTTGTAAGTAGTACACTTGGGTAGGATACTGACACAAAGAGCTGACAGAATTCGAACCGGCACCTGCACTCATTACATACGAACATATTTTTTGGTAAGTATTACACTTGGGTAGGTACAAAGAGCTACGGCGGGATTCGAACCGGCACCTGTGCTTATTATACACGAACATATTTTCTGGTAAGCAAGCACATTAGCATGTACAAAGTTCTACGGCGGGATTCGAACCGGCGCCTGCACATATCGATCCACGTGTGGATTCCGTGTCCCAACGACATATGAACATATTTTCTTGTAAGTAGTACACTTGGGTAGGATACTGACTCAAAGAGCTGACGGAATTCGAACCGGCACCTGCACTCATTACATACGAACATATTTTTTGGTAAGTATTACACTTGGGTAGGTACAAAGAGCTAAGGCGGGATTCGAACCGGCACCTGTGCTTATTATACACGAACATATTTTCTGGTGAGCAAGCACATTAGCATGTACAAAGTTCTATGGCGGGATTCGAACCGGCGCCTGCACATATCGATCCACGTGTGGATTCCGTGTGTCCCAACGACATATGAACATATTTTCTTGTAAGTAGTACACTTGGGTAGGATACTGACTCAAAGAGCTGACGGAATTCGAACCGGCACCTGCACTCATTACATACGAACATATTTTTTGGTAAGTATTACACTTGGGTAGGTACAAAGAGCTAAGGCGGGATTCGAACCGGCACCTGTGCTTATTATACACGAACATATTTTCTGGTGAGCAAGCACATTAGCATGTACAAAGTTCTACGGGCGGGATTCGAACCGGCGCCTGCACATATCGATCCACGTGTGGATTCCGTGTGTCCCAACGACATATGAACATATTTTCTTGTAAGTAGTACACTTGGGTAGGATACTGACACAAAGAGCTGACGGGATTCGACCCGGCACCTGCACTCATTACAAACGAACATATTTTTTGGTAAGTATTACACATGGGTAGGTACAAAGAGCTACGGCGGGATTCGAACCGGCACCTGTACTTATTATATACGAACATATTTTCTGGTAAGTAAGCACATTTGCATGTACAAAGTTCTACGGCGGGATTCAAACCGGCGCCTGCACATATCGATCCACGTGTGGATTTCGTGTGTCCCAACGACATATGAACATATCTTCTTGTAAGTAGTACACTTGGGTAGGATACTGACACAAAGAGCTGACGGAATTCGAACCGGCACCTGCACTCATTACATACGAACATATTTTTTGGTAAGTATTACACTTGGGTAGGTACAAAGAGCTACGGCGGGATTCGAACCGGCACCTGTGCTTATTATATACGAACATATTTTCTGGTAAGCAAGCACATTAGCATGTACAAAGTTCTACGGCGGGATTCGAACCGGCGCCTGCACATATCGATCCACGTGTGGATTCCGTGTGTCCCAACGACATATGAACATATTTTCTTGTAAGTAGTACACTTGGGTAGGATACTGACACAAAGAGCTGACGGGATTCGAACCGGCTCCTGTATTTATTACATACGAACATATTTTCTGGTAAGCAAGCACACTTGCGAAGGTACAAAGAGCATCGGCGGGATTCGAACCAGCGCCTGCACATATTAGATCCACGTGTGGATTACGCTTATCCCAACAACATTCGAACATAGTTGGTTACCTACACAAAGGGTTAAAGTAGGTTTCGAACCGGCACCTTATTAGATCTTCATGTAGATTCCTCTTAGACATCAACGACATACAAACATAATTATTTTCTTGTAAGTACACCTTCGCACGTTACCGACACAAGCTCTAGCGGATTTGAACCAGCGTCTCTGAGATTCGATTCTCGTGTGGTTTTTCGCTTATAAGTAGGTATGACACAAGAATAATAATAATATGATTTACACAAAAGGTTTAGCAAAAAGATGCAATAAGACTTGTATTATAATTTATGACTATTTACCCATCTCCAGTGAAAACTTTACTAACATACTTATAAAACTAGAACTTTCTTATGGCGATTTGGACACCAGTATTCCTGAAAAAAAAAACTTAGTAAAATAAACACATAATGTAATTATTATATACAACTCCTAGGCATTGTATGCAGTACCAGGAAAAGTATAAAATATAATAAAGTATCCACTTTTATCCACTTATATTTATATAGAATACAACTAGTAAGTGTTTAGTGTTAAACCACTTTTTTTTGCGGTTTATTGTACAAAAGAAACATTAAGTACCAAATTGCACGTTTACATTGCACGAAGAAGGGCAGAAAGGTTCTTGAGTTGTGACCATGTACCGAAAGACGTAGCGTTGGATGGCTCTCAACTAGGTGGAACGACGATGTGGCCAAAGATGCTGATAATAGTAGGACCCGGTCTTTGTCCAGCAGAGGACGTTTTTCGGCTGATGAAAATGATGATGATGATGATATATAGTTTAATTTACTTGATTTTTTGTGGCAAAGGTACACATTATTTTGTCAAAGGATGCTGGAGAGGGAGGGATGTCAATGCGTTTTAATTTCATTTCCCGCTTTGACGTGTAAACATATTATAAGTGCACCAGCTTTTTTTCTAGTTTAGTAGTAGTACAATATTTAATAGTAATACCATTGAGTCCGTGAGGTCGCGTCTGACTATCAATGTGTTGATCGTACGTAATGTTTGAAATTAGTCACTTAGTTTTTCATTATAAAAACTATGATTTTAGTCTACGAAGGAATCCAAAACTATGACGTGTAGTTTTTAAATCGATTTACGGCCATGGGCCTGCCCTACTATTAAGCGTGCTAATAGTTAATCGAATTTTTAACCACATACCTTCTTCCCAAAAAGAGATTTTGCTCGTACCTTTTGCGGTAGTCAAGGAAAATAATTTCAAACTCTTCAAGGCCTTTCTAGGCATTCAATCTGTTTAGAATAAAACTATACTGTTACCTCTTTAACGTAACGATCTCATATTATTTAAGCAAACGAATTACAATCAACGTATATTTTCTTTAATATGATATATTTCTTTTGACAATATAAAATTCCTTACGTCAAATGTCAAGTTGCTTTTTCAGTAATTCATAGACAATTGTCAGTTGTTACCAGAACGTTTTCTTGAAAGAGTTAGACCGACGTTATGACACGTCAGTGTTCTTAATGAGAATTTTGATAGCTCGCTCCATCTAGCGAGGAGTAGAAAAGTTTAAACAAACTTAATAAACTTACAAAATAGTTTTTTGGGTCCCTGCATGAATCTAAGGTCAGGTATATACATTAAAAAACAGTTTTTAGGAATACCGATAACATGTCATACATGACTTGTGTATACACATTACCATTCTCCTTAACAACAGGGGTGTTCATAGCAAGCTGATGTTCTTCCTTTTATTTCTAGCCTTATATGTACTTAAACGCTGTTTTTTTTACAAAGACGTAAAGCATTTCTTATATGAAGTCATATATACCATGTTCCAACTGATTATGACCCGTGTATTTTGAAAAATAACCATGTAAAAGTTGAACCTTTTTGTTTAAATATTACGGTCCCTGCATGATATCCAGCTTTGGTGCCATAGAAAACTTTAATACTCTGATTAAGAGCTTTCAAACGAGATACGTCTCAACTGTATACACTCATGGTACACCCGCCATACAAAAATGCCCATTCTCCTTTGTATGTTTTATGTGTTTAGCTGCCATAAAACTATAGTTTTAAGAGTGACCCAGTGGTACGGTACGTAACCATGGCAACTAGGTTTCTTTACTGATTGTGTTAGTGTGCTCCCTACATCTATCAGCTTCGTAATGTTCGCTTTAATTCTATTTTCTATGACAACCTCCTGTAAGTTATAGACGTTATAGTGTCCAACTCGAAAAACAAATATCTGTAACTATCTTTAATCATAATAATTATTGTCTTCGGTAACCGCTATAATTATTAATTACTCATGATATAAAACAACTGAAACGGATTATATTGCGCATACTCTAAACTTCATCCCGATTTATATTTTAATCAGTTAAAATTTTAACATCATCCTGGCCTAGTCGGCAGAGGTCCCGAGTATATAAATGCTGAGAATAACCTAGTCGAAACCAAAATCGAAAATCCTGCTCTTAGATCGAGTTATGTTATGGTTATGACACAATTTGACCACGTTTAAACTCGAAATAATTTCTGTTCAAGAACGGATAGCATGGTTGCAAATTGCCATTAATATTGTACCTACCTATATCGCGCTTTCCGTCACTTTCCCTCTCACATACTTGTGTGAGCATGACAGATATGTGACAAATGATAAAAATCAGACCATTAGCAAGAAAAAATATTTAATTAAACCGGAATGAGATAAAAACATTAAAAACCAATAAGTGCTTACTAGAATTCTGTCGTCTACCCTAGCGCCATCTATTGACTAACTTAAAATTTACCAAGCAAGTTAGCAGGACGGCATCAGAAAGGTTGACACCTTTCTGATGCCGATTTTCTTTCACTTAGCAATTCATGCTTTTGCATAGCGAGGTCACTGACGTCGCGAATTTCAATCAAATGAAATTATAAAAAAAAAATATTTGAAAATCGGTTCACGGTTCTGGGAGATATCGAGTAACATACATACAAAAAAAAATAGTTCGAATTGATAACCTCCTTTTTTTGGCAAGGCGTAGGCGACTCCTTTGTCCTAAATCCTGTGATTAAATGGAGCTGTCAATTACCAGCCAGACTGACAAATGATTTTGTAAACATGAAGTTCATTTTAGAGACCAACTAATATGGGCAATTTAAGTACCTACGAGTACCGAATTAGTTAAGTAGTCACTTTGTCATTCAGTGTTGATCGTCTAAGTGAACTACTACAGCATTGAAACTGTACGTAAGTCAGTAGAATAAAAATTATATAGTGACCCATGTGCGGGGCACGGACGTGGGAAGATATTTCGTCTTGACCCATACATGGGGCACTGGACTGTGGACGTGTTAAATTATCTAGACAGAAATAAAACAACTAAAACGGATTTCATCGCGTATACTAATTTAAACTTCATCCCGTCGTTTCGAACCCTGTAGCAGCGTTCGTGGTGGACTTTTTGCGGGATGAAGTTTAAATTAGTATACGCGATTTAATCCGTTTTACTTATTTTATTTCATGAGTAATTATCGCGGCAACCGAAGACAATATTATCTAGACAGGTTTGAAATAACACACAGTATTTTTGTAATTTATTTATTTTTTCACCATTTATCGTAAAACTTTCCTACGGCACACCGCGTCGCAGCCGCGCACCAACACTCCGCCTTGTGTATGTCGAGACCGCCGGCCGGGCGTGACGCACGCGCCTAGTGGCACGCATGCGTCATTGTGTTACTTTATTAACCCATATTATACATTGTGGCAACATTGCAATGTCACGTTTATATGACATTCGCTACGATTTTACTCAAACTTAGCTTTTGCGTTACATACGTCAGTATATAGCTGTTGTATAGGTAATTCTTTTCATTTCATTATCATTTTTACATAAATAAATTTTACAATTATTTCATTTCGATTGCAAAGGCTATTGTTTATGTTATAATTTAATATTGATCATTTTAAGTGTCAATTTCTGGAACATTTCACTGACTGGTAATATTGTCGAATGCAGTGTCAGATGTCGTATTGCTCGCAATATTATGTATTATCATAACTTAAATTACAGCACAAAGCCTTTATTCTTGTATAATCATTCCCAAATGCCATAGTCAAATTCATATATAAAAGAGTTAATTAAGTAACGCATGTTCATTTCATCGTCAAATATTAATTACGTGGCATGCGTCATCGCGCCACATGCGTCACGCCGCGCCGCCACACATGCATCCCGCGGCACGCCACTGGCTACAGCCTCGACGTGTCGCTCACAAAGGGCATGAAGTTACAAAGAAACAAATACTAAAATTAGAAACATTATGGACATTCTCTTGCGGCTTCTCGATTCCAATCGTATACAAAATAAATAGGCGTCACACTTTTAGTATAAGAAAAAGAAAATATAATGATATCCATCGTAAGTACTCAAGCACCATGCAGTTTGACTGCTCCTTACTCGAGCGCGGCGCGCCGTCGCGTGTCCGTGCCGTAATGTGTCCGTGCCGTTACGTGCCCGAACAGCAAATCACGCACGGGGAAGCTATGACCCAGACGTCATGTTTATTCGACGTCGGTGACGTGTCATGTTTATTAGACAGTCTAAGGGTTAATGAATACAAGACATCAATATTCCCAACAAATTAATTTTAATGTAGGTGATCTAGGACTCGAAGTTAAAATCTTCTAGTGGGAAACAAAACTATTATAACTCAGGAATAACTTTTTAATAATTAGTCACTGGGCTTGCTACGGACAGACGACAGCGCGCTAACATTATATGCCATAGCGCGCGCTCACATAACTTCCTTCATCCCAAAAAATACATAGTGATACAATACGACGCCGCGACGCGATCGTATCGTGCCGCGGCCGTCCCGAGCACACGCTCGTCACAATTTCGGTACACAACTTATATCATAACAGCTAAATTTTAAAATCGACCTGGAGATCTGTCAATGTTCCAAACATTTCCGATACGCACTAGTGTCAAACAATAGAAAAATAACAAGTATAAAATACTAGTATAATAATAATAAACCTATAGGAAGTTATACATCACACTATACAATCTTTGGATACAAAGTCTCATCCGGGTCCGAGGCCGCGGCGCGACGCGGCCGACGTGCGCCAGTCGCGCGACAGTCGTGCGGCCGTCGCGCCGCCGCCCGGCCCGGCACACACCGAACCAGTCTCAGAGAGAAGCGAGCCGTGTCAAACACGAATTGAAATATTTTAGAATATACCAAATAAACCGAACAAAATTTATCCTCATCATATGAGCCCCATCAGTCCCACGGTTCCGAATTCTCGATATCAAAAATTACCAACTACTTTTCCAGTGCATATTGGGTGCCAAGTCGAATAGTATTCGTAAAAGCTTTAATAAATCAGAGTCTAACTACCATTCCATTCACACGGGGTACGACCATCGAGAATTGAAGAGCAGTCGTCCTTGCGGTGCCTCGTCACAACCTCCGCATACACAACACCCAATATGCCAACACTATTAACCCTAACAATTTATGTATATAGCAATCTAGGTTTTTTACAACTTAGCTCCTTCCGCGAACCTCATTCGCTCCTAATTACGTACGGCGCCGGGCCTCCGGGCCGTGTCCGGCACGGCGGTCCGGCGCCCGCTATCTAGTCAACGCCCTGTCGCTCGGTACTCTACAGAACACAGTTTGTATCCATCCTCACCCTAGGGAAACATTTACATGGTGGCGCTGTCCGTCCAAACACCCGGTGTGTCGCTAACCGATTACAATTCTATTGCCAGTTAACAGTAATTAAGTGAAATCTGAAGGCACGAACGAAACTGAACGTTTTCCGAAGCGGAACATTTGAACGACACTTAGCCACCGTTATCGATACTATACATAAAATATGAAATATTCAGGACACAATATTTCGAAATCGTTTAATTCTACAAATCATTATCCATTATTATTATAAACCTACAATCGATTGGCAGTATTTGTTCAACTTCACTCCCCACGTCTGATAACGCCACGCGGGTCTCCGGCCCGCGCAGCCACTCCTACATACACGTCTGTCTAATGACAAACTAGATTGGAAACGGATGGCATGTTCCTTATCTTTCTTCAGTATTATGAAAGAGTCAAGCTGTATCACCCTCGTCCCGACGCTGCGCGCCGGCCCTCGGACTCGGCACGGAACCGATACGGACCCGGCGCGCGTCGCCGCTCGTGTTCCCTACAACCGTTTACCCTAACCGCTAACCTGCCGATGCGTCGACCGACTTGTCTCGCGACTGATTCAGACAGCCCCCAGATTACTGCGTTGGCTGAACATTACGAGCGCTCCAGCTATACAAATACGAACGTTGCATGATCCGTTACTTTAATTACTTTATTTGACAATATTTAACAATTACAGAAGCCTTAGTACGATCGACCACCCGAAACTAAACAGAACGTCCATCGAACCCGCAAGACCACCGCTGGGCGGCGTGCTCCGACCACTATTTCCGTACTATTACATTTTATACTCTTTTTTTTCCTTAATTTCAGGTACTGTGGTATTGCTTACGTGTAGTTAAAATCGTGTATTGCGTGAGTTCGATGCCGCTCGGTCATGGCGGCCCGCGGGCCGCCGCGGACGAACGCTTAAATAAACTTTAGTAAAACATCGATTCTTGTCTGAAATATAATTAAAACTAACGTACTATTATAACTCTGTTTTTTTTAGGATTTTCTTGTTTATTTTAAAGTTTCGCGGTGTTGTCGTCCCGTAACTAGAGCCGGTGCGGGCGGGGGGAGCGGGGCCGCTACAATAATTGACTATCCGGCGCCGGCGCCACTGCGCGCGCGCCTGCCGATGATGGCCACGCCAGGCGTCGTCCAGAGGACGCGACTCGCCTTTCAAAGTGGATAACTGACAAATCCCACGCGAAGGAAAGCTATGAAAATATTTTATTTCATTTGTCAGAAAAATCCAGGGTGTATGGCTACTGGCTATATAGACAGGTCAACGATTACTAAATGACATGGCACGTTCGCTCGTTAGTCGGCAGGCGCCCGCACAATGCGTACAGAAGAATTGAAAGCTTGCGTGGGAGGTGCGGGGGCGGTATCACAGGGCAGCGCTGCTCTCGCCGCAGGCCTTCGCGCCGGGCCCGGGGACACACTCGGGATATCTACAGCCTACAGTACCCTTACCATGAGCTGTGACATTGAGGTTTTCGATAACGTTATCGAAAACCTCTAAGTCACAACTCATGGTAAGGGTACTGAATAACAACTGGTGACTTGTAGTATAAGCGGAAGTCTCTTTCCAGTTCTTTGATTAGAAAGACACTTTGACCCCGCTTATATATTATTCACAAATTATTATGCAATAGGCATTTGTAGTTCTACAAGGGAGTGGTTAGGGAAGTCATGGTAAAAAGTTAATTGGGCTACAAGGATAATAAAGATGCTGCGTAGTTTAAGTGAGTATTTGTGGAATAAAAGGTACATTATGGTCATTATAGCTTGTTCGGAAGTCAAGAGAAAAAAATACAGTGTTTGTGTATATACTGGAAGCTGTGATAAAGGCCTCTTAGGGCAAAATGGCACAGGGATCTAGTCTACGTACTACGGGAGATCTATTAGGGGCCGAGCGCGCATCGAGGCCTGCAGCCGACGAAATCACCACGCGATAACTAGCTCACAACATATAGATCTATTTTAACATTAAATTTATGTCACTCCTCACTCGGATATACATATATGTAACATTAATTATATTTATCGACGATGCTAAGTCGGTTTAAATCACTTTTAATCTTCTCTAAATATAAACTCTGTAGATCTTAAACGTCTATGGAACTAAAATTACATTTTGTACCATAAATTGTTGTTAAAATTAAGCCACTAGTCGCGAGGAGGCACCGTGAGCCCGGAGCCCGGAAGCCCGGACTCGGGAGCCTGAGCCCAGCCGGCGCCTCCCCGCGGCCCGCACGTGCCGCGCCGCCCCCGCCGGCTAACATCTATCGGCAAATAACTATTTTATCGTATAGAGAAGTGATTTATTTTTTATATATTTTATCTTTTTTTTTCTATATGTAACATTTTATCGGACGTCACAAACTTATCCCACTCTATGAATTAGTATATGGTCTCCCAGGAAATGTACTGCATAGCTTACAGGCCTACGTCTAGCTCCGTAAGGTCAAAATACTCTAGGAATCGCTGCTCGCTCGCTGGCCGCGGCCCGGCCATAGGACACGCGCCACACAGCCGGCAACCCTGGGCACAGACGTTGCGTCCATTTGCCCTGCAAGCAAGCTGATCTACTCAGTAATTACCTTTTGGTTTGGGAAAGCGAAAACTGCAAATATCGGCAGCCTAAACTGAGTAGTTCAATTATTTGGCGGTTAATGCTTACGAAAGTCTTTCTGGACACGGATTCGCGACGAGCGAAGCGAAGCGATAGCGAAAAGGATCGGAGACATCACAACTGTCGGCAACGTACCACTAAAAAAAAAACATTACCCTAGTATTTAGTAACACAATAAAATTTTAAAAACGAGTTACTACTAACCTGACTCGAATTCGTAGATATACATAATATTACATTTATAACGAGATAACGCGTCGCAGGACCGTCGCCGGCGAGCGAGAGCTACCAATAAAGGGTGAAAACGGGTGATGCACTTATAATAATAAAAAAACAAAAAAATGCAAAAAAGAAAAGACATTAGTAAATAAAGGCACGTCCGACGCCCGGTGTAGTGCTGAACTTAAACTACAGCGAAGCGACGCGGCCGCCTACGTCACGAAGTATCACGTGTATCCGTCACGGACCAGTGTCCGTGACGGATCCGTGCTTGTTCTCACCGCCTCAGTCACGTCTCCGTGGCGGCCGCGCGCCCGCGCGTGCGTCCCGCGCACTCACACACACATATATATACAAGCTCCACACTCCGTCGCGCGCCGACCCGCCGATGGACTCGCCCGAATTAATTTCGCATTTAGACCAAAACACGGATCCATCGGTGTATCGAGCGAGACTTGAACACGGGGTGCTTACGCCGACTCCCCACTTATTCTACTCACCGGACCCGACAGCGCACCGCGGATACAAAGACGGATCCGAGCCGTTTTAGAAACGCATGGAAATTTAATTTCGTCGTCTTACCGTGCGCGGTCGAGCCCTCCGTCGTACTCCGTACAAAAAGTTGTAAACCATACCGGTATATCACAGCATGCGTAGCTTATCTAATGATTCGAGAATGGCCGCGAGCTCACAACACTATCGAACCACATTAACATTTAATAAAATCAAAGATTAAATCTTTTAGTCGGTTTTACCGTACACTGATGCGTGTTTTAGTTGTCCCCAAATTTACACAACACGGATCCGTAACCGTACACGATCCGAATTTTCACACACTGAGATATCTTTGACCGGCTTTAAATCCGTGTTCACAAATCCGGGGAGAACCTAAGTGGTTCGGTTCTAGTGGAGTGAGGCTGCGGCCCTGCCCCTGTAAACACCCGGTGCAACGGGGAACTCGCGGTGCGAACAATCAAAAGGAAATTCATTGATATAAATGTAAAGAAATAAGACAAGTTTAAACACGTCGAGCTAACTCCCAACATGAGCTAAGCTATGGGTGCTAGGCGATGATATGCAAGCTTAATTTAACAAATACATATATTCGATAAACACAGGCCGGATTATTAAGGCAAAATAGTAATTGCGATAGGATAACTGCTTCAAGCTAACATAGTTTATATTATTAAAAAGTGGCACTTTGTATTTAAACTTTCGTGAAACATAGTACAATAATTAACGATTAACACGGTTCTACTCACGTTTATTTAGCCACTCGAGCGACATCGGGCCGGCGTCGCGATCGGCGAACCGAACGGACACTCAGCACTCTTAGTGCTTGAAAATGGAGGCCTATGTACTACGAAACATGTCGCTGTCGCTTATAAATAAACTTGAGTAGAGCCGTGTTACTCGTTAATTATGGCACTGGATATTTTTAGAGAAAAAACAAATACCTATGGGTATATCTATCAATGTATCATAATTCATAAACAATGTCTATGACATTATAATATTATGTAAGTCAAATTAGCACAGCGAAAAAGGGTACAAGTGCCGTATATTATATAGGACTTGTGGCCTTTTTTACTGAGCCAATTTGACTTATACCCTTTGTCACTAGGGCCACAGATGGACATACCGTTTTTACCGGTACCGTTTTTAAGTTTTTTGACTATTATACAAACTGTGCTTCCCATACTTGAAGCAGCTACGATTAATCAATTGTTTTTACTACGAAACTCATTTCCATTAATACTAAAAATTAAAAAAAAAAAACATTATTTGTCCACAGTAATTTCATCGACGTACCGCGAGCTCCCCGCGTTTCAGTCAAAACACTAACATTAAATAATCCATATAAAAAAAAATTATACCCCTACGAACTAGGTAAGTGGCATTTTACATCAACGTAACACTTTATTATGTCGTTAGGATTTCGGCCAGGCGTGCACGATTGTTAAATTTGATTTTTTTTTTACATTTTTCAAAATCTCTTTTTCGATTTACCAATTTTTTTTTAATATCCTACGTTACGCGATGCGGGAGCGTCTGGCGCAAGCGGGCGGCGGATACAAAGGTGGGGCCACGAAAAGAGCGGACGAATTCGTTTGACGCTGACGAAGTAAGTACTTGGACAGCCAGGTGTTAAAACATACATAGATGTAGTGAATTATCCCTTCAAAACTGTGATAAATTTGGTATTTATCAAACTTTCTCTCGGCTTCATAATGAAGTTAGCGATGGCGTTATGGACTTTAAGGTTACCACGGCGGTATAGGTATGGAAATTATATCTAACTGACAATTTACGCCGAACGCTTACGTCTTCACGTGGTGATACGTGGGTGATAATGCAATACGATACAATATATTCTTAAAATCCGCGAATACTTTGGTAAGATAAGAATTGCATTCTGTTATTTCTATAGTTTCGCAATTTTAAGAAGCATTAAGTTGAACAGATAATACGATAATTTATGAACAATATTCGCAACAATTCGTGGATTCTGGCATTTCACTATGAAACAGTATATTCACTGCGTCTGTATGTATTTGGCTGTTCACGTTACAAGCGTCAGCGTAAAGCGGAAACGCTCGAAGCATTTTATATGGTATTGACTTCGCGACCGGCGCAAAGTTCCCAACTTTGTATAGAAACGCGGCAAGCGTGTGGGCGTTTAAAGTAGTCGAAATCTTACGAAAACGTAATATATTTTTTCTAGCCACATGAACAAATATTAAAATTAAAAAGAGGGCGAGACTAACGTGACATTTCTAAAAATTCAATAAAATATCACCAGAAGGGTAACTAACAATCACCAAAAATTTTCCGGACGCCCCATTATAATTCATTAAAGTAATTCATTGACAAAAAAGCTGACGGTCAACGCGGCGACACACAAAGGCCTCGAACAGAATCGCGATCGACCCCGACGCCGGCCGCTCCCGCCCTAATACTTGACAAATTAATTACAATTATACAAAAAAAGATAAAACAATAAAGCTCAAAAACGTGTTTTTATCACATTAATACCTTAAACTAATTGCGTCGATCGAACGCGCAAGAACGGAGGATGAGACAGATGTCGGAATGTCCGCGCGAGTCGCTTGACGCCCGAGCGGGCGCTCGAAGCGGACGCGGCGGCCGCTCCCATACGCTTGCATATGTTGAATGTGGACGCCGCACGCCCTCGAGCGCCCGCCCGGGCCTTACACTTAGCTAACTGCTACCGTACGTATATAAAATACTATATACACATAATATACTCCGCCGGACACGCGGCCGCTCGGGGGCCGGCGCATCAGGTGCGGGCGCCGAACGCGTCCTGCAACACGGCGCGGGTCACTCGCCTGACGTCTCACCGGGGACGAGACCCTTTAACACATTCGCTGCGGCTGTTATGACCGTACTTGGTGAGGGGTCGATCGGCCCGATGCCGCAGCCAACGTGTTAATTGGTAGCGGCAAGATACGAGGGCTGTTCTGTATATTTCTAGCCGTAAGAAACCTATTTGCAAAACCTTTTTTGATTGAGTATAAAATACTGGCCGAAAAAAATATACTGATTGGAAGAATAAAAAAGTTAAAGACAACCCAAATGACGCAGTTGTTGATTTAAGGCGTGCATTATTCGACCTTCTGCAAGATTTTTTTCTTGTTTTGAAAGCTGGTTTGGACGTATGCAAAAGTGTATCGATGTCGCAGGAGAGTATTTTGAAAAAAATGTAAATAAATAATATACATTTGAGTAGATAGAAATTTTCAGAACAGCCCTCGTATTTTGCCGTCATAGACATCAATATATTTTGACACATATGTCAAACAGTTAAAGGGTTAACACATTGGGTAGTTTTCACAAGTTAAATTATGTAAGAAAATTTAATAGATTGATAGAGAAATATAATGTAAAAAAGTATGAAAATGTATGTGTAGCGCCAGTAGGCGTTGTTGTCTTGGATATGCGGGAGTGTTGAGCCAGTAGGCTTTGTGATCTTGTATACGAGGAAAGTGGGGCCAGCAGACCTTGTGATCTTGTACATAGGCGAGAGTAAAGCCAGTAGGCTTTGTGGTGTAGGGGACTGTGGAACAAGTAGAACTAATGTTCTTAGATATGGGGAAGGGTGGCGCCAGTAGGCTTTGTGATCTTGTGTATGGGGAGTGTGGAATTTGTAGACCTTATGATCTGAGAAGGAATTGTGAGGCGAGTAGGCCCCGTGATCGTCTATATGGGAAAGGTGAAGCTAGTAGGCCTTGTAGTCTTGGATATGTGAAAGAGTTGGGTCAAATAGACCTTGTGTTCTTGTATATGGGGAGTGTGGCGCCGGTAGACTTTATCATCTCAGATATGGAGGAATGTGGTGGCAGTAGACTTTGTGATTTTGTATATGAGTGACGGGTAAGTAGGCCCCGCGATTTTGAGTATGGGGGGTCAGTAGTTCGTATATATGGGTAGTGTGGGCCCTAGCACGGGACAGTAAATACCACGGTACTCACTGTGTCGGGACGGGGCGCGGCGCTGCCGGCGCGTGCGCTGCCGCCGGCCTGCACACGACACAAGAGATCAGGACATGTTGACAACTTAACTTACATACTTATAAGCACGTATAATTTTAATACTACTTAAATATAGTCAAAGATCTTTAAGAGCTATGCTTACTTTTAAAGTCATAAAAGTAGTACCTAGCTTTAGCAATGGATTTACACATTTGTATTGGTTTATACCTTGAATTTATGGAAGAGCGGGGTCTTCTGTCACAAGCATATCTGTTGCTTAAAAAGAAGGTTCCAACCTAATTAGTAGTTATTATGTATTTAAACCAATAAATATATTTTTCATATTTTTCATTTTCATTTTCATTTTCAATTGCGGCAAAGCATTTTTATACAAATTATGTGAACTCTAGAAGATTAAGTAAATTTATTTTTTTAACCTTTAGGACAAAAATGATATAAGCCTTGGATAGACAATGCCCATACAATATCCTGGTAAGGCCTACTATAGTACTAATTACTGTAATGAATTTTGAATTTTATACAATTGGAACAGAGTTGAATTTCATTTGTTTCCTTTGATTTTTATACACAAGAGATTCAACTTTATTTCCTACACTATAAAGAAGAAATTCGAGTAGGATTTTACTTGTATTGTATGGTGGACATTAGGAGGATATATCGTTCCCGAATTACTAGCTATGGTACTAGTGCCATCTAGTGTTTCACAGCCGCAATATATCTCAGTTGAATTTATTCGCTGGCTTATAACCGCAAAACTACACACGATACTCGACAGATGGCGTTTTACGCACTTAGTACCAGAAATATATAGCCTACAGTTCGGAGGAACGCGGTTATTTTTTTTTTTTTTTATTTATCAAAAAGTACATAACAGTTTCCATTTTAAAATTACTCGCCAAACTACGGTTGCAGTTTGTTGGTGAGTTCATCAATCATTGTTTTGTACAGGCATTGTCAATCCCTCCTTATCCTCCTGAAGACCGGTCTTACATTTAGTACGTAAGCCCCAATTAAATTAACACTCTTTGTCAACCTGACAGGGTTCAAATTACGCTGGCAAACTTTTAAACTCAGTCGTCAGGAGGTTATATCCAAGGCCCGGATACCGGTTAAATTTCCAAACCGTTATCATGTACTTGGCGCAAAATCTTTTCATTTCGGTTTCACTCGCGAAACAGTTATTTTTAAACCGGTTTTTAGGGGAACATGTTCATAAAGTTCTTGTCAAGGTAACCGGTTTGGAACTTTAAAAACTGGTTTATTCCAAAAAAGCATACGTTGCTAGTATCAATTTGCTAACGTCTGTATTTACCCGGCACACGTGGCATGCCGGCCATCGTCAATCGTAAAATAAACCGGTTTATTTACGTTTTAATAAAGTTCTTCAAACGTTCGCGTTCTCATAATAGTTCGGAGTAAACCGAAAGAAACCGGTTGTAACAGCTATTTTTTAAACCGGTTCCAAGCCTTGGTTATATCCTTGTTAGGACAAACGTTAGCTCATCGGTAATACTAGGTTATTATCGTTAAGTTGAGAGTTTACGATGATGCCATGACCTTCCAACCCAGAGGGTAAGAGGCCTTATTAGGATTAGTCCTGTTTCCTCACAATGTTTCATCTTCATCGAAAAGCGACTGGTAAATCCCCTAGCCCTAAAAGTAAAAGTCAAATTAGCACAGTGAAAAAGGTTACAAGTGCCGTACATTTTACAGGACTTGTGGCCTTTTTTACTAAGCCAATTTGACTTATACCCTTCTTCACTAGGGTCACAAAAATATCAAATGATATTTCGTATAAAAGGTTCCGAAAAACTCATTGGTACAGTCGCCATCAGATATATCGGAGCGGCCAAAGTGGTCACAAACATTGGAACATCGCCTCTATTATCAAGGTGATAAAGTGCATGTTCCGATATTTGTTAATACCTTGGCTGCTCCTATATATTTGATGGCGACTGTACAAAGCCGGGATTAGAAGCTTTTTTATGACAAAGCTGGCAAACGAGCAGACGGATCGCCTGATGGTAAGCAATTACCGTCGCCCATGGCCACCCGCAACACCAGGGGAGTCACAAGCGCGTTGCCGGCATTTAAGGGGGGTTGGAGCTCTGAGAACCTTACTCACCACCAGGAACACAACACTACATACCTGAAAGGTAGCAGTGCTGGTATGGCTGTAGTCTTCTGTAAGGAGGAGGTACTTCCCCAGTTGGGCTGCTCCAGATTCAAGCGTGATGGTACTTCGCACACCAACCAACCATACCAACTCGCAACACCAAGGGAGTCACAAGCGCGTTGCCGGCCTTAAAGAGAGGCTGCGGAGACTGACCTGCGCGTCGGGGTGCGCGCGGCCCATCTTGTCGGTGTAGTCGGCCAGGATGTCCCGGAAGCGCGCCCAGCACTTCTCCGGCACCGTGATGGCCGTGCGGAAGTTACTCTTCACCTAGTTCGTACATCACTATTACAGGACATGCTTACACAAATAAAAAATAAAAAAACCTATTTCGGGACAATCTTACACAATTGACTGAGCTCCAGTAAGCTCAAGATACTCTGTAATAATCAGACATCGGATTCCCTGGGGCGAAACTTCTTGACAGCTAGGGACTTCCTATATCGATAAACTCATTTATCGATACTAGTTATTAAAAGGTGAAGAAGTTACATTACAACCGAAAAATAAACGAAATACCATTGATCACTTCATGAAATTTTGCTATGCTCCTATAACCTCCACAGAAATTGAAAAGTGTTTTAGCCACCTGAAATGGATTTTTCAGCCAAGACGGAGACGCTTAACGCCCGAAAATATGGAAAAAAATCTGGTGGTTTACTTTGACAATAATAGATGGGACAATCATGAAGAAATAAATTGTGACGAGTAAACTTTTAAAAACGTTTTCAAAAAAGAAGATGAAAATTGAGTTCTTATTTTATTATATAATACTCTTTTAATACAAAAATATTATATAAGCAAACCTTTGTGTGATCACTAGTATTTAGAACTAGTATCGATAAATGAGTTTATCGACGTAGGAAGTCCCTAGCTGTCAAAAAGTTTCGCCCCACGGAATCCGATGTCTGGTAATAATTCTTATAACATTAGGAAGATTATTCGGGCGTTTGAACCGTTCTTATTACTCAATCCAGATTTCTGTAGAAATGTTTGCATTATATTAAGTAGGTTTTGGTTGTCCTTTTGACGGTCTGGCCTAGTGGGTAGTGACCCTGCCTATGAAGCCGAAAAGGTCCTGGGTTCGATTCCCAGTTAGGGCATATATTTGTGTGATGAGCACAGATATTTGTTCCTGAGTCATGGGTGTTTTCTATGTATTTAAGTAATTATATGTATCTATTTATTTTATATATCGTCGCCAAGTACCTGCAACACAAGCCTTATTGAGCTTACTGTGGGACTAGGTCGATTTGTGTAAGAATGTCCAGAAATATTTATTTTATTTATTTATTTAGCCAGCCCAGCTGTCTACTAGTAAACGAAAAATAACACCAAACTGTGTGATCATTTCTACAGAAATCTGGACAGAGTAATACGAACGGTTCAAACGCCCGAATAATCACCCATTACTCGTATGAATGAGGGTTTAAAATTATCGAAAGAGCATTTCTACCTAATTTAATAAGTTACGAGTTGTCCAGGAGACCGACACCCAGATTTTATTTTGCCCTATAGATACATTCAAAGTGGCCAAATATATAGAAACACATGCTTATTACAATACAAATAAATATGTGTACCGATATATTTGGTTACGTTGGTTGTCACTGACTATACGACGCTGACTATAGTACTATAGAGGGTACTGAATTGCACAACCTGCCCCATAGAAAAAAAGTTTTCTTTTGATTTTTCTTCATCAGAACGCGATATTGGATCTCCACTGTTTTTGTTAAACTCTGTATTACTATAAAATAAAAATATATTTGTACATCTATTATTTTCAAAGTAAGCGAAAACATGTATGAGAGTGAATCAACTCTTTGTTGTTGTTATTCTGTCCCATCAGCCAGGGGAGAACAAAATCATAGTTTGTTAGAAGAAATGTGGCACCGCTTGCTACTGACGCGGTTGGTGGGTGACCCATTGCGGAAGGGCCATATAGCTTCTACAAATATCAACATTTTGTGTATTTAGATGCAATTAAACTGTGGTTTGAAGTGACCCAGAGGAACGTAACCATGGCAACGCGGGACAAAAAATATTCGATTGAGCAATGAAACAACTATCACGGTTATAGTGATTTCAGTCTCCTGGACAACAATTTTTATGAATAAGGGTTATGAAACCGTCATATAATATACTCGATACACGTTTTTAACAAATATGTATAAATGATAAATTAAAAATAAATTAATAAATTTCTCGTCCACTGCGTAACGTTACCTCGCTGACTTTCATGTACACGCCGCGATTGTTCTGGCCGATGTCGAAGTAGAAATTCTTGTTGTCGACGCGCAGGTGGCGACCCTCGGGGAGCTCGCCCTTGAAGCTGGAACCCGACACGGATCTACGTCAACGTTATGCTGTGTTAATGTTGCACTCGTGAGCCGTACACGGGTCTGCCAACTTTTACATTGTCTCCCGCGTTACTATTAATCACTACATAGTATAAAAGTCTACGACAAAGTCGCTTTCTCTGTCCCTATATCCCTATCTATGTTTAAATCTTTGAAACTACGCAACGGATTTTGATTCGGTTTTTTTAATAGATAGAGTGAGTGAATAGGAAGGTTTATATGTATAATAACATCCATTAAATAGTGGAGAAATACTAATATCAGCATTGCACCCGTGCGAAGCCGGGGCGGGTCGTTAGTAAGTAATAAATTAGATTTTCAAAATATCGACTTTTATAATTTACGACCCTTTGACATATTTCTTGGTCGCGTGGACGACCATAAACGCTGCTGACGAGTTCAAAACGCGGTAAAGTCCTTTTTTATCTGTTTTGTTTAGGAGCCTTTGTCTCTAAGACCTGTTGGCTCCGTTAGACCTCCACATAGTATAGAATCATCATATTATTATAGTTTTTAGTCCATTAATCATGAATCATCATTATATTATTAAAGTTTAGTAGTAAATTTTTGTGAAACATATAATAAAATACTGATATTATGTTCTTTGCATTATATACTAGGATATATCACTTTAGTCAAAACAGAGAAATTCTTGAAAAAAACATATATCCAAAATCCATAGTAAATATGTTTATAACCGTTCGACTTTTCGTCTCCTGCGTGACGGATTGAATTACAAATCAAAAAGTTGACAGACCCAGAATGATATAAAAAAAAATTAATCTTCTTGAGCTTTATTTTAACTTCAGATATTTAGTCAATCACTAAAAAACAAAATCGGTGCATGGCCCACTTTAGTTGTTAGACTCCATCTTCCCCTAAGCTGTATGATTAAAGTATTATGATAAGATAATACATCTGCGTCCATTGTGTCACTGTGTCCCAAAAGTATCAAAATCATAATTTTATGTGTAAATAGAAAGTACCTTCTCGCAATTATTCAACACATAATTGTAACAGAGACTTACTTTTCGTAACTCAGTGGACACACCAATTTGCATGCAACTTTAAATCAGATAGTATCGGCCAAAATACACAATATGTGTAGTTAAGCTAGCGTGTGTCCCTCTGTGTCTGTGTGTATATACCCCGGCGAAAAAAGCGGCGGCGTTATAAGGTGATGTCGGCTTCGTACTACTATCCGGCCTCTCTACAGGTATATACTTATTCAGCCGGCAACCCCTTCCTTCCCGGCCTCTGTAGTCATTTACTATCAGTGTGTATCTGTCAGTGTGTATGTTTGTTTCTCGTGTGTATCTGTCAGTGTGTATGTTTGTTTCTTGTGTGTATCTGTCAGTGTATATGTTTGTTTCTCGTGTGTATCTGTCGGTGTATGTTTATTTCTTGTGTGTATCTGTCAGTGTGTATGTTTGTTTCTCGTGTGTATCTGTCGGTGTATGTTTATTTCTCGTGTGTATCTGTCAGTGTGTATGTTTGTTTCTCGTGTGTATCTGTCAGTGTGTATGTTTGTTTCTCGTGTGTATCTGTCAGTGTGTATGTTTGTTTCTCGTGTGTATCTGTCAGTGTGTATGTTTGTTTCTCGTGTGTATCTGTCGGTGTATGTTTGTTTCTCTTGTATATCTGTCAGTGTATGTTTGTTTCTCGTGTGTATCAGTCAGGGTGTATGTTTGTTTCTCGTGTGTATCAGTCAGTGTGTATGTTTGTTTCTCGTGTGTATCTGTCAGTGTGTATGTTTGTTTCTCGTGTGTATCTGTCAGTGTGTATGTTTGTTTCTCGTGTGTATCTGTCAGTGTGTATGTTTGTTTCTCGTGTGTATCAGTCAGTGTGTATGTTTGTTTCTCGTGTGTATCTGTCAGTGTGTATGTTTGTTTCTCGTGTGTATCTGTCAGTGTGTATGTTTGTTTCTCGTGTGTATCAGTCAGTGTGTATGTTTGTTTCTCGTGTGTATCAGTCAGTGTGTACGTTTGTTTCTCGTGTGTATCTGTCAGTGTGTATGTTTGTTTCTCGTGTGTATCTGTCAGTGTGTATGTTTGTTTCTCGTGTGTATCAGTCAGTGTGTATGTTTGTTTCTCGTGTGTATCAGTCAGTGTGTACGTTTGTTTCTCGTGTGTATCTGTCAGTGTGTATGTTTGTTTCTCGTGTGTATCAGTCAGTGTGTACGTTTGTTTCTCGTGTGTATCTGTCAGTGTGTATGTTTGTTTCTCGTGTGTATCTGTCAGTGTGTATGTTTGTTTCTCGTGTGTATCTGTCAGTGTGTATGTTTGTTTCTCGTGTGTATCAGTCAGTGTGTATGTTTGTTTCTCGTGTGTATCTGTCAGTGTGTACGTTTGTTTCTTGTGTGTATCTGTCAGTGTGTATGTTTGTTTCTCGTGTGTATCTGGCTGTGTGTATGTTTGTTTCTCGTGTGTATCTGTCAGTGTGTATGTTTGTTTCTCGTGTGTATCTGGCTGTGTGTATGTTTGTTTCTTGTGTGTATCTATGTGTGTGTGTGCACGCACCCGCCGTCGTCGGTGCCGTAGTCGTCCAGCAGGTCGGTGAGCGCGTCTCTGAACTCGATCATGCCCTGCGCGGGCAGCGCCACCTGCGACCGCGGCCCGCCCCGCGTTATGGTCTGGGAGACGCGGAGGAAGCGTCCGCGGGAATTCTCCTTGAGGTCTAGGTAGTACCGCCGGTTGTCCTGTGCAAATAAATAAATAATAAACAAATATGTGACATTATCTATGAAAAGGGACCTTATTGTCGATGGCGCTTATGTCGTTGTTCAAGACGATACAATACAAACGCAACGCGATTAGACGTAAGTGCCATCGACAATAAGGTCCCTTCTCCTAGATAATGACACATATTTCCAACAATATAAACTTACGTGTAATTATATCGCACTAAGCGGTAGCGCCTCTACAAGAAGTGCAAGCAATTCGTGCAAGGCAGCGGACAGGAGTGAAAATCGGCTTGAAAATGGGTACCAGAGCTTACCCGAAACATGTCGCCTAGTGCGATATAATTTCACGTGAGTTTATCCGTTTGTAACTAAGTACTAGTTTTTCCTAGCGACTTCGTCGGCCAGCCATGCCAGTCTTTAAAGTGTGGTTGCGGGATAAAAATTATCCTAGGTATGTCCTTTCTCGTACCATACCAAATTTCATCCCAATTGGTTCAGCGGTTTAAGCGTGAAGAGGTAACACAGACAGACAAACAGAGAGTTACTTTCGCATTTATAATATTAGTATAGATAGTATATAGTAAGTATATTATGGATTGGCTAAGTTTTGGCGGAAACAGTCGAGAGCGAAGCCTCGGTACTCCGCCGCCGTGGACATGGCACAGTGCCCTCACCTTGAGCATCATCTCGGACTTGAGCTTGCCGTCGTCCGGCACGTTGTCCGGGTTGGGCGGCCCGAGCGACGAGTAGTAGTCGCTGAAGCCGGACAGGTGGTCGCGGTACTCCGCCGCCGTGGACATGGCACAGTGCCCTCACCTTGAGCATCATCTCGGACTTGAGCTTGCCGTCGTCCGGCACGTAGTCCGGGTTGGGCGGCCCGAGCGACGAGTAGTAGTCGCTGAAGACGGACAGGTGGTCGCGGAGCTCCGCCGCCGTGGACATGGCACAGTGCCCTCACCTTGAGCATCATCTCGGACTTGAGCTTGCCGTCGTCCGGCACTGTCCGGGTTGGGCGGCCCGAGCGACGAGTAATAGTCGCTGAAGCCGGACAGGTGGTCGCGGAGCTCCGCCGCCGTGGACATGGCACAGTGCCCTCACCTTGAGCATCATCTCGGACTTGAGCTTGCCGTCGTCCGGCACTGTCCGGGTTGGGCGGCCCGAGCGACGAGTAGTAGTCGCTGAAGCCGGACAGGTGGTCGCGGAACTCCGCCGCCGTGGACATGGCACAGTGCCCTCACCTTGAGCATCATCTCGGACTTGAGCTTGCCGTCGTCCGGCACGTTGTCCGGGTTGGGCGGCCCGAGCGACGAGTAGTAGTCGCTGAAGCCGGACAGGTGGTCGCGGAACTCCGCCGCCGTGGACATGGCACAGTGCCCTCACCTTGAGCATCATCTCGGACTTGAGCTTGCCGTCGTCCGGCACGTTGTCCGGGTTGGGCGGCCCGAGCGACGAGTAGTAGTCGCTGAAGCCGGACAGGTGGTCGCGGAACTCCGCCGCCGTGGACATGGCACAGTGCCCTCACCTTGAGCATCATCTCGGACTTGAGCTTGCCGTCGTCCGGCACGTTGTCCGGGTTGGGCGGCCCGAGCGACGAGTAGTAGTCGCTGAAGCCGGACAGGTGGTCGCGGAACTCCGCCGCCGTGGACATGGCACAGTGCCCTCACCTTGAGCATCATCTCGGACTTGAGCTTGCCGTCGTCCGGCACGTTGTCCGGGTTGGGCGGCCCGAGCGACGAGTAGTAGTCGCTGAAGCCGGACAGGTGGTCGCGGAACTCCGCCGCCGTGGACATGGCACAGTGCCCTCACCTTGAGCATCATCTCGGACTTGAGCTTGCCGTCGTCCGGCACGTTGTCCGGGTTGGGCGGCCCGAGCGACGAGTAGTAGTCGCTGAAGCCGGACAGGTGGTCGCGGAACTCCGCCGCCGTGGACATGGCCAGGAAGATCTGGCTCCGTCGGCCGTCTGCGCCGATCTGGGGCACATTAAATAAATAAATCCTTAATTTTCAAACCGTGGCGATATTTCGACTAGCATAATAGGCTTGATCTTCACACATATGAACTGCAATGTACGCGCCCTTTCGACAATACGTTAATACAAATTGTATTAACGGCAGCGGCGTCTTCAGTCGTTCTTAATGCTCGATTCACACACAGGCGGGCGCGGGTCGGGCGCGTTTCAACGCGGGCCCGCGGCGCGATTGCGACCCGCGCCCGCCTGTGTGTGAATTGACCTTAAATATATAGTTGTAGGCCCATGTTAAGAAGTTTAGAATACAGCTAGAGTAGAATTTATTGTTTATTATAACCATAATTTTCATATAAAATAAATTTACTATATACATAAATAGCGGTCAAGAGCACATGCTCAGTGTAACATTCCGTAGTTGCCGACCGTCAAAAAAAATAGGAACTTCTGTAGCCCTAGTGAAAAACGGTACAAATTGTATGCTAGTTGTGCGTCACTTGTACCCTTTTTCACTAATAGTACTACCACGTATAACTACACTCAGCGTCAAAAAAATCGCACATCTCAACCTTTTGCGTTCAAGCGGTATTAGCCCTTATATTATGTAAGGAAAAGTATGACTATGTGACCTTATTGAAAGGTAATTTAACCTTCTATTGGAAAATGCCATAAAACTTTTGACAATTTCCACAAAAAAAAGGAAATTTACAGGAAAAAGGAATCATCGTGTATTCTGGATAAAATTACAAACAAATTAAAGACAATAAAAACAACAAATAAAGAAAAAAATAACTTAACAATAAACTTAAAACCTAGTGTTTCCTCCCCTGGCCCTCCACGTAGCTTCCAGGCAATCAGTCATGGACCTGATTAGTGTCACGTTCCGTTCTTGAGGAATGTTGTTCCACTCGTCAATAACTGCGGCTTCCAGCTCGTTTATGGTGGCTGGAGCAGGATCCCGCGATCGAACACGTCGTTTCAAGTCATCCCGGAAATGCTCGATGGCGTTCAGGTCAGGGCTCCTTGCAGGCCACTCCATTACGGGGATCCCGACCTCACGCAGGTAGTCCCGCACAATCAATGCAGTGTGGCAACGGGCGTTGTCGTGCATAAATTGGAAGCCAGGACCAACAAACCCAGCGTACACATGTTCTTCCAAGATCTCCGTAATGTATCGGCCAGCAGTCGAGGATCCCTGACCGCGACCACCACCAGTGGGGGAAACGCAGACGAGATCCGTTTTGCCGTCCACGGAAATGCCGCCCCAGAACATGCCCGAGCCGCCCCCGTAGCTGACAGTTTCTTCGGTGCAGGCTGGTGTGAACCGCTCTCCTTGCCTCCTGTACACCCTCCTGCGTCTGTCATTCGTGTAAAGGCACACCCTCGTCTCGTCGGAGAAGAGGACATTCCTCCATTCCTGCAACGTCCAATCCTCTTGCACTTTGGTCAATTGCCTTCTGGCAACTCGATGCTGTGGCTTCAATTGGGGGCCCGTGGCAGCTCTTCGGGGTAACATTTTCTTCTCCTGCAATCATCTTCTGACTGTGGAGACGCTCACTGCAGTTCTTTGAGCTGCTCTAAGCAGTATCTGCAGTTCGGCAGCGGTCAGGAAGCTGTTCCGCAAAGAGGTCGATACAATGTACCGGTCGTCTCTAGCGGTGGTGCAGCGTGTTCTCCCAGATCCAGGCCTCCTGAAGTAGCCGTCAGTCTCCAGGAACCGCAGCAAGACGTGTTGCACCCGGAAACGGCTTAAGTTTAAGCGTGCAGCAACTTAATACTGCCGAAGTCCGTTCAGCAGCAGTGCCACTACTTGAGCTGCTTCCTCTGGTGTCGTATCCATTTTCTGAAGGTTTTTCTTTCTGCAGGTGTTTCGTAGTATCCTCGGTGACCTCTGGAGAGCGAATGACCCATATGTCACTTTTACCCCCCCCCTTTTAAACTCGTCTAGGGTAGCACACCGAGGGACCCGTTCAAATCGCATCCCCAGGCTTTTTTTTTGTAACCACCGTAGATTGGCGATTATTGATTTAAAGTAAATGGTAGACATGTTTTCTTAAAGGGCTTTAATTGTGCTTTCAAATGATACCACTATTGATAGGTTACCATGAATAAGATTAGAGCTATATTTGCTTGAAACGAATTTTGCGCGAGGTGCGATTTTTTTGACGCCGAGTGTAATTAAGTTTTCATACTAAACACGGGCCGACGATGATTGATAACAAAACGATATTAAAACAAATAGGGATTTTATATGAAATCCCGGTCACCCTTATAAATTTACTGCGCCTGAAGCGGGATACTACCGAGACAATTATAATTACCATAACGAAAATATTTCATTGCAGTTGAAAAGTCAACCAATTTGATTTCAGGGCCGCTTCGAACCTTGTCACAGTGACGTTAATAAGAGATCTTTTCGTTTTTTATATACATTTTCACTGTGACAAGGTACGAAGTGGCCCATAAATCAAATTGGTTGACTGTACATTAGTTTAGTTTGAGAAGGATAGATCAAATGGAATAATTTATAGAAATAACAAGTGTCGGTGACATAAGTATCTCATTACGTAGCAATTGGAGCACAACCGAAATGCCAATGTCGATTAATTTCCAAACCTCTTAACACACTAAAGAAGTTAACTAGTTTGCGATCTTATTCCGATATATATAACGTCGCTAACCCTTTAACTTTATATAACTTAGTTAAGACGTTTGTGAATACCGTATGGGACTCGACATCAAAACCTCATCAGAACTTATTTGGTTATAAACCAATGTTATGTTTATATATGAATTACAGCTTGTATTATGTAAGTATTCGTTATCAAGCTGATAGCATTCGATCAGCTGTTATTATCTCTGATATCACTATCGCTATCAGCTCACGGATACAATGGTGAATAAAATATTTCTTGCTTAACCGGTGTAAGGTGCCTTCTGACTAGAATGGCACCACCCCATCCCGCCGGTGTCGTAAGAGGCGACAAAGGAAAAAAGAAGTAGCGTAGAAACACAATCTACAGCAAAAAAGGCAAATCCATATTGCCTCCATTTTGCTTAACCTTTTGAACGCTTTTTTTTTTTTTATTATGCCATAGGCGGCAAACGAGCAGACGGATTGCCTGGTGTTAAGCAATTACTGTCGCCCATGGGCACTCGCAACACCAGGGGAGTCACAACGTTGCCGGCCTTTAAGGGGGGTTGGAGCTCTGGGAACCTTACTCACCATCAGGAACACAACACTACATACCTGAAAGGTGGCAGTGCTATTATTTAGTGCTGTGGTCTTCTGTAAGGAGGAGGTACTTCCCCAGTTGGGCTGCCCCAGATTCAAGCGTGATGGTCAACGATGTGCCCTACCTCTCATTGTTGGACGTAGTTTAAGGACTTATCCTCAAGCGTCGAAATGTGACGTGTATGGCGTAGGTGAAACAAATACATAAACCTTATCTGCAGAGCCCGGAAAATCCATAGCAAAACAAAAGACTGTCGCAATTTTTATATCGATATCGAGTTTATCGATGACTTATGGAATACAAATTTTCTGAAGTGTCTATTATTTGGAATGAGGTTGATTACCTCTTTGTCATCCGACTACGGCCAAGCCAAAATGGAAGGGTTATTACTTAATATAGAATATAAGTAGCGTTGATAATATAAGTTACGTTGCGTTTCAGATGAAATAACACATATAAAACAAACCCTTAACTTACCACTTCTTTTGAGTTTGGCGTGAGTGATTATAAAATATTATACCTAAACATATCGGTATGATTTTTTTTAGACAAAACTTACTCGATATCGATAAAAAAATGTTTCTATCACTAGTTTGATTGTGACAGTCTTTTGTTTTGCTATGGACTTTCCGGGCTCTGCTTATCTGTCAGCTGGACAATTGCTTTGAAAGCGTCCGCCAACGTCGTGACAGTCTCCATACACTTTTCGTTTCTACAATCGACTGTCTCCAACTCACCTCCGCGACCTTGATGAACCGGCCGCGGCGGTTCTGCTTCACGTCCAGGTAGAACCGCTTGGACTGGATCTGAAGCATCTTTGTGGCCAACTCCTGCTCCTGCGGCTGCTGGCCTGCAAGCAAACAGATACAAGCATTAAAAAAAAAATCTCTTATCAGCCACTGCTGGACATAGACTGTCCCTATAGACAGCCGCCACGGGAGCTATCTCAAGCACACTGCAGCCATAGCAAGCACACCGAATCCATGCCAATGGCTACAAACCATGATCCCTGATCAAGTGATCACTGAGCATAGGTTAATGCCATAATCGCCACGCTTGGCAGGTGGGTTAGAGAAGGCAGTAAAACCCACCGTTTTAAAGTTAATTTCTAATTATGGTCGAACTTGTGGCGATTGGAGTTTTCAAGAATCTGGCATCAACAAAAAATCAGAGCGAGCGAACAAGCGAGACATTGAGCGACCCGAAAGGAAATGTGGTGCTCTCTTTAATATGTGTAATTATTAAAGGGTATCTATGGAGATAGTTCTCGCTTTAAAATATTTTTCTACTTAGTAACTAAGGAAATAGAGCAGGAAATGTTGTCTATACCTACGGAGTCCATTCAAAAAATTAGGACAAGGCTTTTATAGTCATGTCCATAGGAACGAAATTTGGTTTTTCGCCCTTTAGCATCTGTCCAATTTTATGCACTAAGAATAATAATAAACCAAAGACATCTGACCTAAATTTTATCCCTTTGAGACGGTCTGACCGTGTATTGTTCATCGTTTTCGCCATCGTTTGTTATGATACTAATGACTACATACATTGTGCTATGATGTTCTAACGCTAACAAAAGAAATCCACTGTTAAAGCCAACCAATTGCCAAAAATCATGTACAGTCGCCATCAGATATATCGGAGCTGTGGAGGTGGTCACAAATATCTGAACATGCACTTTATCGCCTTGACACTATTGGCGTTCTGAGCCCTGAGTGTAATTTTTTAACGTAACTTTACTTCACGAACGCGTTTGCGTTTCCCATATAAATAACATTATCACTTACGCATTCGTAAACGTTTTTATACTTCAAAAGTAACTTACACTAGAGCCTCAGATATTTGTGACCACCTCCACAGCTCCGATATATCTGATAGCTCTACGTTTCTCATTGGCAAACACAACGTCATCCTACTAGGTTATTGATTAGGTATTAAGTACCTAAACCTAGGTCTAAATACGAGCCCTGAAAACTTATCTTGCCGTCTGGGCCCGGCATGATTGATGGTGATGAGGCCTAGAATAGGCGGTGATGATCGACACTCACACTAATTTATCCTATGAAAAAGTAAAAAAACCTGAGCTCTGAGGCTCCAGTGTAAGTTACTTTTGACGTAAAAAAACGTTTACGAACGCGTAAGTTATAATGTTATTTATATGGGAAACGCAAACGCATTCGTGACGTAAAGTTACGTTAATAACTTACACTCAGGGCTCTGAGTCTAGCTTACACTAGAGCCTATGGCAACAGCAGCAATCAAAAGTGCAGTCTTTCAGACATTCGAAAAGTAAAATGTTTCTTTCTTTCTTTTTCCTCTTCTTTCTTTTTTTATATGATTATTACTAGAATAGTGATTATGATGAACAAGTAAGTGATTGCTTCTTGAGAAATATCTCTTAGAAAAAGTGTAGCACGGACTATGTTGAGTTCCAAGATACAAGCTCTGCCTAGTTTGAGACTCACCGATTTTTTTTAAAGTATGATATAACTGAGAAATATTGCAAATGTATTTTTTTTATAAATCTTAATAGCTGACCCAATTTCAGTCATTATCATTTCAGTCGAAAGATGTCTATAGCTTGATTGGCTCCCCCTAGGATCACCAATACGAGCGTTCCTGCGCAGTTTACCTCCAACGGGTTCCCAAGACCTTGACCTAGATTATCAGACCTTGTGGACGTCTACCCACGCCGATTAATTTTTAATATTTTTGTTATAAAGCAGTAGCCGCGCGTTTATACAAGCAGATTCCCGTCGGCTTGACTAACATTACTGCAGTTCAACGGTTTTCCTTGGGCTCAAGAAGAAAAGGCTAAGACATATCGGCTCCGTCTTGCCTAAGAAAAAAATTGTCGCGCCACCATTGTTATAAAGTTAGTTGTTGAAAATTAGGACTATTAGTTGTTGGAATTATACAGCACTCATTGGTTTGGGAGTTTTGGACCCGGGTATGTCCTTAAACTACGTCCAACAATGAGAGCTAGGGCACAGCGATGACCATCACGCTTGAATCTGGGGCAGCCCAACTGGGGAAGTACCTCCTCCTTACTGAAGACTACAGCCATAATAGCACTGCTACCTTTCAGGTATGCAGTGTTGTGTTCCTGATGGTGAGTAAGGTTCCCAGAGCTCCAACCCCCCCTTAAAGGCCGGCAACGCGCTTGTGACTCCTCTGGTGTTACGGGTGCCCATGGGCGACGGTAATTGCTTACCACCAGGCAATCCGTCTCGTCGTTTGCCGCCTATGTCATTAAAAAAAAAATAGTATCAAATGAATCTATTTTCAGAAAACAATGGACTATTTTAGTCATCAGACACGCAAAAAATAAACAAAGCTCTCTTTGCACATGTGTGTGCAGTTTACAGTCCCTAACACAAATATTATAAATTACTTAACAATGACACCTGTCAAATTCTATTTTTTTTTTCACTTACGTAAAAATCTAGCGGATTAATTATAAAGACTAGAAATTGTGCATGACGCACCGCTTTTTATATTATTTTTTTCTTTTTCTAATTTTTTGTACAGTGACGTGCAAAAATTCTTTCACCGCCAAGGTCTCTAAAATATGTACCGAGCAACTCTATTGTACAGTAAATAAGGTTGTAGGACTTGTAGGACGTATTTATGAAAGGATTCTTTCGGTACACATTTTTGCACTTGACTGTACTTGTAGAAAAATTTAACATATTGAGTTATTACGTTATATAGAAGCGCGACTTAGATACACATCTGAATCAGAGATTTTTTGATCAAAAAAAA
Organism: Grapholita molesta; assembly: GCA_022674325.2. Lineage (NCBI taxonomy): Eukaryota > Metazoa > Arthropoda > Insecta > Lepidoptera > Tortricidae > Grapholita > Grapholita molesta. Next base: position 10,341,340 of record CP053142.2, on the reverse strand, counting down.
ATGTATTTCAACTTTTGTGAGTCGATCTAATTAATTATTAAGTTCCTAATAATAACACACAGCCTCGCCCATTTTTATTAATCACTAGATGATGCCGCGGCTTCGCCCGCATGGTTAGAAGAAAATGTAACATATTGAGTCATCCCATGGGGATGAGATGTTTCCCCGCTGGAAAAAGTAGCCTTTGTCACTCTCCATCCCTTCAACTACTTCCACTTACAAAAACCGCGTCAATCCTTCGCGTCGCTCCGTTTTGCCGTGAAAGACGGACAAACAAACAACAGACACACTTTCGCATTTAAAATATTAGTATGGATTTAAATAAATATTATGCCAAGCGACTGTCACATTATTTACATTTCTTATGACAGTTTAACTTTACTAAATAGCGACTGAGAGTAGCACCACCCAATCTCCTCCCGCGGGTGTCGTAAGAAGCGACATAGGGACAAAACCGAAGGATGGGCAGCAGTGTCCGTCGAAACCGAATCAACAGCTACTGCGGTTACCAAACCGCCTGCCAAGCAACATCCCAAGTACATACTAGATGTCCAGCAGTGGACATTGTTTGGCTGAAACGATCATGATGTATATTTAGGCGCTTATTAGGCGCCATACTTTGTTCTTACTGAATTTCAATTTGACCACCAGAATTACCCTAAACGTATTTATAAATGACATAGCAACTACTGACTCGACCCTGCTTATTCCATTATGCAATGGTCAATCACCGCTAATCTACTTTTTGGACAGCTCCTTTGAGACCCGCCAAACCATGAAAGATCATGATTCGCTTATGAGCATACCACAGTAGTACCCAGTGTGCTAACGGCTTTAACTTGCTGGGTGGAAATTTTTAAACGTCATGAGTTTAGTCGAGTACGACTTGAGTCTGTCAGAAATTAAGAAATAGCACTTTTAATTCGAAATTATAATATGTACATGTATATAATAAATGGTGAGAAACTTTTGTATGCGCCTTATTTTAAAATAAGGCGCATTTTTGGATTCAAGTGCGTGACTCTCAAAAATCGGCCCCCTGATATAGAGTACCTAACAAATTATAAACCTCATATTACGGGTTCCGTGGCCACCTCGGCAAAAACAGAAAACATACCAGGTGAAATCAAAATGGTAATACAAAAATGAATTTTCTGGATCTATTCGTGAATACGATCAACTTTTACTACAACCGAAAAATCAGTTAAAAAAAGAGACCTTCCCATACTAGCTGCTAGCTAGTTGTAGTTGTTAGTATTGTTTATAGCCAAATAGAGTTAAAAAGACCTACATCACATACACACATTTCAGCCGTATGCTGTCCACTGCTGGACATAGGCCACCCACAAATATGACTTGTATCATCTTGGGTAGTTGCCATAGTCGCCACGCTTGGCAGACGGGTTGGCGACCGCAGTAGCTGTAGATCGGGTTTCGACGGGCGCTGCTGCCCGTATTTGATTTTTCTCTTTGTCGCCTCTTACGACACCCGCGGGAGGAGATGGGGTGGTGCTATTCTAGTCAGCCGGCATCACATGGCGTTTAAAAAGATCTACGGTCACGTAATTTAAAATCGAATTATTTGTCTCTGTCGCTCTATAACTCGCTTAATAATAAACTTCTATCAAATCTACATTAGTTAATTTATGCTTTGCCCTTTGACAAGATGATAAATAATTAAGAGTGAAGATTCAAATTTAAATAAACGAACATCCAGAAATAGATATAATGCCTATTAAAAAAATCGGAGCAGGTTTTTTAAGCCGACGAGTATATATGTTTTTTCTATCAGACAGATATACATATTAAAATATATTGTTTTATAGCTATCCCTAATTTTGGCTAGAAGAGCAAGATAAGTTTAAGTAAATATACGCGTATGTCAGGAATAATTCTATTTATCCATCAATTCCTGACATTTTAAATTGAAAATATATGAAATATTAGTAAGAAAAAGTGACGTAATTATTGTAAAGGCTTGGTCACATAGGGCGCGTTTTGTGGCGTGGCGCAGCGGGGCGCGACGCTGCCGTCCGAATGTGTGCCTTATTTCGTTACATTAGCCACACCGCTGTCACGCCCCGCTGCGCCACGCTCTCAAAACGCGCCTATCTGCCCAAGCCATAAGTGACGAGGTCTCCGGCGTCAGAGGCGGGATTTGAACCCGCATCTTCAGCTGTCGCTACATTTTACATAGTAGTGTTTCTACTTTCATCATCATCATCATCATCATCATCATCATCATCATCATGTCAGCCGAAAGACGTCCACTGCTGGACATACTACAGGCCTCTACTTTAAACAGCAAATCAGAATATTTAATAAAAAATACTTCTTTGTTCTCTTAGTTTTTGATATTTTATTGTTCCGACAGCATTCTTGACAAACGGCCAAAATTTCCATACATCTGGTAACCATAGACGCATGGCAACTCCGTATCCAGTACAGTCAGCAGCAGAAGTGTCTAAGCGGTTGAGGTGTTCAAAATGACTTCAACACATCTCTATTGTCAAGAGAATAAGAGCGCGTGTAGATCATTTAGAACACTTCACCCGCTCATCCACTTTTGCTGCTGACTGTACACACCAGACTGAGACAAACGGGCGCGCCCAGACTCCGCCAAATTATCACCTGAGTACACAAACCGAGCAAATGTGTGCTTAGCGGGGGAGCCTTCGACACGCGAAACTCGACCTTAAGACGACGGGCATAAGACCGTCGTGTTCGGCTAAATATAGACGGGATCGACGACCTCCGTTCGGTATTCAATACGTCACACGCCGTCATTGAATTTGGGAGTTATTACGTTGTATAAAAGCGGGACTTAGATACACATCTGAATCAGAGAGATTTTTTGATCAAAAAAATGGTATTTCAACTTTCGTGAGTCGATCTAATTAATTATTAAGTACCTAATAATAATTACACACAGCCTCGCCCACTTTTATTAATCACTTAGATGATGCCCGCGGCTTCGCCCACATGGTTAGAGGAAAATTTAACATATCGAGTCTTCCCGCGGGAATGATGTTTTCCCGCTGGAAAAAGTAGCCTATGTCTCCATCCCTTCAACTATCTCCACTTAAAAAATCACGTCAATTCGTCGCTCCGTTTTGCGCCGTGAAAGAAGGACAAACAAACACACTTTCGCATTTATAATGTTATATGAAAGCATACCTTATATAAGGTCCTTACATAAGGTGAGATCAGATATTTTTGCGGTCTTCATATTCTAAGACGTTATTGCCGGTGATTGCTATCAATTTTCTCAGTTTTCGCATCGCAAATAATCCTGTATAGCAATCATATTTAACGCTAAAACAAAATGGTGGCAAAAAAACATCCAAACTGCCTATTTAAATTTATGTTTACGGGAAATATTGGCATCCTACATACCATCCGTTAACTGAACTAATATAGACCTTATATCAATGACGTAAAGTTCAGCATCGATCAGAAAATACAATCGCCGTCAAATACATCGAAGCGGCCGAAGGTACTAAAAAACATCTGAACCTGCTTTTAAACGCCTTGACGATAGAGGTGTTGTACAGATATTTGTGACCACTTATGCCGTTCCGATATATCCGACGGCGGCAAAGCAATAAATATGAAACGTCTGGAGTTTTATGGCGGGACAACCAATGAACAGAGGCACCGGTCATGGGAGACAGGTCAATGAACCCTGAAGGTTGCAGAGGATTTGCGAAAGTTCAGCTACAAATCTAGTGAGGTAATAAAGAGTGCCTGAGAAATTATGAACCTCATATTAAGGGTTCCGTGGCCGCAATGGCAAAAACGGAAAACATATAGTTTAAGGGTCGACCGACAACCATTTTAGATTTTGCATGAACGAACGAAAATGGGAGTTTGAGAAAAAAAAATCCTCCAATCAGCGTGACTTTTAGAAAAGGTAACTGTGTCAGTTTTGTGACGATAATTAAGTAGATCTTTATACATACTTAGATTTGCTGCTCGTTTCATAAACTTTAAGAAGTAAATACAATGCAAAAAAAAGGCAAAAAAAAACCAATTTCAAAAAATCACGCTAAATTATCGTCACAAAACTGACATTCAAGTCTCGTTAATTAAACAAATAAATAAATATTTCAGGACAATCTTATACAAATCGACCTAGTCCTACGGTAAGCTCAGTAAGGCTTGTGTTGTAGACACTAGACGAGCATATATATAATAGATAGATACATATAAATACTTAAATACATAGAAAACACCGATGAGTCAGGAACAAATATCTGTGCTCATCACACAAATAAATGCCCAAATAAATACATTAATAGGGTGGCATTATTTTCTGAAAACTCTCAAATACAATAAGATTAAATAAAAACGTTTGCGACTATATCACACAGTTGGGTCAAATATACAATCTATACGTCTTACGGCTGAAGCTTAGAGCGCTAGTGGCCTAGCGGTAAGAGCGTGCGACTTGCAATCCAGAGGTCGCAGGTTCGAACCCCGGTTTGAACCAATGAGTGTTTCGGAACTTATGTACGAAATATCATTTCATTTGACATTTACCAGTCGCTTTTCGGTGAAGGTAAACATCGTAAGGAAACCGGACTAATCCCAATAAGTTTAATTCTAATTGTATAAAAGCGGGTAACACACGTTTTATAAGTCGAATATTGCTCGACATGTTTCACTGCGTAACGAGGAGCATAATCATGAGCCATTCGCGTTGGCTAACCAACGCAGACCGCTTTTATGCAATTAATATGTTTCAATCTCACGATAGTTTTAAGTTTAAGTTTACCCTCTGGGTATGAAGGTCAGATGGCAGTTTTCGTTAAACTAGTGCCTACGCCAAATACTGAGATTAGTTGCCAAGCGGACCCCAGGCTCCCATGAGCCGTGGAATACGCATGCCATGATGCTGGATAATATATGCCAATACGGCATGTATTATCCAGTGGCCCTACTGCGAAAAACGATATTCGTATATAAACGGACCATTGTCTCTGTCACTCTCATGACGCCTTAATTGGAGTAAAAGAGAAAGATACTCCAATACGAACTTCGATGTTCGCGGTACCGAGCCATGCTTGTCAGGATTCAAACCTTTTTTTTATGACAGAGGCGGCAAACGAGCAGACGCCTGATGGTAAGCAAATACCGTCGCCCATGGGCACCCACGACACCAAGGGAGACACAAGTGCGTTGCCGGCCTTTAAGCTTGGAGCTCTGGGAAACTTACTCACCATCAGGAACACAACACTACATACCTGAAAGGTAGCAGTGCTATTATGGCTGTGGTCATCTGTAAGGAGGTACTTCCCCAGTCCTGGGCTTCTCCAGACTCAAGCGTGATGGTACTTCGCTGTGCCCTACCTCTCATTGTTGGACGTAGTTCAAGGACATACCCGGGTCTAAGACTACTCGGCTGGTAGGCCTCTGACAAACGCCGATACCTAATACTTCCTCAGTTCCCTGCCCCACTGGTGCGGAAACGGCCAAGGTTTTTGCCAAGCGCATAATATGGAATGCATATAACAGCCAATTAGAAACCGCGATACATTACGGCGCGCTTGCATCATAGTCGATGCACATCGCATACATCGGTGCAACCCAATATAGTAATTTTGTAACACCTCCCTCACCGTCCTAATGCGGACTGCTAAGGAATGGAATTCGCTACCAACGTCTTTTTTATACAACGACGGTGGCAAACAAGCATACGGCCCGCCTGATGGTAAGCAGTTACCGTAGCCCATAGGCACCGGCAACAACAGGGGAGCCACAAGACTCACAAGGGCGTTGCCGGCCTTACTGTAACTTTTTTGACTTGTTTCATGTAACTTACTACACTGTTGATCCCAAAACTTTCAATTGTATAAACTGTTTATATGACCAATATCTACAAATTTTCATTTCATTCATTTCCACATGAAAAGGCGAAGGAGTTTATTCCGATATCAACCTATATATCCCAGCATCAGCTGCTAGTTCCCAGGAAAGGGAGTGGACAAATGTTATTGATTAACTTCCGCGATAAGTCGTGAAGCATTTTGTTAATATATCTCTTGAACGCCCAAGACGGCAATTCACGTCGAGTGTACTGTCTCCCAAACACCACCCCAGCATGGATTTGCTTATCCTTATAACAACCACCATCGAAGTGTTAAGTGGCATTCCAGTCTACTGCTGGAAATAGACCTCCCCGAAAGATCGGCAGGGACATTTCCCTATGCCACCACCAGAAACTACCAAACGAGTTCCTATAGGCAGTGGTCAGATTGCTGCGAATTCGTGATGTGGCAACAGTGCAGAAGACAGTACTATAGGCACGAAATGCGAAAACTCTTTCCCAGACCTTCGCCGCATCGATATTCGCATCAACGTGATAGAAGTTTCCCAAAGTGGTCCATACCGCCCCCCAGTGGGCGCTGAAGAGTTCCAGGGGGGCGATAGTGGTTATAGGGTATAGGGCAAGTGGTATAGGGTTAGGACGTCTTTGTTATGAAGCAACAATAATATTACTTTGCTATTCCGCTGTTTAATAACGTGCTAGTCAATCAGTGCCAACCCGTTATATTTACTTGCGTATTTTTTCTTGCATTAATGTTCCCTCCCTCCCACTGCAAAATTAAATACGCAAATAAATATAACAAACCACCAATAATACCTTAATTATCCTAGAAAATTCCATAAAAATTTCAACCTGGTCAATCGCGTAGTGGCCAACAGATAGGTATATCGGAGCTGTGGAGGTGACCACGAATATCTGAACAACGCCTCTATTGTCAAGGTGATAAAGTGCATGCTCGGATATTTGTGACCACCGCGACAGGTCAGGTATATCTGATGGCGACTGTATAATAAAATACTTACCGGAGTCGAAATTGTTCCCGCCCGCGTCCATTCCTTGACCATGATATTCTGAAATCAGAAAAATAATTATTAACCCATGCAATGTTCGATTGTTTTTTTATTTTCTGTTACTATACAGAAAATTTCGCTGCGTTTTCAAAGATGTCCATTTCGATCTCACCATGATAACGATCCTTATCTTTGCCACATAAAATAAGAACATTCTTTAAATTCACAGAAACAAGATACGTTTTTCATTTTATTGTATTATATTGTATGTTTCTTTTTCTGGCATTAAATAGTTGTAAAATAGCAAAAAGTTCCGACAATAAAAAAATACCTTTATATTGTAAGTTTAATACTTTATAATCATCGATTTAATTAATAATTAAATCGTGAACCAGTTCATATGTGAGTCGTCAAATCATGTAGAACAAACTACCAGAAGACGTGGTCATGTCAATCAGTTAAAGAAAACACTAGACAAATACTTAACTAGTGGAAAGAATTCATTTTAAGTGAAGATCACTCAGAGGCTCTAGTGTAAGTTTCTTTTGACGTAAAAAAAAACGTTTACGAACGCGTAAGTGATAATGTTATTTATATGGGAAACGCAAACGCGTTCGTGACGTAAAGTTACGTAAAAAACTTACACTCAGGGCTCTGATACAGGCAACAATCAGTTATTTCAACTGCCTGTCTGATTCATAAATAAATAAATAAAAATATTACAGGCGGTATTCCAACAACACAAACATCAAAATCAAACAGAGTTTATTAGTTTATTACACATGATGTTACTAGTTACAGTAACCGAACGTTTACACAACGAACGCGCCCAAACGAAACTTCCTCCAGATAAAGTTCGTTCAACCTTCTATCGCCGCAATTGATAATCAATTGGACGGCCATAATCATTCCAGACGGCCACTGCTGGACATAGGCCTTCCTCAAATTTAAGTATCATCTTGAGAGTTGCCATAGTCGCCACGCTTGGCAGGCGGGTTGGTAACCGCAGTGGCTGTTTCGGTTTCGATGGACGCTGCTCAGTCTGTTTCACTGTTCCAGTGCCATTAGTGAAAAACGTAATAGGCCAAATCGAAATCGGCCATTTTGGAATAGGGTCACCAAAGTCGGCATAAGACAACTGATCATTATGACCAACGATATAACCTCCTAAGGCCCACCGTACAAGTAAAATGCTACTTGAATTCGTTCTTTATAGTGTAGGAAATAAAGTATAATTTATTTTGTCAAAATCGAAAGAAACATAAAATTCAACTCTGATCCAATTTTATTAAATTCAAATTTCTTTAAAGTAACTAGTACAGTCGCCATCAGATATATCGAAGCTGTGGAGATGGTCACAAATATCTGAGCATGCACTTTATCGCCTTGAAAATAGAGGCGTTGTTCAGATGTTTGTGACCACCTCCACAGCTCCGATATATCTGATGGCGACTGTACTACAGGAAGGCACGTGGACCTTAAGACAATAAAAATTTAGGGCAAAAAACTTTAGGCATTCCGATATAGATCCTCAAAGATTATAGCATTAAAGCGAAATAATATTCCTAATACATTTTGTGATCAAGTGCTTCAGATACAAAATGAAACGCTTCAACATACTGATGGTTCTTTAATTAACTGCCAAAACAAAACGTTTGAGTTAATTCAAGCCTGCCTTTGTTCGGCTATTGCTAATAAATTACACTCGGAATCAATTAAAAACGGAACAGTTTGTACCTAAATTTACACGAAACGTGATCGATTATCGTTGGTTTTAAACGTAACGATTAGTTTGTAGAAAAGCCTTTCACGGCATTGCAGTGTTTTAAGACAAATCCATTATTCCTCCGAAAATTATTCAAATATCACCTCTATAGATGAAAAACTAGCTAAAGCACCTGCCCTATGTAGTTGTAACGTGTGTACACGCATGTCGGCGTTCTACATGGTGTAATTTTTTACATGATACAAAATATGTTTTTCTAACTCCATAAAGAACTACTCTCGCTGAAATCAGACAAAATATTTAAAATCATTTTTTTATTTTTTGTAATTTTTTTTTTTACTTTTAAAAGCTGTTTCTGGATATTATAACAGTTTATTATGCTATTTAAATTAGTAATTTGAATGGACTGTTTGAATTATAATCATAACTGACAATAACATTTGTGGCATTATCTATAAAAAGGGACCTTATTGTCGATGGCACTTACGTCGCACCGCGTTGCGTTTGTATCGCGTCAACTCGAAAAACGACATAAGCGCCATCGACAATAAGGTCCCTTCTCGAAGATAATGTCACATTTTTTTGTGATTTAAGCCCGTTTGAAAAGTAATTTAGTTAAATTTACATTTTAAATATCTTTCAAAAGCTGTATTAACATCAAAATATCATTTACAAGTAAAAAGAAAGGACAACAATAAAAAAAAAGTGTTATCTTAATCAGAGTTACAGCGTTCACTTGCTAGTTGAATAAGGACTTCTAAAAATATATTTTGTATCATGTAAAAAATTACAACCTGTATATTACAATTTTGACGTAAGTGCCATATTAATTCTGTGCACTTTGATATTTCACCTATAACGAAAAGTGTATAATGCTTGTGACACGATTTTTCTTCAATTAGAATCGAAACATTCGTGAGTCTAAAGATATTTGTAACGCAATGGAACATAATACTTGTGACACTTCTTCTATCAGGATCAAGTGCTCATAATTCTGAGTAGAAATAGTTTAAACTTGCCGCGTGGTGCCGGCTGACTAGTATAGCACCACCCTATCTCTCGCGGGTGTCGTAAGAGGCGACAAAGTCATCCGTCTAAACCCAACAGCTACTGCGGTTGCCAGCCCGCCTGCCAAGCATGGCGTCTGTGGCAATTGCTCCCCAAAATGATATTCATATTAGGGCGAGGCATATGTCCAGCAGTGGAATTCATATTTGGGGGAGACCTAAGTCCATTGTCCAGCAGTGGACGTATTACGTTACGGCTGACATGATAGATTATCAATAGTTTTTAGCCATCGCCGATATAATATATGACCTAATGGCGTTTGCTTTCCTTAACTGTTATTAAACAGTAATTTAGAAGTTCGGGGTTGAAAAAAGCAAGTTATGCAGTTGCAGGTGCATGCACGCAATGCACCGCGCTAATTACCCGGCGCTGCGTAATATCGCTGCATTATTGTTCACACTACTTCAATTTCGTTTATTAATATTTATAAATTACTTGTCCGCCCGTATGTCGTCAGCATTATAGAGTACAGTCAGCGTCGTAAAGTTAGTAACAAGTTCCTAAGTATATGATGCAAGTTACTAAACGGGCCTCTTGTCTTTTAGTCTCTTAACAATAAAATAGTGTCAAGATGATACAAACCCCCCATCTTAGTTGATTAAAGTCATATAATTAAAACTGTTGTGAGCCATGTTAGTACTAATTAGTTACAAACGGATAAACTCACGTGTATTTATATTATATACCCATCTTCAACCATCTTCATAGTGCGATATAATTACATACACGTGAATTTATCCGTTTGTAACTAATTAGTGATTCAAGTCCTATTTGCGGGAGGTCTATGTAAAAAAGTTATTTGCTCAATTACGTACAAGGTTGTGTAGTTATATGTATTTAGATCTCAACTAATAATACTAAAACCTGATGAAATTAATTGAATTCCAGTCCAATCCATTGATAGGAAATGAAAACATTGTATAAAATACTAGTACGAATGGGCTTTGACATTGCTCTCGTTGGTGTGAAATGTTCTGACCTAGAAAAGTGCTAATTTTAGACTGACTGGTCAGGAATTTATGATCAAGATAATCATGTAGGTGACCCCAAAAACGGCAGCCACGTTTATCTCTCTTGATCTGGCAGAACTGACGCCATGCTAGTTTTTTTTTTGGTTATAAATTTTGGTAATGTAATTCGCTAGTAACCGGCCACCACCTAATAACTGGCCATATTATTCTAAAAATGAACTCTGTTTCTATGCGATTAGAATTCATTTTAGTGAAGTGGCCGGTTGTTGAAGGTAGGTCAATAATTGAAACCCTATTACAAAATGTGTTCTATTTATAGGTAAACAGAATTCATTTTTAGTAGGATGTGGCCAGTTATTGAAAAGTGGCGATTCACTGGCAATTTACCCTACTTTGTTTATAATTGTACTAATGCTTTAAAACCAAAATGGTCGCGTACCCAACGGTTTCAGAGGAATTTCCTCCCGCGTACGCTAAGGTTGTGGAATGAGCTTCCTGCGGAGGTCATCCCAAAGGACTACAGTATGGGGTTCTTCAAAAAGGGTGTAAAGAAGTTTTTACGGGGTCGGCAACGCGTGAATGATGCCTCGGTATTGTAAACGTCCATAGGCTGCGGTGACCGCCTACCATCAAGCGGGCCGCATGCTTGTTTGCCACCTTTGTGGTATAAAAAAAAAAATTGTCGATATGTGTTGTTTGTAACTAAATACTGAAAATGAAAATGGATGCCACGTTAAACTGAAAATGAAAGTACTTAACTAGTTACAGTATAAAAACTAAAAAAGGCCCTTGAATTATGTTACCTATAAATAAAACCTATTTTAGTATTAGGTGGCCAGTTATTGAAAGGTAGCCAATTACTGGCGATGTACCATTTAAGTCAATTATATTATTAGTAAATTGTACTAATAGAATTTATAAAAGGATTCGGTCCTACAGATATTAGATACTAACACTAATGTGCTAATGACTATTTTGAAAGTAACTGCTAATTGAAATTACAACTGATTTTGAACCTTATTGTAAAGAGGGTAAGGTTTAGATTTTAAGTACCTAATCGTTTTAAGGTGCTAAACTGCCTTCCAAAGGGTTCTGATAAAACTTTGTTTAGTCTAGTCAACAGAAAACAAAAACATTCTAATAATAATTTGAAACTGGTCTATGGAAGCTGAGGAATATTAAGGGATCGAGTCTTGAAAAACATCCATTGAAATAGATATTAAAAGTTATATTCTGGTAGGTTCATAATTAAAAAGTTTAAGGATAATTCCGAAAATCAACTTACAATGGAACACAGATTAAATGGTTTTTTTTTTCGAATTTATTCGCTTCTATAGGTACATTCGGAGTCATCAGAATACACTAAAACTTATTAAAATTCACATAAAATAAAAAAGAAAATTTATTAATTCGGCGGAGAATACAATTTTGTCGCATTCGACGTCGAAACCCTTAGTCAGTGAGGCATTGGCCCTCTGAGTCTCTTTAAGTACGTGTCAAAGAGACTCAAAGATGCCACAGGAGACCGCTGGTAGGAAATGCTGCCAGCATCTTCGGTTACATGCCGCAAGGGCCTTTTTTAAACTAATGTTTTCACGACAGGTCAGGCTTAGTAGGAAGTGACCCTGAAGCCTACGGTACTGGGTTCAATTAGTGTGATGAGTACCTACAGATATTTGTAATTGAGTCATGGGTGTTTTTATGTATTTAAGTATTTGTATATTATATATATATCGTTGGCTGAGTATCCACAACACAAACCTTAAGCTTACCGTGGGGCTCAGTCAACTTGTGTATGCATCCATAAATATTGATTTAGGTATAATTTATTTAGTTGAATTTGATTGTTAGACTATCATGCCCCCGGCTTCGCCCGCATGGTTGGAGGAAAATGTAACATATTGCGTCTTCCCGTGGGAATGAGATGTTTTCCCGCTGGAAAAAGTAGCCTATGTCACTCTCCATCCCTTCAACTAGGTAGGTACCTACCTCCACTTAAAAATCACGTCAATTCGTTGTACCGTTTTACCGCGAAAGACGGACAAACAAACAGACACCTTTTCGCATTTATAATATTAGTATGGATTTCACTATTCAAAATGTGTGTCTGTTTTTAAATAAATAAATATTTCGGGACATTCTTACACAAATCGACTTAGCCCTACGGTAAGCTCAGTAAAGCTTGTGTTGTAGGTACTAGACGATATATATAATAGATAGATACAATAACTAAATACTTAAATACATAGAAAACACCCATGACTCAGGAACATGAATATGTGCTCATCACACAAATAAATGCCCCGACTGGGAATCGAACCCAGGGCCATCGGCTTCATAGGCAGGGTCACTACCTACTAGGCCAGACCGGTCGTCAAATATAGCTACTTTGTAGATATAGACCCATTATTATCGAAATAAGTCGCAGCTAGGATCCAGTAATGCGGTTATGTAAGTAGTTCAAGGTGGGTTGTTGACAGCAGACAATCGCATTACAGACTCGCGCCAGACGGGCAAAAAAACCTCAAACCTGTTATTTTTTGCGAGACTTTAGTCTCAACTCTACTGCACACACACACACAACTGATACACATGTTGGCCAACTGTGTAGACAATATTTATCGTTTGTGTTTTGTTAGATATTTATCTAGAAATTTCTTTATAAAACACATGCATTTTGGCGTTTTTTAACAAGGTTACTTTCTACTTAGTTACAAAATCACGTAACGTTTTATTACATAGCAATAGGCGACACGCTACCGCGAAAAACGATATTCGTAAGTTTCGAATGATTGTCTCTGTCACTCTCATGATGCCTTAATTGGAGTAAAAGAGAAAGATGCTCGAAATATACGAACTTCGACGTTCGCGGTACCGGGCCATGTTTGTAACTAAGTGGTAGTAACATGGCTCACAACAGCTTAATTTTATTATGGTTTACCTTGTTAATATTAAGCAAGGAAATACTGCCAGCACTCGGTACAATGCCCCACGAGCTTTTTTTAAGCCTTAACGCAAAAAAAACCTTATTTAAGAGCTATTGCAGTCTGTGGCATTAAAAGTCAAACTTATAAAAAACACATATTATCCCAATTATTTCATTAAAACATTTTGAAGGACTAATTTCCACAATTCTGAACCAATGGAAACTAATGGTACAAAAATTTGGATCTACACTGGTTTTTAGTTAATAAAACTGAATATAACACAGCAAAGCCAAGGTAGCAAATGCTTAAGTTTTCCATTTGTATATACCTAGTTTACTGTGGTAAAGGTAAATTATAAATTAAATGCATTCAACACCAAAATCATGAGTAATTTTTATGCTAAACTAGATGACTGCGAACTTTAACTTTTCAGATATTTTAGTAGCTATCCTGGTATTGACATGGAATAAGATTCCCCGAGTAAGTGGTCTAAGCACTGAACCAGTTTAAAAAAAGACTTGACAAATATCTCACTGAAACAAGGAACACTTGATGCAATAACAGTAGGCCTAGCACATGAAGGGTGTGACAGTCTCTCGAGCCGAGATAGTCTACCCGTCCGTCTTTGCATAATACAGTAAGAAAAGGATGGGTAGTCTATCTCGGTGCTAGATACTGTCGCGCCCTTCATGTGCAAGGCTTACAGGTAGACAACTGTCTAGCCATTGGCATAGCCGTTTGTTTCCATTTGCCTATGACACATGACATCACTAAGTGTCTGTAAACATGTTAACACTTTGGGTACCTAGAACATGGTCTGTCTATTCATAGTGGTTTTTAGGCGGAGAGTCGACTACATCCATAGTGTTAATGCTGGTGCTAAGTGTTAAATCCAGTTGTCGATGTATAAATAAATAAAATTAAATATCATAATTTTTTTTTGCATATTCTCAAGTTGTAAATAGTGTAACTACCCCATGTTTTCCATACATGTAAGTATATAGAAGATATGAAAGCAGGCTTCTTTAGTTTGTAGGTTACTCCCCACTTTTTAAGATGGAAAGTTGAAGTTTTAAGACTCACACGTGATCAGAAAATTCAGTCAAGACAAAAATTCATGTTCGGGCTTAGAATAGGTTATAAATAAAATTGACATTTTACTGAAGAGAAATAGTTTTATTTACTTAAAATTCACTGTTTTCCAACATTGGTTTTTGTTACATAAAAGCAATATGCTCAGTAACAATATTAAGCCCATTTGTAATTGCATAATCTTTAGTTACAAATGCAAATAGAAGAATTTTAAAGATGGTTTCCACAACTATAACTTGGTTCACTTGGTTGTAAATTGGAACTTTTAATTGCAAGTTTATCAACTTTATTCCATTTAGATTTTAGGATAGGATTTGATTATCTGAATTTAGCCAATAAAAAAAAATAGTGCACCTAAATACAAGTTTCTGTGCATTGTGCAAGAACTTTTTTAGTATTTTTATAATGCCTTAAATACTGACTGAAACTGTCAATTAACACATTATATGTCATTTGACCAAAAATTTTGCAATAAAAAAATTGGGTCACCCAGAGTTAGAGAATAATTAAACATTTAGTTAATAGTCACCAATTAGATGCATCTAGGTTAATTTAACTTGTAGAACCAGATTCTCAGGAACTTGTGGTGTGGACAGGACGGGCAGCTTGTTGCCAACAGGCCTCTCCCTCGCTCCAGTTGCCCAGTTGATGGACCGTGGAGGCTCTGCCTAGCAACACACTTTCACTATTGCACAACAGACTGTGTCCTCAATATCTCAATGTCACTGCAGGTATCACTGAACAAAGAAATGGCATCACTATTCACTTCACAACACTTGAAATCTGCTGTAGCCACACACAATGTCACTACACATCACTGCTAAAGGACACACATAAGCTCTAATAAGATTCTAATTAGAAAACGTGGGATTGGGTCTGGCGCGATGTTGACGGTGGTCAGATGGGGCTCCAGACGGGAGACGGGGGCTCGGCGGGCACTGACCTAGCGTGGCGCGCGCCGTCAGCTGACCGCTCGGCTGCGCAGACAAAGAACCGCGGCCGCGCTCGGCGCCGCGGGACCCCAGGCTGGGCTCGGTCAGCCCTAGCGCGCCCTGCTAGCTTCCCAGCAGCTACCGAGCCCGCCCAGCCGCCTGTCGTCAGTCGCAGCCGCCCGGCGGCGAGAGGTCGCAGACAAAAAAATCGATAGGTCGTCAACCTCTGACGGCGGTAGCCCAGCCGGGTCCCCGGCCGGGCCCGCGCCTCCCGCGGGCTCTGCGGCCCCGCCACCCGTTCGGACCCCGATACACATAGCGCCAGACGACTTGCAGACCCGAATTCGCCATTTTGAAACGGGAACAATGAAATATTTACTTTTTAACGATAGGACTCGGGGGAATATCTTCCCGGACGTAAAACTGAAACGGCGCGAAACAGGACGCGCTCCGAACCTTGCGCCGCTGTAAATATATACGTACTCTGACTAGAAAGCCCCTCGTCACCGCTGCCGATATCCGACATCTCAATCCACACCGAATTCTACAGGCAATCCGCGATCTTTTCGGATCGCTCTCGGTCAACTGGAATTGTCTATGATTTCGAAGCCATCAAACTTTGGTTCTTTGTAGTGGCAACTTTGCGTCAAAATTGGATTCTCTTTATATTAGGCAATAAATGCTAAAACAGAATACGATTAACGTAAATCTAAATATCAAAGAAAGATTCTTTTTTTTCACATTGCTAAAATATTTCTTGTTTTATATTTATATTTGATTTCACACAAGCATTAGTTATTTTGTTATCGTACTGTGATTGCGACCGTATAAAAAACCCAGAGGATGCATTCAAAAGCCGACTTTACATTGTACTTAATATTCTGCGGTTGTGACATCCTTTGTCATTATTTGTTTAAAAGTATTATTTCGATCCGAACTCTTAATTGAAGAAGCTTTTTTAGGATCCGATAAATAAGATCAAATGTTTTATGTACTAACAAGATAAAATACAAAATCGGATTCAACTTTGTTTTGAAACAAAGAAACCATAGACAATTTATTTTTCTTAAAAGCAGTTTTAGGCGATTGCTACACATGGAATTTGGGCATAGCTTTATTTTATTACACTTACATTAGTTATTTATTAATTTCTTCGTTGTATACATTTATTGATATGGCGCTCGCTAGTACGAGTTCTTTTTGTTTGGAATTTGATACATTATAGAGTACAGTCGGCGTCATGTACCGATATACTTGCCTATTTTCGTTGGTACCGTTTAAAGCCAAGCTGACTTTAATCAAAACGACTGTTGCCTTCTCCATTTAACACTGCTTATCGAAGTTTACACGTGTAAGGGCGACTATCTATCTCTCAATCGCTCTTGCATATCCGTGTGGTAAAGGCACAGTTTAAGAGGCACAGTAATGGCACATACAAGATAAAAACCTAGGAGGAATAATGACTGGAGCACGTATCCGCGAGCGCCAGTAAGGGACAAAGATATTCTGGCTTTAAATAAAATATCGCCGTCTCTGCCATACCTATGGAAAGTTACATAAGACCATCCCGTCCGATCGTGGTATTATGTTATGTCTATGATAAAAACGGTTTACCTGTTTTTTTAATCTATATATCCCATTCCATGGGTTCCATTGGTTTAGCAATAACTATAATATACCGGAAACTCAAGTCCATTTAATATATTAATTCGCAGCGCCATCTAGTGAGAGTTAGATTCAATGTGG
Organism: Grapholita molesta; assembly: GCA_022674325.2. Lineage (NCBI taxonomy): Eukaryota > Metazoa > Arthropoda > Insecta > Lepidoptera > Tortricidae > Grapholita > Grapholita molesta. The sequence goes on along the minus strand of CP053142.2, from coordinate 10,324,038 downwards.
CTGTGGTTTATTTCTATGTAACTCATGGAATGTCATTGTGAAACTGTGACATTCACGAAGTTAAAATCTATGGACTAAGGCCCCTTACACACTGCGACTTTTAGCAGCGATGCAGTCGCGATGCTGTCGCGATGCAGCATCGATGCAGTCGCAAATGGTCCACCTTTACACACTTGCGCTACTTTAAGCATCGATACAGTCGCGATACTGTCGCGATACAGTAGCGATGCTGTCGCGATGCAGAAGCTGGCCATTGAACTGTAGCGATGCAGTATCGATGCAATCGCGATGCAATCGCGATGCAGCATCGCTACTGTATCGCGTTAGCATCGCGACTGTATCGATGCTAACGTGAGCCTCGACGCGAAACGTATTTTGATCAGTCATTCATTGACTGCCACAGCGCGATGAGTTCGATTGAAACTGTTTTAATCACGCTCTCTGTATTATTACTTTTAAAAAAGAAACGTAAACGCAAACAGAGGAAGTATTTGGTCCACCCATTTTGGACCCGGGTATGTCCTTAAACTACGTCCAACAATGAGAGGTAGACCATAGCGATGACCATCACGTTTCAATCTGGGGCAGCCCAACTGGGGAAGTACCCCCTCCTTACAGAAGACCACAGCAATAATAGCACTGCTACCTTTCAGGTATGTAGTGTTGTCTTCCTGATGGTGAGTAAGGTTCCCAGAGCTCCAACCCCCCTTAAAGGTCGGCAACGCGCTTGTGACTCCCCTGGTGTTACGGGTGCCTATGGGCGACGGTAATTGCTTACCATCAGGCAATCCGTCTGCTCGTTTGCCACCATCGTCATAAAAAAAAAAGTGAAAGATTAAGAAGTGGTCATTATGTCTCATATGTCAGTAGCTAGCTCTAAAATCAGATAGCTGCTTTTACAACTGCTTTATCAGTAGATTTAGCAAACTGCCCACTACCCCGCGTCTGCAATTCTGCATCAATACTAACGCGCGTCTGTATCGATGCTGTCGCGCGTGTGTATCGATGCTAACGCGCTACTGTATCGATACTAACGCGCGACAGTATCGATGCAAAAAAAGTTTCATTGATGATGTCGCGATACTGTCGCGCGTGTGTATCGATGCTAACACGCAACTGTATCGATACTAACGCGCGACTGCATCGCTGCTAAAAGTCGCAAATGGTCCACCTTTACACACTTGCGCTACTTTAAGCATCGATACAGTCGCGATACTGTCGCGATACAGAAGCGATGCTGTCGCGATTCAGAAACTGGCCATTGAACTGTAGCAACGCAGTATCGATGCAATCGCGATTCAGCATCGATGCAATCGCGATGCAGCATCGCTACTGTATCGCGTTAGCATCGCGACTGTATCGATGCTAACGTGAGCCTCGACGCGAAACGTATTTTGATCAGTCATTCATTGACTGCCACAGCGCGATGAGTTCGATTGAAACTGTTTTAATCACGCTCTCTGTATTTTTACTTTAAAAAAAGAAACGTAAACGCAAACAGAGGAAGTATTTGGTCCACCCATTTTGGACCCGGGTATGTCCTTAAACTACGTCCAACAATGAGAGGTAGGGCACAGCGATGACCATCACGCTTGAATCTGGGGCAGCCCAACTGGGGAAGTACCTCCTCCTTACAGAAGACCACAGCCATAATAGCACTGCTACCTTTCAGGTATATAGTGTTGTCTTCCTGATGGTGAGTAAGGTTCCCAGAGCTCCAACCCCCCTTAAAGGTCGGCAACGCGCTGGTGACTCCCCTGGTGTTACGGGTGCCTATGGGCGACGGTAATTGCTTACCATCAGGCAATCCATCTGCTCGTTTGCCACCATTGTCATAAAAAAAAGTGAAATATTAAGAAGTGGTCATTATGTATCACATGTCAGCAGCTAGCTCTAAAATCAGATAGCTGCTTTTAGAACTGCTTTATCAGTAGATTTAGCAAACTGCCCACTACCCCGCGTCTGCAATTCTGCATCGATGCTAACGCGCGTCTGTATCGATGCTGTCGCGCGTGTGTATCGATGCTAACGCGCTACTGTATCGATACTAACGCGCGACAGCATCGATGCAAAAAAAATGTCATTGATGATGTCGCGGTACTGTCGCGCGTGTGTATCGATGCTAACGCGCAACTGTATCGATACTAACGCGCGACAGCATCGATGCAAAATTGCTGGTGTCGCGATGCAGTCGCGCGTTTCAGAAACGCGCGACTGCATCGCTGCTAAAAGTCGCAGTGTGTAAGGGGCCTAAGTCAAAACGGAAACATAAAGAATATTTGAGTTGCTTTAAAATAATACCACGATTACCAAATGTTTTTTCCAGTAAGAACCACTTTCCATTCCAAATAGACAAAAAACATGCCGCAAAAAAATCTATACATTTACAAATTTCCCCTTTTGTTACCGCCATACAAAATATATATAGACTACAGTCATATGGAAGATGGTAACAACATAAGAAAAAAAGTAAAAAAACTTTAGGGCAACTTTTCTTATTGTTAGACTCTTAATTCTGAGTAGAAGAAACATAAAATTTACGTAAAATATCTAAACTTTGAAAATGAAAAGTAGCATTTTTTTATAGAAATTCTCGTTTGCAACTAGTTAACGCACTGGTCCCACCGCGAGCTAGTAAGCTATGAGCTATCAGCTATTTCAAGGGACAGAAGATAATCGATCCCGTGTAAATAAAATAGACATATATGTCATAGCCGGGCGATCGTAGTTCTACAGGCGATAAGCTATAAATATATATGGACATCTGTTATTGGCTATGTTTTCTGTTTATTATGCTATGTATTTTTTTTTGGTATTGCTGTTAATGCCCCAAATAAATAAAATAAAATAAATAAAATATATCGTTCTCTTTTATATACACGGGAGCGATTATCTTTTGTCCCTTGTAATAGCTGATAGCTCATAGCTTACTAGTTCGCGGTGGGACCAGTGCCTAAGGAAGGGAGCTATAAATAGCTGTTAGGAATAAAACAACAATAAATATTACAAATGACTATAATTTTGTCACAATTTTTCCATACAATGTTAATAACTTTTTACCTTAACTCTATTTATAATACATTACTTAACCATTATTAATATTGTATTACATTATTTAAAATTCTTTCAGTTTAATTTCTAATTTTAAATTCCACGGAGTCAGTTTCAGATGAGACATTAATATTTATTTAAATTAAACTCACATTACAAAGTCAAAAGTAATTTTGAAAAAACCTTGAGTACTTCATATGATACACTAAAATTTAATTCGATTAGATCTTATTATACTAAAAATATTTCTTGCTTAGTACACTACGAGAAGTATAGTTAAAACTGTACAAACGTATATTTATGTTACCTAGCCGAACGTTGCGCAAGAGTGGGACTGTGCGACGCGACAAAACCTAAAGTATTACTGACAGGACACCGACATTGTCCTGATAATTGACAGAGTATCGCAACCAATTCAAAATGCGGACGCGAGCCGACTACAGGCTAGTACAATCAAGTGCAATAATATGTGAACACATGCTATTGCTGTAACATGAAAAAGTATACACTGTAGCCGTCAGATATATCGCCTGAACAACGCCTCTACGCGATAAAGTCCATGTCCAGATACTTCTAACCACCTCTACAGCTCCAATATATCTGATGGCGACTGCACATATTAATGCCCTTAACTGTACTTGCGTTACTGACCGGATTTTTATTGCGGAACAATCGCCAGAAGTTCCTTCTAGCCTAAGGGCTCACTTGGAGGGTGTAGCACCATCTTAGACACTCAAAAACAATTAAAACAGGTCACTACAAATGCTTCATACAATGACCCGTTTTTATCGTGAGTGTAGTTAATTAAAAATAAAAGGTTGCATAAATAAGAGTGTTAGGCAGGAATCTTATAATAGTATCAAGCTATTTCACAATAATAAGCAGGAAATCCTTAGCCCGCTTAATACTAATTCCCTTTCGGCATTTCTCTACTCGATACAAAATGGCGCCTTCCGTCGTCGTTCCGTGATTGTCGCGCCGCGCGGTCCGTGCGGCGGATACCAACCGGGTTTCAAATCCCCCCCACGCTGTCACTAACCCCGGAATACGTTGCCCTCCGCATAAACACAAGCACCGTCAGAAATGCGAGATAAACGAGTAAAAAGTCGTCGCCGACATAACAGAACTACTAAACACAACACGGCAGTCTGTATACAAAGGGACAGTAAATTATAAAACACTCGGATAGCCAGTGTTGTGAACTATAGGGCCGCTCTGGGCGTTTAACGAGGAACCTTAATATGCAACGCTCCTGGCGTAAACCTAGTTACACTGACATTCTGACCGGCGATTTTTCAATCACTCGGGGAAAAATCGCAGGTCAAAAAAAAGTCTTTATATCCGTTTCGTAATGGCGTATAACCACTTTAAACGTTCGTGAAACGCACACGCGGCCCCTTACATGTCATAATTAACGGTGTATAACAAGCAAATACAATAAACATTACAATAATTAAGTATCAATAAAATTGAGCTAGAATCGAAACCCGCGCCGGTGCCGTGCCGGCGTCGTACCAGCCACGTACCGGCGTCGGTAACTTATACCTACAAGCGCTGCGACGCCGCGCCGGCTACTTCTGAACGCTTTTATCGCCACAAACAAAGACATCCATCTCATCTCGCATCAAAACGAATGAACGAGTAATTAATATCTTACTACCCTTGACAAGCAAAAGTAGTCAGGCAGTTCACGATTACCTTCACACTACCTGTATAGTTACTTTTGACTATATGTCCACCGTACATTTATGTTTCTTTTTGGCATATTCAATGTTCTCAATCGGCAGCTTTGATATAAACCCTTGACTGTACAGTCGCCATCAGATATATCGGAGCTGTGGAGGTGGTCACAAATATCTGAACAACGCCTCTATTGTCAAAGCGATAAAGTGCATGTTCAGATATTTGTGACCACCTCCACAGCTCCGATATATCTGATGGCGACTGTACTACTAAAATGACGTAATCCACCAAATTCTACAACGAGACTATTTAATTCCGACATTTAAGTTGTAACACGCGACTCGATGAATTTGCACTGACTAGCGCAATACACTGTGATGTTATATCGTTTATCGACGGCGATAAAAGCGTCAAGCGCCGGCGCGGCGGCTGGTGTAACAGCGAAGCGAAATGCGTTATGGCCTACACGTGATCACTGAAATTCGACTAGTACCAAAGAGATTATGAAGTTCAATTTAGAAACGCAACCACTCGCACTTATTGCTTTTCAGATCGCGTTATTGCTTAGTCGTTTTGGCACGGCGCGGGAGCACTACTCACAACCACCCGCGCCCCAACCGGATATCCGGATATAACAATTGTACTAACTTTTAATATTAAAGATTATTTAAGTTTCAATATATTGCCACAAGTTTAAGATTGAATTTTACAAAAATATACACACTGTACAAATAGTGAAGCGCCCTAACGCTAACTCGTTGACAGACTTACTCTAAGCTACTCCCGACGACCACTTTACACGTCGCTCGGACATCCGTATTTGTCGGACCGATGCCGGCCCGGCGGACGGCGCGCGCCGCGTCGCGCTACACTTACGACCATTGTTAACAGTGTTCAAAGGGATTTACAAATGAAATTATTTATCAGTCGAAAGCTGCAAAGCATATTTTCAAATTTATCTAACCACGCTTCAAATGTAATTATATGATCTATGTAGGTAAAATGTGAGCAAGTTTGATCTCATGCTTAATATATGTATCTGCGTTCAGTCATAGTGAGAATAGGTTGTTTTTTTATTTAAATAAGAAATGCTGACATTTTAGAATTGTATTTTCATACCTGTGAACTCATAATACTAATGTAACGATTAGAGGGTTTGAAAACGCCGACGTCGAAAGAACCACCCAAGGAAGTTGTAAGGAAAATTGTGTCGCTTAACTTCAAACTCAGATAGATCCATTCGACCCTCTCTGCAAATATCTACCCTATTACCTTTTCATAATACCAAAATCGCATGATCTGACAGATGGTTTTACCTGAGTTTGAATTTAAGCGACTCAATTGTGACATACAAATTAAAAAATCTGACAAACGGATACGTTTTAAACACAGCCTCATCGATATACTTATTAGTCAAATAATTCTAAAGTTTACGAGAAACGATTTTTAGGTTATCAAAATATAGTTATTATTACAAAATGTGACTTGATTAAAGGAAGGGTCTATCGACAACGGTATTTCTAGCATCTAATTAGAATGGGAGCATCGCTGTAGGCCTGTGTCAACAAGGCATTACTGACAAATAGCAATTTCACAAGCATTTGAAGGAAGAAATATTACATTATGTATCAACGACCGCCACTAAAATTATGTTGTTTGAACATTTTCATCTGTTTTGCCATATGTGAATATAATTACATAAGTAATATTTATAAACCTTTTTTTGTGAGGGGGAAAATGCAATAACAGATACGCGATTCCCAAGAGCTATTAGTTAGAAGTGTGTTACAAGGATGCGTTTAATTTTAAGATATTCCACTTTTCTGTAGACTTTTCCACTTCACTGGAAAAGCTGATATTTATTTAAAAATTGCAATTTGACAGAAATTTTTGGTGTGGGAAACAAAAACTCGGTAAAGGTGCGTGCACACCGCCAGACGATGCGGCGCCGCCCGCGCTAATACTGTCCGTTTGCGACTGGCCTTATTCAAAGGTAAAACTTTGTCACAGTTTCGTTGGAATTTTTTTATCATACTTGATTTGTCTATGTTATGGGTCAAAGTAGATATTGCCAGTAAACTATATGGGGTCTTCAGCGTAGTCAACGCAATTCATTGTAATGTCAATACATTGTAATGCAGTTTTATTGCAGTAAACGACTTCACAAACTTGCAATTAAATAAATAAATTGTATTTTGTAATATGTTTCCAACGATAAAGTGAGTTACAGTTTGTGCCTGGGACCAATGCCATATTGCGCGGCGACCGCATCCAACTTGATACATGATATACAACTAAATTGTTATTGTACAAAAGCAAACGTATACAAATACAAAATTAATTAAAAATATAATATCAAAAAAGCGTAATAAAGCACTCGTTATGTACAGAGGCCTCGCCGCCGCTCGTCCGTCTAGATCCGCTCCTACAGACTAGTTCCCTTAACTATGTGACCTCAAATATTGAGATTTTACTCGATTATGTACTAAACTTTTCTAGCGCGATCTGTCACGACGAGGGGCGACGCGGCCTTGGTAAATGTACTCATATGTTTATGGCGTAAAATATTAATATAAATCATGAAAAATAATGGTATCCATCGATACATCACGACTATTCGAGAACAAACAACATGGCAGAATAACACTAACGCGCGCACCAAATAATAATAAATATAAAATTATAAACCTTAAGCAATCTTAAATACCCTGTTGATTTCATTTAAAAAAAACAATATTTCCCTTTTGACGAATGTACGTCGCGAACGTTCGGGTGCGCGCTCGCCCCGAGCATCTCTCTTAATACTAACATGATATTCTCCGAGTTAACGACGATGCGTTTATCGACAAGAAATCACAATAGATTATTGTAGACATACGCAGCGTGCCTCACAGAATAGCGCTTCCAAATAGGTAAATAATTACCCTAATTCCGTACAAAACCCCAACCCGCCGGGGCCGAGCGCGCTCGGACCGCGAGCAGCCGCCGACCGCTCGGCGCCATCTTAAATTCTTCCCGGTAACCTATCATTAACGTATATGTCTTTCTTACGTATGTTATTTCGTTTTTACCTTATACTTAAGACTTTAATCGTTTGTGCAAAGTAAAGACTTTTCACTAAGTTAAGAATTTTGTACAAGAGTTGTGACGCCCCGAGTCCGCCGCCCGACGCGTTCCGTCGCATCCGGCCGGATCCGTGCGGGGGCGGACGGTAACTTCTCTGTCCGGTCGGTCACCTCTAGACTTTCCTAGATATTCATAGTTGTAACCGTCGCGAATCATCAAAATATATAAATAACGTTCATTTTTTTATACTTATTTTAAAGGCAGTATAGAAATAGACTTGAACATCAAATAGGACAGTCAATAAAACTCAAAAATAAAGCTGAGATTATAAAACATTAAAGTTAAATATAAATAGAAAAGGAGGTCACCGACCGCGACAACAAAATGGCCGCCAAGCGGCGCCAGTAAAAATATATTCCGTTGTATATAAAAATGCTAAAATCGCTTTATAAATACGAAACTAAACTAAATAAAAAAAAGTATACGCATCATAGGCCGAACTCGGCAGCCTTCGGGGCGACGGCGACATTTTATTTCCAAATTTGACTAGCCGACACGAATTAGTAAGTGACTAGAACACGAAACTTCACTGGCAAGACTCCGAATTCACCTTTAAGTACACACAGTACAAAACCGCCGCCCCGCTGGCGAACGACCGAACACAATCTACCTAATACAAAATGTGATGGACAAAAAATACAATATTTACAAATAAGGGCTACGAACAGAGCGCTGACCGGTCGCAAAACTTAAATGTTAATAGGAAGAGACAATTCTATGGACAAGTACAAACACTGTAGTTTTGCCTATTCTCAAGAGGTCTATTTGTTTACTGTATCCGAACATACAATTAGTAACGTTTCTAGTAGGTATACCTAAATTAGGTAAACCATATATCGGATCGAGACACGTCGCAGCGTCTTTACACACAAACTCGGAACTACCTTATGAACAATCCTCGTGCTACAACGAAATCTTGTTTTAATAGAACATGACACATTATACAGTTCAGTCCATAATCAATCAGTCATGTATATCGTTACCTAGTCTCTGCCTAACAACATTTAACGCCCACAACCGCCTCGTTCCGTTACAGACGAAGCTCTCTCCGCGCGGCCGCCGTGTCCGCTCCGGCCCGGACGGCGCCGGACGGCTAGCAGAAGCCGCCGAAGCCGACGGACGGCACGGACGGCACGGGCGGCACGGCGGGCGCGGCCGGCTCGCCGCTCTTGTGCAGCTCCATGAGCGCCGGCGGCGACAGGTAGTGCGCCTGCAACAATCACAAATGCAATATATACTAATTTGTCACTTTCTGATAAACGGGAATTTGTAAAAGACGGAAAGGGATCGGTTATTAACGGGGTGTTAGATTTGACGAGTATTAAACAACACCATAAGCAGACCCCGATATCAAGCGGACAATTTGGTGGCTAGTGACATTAGTGATGTAGCCACAATGTCAATAAATAACTTTATTATAACGTTTCTTGACTCTGTTACTAAACTATAAAATCAAATAGAATCACTTCGGTGACACTTATTGTAGTATAATAAAACTAAACCTCTTTACACCCAGTTTATGCAGGTTTCGTGAATCCATATCTAACCTTTTGATTGCTCATTCCCCTCCTTACATCTTTTCCTCATACTGATAAGATTAACACGGATAATGAGCGTGCACCGTGTTACTTAATAAATTCGATTACTCTCTCTGAGAAGACCCAGAACAGCTTCTTTAGACATACTCATAAAAAAAACTTGTTATAAAAGTGTTTTGTTGAAATTATGCACATCACTAGCCACCAAACTGCCCACTTGATAACGGGGTATGACTATAAGTGTTTCTTCGGTTGTGCTCCAAATGTTGGAGTAGGTTTTTTTTTATTTGTATATGCGGTTTAGTTTATTTAACCAAGTCATGTTTCCCAATGGAATGCTTTACGGCGGAGATGGCGGGCTTGTAGATGATTCTTCACTCATCCTAAAAGCCCATCATACCCACCTCAATCCCCAACTAGACGGGACGCGTCAATACATGTTCCCAAAGTAAAAAAGTCATCATTAAACCAAATACTTAATTCCCAACATATTCACAATAAAAAACAAGCGCTAGCTTTTAGGGCTAGTCGGTGTGCTATCGACAGAACTGCAAGCGGCCTGCGCAGTCTTTTCGCAGTTCCGACTCAGTAACCTCAACTTAATCTGAAGCTGGCTTACAATTCAAAATGTTATCCGTCCGTTCCGTATCCGTTCCGGCGTAACATCAATATTATAAAGGTTAGTATAAATATCAGCAGTATACCTGTACCATACGTACCTCCTGGGTTTGCAAACTAAACGTGTGAGCAGAAACGGGGACAGGCCCTACTGAGTGCCCGGGAAGTGCGCCGCGAGCGACTGGAATGTAGTCAAATGTTCAGATTGGCGGATGCTACGCTACGCATGTGGCCCACAACCTTTAACTACTGTTTGTTAATGTTTGTTCGTAATATTTAAAAGCGAATCAGGTTAATACAAAAGTTAATTAATACTTTTTTTGATGTTCAAATTTAGTAGCCTATACTAACATAGCCTGATAAATGATGAATTAAGAACAAAATCATTACTTTTTTAAAATAAAAAATAACAACTACTACACAACTAAATACGTAGAAAAACAATTAATAATTAAAACTTAATTAATCTTAACAAAAAAAAAGAAACGCCACTGGAGATCGAAGTGCTGGCAGCTACCTCGCTCAGCGTATCAGCCTTACTATTCAGCGAGGAAATGCTGCCAGCATCTTCGGGCCATGCCGCAGGGGCCTTTTTTTATATTTATGTTAGATTTAGGAGCAAATTAGGAAACACAATATATGCTCCTGTAAACCCTCCTCCGTGTAAACTCCTTTCTACTTTTTATTATTTTGTAATCTCTTGTTTCCACTTAGTTATTGCATGTTAGTTGTATTTTTGGACCAACAGAGGTCTTGCTCTGGATGTTGGTTATGTTTTTTGTTTATTATGCTATGTATTTTTTTTGGTATTGCTGTTGATGCTCCAAATAAATAAATAAAGTTATAAATTCAACTCAACATGGTAACTATCCAGTTTTAAGTAATACATAGTTGTAATGTGAACTACCGTGTTGCTTTAAATCGTCTATTGGATATTGGTATTAGTATTATCAGCAGCCAATAGTAGTTGCAATTATAGTGATCATGCTAAGTTATTTACATCCTAGTTGTCTAAACTCGTAAGCAAGCATACGTCCAATTCATGGATGATCTACATTTTCATTAAATGTTACACTTAAACGGATTATATCGCGTAAACTAATTTAAACTTCATCCCGACGTTTCGAATCCTTTAGCAGCGTTCGTGGTCATTGGGTGGGTTGTTCTATTTCATGAGTAATTATCGCGACAACCGAAGGCAATATTACATTTTCATTCTTGTGTTAATTCGTTAGTTTCCGAGTTGAAGTAAGTATTATTTGAGTTAGCATATTTTGATTGTTTAGTTTATTTCCGTACTTTGCGAGTTCCTTTAAGTATGCATTAATTGAGTAGGTACATTATAATTTAAATTAAATTAGATAACTTTTATTTCGGAACTGATCTATTATTACTTATTTAGCAGAAATGTCTACTGACGAACCCATAATATTTAGAAAGAAAGGAAAAATCCAGCAAATACCGTTATCCAAAAATAAAGTATGTTACAACTGTTTTCACGAAACGTCTGGCCTAGTGGGTAGTGACCCTGTCTATGAAGCCGACGGTCCTGGGGTCAAATCAAATGTGGCATTTATTTGTGTGCTGAGCAAAGGTTCCTATGTATTTACATATTTTTTGTACATTATTATCACTATTATTTTCATTGCTAATGTGACGAACATGATTGAAATTCTTATAACTTTGTAAATAAGTCAAACTTATAATGTGATTACCTTTCGTGAAATAAAATAAGCTAAACTAAACTATATATATCGTTGGCTGAGTCAGTACAAGCCTTGAGCGTACTGTGGGGCTCAGTCAAGGATGTCTTGTAATATTTATTTGCAAGGATCGGAATTTTTCATACCAAAAATCAAACTGTTAGAGTGATTGACCATCGAAATCATCCAAATCCCTTTGACAGTTTGATTTTTGCTATGAAGAATTCCGGTCCTTGTTTATTTGCTAACGCGTTTAGACAACTACACAAAACAAGCTACAAAACCGTGCACCGATCATTAAGTGGCTAACCTGCTGGTGATGCGCCGGCGGCGGCGCGTAACCGTTGTAGTAGGGCGCGTTGTACGGCGCGTAGCTGCCGGCCACGGACGCCACGGACGCCACGGACGCCACGCCGGGCACGCCGGGCACGCCGCTGTAGCCGTACTGCCACTCCGACAGGTAGCCCGGCGTGGGCCGCATCAGCTGCCCGCCCCAGCCGCCGCCGTAGCCCACGAACGGCGCGCCGTAACTGCAAAACGACGTCAGGTTAACGTCATTTATTGTCTCGAGAGAAATTTACGTTTCGGTTAACGAGAACTTGAGATTAAAATTGTTAATGACTTAAGTGATAAATGATAATTCTAAGGATTATGGACCCTCTCATCACTAAGAGTATTCTAAAAAAAACATTGAAACCAATAACATCAAACTTTGACCATAATTTACCATAGCACTATAATATAGTGAGTATTATAACATTTATAACTATAATATAGTGGTTATTCTATTATTTCTATTCTCGTAATTCTTACTACTTGTTTACCCTTTGTTCGTATGCATTTTAACTGTCAAGACTGTCAAGTGCCTCCCGATCTTTTGCTAAATAAACTATACATGTCCGGTGACAAAATTTTGAAATGTGAGGGGATTACGACGATAAAATTCAAGGTGAAAACTCACTATAAATATTCTTGAAATAACTTTAATCGCCGTGACAGTGAAAGAGGTTCTTTATTATCTCTAGAGTAACTCTAAGGGACCTTTTGACGTGTAATATTTATCATTTATTTTTGATATCCCGTGTATTATCTATGACCTGGTTTCATGTCTGCTACGGAACAACTAATCCGTAGAACACTAACGAAATTATCAGTTATCACTTTCACAATATTTTGTAATACGATACATCAAAATATGAGGTTACATAACAATGTTTAGGCGAACAATCAGCAATACCCTTACCATGAGTTGTGACATTGAGGTTTTCGATAAAGAGTATCGAGTTTACTATCTGTGCATCTTGTTCGCACTAATATATTACAAGCGAGATGCACAGATAGTAAACTCGATACTCGTTATCGAAAACCTTAGTGTCACAACTCGTGGTAAAGGTACAAGGCTCGGAAAAACGCCCGTCATTTTGAAACATAACAATATTCCGTGCAAGGGAGACTTCCTTATGTAGTAAAATGTTGTTATTATAAACATTTTTATATCATAATTTATAAGTATACATTCAGCGACAATTAATCAATGATGCTGGAATTATGAAAGTGTGTTTATGTGAAAAATTCACTGTCATAATTCAAAAAGAAAGACTAATTTTTTCATGTTTACTTGTGCGATCAATGGTTTATGCGAATGAATTCAAGTCTAATAAAAAAACAGACGTGTTAATGAATAAACAAAATACAATATAGGAGGAAGTCTCCGTTGTGCTGAACAGGGTTATATCCTCCTAAGGCCCACCATACAAATAACATCCTACTCGAATTTATTCTTTATAGTGTAGGAAATAAAGTAGAATCTCTTGTGTCAAAATCGAAGGAAACAAATGAAAGTGAACTCTGTTCCAATTGTATAAAATTCAAATTTCATTATAATAATTTGTACTACAAGTAGGCCCGTGGGCCTACTAGGATATGTTTTCAAAATGACGTGCGTTTGCCTTGACAACCAGAAAAAAAGTAAGTTATTAAAAATAAATACTGGTATTTCACAATCCACCATACCACACTCTGCGCATGCTATTAAAGAATAAGCCGATCCGTCAGCAAGGATAAAAACAGCTGGATTTATAATGTTTATACACTATCGCGTTCAGTATCGTGACGACAAAATATTCTTATTTTATTTAAAACCAAACGCACGTAAGGAAAAACAAATAGAATTTATTATTAACAATGCATAAAATCGCAAATGAAAATATAAATACTTTTTAAATTTAAGTTAGTTCTACTTAAGTTATGCTTTTTAAGTCGCGTCTACCGTCGTCGTGGTCTTAAGTCAATTTTGCGACAGACCGTTATAACTACACAGTTAAGTAAAATACCCTTCCATAACCCTTTGTGTTAAGGAATTAAGGGTTGAGGAATTATCCTTAATTTACACTTAACAGGATATCAACAGTGTCAGAAATTATACCATATACAGTTAAGGCTTAAATACGTTAGATGGCGCTGGTGTCATTTTGCATATAAACATCATTAAACCAAGAGTACTATTCTCGCAAGGCCGTCAAATCACCCAAGGTTCCCTTGGACCTACAATTGTGGGTCCATCTCACGCATGCGGTTAATAAAGCGATCAAACCCGGCCCAGTTAGTGAGGTCACGGCTGGTACGCTTCGTGTTATAGCATTGCTAAAGGAATTTCAAACTTATATACATGATATATTATTAAGAAAAAATAACCAAGACGGTGCCTGAGACAGGATTTTAACGTGCATCTTTGGCAATGCGGCCGAAGCGAAGGTACGATTTTTTTCAAGTGTATACAATATCGTCGACCATAATTTAATTTAGAAGTTATAGCTGATATTATTTTTGTGTAATTTATATTTGAGTCGCTTAAATTCAAACTCAGATAAATCCATCTGTCAGATCATGCGATAATGATATTATGAAAAGGTAATAGGGTAGATATTTGCAGAGAGGGTCGAATGGATTTATCTGAGTTTGAAGTTAAGTGACACATTTTATAATGTAGTGTCAGTGTCAACGAACATAGTAGCCAAATATATCGAAACAAATATTTATTTTTATAGAATGTGTTACCAGTTACGATATATATACTAAAATTATTATAATTTAGCCAGTTTATCTGTTACGACATAACTACTTTGGAGAAAATGGTTCGGTTTAAAATGCAATGAATTCCTTTAACAAGAAGCGTCCCTCAACCGTCTCACAAAAGCGTCCACTCCCAGCACCGCTCTCGCCTCGACCATGGAAGTGTGGACTGACCCGTTGTTGTAGCCGGCCCCGTAGTACAGCTGCTGGGCGGCCGGCGCCGGCTGCGGCCGCGGCGATACTGACCCATTGTTGGCGTAGGCCGGCGAGCCGTAGCCGTACGGCGGGTACAGCGCCGGCGCGTACTCGGGCAGCGCCGGCACGGGCGCGGCCGGCTCCGGCGCCGGCCCGGCCGCCGGGCCCTCGGCGATGGACGGGATCTGGTCCACGAGCGACTCCAGCCCCGACAGCGACTTGGACGCCACGTCCTGCGGCTTGGGCTTGGCGGCGCCGGGGAACTCGCCCGGGGACTCTGCGGTGGTAACCACAACATATTATTCATTGAAACTTTGTATTTTACTTTGTATTAGACTAATGAACGATTTTAAACATTTACTTTGTACAGAAGCGGGTAACTCACGTTTTATAAGTCGAATATTGCTCGACATATTTCATTCCGTAACGAGAAGCATAAGCATGAGCCGTTCGCGTTGGCTGACTGACGCAGACTATGTTTGAGTCTCGCGATAGTTTTGTGTTTAAAACGATTTTACACGTCCTTAATAACCAACGAGGGAAAATTATTGGGCGGAGGAAGACCAAGACGCATTCATATTGACCAAAGAAAAGGTCAGTGTCAAGAAGTCCGGCTTATGAGAGATGCACGGAAACCACTCCATTCCGATGGCGGTATATGGAAGCGGCCTACGTCTACATGTAGACTGCCACGTATGGCGGCCGGGCCAGTACGCACCGGGCGCGCGCGCCAGCAGCTCGGGCGGGCGGAAGGCGGGCGCGTGCGGGGAGAACGGCGCCTCGCCGCCCTCCGGCGTGGACCTGAGGGGGAGGGGAGGGTTAGTTTAGAAACAGCCATTCAACAAAATTATAGCTATCAAACTTGAAGTGTCAGTCGAAACCTTTGTCTTTTATTCCAATAATAATAAAACTTAAGATCTATCATTTTAACTTAACAACTATGAAAATTAATGCCCAGTTACAGTACACTTGAAGCACCGGTTTAACGATGTTTCTGATAAATTTCATTGTTTAACGAGAATCAGTTAATTGACACTCAACCGATAATAGTGTATAAATTATTCGAAAACTATTCAAAACATAAAAGTTGTTTTACGGCTTCATTTTTTTCCGTCCAAAACAAAATAAAGACATAAGTAGACTATATTTGTTACCTTTAAATGTATCTATAAGAAACTAAATTATTTATAAAAACCATTAAAATTACACTGAATTATTTTTATTAAATTATAGAAAAACCCTAGTCTTAAATGAAAACATACCTATTAAAATTGCTAGAGTACATGGAGGGATGTTGTTGTAAGTGGTCTAATCGTGGACTGTCACCCAAATTGTTTCCTGAAACCAAACATATTAAATTTTAGAAAGGGGTAGCACATTGTTATCAATGATTTTTGAGACTTCGATGCCGTAAAAAAAAGGGTTCAATACTCTTCGGTAGATGTCGCTACACGTCACCCGTAATGACGTATACCAGGAAGGATAAGATAGAAAAAATTTACACGTCTAAGCGGCGCTCTCATAGCATAATTGGTAGTGCACTGGACTAGTGATCCAGTGGTTGTGGGTTCGAGTCCCGCTGCGAGTCAAATTTTTCTATTTTTCTTTCGATTATAATATCTTAAATTATTAATAACATATAAATACCTATTAACATCTCACATGTATTTTTTTCGCTCAGCGAAGGCTTGTTAGTTAATGTTAATTTACTCCAATACTACCTACCTACCTATCTAGTATTGGAGTATATATTCATACCAGTCTATGAAAAAACAGAGACTTTAAAAGTGCATGTCTTTTAAACTGATCCCAAATATTTATATATTACATACATTTGAACAAGAATATGGATGACAAAATTAAATACACCTGATTTATTGATAGTGTTACGAGCCGTAGGGTTCGTTAGATAGAAAATAGCCATTGGTAACGTTAAAGTAATATATTTAACAAAAAGGGATCAATTAGGCACACTATTCCGCCGTCCAGACCCTGGTGTTTCCCAGTAGTTATGGCGAAGAACAACGTTGGCATTCTGAGATTGTGTGTTTAAACGACGTCACAAAGAAGGACAGCTTCCCACTGCCAAAGATCGACGACACTTTGGACATGCTAAGTGGAGCAAAATGGTTTACCATGTTACATTAGAAAAGTGATTACTGGCAGGTGGAAATCGATGCTATCCATAAGGAGAAGACGGCATTTTCAACTGGCAAAGAACTTTAGCAGTTTAAAGTTAATGCCATTCGGGCTCTGTAATGCACCTGCCACCTTCGAAAGGTTAATGGAAAGAGTGCTGCCTGGAGTAATTGGGGAGGCCTGGATAGTCTACTTGGATGATGTGATTATTATTAGAAGGTGTCGCTACTTTTAAATTTGGTGAACACTCCTACCGGCATAAAGTTGTAATTGCAGATATAGTATGGGATTGCATTATCGAATTGGATTTTATGAAGAATTACAACTGCACAATTGATTTGGAATGCGGCATTTTAAAATGTGGAGTAGAGCAAGTCCTCTTAAATAGTAGTTTGCCCAAATGTAATTATGGATTCCACAGAGCAATTGTTTCATGTAGCCCACAGGGCCAGGGTTAGGCCGTGGTGAACTAGAAACCTTTATAGTTTCATCTTGTCCGTCTGTATGTCCCCAGTTATGCTCATAGACTGTGTTTGTTCTAGAATGCTGTAATTTGGTACGAATGTGTAAATCGATCACGCGGACTATTTTTTTTATGGTACTACATGTTAAGTTGGGCTAAAAAATTGGGATTTGCCTTAATATTTTTTTTATAAACATTTTAAATTATCGCTCTGAAAGTTAAAAAAAGATGTGTCTCTAACTTTTAACTTATAAATTAAGACTTTCTTGACAAATTATTTTGAACATTTGAATCGCTATCGAGTTACGGATCGAATACTACAGAACCCTACAATGAACGTGGCCCGACATGCTATTTCCAGGGTTTTATATATATATAATAGATGAGTGTCATGTAGCATACCTTGTTCACGGTAGTGGTAGTGGTCCTTGCCGGGCTCGTGCAGCGCGTGCGGCGCGTGGTGCGGGTAGGCGAGCCGCTCGCCGCCGTCGTACAGCCCGGCGCCCACGCCGCCGAACGCCGGCGCCGGCCCCGCGCCGCCCGGCGACATCTCGCCGCCCACGGAGCTCGCCTGCTGGGGGAATGCTCAGGTTAACTATCGGAGGGGGTAGTTACATTTTGGTGCCGTGACAAGGATTTTGTTCGACTTCTAAGTTTATGTATTAAGTCAAAGTAGATAACTGCGGCGCTACCGCGAACAACGATATTCATAAATATTAAATTTCGGATGATTGTCTCTGTCACTCTCATGACACCTTAATTGGAGTAGAGGAGAAAGATGCCCGAAATATACGAACTTCAATGTTCGCGGTACCGCTCCTGTATATATTGTATCAACATTGAAGAATAACTTTGAAACAGAATAGCTAAGGATCGGATGGTAGAATAATATATAATGAATAGTACTGATACCATAATGGTGTAACATATATTATACAATCGATAAATTTGTCGATGTCGTCGAAGGTAAAATGTCTACATAATTAATTTATCGTTGTTTATGGTGACGAAGTCCCGTTCCTTATGTTATCTTAAAAGCGGTCACAGTATAGAGGGGCAGACAACCTTGTTGTAGTCCTGCAGCGACTCGTCGCTGGCGCTGCCGGGCGGCGGCAGGTCGGGCGGCGAGCGCGGCCGCTCGGGCTCGAAGTCCAGCGCCAGGCCGGGCGACGCGCGCTCGGCCAGCGCGCCCAGCTCGCCCGCCAGCTCGTAGCGCGGCGCCGGCGACGGCTGCGCGGGCGCCGGCGTGCGCGCGGGCGACGAGTGCTGGCTGTACGGCGTGTGCGCCGGCGACGGCGTGTACGACAGCGCGGCCGGCGACGCGGCCGGGAACGGCGCGCCCGCCCCGCTCCCGGCCCCGCCACCGGCGCCGGCGAGCGCGAGTACGGCCGCGGCGTCTGTCCGAGGTGCACACGTATAATATTCTGTTTTACGATGCTTAAAGGCTAGGCAATTGCGAAAGTTGAACTAGTCTAAAATTATCAAATACAATATATACATATCGCAATGGCCAAACCATGCCGTACCATAGACCACAGTTAGCTTTCAGAACGAGTTAAGTTCGCTCTTAACTAGTAGGAATGTATTATTGTTTTATACATTTTTGTACATACAGAAAGAACGTTGACAATAACGACAACAATAACAGAGTAGATCAAATTCTGTAAGGATGATTTTTAATATTTATTTATTTATTTAGGAAAATGGGCAAAAAAAATTTCAGGACTTTTAGTTTGAGTGGAAAGTATTGTGTTAAATATTAGTAAGCATATTGAATACACACTTGCGCCTGCGGCTCCGGCTGGCGGTGCTCGTAGCCGTCCTCGAGGCGCACATGCGGCGAGCCGGCCGCGTGGCTGTAGGGCGCGGGCGACGCCGCGTACAGCGGCGAGCGGCCCGGGTAGCCCACGCTGCCCACACCGCCCACGCCCACGCCGCCCACACCCACGGGGCCCACGCCCACGCCGCCGCGCGCCGGCGAGCTGTACGGGTTGCTGCGCGGCGGCGACGGCGCGGAGAACGCGGCCGGGGAGGATGGGTACTGCTGTAGATACACGAGGGCTTTGTCAGGCTGGATATGATCAGTGCTCGGACAAGTCATCGCAAAACAATCGGAACACGGCAATAGAACAAGGTTAATAGAATCGTATTATTAACATATTCACGGACACAGCGTGACGTCATCTGCCATAGACCAAAGGAAACAAACGACTACGCCACGCCTGTGGCCGATACTGTCCGTGAACGTGTTAAGTTGTATTTTACAATGACATTTATTACCCAAAATTCACTATAATTGTGAAAGATTATTAATGTTAACGCTGATGATTGCATTGTATTTATTGGCACCATATTTAATATATTTAGAAATAATATTGCAAATATTTGGAAATAATATTGCAAATATTGTATTAATTTAAATTTAAATTTAAAACCGTTTCAAGCATGACACTTTAACAAAATCATGACAGATATGCGACTAAAAAGGTCAAATATTAAATTACGAGAATATTCGCTTTAGATAATAATAATCTTAAGTCTCGACTCTATAGTCTTGTTCTATGTCCATATCTGTTTCTGCGATGACTTGTCCGAGCATTGGATATGATACATGGCGATTTCCCGAAATTCAGCAAAGTGTAAGCATTGTCAGTTACGATGCTCTGTAGGCGGTTTGGGAGTTTTGCAGCAAGAGATGGAGAGACAGAGCTTAAAGGTAAATCTAATAGAACATGTTCTAAAGATACAAATAGGTCGACGGGTATGTATTGTCACGAGTACGAATTTTGATTTTCTTTTAGTTTTAAGTATTATGATTTGTTTCAACCTCTGCTGATTTAGTAACATTCATTTATCACCAATAGCTATAGTTACTCAAATGATAGCTAGAATAGCTAGAAAAGCAACTAAAAAACCTCCGACTAAAAACTAACAAACCTCATTAGAGGCCGCCGTACGAACTACGAAACCCACTTAATAGAAGGTGGCCTACTCTTACATTCGCCAGCAACTAACATCGAAGGTTAGTACACCTAACGTTGTATGCAACAAACTAGGACGTTGACCTGTGCCATAGATATCGCCGAAGCTTTTGGCGACCAGTTTGAGGATGTTTTTCAGTTGGAACCTCAGGGACAACTGCCGCAGCTGGATCCATCCCTCAGAATCAATGAGTGCATCACGGATATAAACTTTTAAATTGATTATGTAAAACAAGTTGTTAAAGAGTTGAAAAATGGTTCACCAGGACCAGATGAAATTCCTGTTGTTCTGCTGCAAAAGTGTGATACCTTAATTGGTCCATTGACAATGGCATCATTCGACACAGTTTACCAAAGCAATAGAAAACAGCAACGGTGACTCCAATATCCAAAAAAGGCAATAAGCTCGAACCATCTAATTACAGACCGATAAGTCTTACTTGCGTGACCTGCAAGGCAATGGGAAAACTTCTGACTAAACACATAAGAGGGTTTCTCTCCCAGCACAATGTCATAGGTGATCAACAGCATGGATTCCGCCCGCGCCTACATCTGGATTCTGCACGATTGTAAGCGTTTTTATGTATGTGTAAAACGCATTTGCGTGTTTAAAAAAAGTAAAAATTTTAAAGGCGGGAAGGAAAATTTCTTTCGTTCTTTGGATTGGAAACAAACATTCAGATATTATAGCTTAATGTGTACAATTTTGTACGATTTGAAATAAAATAAAACATTTCCTTGTCATTCAACAACTGCCCTGATGCAAATATCAATATTATTTTAAATTTAACTGTGTATTATACTGTGTACTTAACCTGTTTTATTTCCTTACATTAGGCATAAAAAGCACATAATAATGCCTCGGTAGAAAGTGCAATAGATGGATGAGTTAGTTCGCGAAGATGCGAGTCTTCCTTTCTATACCTGGGCAACAGTGTAGTTGTCTTTCTTCTTGGACTAGAAGTTTTCACCAGAAAGACCCTACCGATATAATTTACCTCGACTATGAAAAAGCCTTTGATAAAGTTCCCACGACAAGGCTTCTTCACAAATTGGAACATTTGGGAACGTTGAAAGTTATTAAGATGGATATAGGCGTTTCTAAGACAGAGAACCTTTCAAGTTAGAGTGGGTGAGACCAAGTCTCGGCAACGAAGGACCCATAGCGCAGTGCCGCCGGGTTCAGTTTTAGGCCCTGTTCTTTACATTTTATATACATGTGACCTGCCCAATAAATTGGAATGCAGTATCAGTACTTTTGCACACACCATGTAGTCACATCTACCGTCAGCCGTCATCCAGTGGTTGTGGGTTCGAGTCCCGCTTCGAGTCAAATTTTTCTATTTCTCTTTCGATTTAAATATCGAAGATATTCGCTAGCAGACGTTTCAAAGTGACATTTGATCATTTCCCACACAATGAAAGTCAAAAATCATAACTTTATAAGGCGACCATCATGTACTTGGTTTTAAACAATTATATAAACATAGGTAAACATAAACAAAGAATAGAAAAACATAAATTTTCATAACTGCTTGTTTTTATAGAAGAAGATAGCCACTTAACGTAATTTTTAGAAACGAAGGGTTTAAAATCGGTATTTAAATCGAAAGAAAAACTTGATTCGCGGCGGGACTCGAACCCACACTGGATCACTAGCCCAGTGCACTACCAATTGTGCTATACGAATACCGCTTACACTAGTCAAATTTTTCTATTTATCCCTCGTCGTATATGTCATCATGGGTGACGTGTAAACACATCTACCGCCAGCGTATTAAACACTTAACGGCATCGAAGTCTCAATATTTTTTTCTATTTTTCTTTCGATTTAGATATCGAAGATATTCGCTAGCACACGTTTCTGCATATTAAAAAATAATGGTTTAAAATCGGGGTTGAAATTTCGTATGACGGTTTGAGAATCGCGGCGTCATCTAGTTCAGCTGGTATTGCCATAAGACAGCGTGGACGTGTGGACGTGTGGTCGGGCGCGCTCACCTGCGGCTGCGGCGTGCCGGCGGGCCGCTGCGGGCCGGGCGAGTAGCCCTGCGAGCGCGGCGACGCGTACACGCCGCGCGGGGACGCGGCCGGGAAGCCCGGCGCCGCGCCCGGGCCCGGCGACGAGTAGCGCGCCAGCCCCAGCGGCGCCGCCACCTCCAGCGGGGACTCCATGCTGCCGCCTGAGGGGATGTTCATATGTAGCACATTTTGGTAAAGATAGGTATACGAATCCACCTTATAGGGCTTTTGGCCGACTGGCGCGGTTTCAGCTTTCAAAAAGGTTACAAGCTACAGTAAAAACACTAGATTAGATAGATATCTTGACGCTGTCTCAGGAATCGTAAGTATGACGTCGTAAGTCTATTGGGGTTGTGGGCTCCATTGTGGGACCCGGGTATGTCCTTAAACTACGTCCAACAATGAGAGATAGGGCACAGCGAAGTACCATCACGCTTAAATCTAGAGCAGCCCAACTGGGGAAGTACCTGCTCCTTACAGATGACCACAGCTATAATAGCACTTTCTGATATGTACTGTTGTGTTCTTGATGGTGAGTAAAGTTCCCAGAGCTCCAAAACCCCCCTTTAAAGACCGGCTACGCGCTTTTGACTCCCCTGGTATTACGGGTGCCCATGGGAGACGGGAATTGCTTACCATCAGGCAATCCGTGTGCTCCTTTGTCATTAAAAAAAACGGAGTATCAGCCCGTCGGCTGGCACATTATGTCCATGTTATGCGGTGCGGACGGTTTTACACCACTGCATTCAGTCGATACCCGCAATCTATACCATGTCATCGGTCCATCATCCGTTACGTACCGTGCTGGAAGTATGGGGCGTCCGAGTACATCATGTCCATGTCCTGCGGGGCGGCCGCGGCGGGGTACGGCGGCTCGTGGTGCGGCATCTGCGGCAGCATCTGCTGCGGCAAACATTCGTTTAACATATCATGCACCTACGGAGAAAACAACACATTTTGTTAGATGACAAAATGGCGGTTGCTTGTCTTCGTGAGAAAATATATTCTTTCTTTAACATAATTGTCTATTTATATTAGTTTTAAAGGAAGATGCTTCAGCTCAAAAGTACGACTGACATTCTGAGATATTTAGCAAAAAGTTGACACGTGGGACCACAAGTGAAAACATATATTTCACCCGTATGCAGTCCACTGCTGGAAATAGGCCTCCCACAAATATGACTTGTATCATTTTGGGAGGTAGTTCCCATAGTCGCCACGCTTGGCAGGCGGGTTGGCGAGCGCAGTAGCTGTAGATTGGATTTCGACGGACGCTGCTGCGCGTCCGTAGGATTTTTCCCTTTCTTGCCTCTTACGACACCGGCGGGAGGAGATGGGGTGGTGTTATTCTAGTCAGCCGGCATCACCCGGCAAGTGAAAACATATGGGACTATATTTGGCGAAGTCTTTCCAACAACAAACACCACTCACCTGCTGCTGCTGCTGTTGCTGCTGTTGTTGTTGTTGTTGTTGCTGCTGTTGTTGTTGTTGCTGTTGTTGAAGTAGGAACTGTTGTTCCTCGGGCCTATAACAAACATTATATTATATGTACACCCCATTTTATGCTCAGTTTAGGGTCAAGTGCAGTTACGATAATCTAAGTCGATAAAAGATTAAGTTGGCTTACTCACTCAATAACATGTCATAAGATCTTGGGTACGATTTTTGAAATAGTCACCAAGTGATTTCCATTGTGAATTAATGAGAATCTCTATGAAGATTTACTCGGCGACTATTTTAAAAATCGGACCCCAAATTGACGATATTCGATATTTATAATTGTCGCCCTCCCAATTACAATTCATGCTAAAGTGTATACAATTTTTTCCTTCCTTACGATCGTTCCCTCCAGAGCTTTGTTTTTGTAATTGTAATTATATGTAACTAGCTGTGTCCCCCGGTGTTACCCGCGATTTATTAGTGAAGAAAGGTAGCCTATGTGTTAATCCAGGGTGACAGCTAACTCCATACCAAATTCTATTAAAATACCTCCAGCTGCATGTGAAGAAGTAACAAACATACGTACTCACAAACCTTCGCCTTTATAATATTAGTACAGTGTAGATTTAAATCGACACATATGTGAAATTTATTAAAACAGAAAAGACAGAAAATATTGAGTATGGTATTGTAATGTTGAATCTTTTGGACATTGAGTTACACATTTTTTTTGTATTAATATTTTATTGTATACCATCAAAATGGTAGGCTATGGTTTTAGCATCATCGCAAAATGTAACCACCTTATTTGTATACCTATAGTCTCAATAAATGTACTTTGACTTTGAGGTGGCTCGAGCAGGTACCTGATCTTCTTGGGCCGGCCCCTCTTCTTCTTGGGCGGCTGCTCGCCGTTGGGGTCGAGCGGCTGCGGCTGGCGCGGCTGGCGCGGCTGGCGCGGCGTGGGCGGCGCCACCTCCCCGTTCTCCAGCTTCACCTTCTTGGGCCTCCCCCGCTTCTTCTTCAGCGGCACCTCCGTGCCGTCCTCCAGGATGATGGTGTCGCCGGGCTCCGGCTCCATGGTGAGTCTGCAACCATTTCTTTGTGTACAGTTTTTTTAGCTGTCAAATGCGTGGCATTTTGGTGTGGCTTGTTCTACGGCACTAGTGCTACTGTCGGGGTCTCGGACCTCTGAGACTCTTGTGTAAGTTTTTAACATAACGTTACGTTACGAACGCGTTTGCCCTTATAAATAACATTGTCACTTACGCGTTCGTAAACGTTTTCTTACGTCAAAAGAAACTTACACTAGAGCCTCTGTACTTTTCTTTGTGTACAGTTTTTTTAGCTGTCAAATGGGAGGCATTTTGGTGTGGTTTGTTCTACGGCACTAGTGCTACTGTCGGGGTCTCCGACCTTACTAGTTGACGACCCTGGTTTCTCTAATCGACAGTATAATGTTTTGTTCCGGAATGTTTGAGGGTAGCTAGATCGGTGCCCTAAACGCTTTAATTCCACATAGCAAACTCCCAGTCGCATTTTCCCTACTTGCATGTCACTATTCGCATTTTTTCCCCGCAAGAATTTCTACCCATTCGGGTTTTTTCTAAGATGTTCTCACTGATAAATAAATGAAGTAATATATAGCAAATAAATGGATGGCCAGGTGTAGATGACATTCGAGGTAGTACCCAATATTCGTCTGTATTCCCGGAAAAATATAATTTAGGTCTTTTCAAGGCAAGAGTGAATAGGCTATTGACGGAACCAGCGTGCTACACCCTCGACCTCGTCGTTTACCATCTGGTGCGACTGAGGTCAAACGCTGATCAGTCTTGTATAAAAATAAAATATGGCACCGTGGTCGTTACCTGCGTATCTCCATCTCCTCCTGGGGCCGGCGGCTGGTGTTGTCCGGGAAGATGAGCTCGGCCTCGTCGATGTGAGGCACGAGGCCGTTGAGGTAGTCGCGGAACTTCTTAAGCGCCGCGTAGAACGGAACCTTGTCGGCGGCCCGCGGCAGCTGCGCGCAGCGCGCCGACGAGGACGGCATCACCCACATGTACTGAGATAAACGTGGATGTTAGACACAAGATTCTGAAGTAAAATTCTACATTATATTATCATCCCATTTTAGTCGCCAATGATGTATAGGGATAAAGGAAACAAAGACGCAGTCACAGATTAACGGCTCATGAATCAAAAGATCGGTACAAAACTTATATGTGACATCATCTGGCAAAAGGGACCTTATTGGCGATGGCGCTTACGTCGAACGGCGTTGCGTTTGTATCGCGGCATCTTGAACAACGGCGTAAGCGCCATCGACAATAAGGTCCCTTATCATAGATAATGTCACATATTTACCCACCTTTAAGTATAGGTTGTACATGTGCAGAATATCGATATACCTACACTACAGAATACACCGTGTCCAAGTTCGAATACACTTTTTTGGCAATGGACCTAAGATACATACGGATTGCTGACAATATATTTTTTATTTATGCCCAGTCAGTTTGAAAAGTTTGAAACTCATAGTCAGTGCTCGGACAAGTCATCGCAAAACAATCGCAACACGGCAATAGAACAAGATTAATAGAATCGTATTATGTACAATATTATTTAATTATATTTTTCAATGACATTTATTACTGCAACCGATAATTCAGCATACGTGTGTGAAGGTATTTCCATTAACATTTTTATTTTAGGTTATGGTTGCATTGTATTTATTTGCAGAATATTTAAAATATTTTAGACATAACCATAATTACCTAAGGAAATAATTGTATAGTCAAATCAAAATTGTTTCAAGCATGCTACTTTACAAATCCATGTCAGACATGCGACTAAATAGATCAAATGTTAAATTACGATAATATCCGCTTTAGATAATAATCATCTTAAATCTCGACATGTCCATATCTGTTTCTGCGATGACTTGTCTGAGCACTGCTCATAGTAGTATTGGCCGTTTTCGCATTGGCAGATTCAACCGAGATAACGCTTGAACAAGGAGGTGAGTTAGATCCGATAATTCAAACTTGACACTTCGCATGACGTAAATATCATAAATCATAAACTAGCTGTCCCGGCGAACTTCGTACCGCCTGAAAGTCTATAAATGAGTCTGTTTGATTGATTTTTTTCATTATTAAGCATACTATTAAACTTTTGGCACAACGAACCCAAAATCATCCAAATCGGTTGAGTAGTTCTCGAGTTATCAAAGCCGGAACTAACACAACTTTGTTTTATTCATATAGATGATAATGAGAGCCTTAGTGACTGACATATAGTACATTGTGCAACGAGGATGGTAAGTAAGGTATAGTAAACGCGTACACAGCCCGTGTGAGCTAAATCGGCTATAACTGCTCTGTACTCTCGCAAGTAACAACGCCATTGACGAGCAAGTGTGATGAAAATGTTATTGCCAGGGGAAATCGACCTTGTTGTCTCATAACGTTCAAACGAATCTCAACCGTGGGGTGGTAACCACATTATTGTCTCCGTTTTAAGTTGCACGTATACATATTTTGGCACGATGGTCGCTTCGATATCTTTGACCACGAGCAGGGCACATGCCGTCTTACCGTGTTGGTCCCGGCGATGGTGTCGGGCTGCTTGCCGAAGCAGAAGTCCTTTTTGCCGGAGAACACCTCGTAGATCAGCTTGCCGTTGAACACTGCCACCTGTAACGACAAATATTCGTTGAAATAGATGACATATATACTGAAGATGACGTATACTGAAGATGACGTATACTGAAGATGACATATACCGAAGATGACTTACTCTGAAGATGACGTATACTGAAGATGACATATATTGAAGATGACATATACTGAAGATGACGTATACTGAAGATGACATACATTGAAGATGACGTATACTGGAGATGACATATATTGAAGATGACATATACTGAAGATGACATATACTGAAGATACATATACTGAAAATGACGTATACTGAAGATGTCGTATACTGAAGATGCATATACTGAAGATGACGTATACTGAAGATGATACATACTAAAAAAGTAAGTATATGCCACTTAAGAAAAAATTACCAGGTCCTGCGGCGTCAGGATTTATTTTCTCATTTTACTAATGTCTTTCCGTATTGGAGACGATACTGGAGATGACATATACTGAAGATGACATATATTGAAGATAACATATACTGAAGATGACGTATACTAAAGATGATGTATACTGAAGATGACATATACTGAAGATGACGTATACTGAAGATGCATATACTGAAGATGACATACTGAAGATGATACATACTAAAAAAGTAAGTATATGCCACTTAAGAAAAAATTACCAGGTCCTGCGGCGTCAGGATTTATTTTCTCATTTTACTAATGTCTTTCCGTATTGGAGACGATACTGGAGATGACATATATTGAAGATGACATATACTGAAGATACATATACTGAAAATGACGTATACTGAAGATGTCGTATACTGAAGATGCATATACTGAAGATGACGTATACTGAAGATGATACATACTAAAAAA
Organism: Grapholita molesta; assembly: GCA_022674325.2. Classification (NCBI taxonomy): domain Eukaryota; kingdom Metazoa; phylum Arthropoda; class Insecta; order Lepidoptera; family Tortricidae; genus Grapholita; species Grapholita molesta. The sequence goes on along the minus strand of CP053142.2, from coordinate 10,295,470 downwards.
GTAAGTATATGCCACTTAAGAAAAAATTACCAGGTCCTGCGGCGTCAGGATTTATTTTCTCATTTTACTAATGTCTTTCCGTATTGGAGACGATACTGGAGATGACATATATTGAAGATGACATATACTGAAGATGACATATACTGAAGATACATATACTGAAAATGACGTATACTGAAGATGTCGTATACTGAAGATGCATATACTGAAGATGACGTATACTGAAGATGGTACATACTAAAAAAGTAAGTATATGCCACTTAAGAAAAAATTACCAGGTCCTGCTGCGTCAGGATTTATTTTCTCATTTTACTAATGTCTTTCCGTATTGGAGTATGGCTTGGCTGAGCACAGATATTTGTTCCTGAGTCATGGTTATTTTATATATGTATTAAATTATTTTGTATTGCCTTTTTTCAAGCGGTGTCCATGGCTGATATGTTCGTACTTACACGTATAACATATCATAAACTAGCTTTTTCTCGCGACTTCGTCAAGGAGGGTCACATACTCACATAATATGGTTATAGAGTTGGTCACGATGTACAAAATACTAACTTTAGGGTAGGCAACGCGCATGTGAATCATCTGGAGTTGCAGGCGTCCATAGGCCACGGTAACTGCTTACCACCAGGCGGGCCGTATGCTTGTTTGCCACCGTCGTTCCATAAAATAAAGTACCTTAGGGCGGAAGGCGCGTAGCTTGTCCAGCAGCGCCGCCGAGCCCTCCTTGATCTCTCGTCGAGTCAGGTCGGCTGATCCTTTGGTCGCACGGCCCACCATGTTCGTGAAGCCTATGCCGAAGTTCAGCAACTGTAAATGGAGACATACGTTATTAGGTCAATGTGGGTAACACCGGCATACTATATTTTTAAGGGAAGTCCGTCATATGACGCTAAATTCCTATGAGATTATGTAGGAAATAGGTTGGTAGACGGTCTTTCCAGATAGACGGTCTTACCCACATTGACTTCTTATATATCTTTAAATAGGAAGGTGGGATCGGCCTGGACCGAGAGCGTCGAAAAATGTTAACATTTATCTGGGCCATTTTATTTAAAGTAAGTAGTATTCTCATTCTTTTATTTGGATTTTTTTGTGTGGTTTCTGCTAAGAATTACGAGCTCTTTCGAGCCTGATAGGAGAAAAAATGTGCCTCAAGTTTTGTATTCCATTCCGTGACTATTTAGACTACTAGCTTTTCCTCGCGACTTTGTCCGCTAGCCATGCTCGTCTGTAATGGTTGCGGGACAAAAATTATCCTATGTCCTTTCTCGTAGCTCAAACTCTCTCCATCTCAAATTTTATCCCAATTGATTCAGCGTGAAGACGCAACAAACAAAGGGTTATTTTCTTGACTTCTGAACTCTAAAATAAATAGGTACTTAATTCACCAGTATTATCATCTTCCATTAATTGTATTTTAAATTGTCCGTAACCCTTCATAACGCAGAGGGAATATATTTCCCACCATCATTTGAACTGTATTACAATAATAACAAGGTTGCATTTAGATATTTTCCTGACATTATAATACCTGTTAAGTGTTAAACCTAGCTCGTGACCGCTACTGTGCTTATTTACCGACTTTGGCCGGTAACCAGAGTTCCTCAAATGGTAACAGGGGCCATCACATTGTATAGGTGACAAACATAACTAAAGCACCATATTTATGTAGTCGTGCAGAGAATAAATATAGAACTTACATCGAAATTTGAATATAGAACGCCGACATGCGTGTACAGCCATGTTGCTACTACAGGTGCTTTGACAAAGTATTTCAACTACACCTTATTTTTACAAGCCTAGTATTGAACAGTCACCATCAAATATAACGGAGCAGCCAAGGTATTCAATATCGGAACATACACTTTATTGCCTTAATAATGGAAGCGTTGTTCCGATACTAGTTACCACGTTGGCCACTCCGATATATCTGACGGCGACTGAACAGGTATGTACTACTTTCTGGACCCGGGTATGTCCTTAAACTACGTCCAACAATGAGAGGTAGGGCGCAGCGATGACCATCACGCTTGAATCTGGGGCAGCCCAACTGGGGAAGTACCTCCTCTTTACAGAAGACGACAGCCATAATAGCACTGCTACCTTTCAGGTATGTAGTGTTGTGTTCCTGATGGTGAGTAAGGTTCACAGAGCTTCAACCTCCCTTAAAGGCCGGCAACGCGCTTGTGACTCCCCTGGTGTTGCGGGTGCCCATGGGCGACGGTAATTGCTTACCACCAGGCAATCCGTCTGCTCGTTTGCCGCCTATGTCATAAAAAAAAAAAACAAAACTCACCTTGTAGTCCTCATCGGCGCTCATCTGTTCTCTAGTCAACCCTGAGAGGTACAGACACTTCCAGAAGTGGTTGCCGGGGCCCGCGTAATGGTGGCCCTTGTACGCCGCGAACAACCCGGGGTTGATTCCGATCTGTAAACATATAGTCATAATTATATAAACGTTGTAAAGTGCAGATATTCACCAGTACAATGGGTATATTATATTTAAATCGAAAGAAAAATAGAAAAATTCGACTCGCAGTGCGACTCGAAGCCAATACTCTTTCGGTAGATGTCGCTACACGTCACCCCGTAATGACGTATACCAGGAAGAATAAAATAGAAAAATTTGACAAGTCCAGGCGGTACTCTTATAGCACAATTGGTAGTGCACTGGCCTAGTGATCCAGTGGTTGTGGGTTCGAGTCCCGCTGCGAGTCAATTTTTTCTATTTTTCTTTCGATTTAAATATCGATGATATGCTAGCAGACGTTTCTGCTTAATATAAAAACAATTTAGAAAGGGGTATATTATAGTTATATTATTTTATTAGTGCCGTGTGGTGTCACTAGAATAGTACCACCCCATTTCGTCCCGCGGGTGCCGTAAGAGGCGACAAAGAGAAACAATAGACGAATGGGCAGCAGCGTCCGTCTTATGGCTACAATGATGATGATGATTAGATGACAGGTCTGGCTATGAGTTTTCCTATGAAGCCGACGGTACTGGGTTCAAATCTCAGAACGGGCATTTGTTTGTGTTATGAGCATGTATTTGTATGTATTTAAGTATTTGTATATTATATATTTCGTTGGCCGAGTACCCACAACACAAGCCTTCTTGAGCTTACCGTGGGACTCAGTCAATTAGTGTAAGGCCGGCCTGTACTATTTTTTTTTAATAGATTTTCACCGATTCGAAGATTTCGGCCGACCGACACACCCCACGTGTGTGGGCCGGCCTGTCACCTCCGTCACCTACGATTATGGATTTCTCCAGAAACAAGGGCGATATAAGGTGCGATAATAAAAGGCTTTCGTGAGACCGTCGAGGTCATAGCGACGTTAAAATACCTTTTATATTTGGAATAATTAAGTTTTATAATAAACTAGCTGATCCGGAGAACTACGTACCGCCTAAAAAGCGACAAAAGTAGTGATAGCTTTTTATTAGCTAAAACATATATGATTTTAATTCAATAAATATAATGGCCACAATGGCGACCATTCAATGGAGGTCATATTTATTTTTCGAAATCACGAGATTTTTGATTTTTTAATACTTAATGTCTCAATCAGGGCTGTCACGATTCCAACCAATCCAAAATAATTTTAATCGGTTCAGCCGTTCTCGAGTTTTAAGCGGTTGAACAAACCCCACTTTCTTTTATATATATAGATTTTGACTTGAATTAGCCAAAGAAAAAGGTACATCTATCACTTTTACTCAAACTGAGACGTAATTCGAGTGACAACGATCATTCTAAATTTAAGAACATCGATTTTCGCAGTAGCAAAATTACTTTATTAACACGTTCGCTGCGTTATTAGGTCGATCGACCCCTAAACAAGTATGGTTAACTGCGATGTTAACTAACTGCCGCAGCGAAGGTTTGAATGGCCTCCTAACTTAACCGATAGTGATTTTGTCTACGAAGCGTTGAGAGCCTGGATTCAAATCCTGAGGGCTTACCGTCAACATCGAAATTCAAAAATTTCGTGCATTTAAGTTCTTTTTCACTCCAACTAAAACGTAATTAGAGTGACAGTCAATCGTTCTAAAATTGCGAATTTAGATTTTCGCGGTAACCCTATGAAAATATGTCTAGCCCTAACTATTTAGAGATCTCAAAGATTTCACAACAACTGTCACTAGCCTTTGTGCCGTGTGGTGCCGGCTGAGAACAGCTCCACCCCATCTCTACCCGCGGGTGTCGTAAGAGGCGACAAAGGGAAAAAACTGACGGAGCAGCAGGGTTCATCGGAACCGAATCAACATCTACAGTCGCCATCAGATATATCGGAGCTGTGGAGGTGATCACAAATATCGGAACAACGCCTCTATTGTCAAGGTGATAAAGTGCATGTTCTGATATTTGTGACCATTTGCTAGTTTGTCTGTGTTTTCCAGGATATATTTTAGAGAGTGTGCTCAGGAATTGCACGCTTTAATTCCGCCATCTCCGTTCCATCACCGGACGTCCAGGCGAGGGGAGCAATTTCATCCTTACGTTGTGAATATTCCATTAATTCGCACGAAGCGATTCGCTTCTACCTTCCTAATGCGGACTGCTAAGGAATGGAATTCGCTCCCTTCGTCTGTATTCCCGGAAACAGAGCAATCTAATCTCTTCAAGGCAAGAGTGAATAGGCTGTTACTGAACCAGCGTGCTACACCTTCGACCTCGTCGTCACTTACCATCAGGTGCGACTGAGGTCGTACGCTGGTTAGTCTTGTATAAAAAAAACCACAGCTCCCATACTACGGTCTCCTGACATGTAACAAACGGTATCTTTTCATTTCGCTGCTGAATCCTAAAACAAACCACAGATGCGAAGTTTTACACGCTACCGTACTATTAACCGGGTAAGCCGTCTCGGTGTGAAGTGTACCAACTCTTCGATCACTAGCCCTTATTACAATGCAATAAGGTCGAAAATAAGCGTGAGAATGTGACATGTCGTAAGGTGTCACGTGCTCTATCAACCCTTGGGGTACGTAATTATTGGGTTATTTTTTATTTGGGTTATTTTCAAAATTTTAGATCTATTTTATAGGAATATCCTAGAAGGAAACCTCGAAAAATTGTTTTATATCTTAAGAATTCAAAATGTATGGTTATGAGGAAATTTCCGTATAAAAGCCACTTTTCCAAGTTAAAGTATTTTACATAAACTTTATGTTTTTTTTATTAAGAATCATGGGTTTCTAATATAATTGGAAAAACAATTGTCCCTAATATTTTTTCCTAATGTGTTACCATCTTCATTCTTCAATCTATTTTGTGTCGTGGTAACAAAGAAGAAAAATAAAAATGATGTAGTCTATTGAAATAGAAAGGACTCGTGTTCCGAATAGGTACCATTTTTTTTTTTAAACGCTGAAGGGGAAAAAGAAACTCAGTCTGGCCTAGTGGGTAGTGACCCTGCCTATGAAACCAACAGTCCTGCGTCAAGCAATCAATAGATCAAGCAATCAATTTTATACTTTTAACCATTCTAATGAATTTAAATTTCACACCCATGTCTGGTACATGAGCCTACCGACGAAACCTGCAGGTACCTTATTGTATAATTATTGTATATTTGGCTGAATACCCAACAGCCTTCTTGAACTTATTACTCTTATTAGACTCAGTCAATTTATGTAAGTATGCCCTGTAATATTTATTTGAGTAAACTACATACAGCGGCTGTATGTCCAATAGTCATAGCCGCGCCGCGGTTTAAAAAAAAACAAACCGCCATTGTAACAAAAGGGCTTAACAAACACACGCAGTGTGCCGACCGCCGATAGCGTGAGCGGACGTGACAGCAGAGGGCGTCTGGGCGATAGGTCGGAGGGAGCGTTCACAGCCCCTAGCGCTGCGTTCCGATTTCACGAATCGGATATAAATATGATACTATTTCTAGTTGACACAATATCAAATTTACGACAGATGTATGGGCTTTATTTTTCCTTTTTTCGACACATTACAACATATACGATTGTGAACGTCAAGGAAAGAATTTCTACAGTCGCCATCAGATATAGCGGAGCGAAGGTGGTCACAAATACCTGAACAACGCCTCTATTGTCAAGGTGTAAAATAAAGTGCATGTCCAGATATTTAGAGGCACAGCTCTGATATATTTGATGGCGACTATACAACCGGTAAAAAAAAGCGGAAGATTCATATTTAGTTAATAAAAAGAGAATTAACCAGAAAAAAATACTTGAACTGTTTGACTCGGTCCTGGGTTCGATTCCCAGTCAGGGCATTTATTTGTGTGATGAGCACAAATATGTATTCCTGAGTCATGAGTGTTTTCTATGTATTTAAGTATTTATATGTATCTATCTATTATATATATCGTCGTCTAGTACCTACAACACAAGCCTTACTGAGCTTACCGTAGGACTAGGTCGAGTTGTGTAAAATTGTCCTGAAATATTTATTTATTTATTTATTATGTGTCTAGTATTAAGGAAACAAATAAAACTTATAATAATGCAATTATTATTTGTTACACAATAAGTGTGCAAGCTGCATAACATCTTTTTTTTCGATCCTTCACTAATCGCTACGTGAAGCATCTCTTTCACTCCAGTTCAAACAGAGAGGAACAGAGTTAAGTTATCGTTAGCTCTTCAACACTTCAATTTTACACAATAGGTGTAGTTTCGTTTATTGATGTCACATTAGAATCACACTAAGCATCTCTTTCACTGCAGTTCAAACAGAAAGGGACCGAGTTCAGATATCGTCAGCACTGTCTAGTTTTGGTTCTGTTCACCTTATGGAACCAATGCTGTCAGTCTTGAAGATCAGGAGACCCAATGCCAAAGTACGAAAGTAACTATGGACATTAGACTCAAACAAATCCTCTCTTTCATTCCAGTTCAAACAGAAAGAGACAGAGATTATCTGTCGTCGGCTCTTCAACGCTGTCTAATTTCGGTTCTGAGGCTATAGTGTAAGTTACTTTTGACGTAAAAAATCGTTTATGAACGCGTAAGTGATAATGTTATTTATATGGAAAGCGCAAACGCGTTCGTGACGTAAAGTTATGTTAAAAACTTACACTCAGGGATCTGGTGACATTGTGGAACCATTACTGTCAGTTCTGAGGATCAGGAGACCCAATACCTAAGTACGAAACTAACTATTGACATTACAATCAAACAAAGCTTTTCTTTCATTGCAATTCAAACAGACAGGGACAGAGTTTATCTGTCGTTGGCGCTTCAACGCTGTCTAATTTTGGTTCTGGTGACCTTGTGGAACCATTGCTATCAGTTCTGAGAATCAGGGAGACCTAATGCCAAAGTACGAAGCTAACTATGGAAATTAGAATCACACAAAGCTTCTCTTTCACTCCAATTCAAACAGACAGGGACAGAGTTTATCTGTGGTTGGCGCTTCAACACTGTCTAACTTTGGTTCTGGTGACCTTGTGTAACCATTGCTATCAGTTCTGAGAATCAGGGAGACCTAATGCCAAAATACGACAGTAACTATGGATATTAGAATCAAACAAATCTTCTCTTTCACTCCAATTCAAACAGACAGGGACAGAGTTTATCTGTGGTTGGCGCTTCAACACTGTCTAACTTTGGTTCTGGTGACCTTGTGGAACCACTGCTGTCAGTTCTGAAGGTTAGGTTAGGTGCCGTGTGATGCCGGCAACCCCATCTCCTCCCGCGGGTGTTCTAAGAGGCGCCAAAGAGAAAAATCCAATCCTACGGACGGGTAGCAGCGTCCGTCGAAACCTAATCTACAGCTACTGCGGTCGCCAACCCGCCTGCCAAGCGTGGTGAATACGGCAACTACCCCCCAAGATGATACAAGTCATATTTGCGGGAGGCCTATGTCCAGCAGTGGACTGCATACGGCTGATATGTATGTGTGTGTATGTAATTTTGGTTCTGGTGACCTTGTGGAACCATTGCTGTCAGTCTTGAAGGTCAGGAGTCGAATGAATATGGATGCGCGGCAACAGGCCCGATGCCTATGTACGGAAGTAACTATGAATACTGACTGGAAAAACGGTAACAGAGTAACATGAGATTTATGAGAGGTAGGGCACAGCGATGACCATCACGCTTGAATCTGGGGCAGCCCAACTGGGGAAGTACCTCCTCCTTACAGAAGACCACAGCCATAATAGCACTGCTACCTTTCAGGTATGTAGTGTTGTGTTCCTGATGGTGAGTAAGGTTCCCAGAGCTCCAACCCCCCTTAAAGGCCGGCAACGCGCTTGTGACTCCCCTGGTGTTACGGGTGCCCATGGGCGACGGTAATTGCTTACCACCAGGCAATCTGTCTGCTCGTTTGCCGCCTATGTCATAAAAAAAAAAAAACATATAAACGAGTTAGTGACACGTCTAAAATGTGTGTAGCAAAGTCTTGTGCGAACTGTCAAGTGTTCAATTGACTGAAAATTAGGCAAGTTGTGTTGTAATTGTTGTACTGAATATCAGCGACATATAAATGAGAAATAAATGAGATTTATGCATGCTAATTGGTTTGGTACCTGGTTATGTTACAGTCAACAACAGAAGTGGCTGAACGGGTAAGGTAGTCGGAAAGTCGAAGTCAAATCGAAACAACACATCGTTATTTTCAAAGAAGAAGAGTTTAAACCACTCCTAATGCTGACTGTACAAATAGCAGAATAAGCAAGTTACTGTCACCCATATAACAAGCTAATATCTTTGACTTATTCTTATCCAATTGCTTACTTTGACAATTCTACACACTACAGGCGAACGAGGGCTGATTTGCTTCTTACTAAGGTTGTATTCTTTCACTACGCACGAGATCAGAAAAATAAATCATATTCCACAGCTGTTGAATAAAGCTGTTACACTATACCGATACACACACAGTAGACAAGTAATTAAGAACCTGGAAAAGTACAAACATGAAAAGAGGAATTGCAGCCATTTATAAACTCCGCATAGTTACCGTCGCGTCGCAGAACTCATGGCAAGTTAATATCAACGTGTTACTCTGCTCAGGGTTCATTACTCAGCGTTTCGCTAACAATGTAAAGTATGTTTACAAATTATTTAAATTGTCCGTGAACTTTCGTTCACGGGTGTGAATTTTAAATGGGTCTATTTATATACAACACAAGGCCCTTGTTAGTATTAGTAAACTTTAGGGCTTAGAATAGAAACTTAGCTGGAAAACCCGCAATGGTACAGTCGCCATCAGATATATCGGAGCTGTGGAGGTGGTCACAAATATCGGAACATGCAGTCTATTGCCTTGGCAGTAGAGGCGTTGTTCAGATATTTGTTACCACCTCCACAGGTCCCATATATCTGATGGCGACTGTACAGACTGCAGCAGAAGTTATTAAGCGGCCCAAGTGTTCAAAATGATCCTGACACACGCTTTTGTTCTCTTAACAAAGTCGTGTCAACCTCATATGAACACTTTGCCAGCTTAGTTACTTCTGCTGCTGACTGTAAGATTCGTACTAAGATCGTGTTAACTATGGACTACTTCAAAATTAACGATCTTTATTCAGCAATTAGGATTTTTTTATTCGGACGCCGTGGATCTGGTCATTTTTTCTAACTTTAATCAGTTTTACTTAGCAAACTGCAAGGAAGCAGAAAGTTGTCTCAGATGCAACGGCGTTATATAAAAAAATAGACGACGACACAACTTAAAACGCAACCCTTGTATTATGAATTAATTTATACTGATTACTGATTAGGTATGGGTCGTTGCGGGGACTGGTGATTGCAAATTTGCAATAAGACACTTCGTTGTAGATCCGAATTTTTGGAGCTTTTTGTTATATCTATATCGTATCGTATCGCGACGGCCGTGCGTTTGTATCGCTACTGTATCCAGACGGCCACGCGTTTGTATCGCTGTTGTATCGTGACAGTCGCGCGTTGCAAATTACCTATTACGCGTTACAGGTTACCTTATGGTATCTCCCTAACTAAATGTTTTTTTTGTTTACGCTAACATCCATGTAATTTTAAAATTCTCGGGTAATAAAAATAAATCAAGTATTCAACGAGATCGGACTCCGTTACAGAATTGACGAAGTTTCAGTCCATGCAATATTATAAAAAATTGAGCAAGTTTTACCCAATTTTTATTGTCACTATCCGCAACATCTTATTTTCATAAATAGTTATTCATCATCATCATCATCTCAGCCCTAAGTCATCCACTGCTAGACATAAATCCCCCCAAATATGACTTGTATCATCTTGGTAGTTGTAAACTTGCCATAGTCGCCACGTTCGGCTCGTGGGTTGGCGACTTCAGTCACTGTATATTGGGGTTTCAAGTTCCACGGACGCTGCTGCCCATCCGTCGGATTTTTCCTGTTGTCGTCTCTTACGACACACCCGCGAAGAGATAAGGTTGTGCTATTCTAATATAAATTATTTACCTAATACTAAGTAAATTTGGCCATGTATGGACTATGGAGCACTGTTGTAGTAGAATTCATAGCAAGGTAACGCGTCGGCTTTGTGCGCAGAACAATGGAAGATCATAGGGTGGCTATACAAACGATGGCATAAGGAATGTTCTAGAAGTGTAAAGAAAATATTGTCTCCGGCTCAGATCAATTGATCTGTAAGTAAGCTTGGAAAGAAAGATATAGATAAAAAACTTAACTGTCAGGAGCATGTCTATGTAGTTATGCAGAGAATAAGTATGGAGCTTACGTTAAAATTTGAATATCGAACGCCGACATGCGTATACAAACACGTTACTACATAAGCTCGGAGTGCTTAACTTTAGCTCAGTCGGTTAAAGATGTTTGCTTCAAAATTGAGTTGCATGATTTGCACCCGACCATAGTTACATACATACTTACATAGCAAGTTAAATAAAAGCTTGTACAAAAACTTGTATTTCCAATTTACGCCATAGCAATAGGGTCGTGGCTACATGTTTTTGACACATTAAATGTATCCATGTATTCTTTTTTTTTTTTATGACATAGGCGGCAAACGAGCAGACGGATTGCCTGGTGTTAAGCAATTACCGTCGCCCATGGGCACCCGCAACACCAGGGGAGTCACAAGCGCGTTGCCGGCCTTTAAGGGGGGTTGGAGCTCTGGGAACCTTACTCACCATCAGGAACACAACACTACATACCTGAAAGGTAGCAGTGCTATTATGGCTGTGGTCTTCTGTAAGGAGGAGGTACTTCCCCAGTTGGGCTGCCCCAGATTCAAGCGTGATGGTCATCGCTGTGCCCTACCTCTCATTGTTGGACGTAGTTTAAGGACATACCCGGGTCCCGGGTCCGGGATTGTATTAAATGAGTGACATTTTCATATCCATCAATATGGAACTTTATCGTTTAATGTTTTGCACTAAACCTGTACAAATTGTTCGGTATTTTATTAAGTCTGAGAAAAAATATCAAACACGTTATGTCAAAAAATGGAGCAAATACGCAGAAGTAAAACTCGCTTTGCTTTGCCGTGATGCCGGCTGTCTAGAATAGCACCACCCCATCTCCTCCCGCGGGTAAGAGGCGACAAAGGGAAAAATCCTACGGACGGGCAGCAGCGTCCGTCGAAACCAAATCTACAGCTACTGCGGTCGCCAGCCCGCCTGCCAGCGTGGCGACTATGGCACCTACCCTCAAGATGATACGAGTCATATTTGTGGGATGCCTATGTCCAGCAGTGGACTGCATACGACTGAAATGTTTGTATGTAATGTAAAACTCGCTTTAAACAGTGCTTATAGAGAAAACTCGAATATTTGAACTTGAACTTTAACGTCTGTCGAAATATTGTTTAAACGAGTTGGAGAGTTACCTTATGTAACTACGGCGCGAGTGTTTTAAGAAGCCTAAATGTGACATTATCTAGGAAAAGGGACCTTATTGTCGATGGCGCTTATGTCGTTGTTCTAGACGATACAATACAAACGCAACGTGATTCGACGTAAGCGCCATCGACAATAAGGTCCCTTTTCATACATAATGTCACAAATGTAGGCAAGGCTATTTCTAGATGTTTAGTAAAAAATCATGGTTAGAAATTACGGAATAGCCATTATGATTTTATTTTAGGCTGTTGTTTTGTGTCGTGACGCGTAAGGGAGGCAATGTTTTGAGCGTCAAGTACTCGAATCCAGTAATTTTTTTATTAAGCAATAAGGAGCCAATATGGCTATGAACTTTAGTGAAATAAGTTTATGCGAATGTACTGTACAGTCGCCATCAGATTTAAGGTAGGGGTCAAGGTACTCAAATATTTCAGGGGTAGCATTCAATTTCAATAAATTAATTACAGATTAGTTCTAAAATATCGGACCATATTATATGTATTTTCTATAAATGTACCGATCTTTATGACCATTCTGGCTGCTTTGATATTTTGCCTTCTGTTCGTTCCGATATCTTTACCTAATTATCTCTTATGAAGTTATTAAAAAGTCTCTGATATTAAATTTATGACGGACTTATTAACTTATTTCAACTAGCGTGGCGGGGCGTTTTATTAGGCATGAAGGAGCCAATATGGCTTCGAAATTTCTTCATGAACCCAAGGCAAACAGTTGGACCGTGAAAAAATTAGTAACAGTTATTCCTTTATTGCACAACAACGTTATTCGAAACGTTAACGAAAAAAACGCTCGGCTCTTCAGTACCCTTACCATGAGTTGTGACGTTGAGGTTTTCGATAACGAGTATCGAGTTTACTATCCGAGATGCACAGATAGTAAATTCGATACTCGTTATCGAAAACCTTAATGTCACAACTCATGGTAAGGGTACAGTGGCCAAAACTCAGTGGATTTTGACGTCGAAGGGTTAAACGTAGGTGTCATGATACTATAGTTAACTATTTGGTTAAGCTGTCGAGTGTTAAGTACACATTGTAATAGGAGAAGAACTTCACAAGATCAAACGCTATGCGACCTCAAATCTATTGTTTCAGTTTACGGGTTAATTTACTGTTCTTAGCAATACCAAGTAGTGATTGCAGTCATAATTCATAATGCTCGCTTTATAACAATTCCTCAACCAAGTAATACTGAAAAAGATGGCATTAGCCGCCATTATGGCTTTAGTCGCCTATTGATACGTTGGTATTTTTTGTAATAACGTTACGATAACATAAAGAAAACGGTATGACAAATGCTACCAGTTAATTAACTGGTAGCATTGGTCATACCGTTTTCTTAACAAATTTGTTAAGATTTAAAATTAGATACAGTGAGCAGCAGAAGTGGCTAAGCGTTTGAGGTGTTCAAAATGAGGTCAACACATTTCTATTGTCAAGAGAATAAGAGCGCGTGTAGGTCATTTTGAACACTTCAAACGCTTAGCCACTTTTGCTGCTGACTGTACATGGTTTTAGACTAAAACCATGCACTGCATAAATTTCCCGCTGAGGTTTGTGTAGCTTTAAATAAATTCTAAAACTAAATACTATCAAAGTAACCCCTAAATCCCTTAAATCATCCCGTTTTACGTCCCCGTGTTATATTATGTCTGATTATAATCATAAAATACGGACAGCAACGAAACGATACCGTTATTTTTTTCATATACCGTTACCGAGTAGCGTGTTATCTTCATACCTAAACTCTCAAAGATTCCCCTAAATTTCCTTAAATCACCCCGTTTTATGTTACGGTTATGTCCAATGAAATAGGAACCGAAGCAGAAGGTAAATGGGGATGTAGAAGGTTTAAATAGGAACGATTATAACGAACAACAACGAAAATATACCGTTATTTTTTCGATTGGAGACCACGGACTAGCAAGCGCAGCTTATGACGTTCACCAACAAAACGGAAAGACGACCTCATTAAGGTCGCCGGAAGACGTTGGATGCAGGTCGCACCGACTTCCAACTGGTACTGTCACCGACTTAAATCGTTGAGGCACTTATGGTTCATGCTACATTCTTTTGTTTAAAACTTACTCTACGAAATGCCCAAGGTAAAAGTGAACCCTAAATGGCTCAACAAGGAGGGGTTATGAAGATTTTTGTAAAATACCGTTACCGACTAGAGTGTTGGCGATCGTACTCACAATGATGATGTCGAGGTTCTCCGCCAGGTGGTCGGGCAGCGTGCGCCGCGCCACCTCCTCCTCGCTCATGCCGTTGAACCGGTCGTGCTTCTTGCGCTCCTTCACCGGCCGGACCTCCTGGCCCTCCAGTTTTATCTCCATGCTGGAAGCAGAGGGCAGGGTTACATGTTTGATCGTACACTTTTCTTCATCATATCGGAGCTGTGGTGGTCACAGATATCTGCCATGTATGATATATATCGCCTTGACAATAGTCAATGTTCAGATATTTGTGATCCTCGACAGCTCCAATATGTCTGATGGTGACTGTACATATATCAGATGTTGGTATACAAAACTCGCATACTTGTAAATTATCAATCGACATTTTGTTGTTGAGTTTAATAATAGAGATTATAAGTAATAGTAATAGTGTATTTTGAGTAACGTATGCGGAGTGAAATTTGGACAAAGTGCAATATTGTTTTAAATAAAAAAAACACCATGATTTTTTTAAATAGTTATGTTTTTATAATAAAGTACCTAATAATGATTAATGTAAAATTAAGTTTACTCCCATGCGAGATGCTTTACGGCAGTTCTGAGGAACTTTGTCCATCGCTGTCGAAAACATAGATGTGGGCATTTTATTCAACTCCAATTTTATTTTACGAATCAAGTTTTGCACATTTATGGACCGAAAATTATTGCAATATACTCGCCTCTTCAGATTTGCCCAAAAATCTTCAATAGGGCGAAGTTGCGGAACATTAGGTGGATTTGATGTCTTCGGTACATATGGAATGTTTAGCTCCGCCATTTTGCTAAGTGTTTTTTTGGAATAATGGCTTGAGGCTAAGTCTGGCCAAAACACAACATTTTCTCCTCTATGACTCGTATTTATGAAATCTCGCACTAATGGCAAACAACGCTCTATGTAGCGATCGGCGTTCACAGCTAAACCTGATTCAAAGAACACCGCCTTGGACATTCCGCGTTCCTGATGGCAAGCCATAGCAAAACTTTTAGGAAACTTGGTATGCTCAATATATTTCACGTTCTCATCAGTTGGACCATTGGTCTTCTCAAAATAGTAATTACCTTGCCACTCGGTTCCATCTAACGTGAAATATGACTCGTCATCCATGACGCAAGTCACATTGTTTTTGGCGTAAAATATTTCTTTGACCAATTCACGCAGCCGTATTTTCTGAGTGGATTTTTGATTTTCGGAGACGGTGGATTTAACTTTTCTACACCGGTTATCGATGCCCATGTCTTCAAGATATTTTTTGACAGTTTTTCCGTCACATTAAAATTTTCTTCCGAGCTCTCTGTAAGATTTAGCAACACGGCCGGCGGTAATTTTCTTTAGTCGAGCTCTCTCAGAAAACTTGCTCAAGCTGGGATAATTTCCAGAACCAGGCTTTCTAGCAGTGGTTGTTTTTAAGGTAAAAGACGCTAAAATATTATAAATGGTGCTTCGACTCTCACCCATTTGTACAAGATGTTCCACCACCTTCGATTTCCGCCATAGGGGATGTATAAGTACTGTAGAAATTACATACAGTTTTACGACGGCGTTCTTGGTTATTTAACATAATTACAAAATCCAACATCCAATCCTTAAGAAACTTACCAGATTGATTGACAGAAATATAGACTTGATATTGACATACACATATTTTTTTTAGATTTTTGTTTTTTACATTTTATATATTCAAACTTTGTCCAAATTTCACTCCGCATACGTTATTGAAGCGCTGGTGGTCTAGCGGTAAAAGCGTGCGACTTGCAATCCGGAGATTGCAGGTTCGAACCCCGGCTTGTACCAATTGGTTTTTCGGAACTTATGTGAGTGAATTAACTATTTGTTGTTGTTATTCTGTGCCATCAGCCAGGGGACAACTGAGGCATAGTTTGTTTCACGAAATGTGGCACCGCGTTCTGCTAACACGCTTGGTAGGAGAGCCGTTACGGAAGGGACATATAGCTTCTACAAATATCTATGTTTTGTGTATTTAGATGCCATAAAACTGTGGTTTGAAGAGTGATCCATGGCAACGAGGGACAAAAAATAGTTCATTGAGCCATGTATGAAATATCATTTGATATTTCCCAGTCGCTTTTCGGTGAAGGAAAACACTGTGAGGAAACCGAACTAATCCCAATAAGGCACTAGTTTACTCTGTCTTGGAAGGTCATATGGCATGCGTTTTCGTAAATAGCGCTTAGGCCAAATCCTAGGATCAGTTGCCAAGCTGACTCCAGGCTCCCAGGAGTCGTGGCAAAATGCCGGAAAAATAGGAAGATGAAGTATTAGTATCACAAATCACAACGAATAAAAAAATGTTAAATGTCTTGCATGTCATTTCGATTACGTATTAAGTCGATCAGCGATCTTGGCTAGGTCCCCGAAATGGTGTTTGACAGTCACACATTTCTGAATTTACACGGGCAATAGAGCTTATTATATCTCGCGTATTATACTTGAATGGGCTAGTCCATAACGTTAACGGTCCGTACATCGGGTATCGGGAATCGGGTCCAGGCTAAAATAGAACTATTACGGTTGACGTCACTCAGTAGGTCAATCTTTCACGATTGTTCATATGTGTCATTATCAAAGAAAAGGGACCTTATTGTCGACGGCGCTTATGCTTTTGTTAATAATGGCGCGGTACAAATCCAGTTCGGTTCGACGTAAGCGCCATCGACAATAAGGTCCCTTTTCATAGATAATGTCACATAATACAGGCCGTCCCGACAGTGGGACATCAAGGGAAAGTACCTTAAATATCGGGGATAGGATATTTTTCTGTATAAAGACTTCCATGTTATTTTTCTAAGTTAGTAACACTGCATTCAAAGATATTCTAAAAATAACTAGTTAGGTTAGTTTTTATATTAAGCAGAAACGTCTGCTAGCATATCAAAGATATTTAAATCGAAAGAAAAATACAAAAATTTGACACGTCTAAGCGGCGTTCGTATAGCACAACTGGTAGTGCACTGGGCTAGTGATCCAGTGGTTGTGGGTTCGAGTCCCGCTGCGAGCCGAAATATTATTATTAAGTTAGGTTAGTTTTATAATTGTTTAATATGTTTTCTTATAGAATAACGCAGTGTGTTTAAGTTTAGAAAAAGTAGGTCTCGCCGATTTTCTTACTGTCATAAAAGTCAAAAGAGGTCAGAGGTGTAGGGTTAGAACCGCTGTAGTTTTTATTTTTCTCTTTTACTTTTGTATGTATACACGACGTGTAAAAGTGCCCTTGTGGCCTCCTTACTGAATAAACGTTTGAGTTTGAGTGACCACCTTTTCTGCGGAGTAAGATACCATCGACGTTTATAGTATAAAGAATTTTATATTTCCGACATCGTTTATATTGTATTTAAGTATGTTAGGGGCAAATTTGTATCATTATCGTTACCACTAATATATATCGTTCCTGGGTTAACACAACGTTTTTATGACATAGGCAAACGAGCAGACGGATTGCCTGGTGGTAAGCAATTACCGTCGCCCGTGGGCACCCACAACACCAGGGGAGTCACAAGAGCGTTGCCGGCCTTTAAGGGGAGTTGTAGCTCTGGGAACCTTACTCACCATCAGGAACACAAACCTACATATCAGAAAGGTAGCAGTGCTATTATGGCTGTGGTCTTCTGTAAGGAGGAGGTATTTCCCCAGTTGGGCTGCCCCAGATTCAAGCGTGATGGTCATCGCTGTGCCCTACCTCTCATTGTTGGACGTAGTTTAAGGACATACCCGGGTCCAAATGTGGTAACAGAGTTTTGTAACCAGGTAGAAAAAAAGAAAAAAATATATTTTTTCGTAACCAGTTACATCCTAGTAAAAATAAGGAGGGACGGAGGACAAACAGCCCAGAAATAGAAGCAGCGGTCGAAATTTACAGTTAACAAACAATATGGTTCGCAACTGATTTCATACAAAGAGTTAATATTCATCTATCGTACCTGGTTTCGTACAAGGATAAAAAGTTACTCTATAGTAACTGGTTACATACGCAGCCGAAAGGAACTTAACATCAGCCTTATTGAGGTTACTCAAGAAATGCAGTCCTATAGGTAATTCCTATGGTGATTTATATTCCACAATATTAATTTATTTGATTTTTGTCTTTAATGTAGGTAGTGTGGCAGATAATCCCACTACCCAATCTCGGGTGTCGTAAGAGGCGACAAAGGGAAAAAACCGATGCGGCATCCGTCGAAACCGAATCGAAATTACTCGGTCGCCAACCCGCCTGCCAAGTGTGGCGATTACAGCAACACTCAACATGATACAAGTCAATGAATGTTACATATGAAATGATGAATATTTATACCAGTCAGCGATTCTATCAATATTATAAATTTATAATCAGAATCGTGTAACGACGTGTCTTTTTATAGCAGCATCCACGTGTCGAGGCCCAAAATATCTCGTAAACACCGAGGCGTCTCTCCTCGCACTCGCATCTGCGTCAAGCGAGCAAACGAGATGGAAGAAATGGTGACATTCGAAAAGGGAAGAGTATTGTTTTGTTTTTATTTAACGTTTGTCTAAGTATTAGATGTTTCATAAAACGTTTGTCTCTGTTCGCCATATTGACATTACTGTTTGTTAGAAAGAGACTCAGGTCTTGCTTTGTTTTATAATTAATAATTAAAGGGGATGTCTTTAAGTCTGATAGGGTGACACATTGTCTACGCGGAATCCAAAGAACTTTGTTTATTATTATAATAAATGATACGATTTTCACATAGCTGTCAAATCATTAACATAAATAAATAAATTAATGTTTATTTAAAACAACTGAACCGTACCCTTACCATGAGTTGTGACATTGACGTTTTCGATAACGAGTATCGAGTTTACTATCTGTGCATCACGCTTGTACTATTTTAGTGCGAACGAGATGCACAGATAGTAAACTTGATACTCGTTATCGAAAACGTCAATGTGACAACTCGTCAATGGTAAGGGTACCGATTTTATTCACTATAGTTTAGACACTATAGTTTTTGCAGCCCAACTGGGGAAGTACCTCCTCCTTACAGAAGACCACAGCCATAATAGCACTGCTACCTTTCAGGTCTGTAGTATTGTGTTCCTGATGGTGAGTAAGGTTCCCTGAGCTCCAACCCCCCTTAAAGGCTGGCAACGCGCTTGTGACTCCCCTGGTGTTGCGGGTGCCCATGGGCGACGGTAATTGCTTACCACCAGGCAATCCGTCTGCTCGTTTGCCGCCTATGTCATAAAAAAAAGACTAAAAATAACTTGTAATACCTCACTTTCATTTACTTCATATCTAACGGTTCGAAAGTAAGAGGTTATGGAAATATTTATCGTTATTCAGGAGTACTGATTTTCTATATTTATTATTGATTTCATCAAAAACGTCTGATGTCCCTACAAAATGTCGATTTTTTTTAAAATTCCAACAACAATCTACACAACAGGGTTGTTGCGAATGTGAATTGAAGGTAGAGTCAAAATGAAATTTAGAGAATAATTTAGAAGTTTGTTACATGAATCATTTGTTTTTTAAACTGCTAATGAAACCATTTTTGACATATTTATCGATTTTGTATGTCAGTTGGAATTCGTCGTTAAAACAACATTTGATCCTGACTATTTACAACTTATTGTCAATGTCATAAGAGTGTACAAGATATTTTTGATCCCTCGGTATTGCTCATATTGATGAATTTGATGATCACCGAGCGGAGCTATTTATACAAAAAAAAATCGAGTTTTATTTTTTAAATTCACGTTATACTTATCTCTTAATATAAAAAAAATATATATCTAACAGCTTATAGAATAGATAGCGTTTTTTTATTTGTTTGTTTTGCACCAGGCCTTTACCAAATATTGGGACAAGACGTAATTGATCGGCTTGGCAAGAAAGTGTAACATACTGAGCTATTGCAAATAACAAGCTATTTATAAGAGTTTTCAGAAAATATGTCAGTTTGTGACGAAAATTAAGCATGAACTCTGCATGGAAATTAATTTTGTGCCTTTTTTGCATTGTAATATTACTTTTAGTTTGTGAAACTATCATCAAATTTAAGTATTTATAGAATAGTAATGCTTAATTAAATTACGTTACAATATTTTTTTTTTTACATACATACAGTTTACATGGATTTTAATTGTCGTTGGTGGATCCCAATATAGGCTGAGCCTGTATCTTGGGACCCTGGCCCGGTACCGCGAACATAGAAGTTCGTATATTTCGAGCATATTTCTCTTTTACTCCAATTAAGGCGTAATAAGAGTGACAGAGACAATCGTCCGAAATTTACGAATATCGTGTTTCGCGGTAGCACCCTTGACAATAATTGATGACTTGTAGTTTGTGAAACGATTACCAAATCTAAGTACCTATTTATAGAATTCCAATCTTAATTATCCTTACAAAATTGACATAATTTAACTGTTTACTTGTCACTATAATCAAAGACTTTTTTTTAAACTCCCTTATACCTATTTCGTGTCGAATACGTTTTAAAAACGTTCGCGTTAGGAGTAGAAAAGCTCCTCTAGCGAGCTCTAGCTATCGATCGGGCTAGCAGGGTAGGGTCGGGCCCGTGTGTCGAGTGGACTGGTTCCGTCTAGGCGGCACGCGCGTATCCATCCCCAATACTATTCTGCGGCCCTCGTGAGAAATCTATGACAAAATATTGTCTTAGCTTGTGGCGATAATTATTAACTATAGCCTCGTAAGGCCCACGGGCCTTCCTGTAGTACAAGAAATTTGAATTTTATTACATTGGAACAGAGTTGAATTTCATTTGTTTCATTTTTTTTTATGACAAAGGTGGCAAACGAGCAGACGGATTGCCTGATGGTAAGCAATTACCGTCGCCCATGGGCACTCGCAACACCAAGGGAGTCACAAGCGCGTTGCCGATCTATAAGTGGGTTGGAGCTCTGGGAACCTTATTCACCATCAGGAACACAACACTACATACCTGAAAGGTAGCAGTGCTATTATGGCTGTGGTCTTCTGTAAGGAGGAGGTACTTCCCCAGTTGGGCTGCCCCAGATTCAAGCGTGATGGTCATCGCTGTGCCCTACCTCTCATTGTTGGACGTAGTTTAAGGACATACCCGGGTCCGGGGGGTTCTTTCGATTTTAACACAAAAAAATTATACTTTATTTCCTACACTATAATGAACGAATTCGAGAAGCTTTTTTTTGTATGGTGGGCCTTAGGAGGATTGGATATATCGTTTATCAGGGACGGCGTGTCCATACAGTCGATTCCCGCCAGTATACCTAATTTTATAGACTACACAGTACACAAAAAGAGGAATATGTAGTGATAAAGTGATGAATATATATTCATCATCATGTCAGCCGAAAGACGTCCACTGCTGGACATAGGCCTCCCCCAGAACGACCCAAGAAGACCGATCCTGCGCCTTCCACATCCAGCGGTATCCCGCGACTCTAACTAGGTCGTCGGTCCACCTTGTGGGAGGCCTACCTACGCTGCGTCTTCCAGTTCGTGGTCGCCACTCCAGAACCTTTAAATATATATTTACTACTGTATATATTTATTTTAATACATACTAAATTAGATGAATTCTAGTAGTATTGTCGAAATACTTCAAAAACTGACTAGTAATTGAAATAATATACTAATTTAAATGAATCACACGTAGATTTTAGCGTTTCTCTAAAGGTTGCCACTTTTAACAAATGTGTTTCCCACTCAGAATCACGAGTTCTTTCCAATCCAATAAACAAAAAAAAAAAACCAAAAAACTCCATACATTTTTGAAATTTCCTCTTTTGTTACCGTCGTAGAAAATATGGAACTAAATAGGAAAAATAATTCTCAGACATTTTTTTTTGCCGGTTCTTGCTGACTAGAACAGCACCAACACCAACCGATCACTTCCCGCGGGTGTCGTAAGAAGCGACAAAGGGACAATACTAACAGCTGAGCAGCAGCGTCCGTCAAAGCCCAATCTACAAACACTGTGGTCGCAAACCCGCCTGCCATGCGTAGCGACTGTGGCAACTACCCTCCAAGGTGATACAAGTCATATCAGGGGGAGGCCTATATCCAGCAGTGGGCGATCTACGGCTGAAATGATCATGACGATTATATTTGTTTAAAACAGCATTTTTTTAAAGAAACGCTGATTTATATTTACTAACCCCCCGTACTACATATCACATGGAATATCTTTACGATTAGTGATAGTGACCCTGATTAGTTCCCAGCTGAATGAACACGGGAGATACTCTTAACGGTAACTAGAAAAAAAAGCCATTTAAGACACGTTTGGTAACCAGCTTCGGAAATTAGTTACCAGTGTCACAGGGGACCAATACGTAACTAGTTACAAACCGGTAATCTTATTTCGCAACTACTAAACTTATTTACCAACCGGTTTTGTACGATCCCGAAACGTAACTAAATACAAGTAGGTACATTTAGTTAAATTAAAAAGCCCTACTACTGTTAAAAACAGATAGCAAAATTGCATTTTATGCACGAGGAGATCAAGAAATATATTCAAATTTTAAGTGTTTTTTTTGGTCGGCTGATTAGATGGAATTATATATGATAGTTTCGAATAATACACAATTGAAACAAGTAATTTGGATTAAATTTGTAAGATTTTAGATGTTATAATGTGTAGAACGTCGGGGATGGTGCAATACCGCGTAACCAACAAAATGCAATAAGAAACAGTTTCTTTGTACATTGTTTCAATTTCGAACTCTATTGATATTTGGAGTTACACGGTATTACACTTTCCCCGACGATAACCTTTATTTCGGGCACAAATTTAAATACGAAGGTTCCTAGTATTCCTAAAAAACTAAGTGAGTAATAAATATAACTCGACCTAAAGATTAACAAGATGGTCAGTGACGTATTGTAATATTTATTTATTTTTTATATATTTTCCTCGCTCCTATAAAACTTTGTGTTTCACTCGACAGCAAAGTTTTTTCCCGATTCGTGTCTTAAAACCCTCCTAACACACAATTTTATTTGCACTAGCTCTCGACATTAGCACAAGGGAAAACACTAATCTCGCCTCTTGTAAAATTAATAACAACATATTCTTTAGCTGGTTACCAAACAGTTACAAAACGGTGTTAAGTTCGGATTGCGGGGGCTACCCACTGAGACCAAACCACAACTGTCGTCTTAAAAAACTATCGATCCAAACATAGCCCCAGTCTCGGCAGTGGGTTCCGTGTTCCGTGTGCTGGGGATCGCTAATTCGGGCCGCGGGGTCGCCGCCCGGGACTAATTGTGTCACCCGGTGCAGGGAGCACCCGGCAAGGTCGACGCTGCCAACTTTTATACGATCCAAATTCTTAATAGACAATAAACTACTTTTTAATCTTTAACCTTTTGAATGAGGGAAAGCTAGGTTCCAGACGCCACGACATCATCTGTCACTCGCGCGACGTGTCTCGTGACTAAATAGACGTGAGTAGAGCCTTTATAAAATATTACAACGACTCACGAAAGTTTAAATTCAAGTCAAACGTTGGTCAGTCTTGCATAAAAAAAAATGAAATCATCTGACGCTTTACAGTACCATGACTAATAATTTATCCATACTAATATTATAAATGCGAAAGTGTGTTTGTATTGTATGTTTGTCCGGTTTTCACGGCAAAACGGAGCGACGAATTGACGTGATTTTTGTGGAGGTAGTTGAAGGGATGGAGAGTGACATAGGCTACTTTTCCAGCGGGAAAACATGTCATTCCGAGGGGAAGACTCAATATGTTACATTTTCTTCTAATCATGCGGGCGAAGCCGCTGGCATCATCTATTAAGCCATAGAAACAAAAAATAAAATAAATATTACACAAATAATCTTACACAAATTACCTATCCCTAGCTCCATAAAGTTTATATACCAGTTACGAGACGACGATATATACATAATAGACAGATACATATAAATACTTAAGTATATAAATAACGAACATAACCCAAAGACAAATTCGTGAACACAAAAATGCCCTTGCCAGGATTCGATTCGAACCCACCTTCTTCGTAAGCAGGGTCACCGTCTACGCTAGGAGGTCGCCATGGCGTTAGTTCTGTTTCTCTTATAGGTTTATACTGTCTGTCTCAACTCCAAATTCATGAGAAAAGTTTCACTTCGATATAAATCACGAGACTATATCTCCCTCTCACCCCCGTTCCGATTTCCACGAATGTTTCCGCGCATATTTATAGACGGGCTACAGGTGGATGAATGAATTTCCCTTCATAACGTGTAAAATGTTTGCTCAAATCTTTTAAAAACGATAGATTCCCCAACTGGGGAAGTACCTCCTCCTTACAGAATACCACAGCCATAATAGCACTGCTACCTTTCAGGTATGTAGTGTTGTGTTCCTGATGGTGAGTAAGGTTCCCAGAGCTCCAACCCCCCTTAAAGGTCGGCAACGCGCTTGTGACTCCCCTGGTGTTGCGGGTGCCCATGGGCGACGGTAATTGCTTACCATCAGGCAATCCGTCTGCTCGTTTGCCACCTTATGTCATAAAAAAAAAAAAAAGATTCAACAAACGGTTTTACAACATGCCGTTTCAATTTACCGACGGTACATACTGCACCACGTCGATTGACAAGTAAATTTGACAACCCTTTTTTTTTGTCGCTGGGAAAATACGTTTACGCATCCCCCTTAGGCCTGGGGTAGGCCCATGATGGTAGTGAGGGCCGTGAGGGGGGTATGTGGGACTCTCCTCGCTGCTCCTCTTGCTAGCCAAGAGGAGGGGAGGAGAATACCCACTAAAAACCCAGCGGCGACGTCCGCATTGCCGTCAGGGGGAGTGCCACTGGATCACGATCGCACTGGACGGTGACACTCCCCGGCAGCCCAGCCGGCAATAGCTGGGCACCCGCGCTTTAGGAGAATAGAGCCATGTCGCAAATGTCTCTCAGACGGGTAGGGCCAGTGTGGGTTCCCCAACCCACGGCCCTAAAATTTGACAACCCTAACGAGCCTAAAAACATGTGCTACCTATGTGTTGAAACGATCTGACCTTCATCGCTTTAACATCAACTTTATTAGACAGTGAGGCTTCTATACGCAGTTCTACCAAGTATTCTGTGTTATTCCCGGGAAATGGCAAGACGTCACTCTCACCCCACTTTCAGCCATTCCGATTTCCGCGGTTATATTTATAGACGTGCCACAGGTGGATGTGTTTGATTTCCTGCAGTATTAATCATTAAAACAATTTCTAAGTCGCATGTGAGTCTCGCGGAAAGGTTCTGGAGTGGAGACCACGAACTGGAAGACGCAGCGTAGGTACGCTTCCCACAAGGTGGACCGACGACCTAGTTAGAGTCGCGGGATGCCGCTGGATGTGGAAGGCGCAGGATCGATCTTCTTGGGTCGTTCTGGGGGAGGCCTATGTCCAGTAGTGGACGTCTTTCGGCTGACATGATGATGATCTGATTTAGCACAGATTACAAAATAATACGTGTTCATTTCAGACTCCTGTCTATTCCAATATAACGTTATTAATGGATAAGTTCTTATAGGATGTCACTAGTTCCACGATTCCACCTATTTCTGTTGCATGCAGTCGCTGTCAGAAAAGATAAACAAACTAATCTGTATAAAATCTCTAATACAGATACTTCCTTTCCCTCAAGAGACAGCCGCCACGTGCTACAGTTTCGCCCGCTTAAAAGTCGTATAAACGCTCTTGCAACAACTTTTATACGACGTTACAGTCCTGGTCGGGTGCGGCGCTCAAGTTTCAAACTTTTAACTACAATTTGCGAATTGACAGCGGGCGATCAGCTGAGCTAATTTACAAACATTCAAACCAACTTCGGCACTGATGCCTGGATTTGGGGAATGTTGGCAAGTTTCTTTCTCTATAAATAGTATTGTCTTTGGTATGCGGAATCTGGAAATGTCACAGTTTCAGCCGTTTGACAACTCGGGGGTATTCGTTTTGTTTATTTTGCTGCGTATTTCGTTATCCGACGTTAACGTTGCCTGTGGGTGAATGCGGTTATCGAAGTGAGAGCTAATGTCACATTTTAAAACGACTGCCTCGACGCCTACCGGTCGTAAAACCGCTTCGAGCGGCACAATCAAAATATATAGAATTAAATAGGCATGTTCTAAACGAAAGCAGTTCGCGTGCGTCTAGTATGCGGCCTAACACTCCTTAAATTACAAACTTTATTTTTCAAAAGCATTTTAAAATGCGGTTCTAACCCTACAACTCGGTCGTAACAAGATTATTAGTATTATTACCGACAAGAAAATAGACTCTTTTTCCCTAACATTACGACTTACACGCATATAATAACATTATAACATACAAGACATGTCAAAGTCGCGTTCCTCATGCTGGCTATTTATCTCTTTTCTGTACCATGTGGCGTAGCGCCATCTATGAACACATGTTGAGTTATTTTGACAGCGAGACATCTCCATACAACTAGTATAGCACTGAGACGTACTGCTGTTAAACATGATAGATGTCGCTAATGTGTTTGCCAGAGGATGCTGGGAACACGTTTTTGTATAGATATTGACATTCCATGTCTTATTTTGCTTGCATTATAGTTTTTGTCATTACCCCAGTATGTCTATCCTCCTAAGGCCCACCATACAAATAATACTCTACTCGAATTTGTTCTTTATACTGTAGGAAAAAGTAGAATCTCTTTTGTGTCAAAATCGAAGGAAACAAATGAAAGTCAATTCTGTTACAATTGTATAAAAGTCAAATTTCTTTATAATCATTAATACTCCAGGTAGGCCCGTGGGCCTTACGAGGATATCACAAGAGGGGCGCCACTGTATCTCGAGCCGAGATAGACTACCCGTCCCCCTTTAAATAATAAAGTTAAAGAAGGACGGGTAGTCTATCTCGCCGTCCTCTTGTGCTAGGCCTCCAGAATCACGTCGATTAATTGTTGACTACGACTACATTCGAAATATAACCCGATAGAACCGAAATTATACCATCGACGTAATTTTCTACTAGTTAACCAAATGGACAAAAAGACCTTTATACATGTCAAACTCATATGATATTTTCATGACTTTATGGTGTTAATTGGAAAATGGAAACCTAGCTTGAGCTCTGTTTGAGAGCGTCAGTCAGCCATTATACAACAGGACTAGCCTTCCTTTTGAAATAGGGACCCGTGAGGCTAGAGCACGTATGTTTATCGATCCTGACTCCTGGCTCCAGTCCTTTTTGCTAATACAATAGAACGCTGTATGTATGTATAGTCGTCGCTACATGGTATATATATACCTGTATATAGCGACGGAGCAACAGAGATTGTAATTCCAATAGCCCGAGCGTAAGCTAGTATAATGTTAGACGGACCAGTATAGTGAGAGCTGTTACAATTATCATCCCCTCTTGACATCACTGCTGGACATAGGCCTCCCTCAAAGCGACCCACCATGACACGCATCCAATAGTTTCCCGCGATCTTTACCAGGTCTTTGGGACCTTGTGGAGGGGTCTGTCCACGCTCCGCCTTCCGGTACGTGTAAAAAAGATTCTCTAATGGCGACTACGTTGAAATTATAGCAGATGATATTTTTATCTATTTGTCTTTGTTTGTCCCTGCCGTGCCGACAACGCGTAAGGAGGCTCGGCAATCGTAGTGGTTGAAAACCTATGGTCTCCGAAACATGACACGCGAGTGAGTAATAACGCGAGTTAAGCCGTGTTGTTCATCATTTTTATCTGACTGTTTGAACGTGCTTGTTTGTATGCTATACTTGAACAAAAAAGTAAAGAGAGGATAACCGATTTGCCGTAATCGGGTAAATATCGGACTCATTTAGTCGAGCGACAAACTGGTATGGAGACAAGGATCTCAGGCCATGGTCTCATAACTCATCGGCAGCTTACAACGTCTGCGTCACAATCCTAAGGCTTTGGTCTCCTATTTATAGGTAGGGAAGAGTATAAAGTTGGAGAACAAAGCCTTGGCTTGCGAAAGAGGCCACAACAGTGCATGACGCAGACGCTGAAAGGCCGATGGTGTTTATAGGAAACCATAGACTTGGGGGGTCTATCATGATAATTGTTCGACCGACCCGCGCCGCTCGTACCAACTTATGTACGGACGGAACGGAACGGAACTTATGTACGAACATCATTTTTTTTATGACATAGGCGGCAAACGAGCAGACGGATTGCCTGGTGGTAAGCAATTACCGCGTACAAGCGCGTTGCCGGCCTTTAAGCGGGGTTGGAGCTCTGGGAACCTTACTCACCATCAGGAACACAACACTACATAACTGAAAAGTAGCAGTGCTATTATGGCTGTGGTTTTCTGTAAGGAGGAGGTACTTCCCCAGTTGGGCTGCCCCAGATGCAAGCGTGATGGTCATCGCTGTGCCCTACCTCTCATTGTTTGACGTAGTTTAAGGACATACCCGGGTCCAAAATTTCATATCACCATTTCATATTTACCAGTCGCTTTTCGGTGAAGGAAAAGGTCGTGAGGCAACAGGACTAATTCCATTTTACCCTCTGGGTTGGAAGGTCAGATGGCAGTCGCTTTCGTAAAACTAAGTGCCTATTCCTAATAGGCACTAGTTGCCAATCGCACCCCAGGTTCATGTGAGAAGTGGCAAAATGCCGAGACAACGGGAGGATGATGATGATGTTCGACCGAGCCGCTTCACTCGTTGCGAATAACAAGCTCAGATACCGAGGATGCGACGAGGAAAACCAACGTGCGCGTTACAGGGAAAAACGCCCTATTGTCCGTCTTCATGCTATTCTAATTTTATCCTTCCTGCTATGGGAAAAGGGGCCTAAGTTCCATGGCAGCGAGGGCCACGCCAAGTGTGAACGCGGCGTCGAGGCCGCCAGATAACGACTGGCTATAATCCTTCCGCTTTCTGAACCTAACAACCAAAGACTGACAGTATGGAATATTGATGTAATTATATTTAAGTTTATTTTCATTACGTCTTTGAGTAAACCTCCCCCATAGACCACCGCAAAGAACCAAGTTTACTGTCATAATTGGCGATCGCAATATGTCCACCTCCACTGCTCGTCGCAGTCGCAGTTCAGCAATAACCTCAGCTTATGACGGAGCGTGCTACTAATAATACCTCGATCGAAAGGGATGGTGTTATGTAACTGTCCATAGGTAAGGCAGCGAAGGCGCTATTTTCGTCCGTCCTTGTCATAGTCTCACATATTTTTGTTCCCCTCCAAACTGAAACCTTCAGAACTGTCAAAGTTGGAGGGATACAAACAAATAGAATTGGATTGGAGTTTTCTAGTGTTTTCAACCGAAGTTGCGGTAATTAACACAGAATAAACTAATATTTTGTTATAAAGATTGTCCTTTATAGCAAAACTATATACTTATATTGTTATATTTTGGGCTACAAAAGCCAGAATATCTTTGTCCCTTACTGGCGCTCGCAGATGCGTGCTCCAGTCATTATTCCTCCTAGTTATGAACGAATATAAACCTTCTCTGTCAGCCGGGAAAATTGCTTTCCCAGCGTCCGCCATGACATTTTTAGGTGTCGGTGGCGTGGTTAGGCCGGACTATCGGCTTCATAGGCCGGGTCACTACCCACTAGGCCAACCCGTCGAAAACCTTTGACTGTATATTATAAACAAACACCGGATTGACGGGGGCAAAACTGCACCAACGCTAGTGATTAATTAAAAATCGACCAAATTTATCGACATCGTAATAATTTTGTCCATCATTATCAAAATGGCTAATGACTAAGTTTGAGAATACATTTAATTGTGTTTAAAACTTAAACATTACATTGAATAATGATTTCAGTACAACAATATTATTTGTCATTCGAATAAATTACGCCTACCTTTTTGTTTTTTGAAGTCCGTAAAAATGTCTCGCAAGAAAAAAGATCTTTCATTTTCATGGAAAACTGACCATTCACATATAGAAGATAGAGATACGACTTAAACTTAAACTTTCTTCTTATTTCATATTCTTAAAATTACATAACGGTTGCACGTCATTTTTATCGATATCAAGTAATAAAATTAATTTAATTTGTCCTCGCACTATTAAACGTCAGCTCAAATTTGCCCCCGTCAATCCGGTGTTTGATTATAAATATTTGAGTAAGTAGTAGATTATTTAATTTAGCCGGTTGTTATACAGTTATGATTAATTACGAATTGGTCATACTATTAACTTAGTAGGTTTTCCTGCAGCTGCATCAGCATATATAAATTTAGTACCTACTCAAAGCTTTAGCTTTATATGTTACTTTCTACAGTACAGTCAGCAGCAGAAGTGGCTAAGCGGTTGAGATGTTCAAAATGAGGTCAACACATCTCTATTGTCAAGAGAATAAGAGCGCGTGTAGGTCATTTTGAACACTTCACCCGCTCAGCCACTTTTGCTGCTGACTGTACTAGAAACACTTATTGCTAACCACTTTAGCCTTTAAGTGGTTAACCAAGAGTGACAATTTCTAAAAAAGACAAATTTTAATTTACTGGCACTGGTCTATAGTGAAGAAAGAAACATAATACTTATAAAAAGTCGATAATACAGTATTAATGCATAATATTACTAAATAATGTGTAATTATAGCACAAAACTATCGTGAGATTCATCCAAATTAATTGTATAGAAGCGGGTAACTTGGGCCTTTCAAGGCAAGAGTGAGTAGGCTGTTACTGAACCAGCGTGCTACACCTTCGACCTCGTCGTCACTTACCATCTGGTGTGACTGAGGTCAAACGCTGGTCGGTCTGTATAAAAAAAACTATAGTTTTATAAATCAAATAATTCTCGACATATTTCGTTACGAGAAGCATTATCATGAGCCGTTCGCGTTGGCTGACCAACGAAGACTGCGGGCCGCAGCTATCCGCGACCGGGCACTCGAGGCGAGAAACTACCCTCATTTTCAGCAATATTGTTATTAGTAAGGTTACACTCACAACTTCAATAGGAAAAGGTCCTTCCACACTACACACCGACGTACAGTCAGCAGCAAAAGCAAAACACTTCACCTGCTCCGCTAGAGCAGGTGAAGCGTTTAAAATAACGTACACGTGCTCTTAATCTCTACAGAATAGAGATGTGTTGACTTCCTTTTTAACGCTTCAACCGATAACCCACTTCTGCTGTTTTATAGTACAGACTGTACTATAAAATAGTTATCCCTAGTTGGGCACATGTCAAGCAATACTAAACTTACCCGTTACCCGCTTCTATACCATTAATGTAAATTTAGCATTAAGAACTTACCCATTCTCGTCTTTGATTTTCTTCTTCCGCCCTCTCTTTTTGGGCTGATTCAGCATCATCTGCGGATGCATCTGCATATGATGCTGCGGGTGCTGCGGGTGCATCGCATGAGGATGCTGATGCATGGGCTGGTGGTGCCCGTGGGGCTCCAACGTGTGGTGCTGGGGCGCCCCGAGCATCGCGCACATCGCGTCCTCCTCGACGAAGGAGTATGGGTCGTCGCACTCCCGTTTAACACCATTATACATGTCCTCGTCTCTTTTGTGGTGCTGCTGATGGGGATGCTGGTGGGGGTGGGGATGGGGCTGCGGCTGGTAGTGGTGCGCGTGGTGCGACATGTCGTACGGCGCGTCCGGCTCGCGTTTGAAACCACCATACGGGTCAGTGTATTTGGGGAAGAACGGGTACTCGGGCTGCGGCTGAGGCTGCTCGAAGTGTCTGTAGGGATAGTGGCGTTGCATCAGCTCGTAGGCTTCCGGTTCGTGTTCCGGCTCGGGCTCGAGCTCCTGCTCGGGGGAGGGGTTGTGCAGGGTGGGCGGGCGGGTGAGGGTCGTGCGTGACGGCGGGGGCGCGGGCGCAGGCTGGGCGGGGGAGCCCTCCGCGCTCGAGGGCTTGCGGCGCGCCTCGCCGCTGTTGCTTGTCTCGTAACCATCGTCCTGCCCCTCCGAGCCTTTCTTCTCTGAGCCCTCCTCCCTGTAAACGTAAGAGTATGACGTTAGTTAAGGTACTAATATGGTAAGGCGTTCATCCTCGCCACAAATCGTTATGCTATGAGGGTTCAAAGGATTTTTGCCTGCCAAAGCTTTGAGGTGAGATTAACTATTC
Organism: Grapholita molesta; assembly: GCA_022674325.2. Classification (NCBI taxonomy): domain Eukaryota; kingdom Metazoa; phylum Arthropoda; class Insecta; order Lepidoptera; family Tortricidae; genus Grapholita; species Grapholita molesta. Next base: position 10,263,350 of record CP053142.2, on the reverse strand, counting down.
ATGAAAGGTATGTGGTTTTTGATGAAACAACGCGTGTCAGATTAGAGCATCAGTAAGTTAAGGACTTAGCGTTGGGCAAGCTGCAAGCCTGTTTGACACTATTGTATAAAATAACTAAAATTAGTCAATTTACAGTACATATGATGACATAATAAATTAATGACTGAGTCAAAACTATACATGAACTGTAAAACGTTGAAGGTATGATATCATACATGCGTAATTCTCAACTAGTGGCGATTTGGAAACACTACCGAAGGTAAAGCTATTTCCTATTTTTCGCACTTGTATCGTAATGTAGTAATTATCTTTCAAGTCACCAGTAATATACCTACATAATATAATTACTGAACTGTTAAGTTTTATCTTTAGCCTTGTGTAACTTCCCTTCGGAGCGGTTGCAAGGATCTATCGATGTTTAACAACAAATAAGTTAGGTTAGGTTGTTAAACTATAGACGGCACACTTTCGCTTACAGCCCGGATTCTAAAATCGTAAATTCAGACACACATTTGAAGCTAAATATAGCGGGACTACAAAACGTACACTTATGGAATATCAATAAGATGAAAATAAAACAAGAGTTGAGAGGTGAACAGACTTTAATATAAACAAACATTTACATCATGTAGACATTATTATTGATAAGACCTACCTCACTTGTAATACAAGGGGAAGTCTCTTTCTAACAACAGGTGTCAAAAGGTGACTTCCGCTTGTGTTACACGTCACTAGTGTTCGAGAAATAGGCCTTATTAAATTCACCTATTATGTACAGTCAGCACCTGAACTAATGCTCGATTCACACACAGCGCGGGCGCGGGTCGGGCGCGTGTCAACGCGGGCCCGCGGCGCGATTGTTCAGCTAGTTTTAAATGAACACCTTCACACACGTTGACACGCGCCCGCGCTGTGTGTGAATCGACCTAATGTAATGTGTCTAATTTGAGATAATTAATGATAAGACCTACCTCACTTGTAATACAAGCGGAAGTCTCTTTCTAACAACAGGTGTCAAAATGTGACTTCCGATTGTATTACACGTCACTAGTGTTCGAGAAATAGGCCTTATTAAATTCACCTATTATGTACAGTCAGCACCTGAACTAATGCTCGATTCACACACAGCGCGGGCGCGGGTCGGGCGCGTGTCAACGCGGGCCCGCGGTGCGATTGTTCACCTAGTTTTAAATTTTAAAAAACACCTTCACACACGTTGACACGCGCCCGCGCTGCGTGTGAATGTACCTAAGGTGTTGTGTCTAAAATGACATAATTTATTGTGTAATAACTAAATATAAATAAATTGAAATATTATAAAGTTTGCAGGGATCGCGAAGCGTCTGGTTGACGTAACTGGTGACCGAAGAGCTGGCGGCTTCCTCGCTCAACGTATCAGTATTGCGATACAACGAAGAAATGCCGCCAGCATCCTTGGTAGGTACAATGCCCCATTTTTAGATTTAATATATATTTTTATGTTGTATACTAGGTGACTGTAATTTGTTTTGTGAGCCTAATAAATAAATAAAATAAATGATTTTGACGACCGCTCTGGCTTAGTGGGTAGTGACTCTGACTATGAAGCCGATGGTCCTGAGTTCAAATCCCAATCAGGGCCTTTACTTGTGTGATGAGCACAGATATTTGTTCCTGTTGTTTTCTATGTCCGTTACATCGTGCTCATCACACACTGAAATACCTTTACTGGGATTTCAATCCAGGACCATCGGCTTCGGCGGGTAGGTTTGGCCTCATGGACATGAGGCCAAACCTCATGGACATGAGGCCAAACCTGTGGTCACATCAATTATTCAAACCATATTTTGTCTTTTTCACCGTTTTAGACACCAGAATTGAACCCTTGATGTAATCACTCGAGTGTTTCACCTTTATACAAAGGCTCCACACAACGTAATACACAACTACTCTATCAAATTTCAAAGGCTTTCAAACTGCACGCTCTCGCCCCACGCTCGGGACATCAGCGGCGCTACCGCGAACAACGATATTAGTAAATTTCGGACGATTGTCTCTGTCACTCTCATGGCACCCTTAATTGGAGTAAAAGAGAAAGATGCCCGTAATATACGAACTTCGACGTTCGCGGTACCGGGCCAGAAGTGGGATGGTTGTTTTTTTCTCACCCTCGCTGTGAGAGCGAAGCGATGTGCTGTTAATAATAAATTCTATTCGACTCGTAGATTGGTATAGGTGAAAAACTTAGCTACAGCACCTGGCCTACGAGGGCCGTTTGATAAGTCTTTTTAAAATACTATTTTATAAAAACTTTTTTCACAAACAACATTACCACTGGCTAGCACGATCTTTCAACCGAAAACTGACGAAAATTAAGAAAAATATACTAATAACTGTCACTTTAACCGTTGCTTAACTGTGATCAGTATCACCTACGAATTCTTGACCATCATGGAAAAATCTGAATTTCGTGCTATAACGGCAAACACTTCTTTATGAAGGGTTGCAGTGCTGCTACAATAAAAATTTAACTTGATTCGGTTCACGGCAATAACGCACCGTCGTCGGAAACTATTTACAACTGGTTAAATAAATTTAAACGTGGCCGGTCAAGCACTTTGTCGCCCAATCGAAGTCACTACTGAAGATGTTGTTGAAGAAGTCCATAAAATCGTTCTCGACGATCGCCGAGTGAAAGTGCGTGAAATAGCTGAAAAGATAGGCATTTCTACTGAGCGAGTGCATAAAATTCTACACGAAGATTTGGGCATGACTAAGCTGTCTGCTCGATGGGTGCCCCGTTTGTTGACGATCGAACAACGCCCCAGTGCACACCTCAACTATTGCAATGGCGAAAATTCTCGAATTAGGCTTCGATCTGGTTCCTCATGCTCCGTATTCACCTGACCAACCTCCATGCTATTATTGCCAAATTGGAAAAGATGGCTTGGAGGACAAAATTTTTTGACAAATGAGGACTATATAACAGGCGTGAATGGCTATTTTGAAGAACGAATAATCATACTTTTTGGAAGGGATAAAAAAATTCGAAACCCGCTGGAATAAGTGTTTGGCTCTTAAGGGAAATTATGTTGAGAAATAAATGTAATTTGTATGAAAAAAGTTATATTTTTGACTTTTAAAAAAAACTTATCAAACAGCCCTCTTATGTAGTAGTAACGTGTGTACAGTATACATGGCGGCGTTCTATATTCAAATTTTGAGGTAAGTGCCATATTACATAGACATGGTCCTTCAGTTAAATATTCCACCTATACATATATCTATTTATACGTAGGTATTTGATGTATCAATTTTCGCGTCTTAATATTAAAGTATATGTTCAAAATAAACTGGACACTACTTTATTGTTAAGAGAATAATAGCGTGTCAAGACCATTCTGAATATTTTGGCACTTCGGTCGTTGCGATATATTTAATCTTTTCCCAAAACCAGTCTCATATTTGTGACATTATCTAGCAAAAGGGACCTTATTGTCGATGGCGCTTACGTCGAACCGCGTTGCGTTTGTATTGCGGCATCTTGATCAACGGCGTAAGCGCCATCGACAATAAGGTCCCTTTCCCTTATCTTATCATAGACAATGTCATATTTTGTCTTCCAGCCACGCCGATACGCCATTATCTGTAAGGAAACCCTCGTAAAGTTAGTTACATGTGCTCATTAAAGTATGTTTTTTTTCTAATAATAACAAATATATGATAAAAATATAATTACCTTGATAATATCACAAAGATACAATGTGACAGCGTATTTTTTTTAAATACAACAACGGTGGCAAACAAACACACGGTCCGCTTGATGGTAAGCAGTTACCGTAGCCTATGGACGCCTGCAACTCCAGAGGATTCGCATGCGCGTTATCCCTTTAAGAACCTATACACTCCTTTTTTTGAAGGACCTCATACTGTAGTTTATAAGGAAAATCTCGGCAGGGAGTTCATTCCACAGCCGGGCGTTCGCGGGAGGAAATTCCTCTTAAACCGCTTGGTGCGCGACTCTTTAGACTCCAGGGTGTGAGGATGAATGCACTGCCGACGGCGAGCGGTGCGGTGGTAGAAAGCGGCCGTTGGCATTATGTCAAACAGTTCTTCAGAGCACAACCCATTGTACAAGCGACAGAACACACAAAGGGAGGAAGTCTCTCCTTAGACCCAAATGCTCAATATCGCTCGTGAGTTTGGGATCGTCGACGATTCGATTTCAAAGCATAACTTTTGTTGCTGGGCTTAACTGTGAAACTCTTTGCAATAAATTGCAGTATAATTATAATCAGCGTCAAATAGTTAGTGGCAACCAAAGTGGCCAAATATATTGATGCAGATACAAACAGTACCGGGGGCGAACGTGTTAAAATAAAGTACTAATAGTAGTTTATGTATCTGTGCATAATGAAGGGCATTACAACAAGAGTGTGGGTTTATGAAACGAGCCGAAGGCGAGTTTCATAATAATATCACACGATTGTTGTAATGCTTAATTATGTATAGTTACATACACTACTTTATCTACACACATATCATTAAGTGTTTTAAGATGGGTTCAGAAACCGTAGGGAAATTACTTATTACTAGGGTTACTTGTAAACATTAAAAAGTCAACGAACAAAACAAATGACAGCTTGGAACGGCGGCGTTGCATATTTCGTATCTCAGTCAATTTTTTTTTAAACCATAGACAAGCGAATGAACTCCCTATTCTACTGTCACTCGAGTTCAAATGTCGTTCGATTTATATTAAAAAAACACAACGAATTGGCGTTTCGTATCAATGGCTGTTTTAATATCTATAGATACTAGATTAGACACCCCACTTGAATTTGACAGCTGTTCCAAAGGCCATGCCAGGATAAGCTAAGAGAATCTGCCCCCAGCGAGTTTTGGTTTGTAATTTTTTTTGATGATGTAGCTTTGTATTAGTAGCAAGTATGCAAAATATCAGCCCCCGAAATGTTACAGATTTTGGTAAAAAAAAAAAAACAAAATATGATCTTTCTTCAATATCTTTTTTTCTACCGAGCCGATTTTGACGTGCTTCTAATATATTGAGCATACAGTAAAGGTGATTATGCGACATTAATTATAGGACACATTGCCTTACAAAAAAAAAAAAAAATTACAAAAACAAAAATACTTTTTTTTCTTTTTTGTACTTTTACGTCAGCGACACCTTCAAGTTTTTCACTAAAGCTAGCCTCTTTAATAAGCTGCGAAATGAATGTATTAACATAATTTTACCAGGGGTATAACGGGGTGTTTTTTTTAATTGAATTCATCACCGTACATTTTCTTTACCCGCTCATTATTAAAATTAATCGATTAAAAACTCTTTAGAGAAACTTGTATGTTTATAATGAGCACTGGCCACTTGAAAAAAAAAAATTAAAAAATATTGATTCCTTTGGCGCCGGTTATTCACATAAACTTCAAATATTTATCGGAAAAACTTTAAGTTGAAAATGGATTGCAGGAAAATAATAATAAAGAAATGCTTTGCGAAAAACGTTAAAACGCTATACAATATAGCAATGGAGTCTGTGGTAAAAATTATTGACCAGAAAACATACTTTTTTGGCAATTATTCGTCATACTTTGAACAGGCAAGTAGTTCTATGCTTTCGAGGCATTCCTTAATTAATAAATAGATAATAATTTACGCTATTGTGGTTATATATATTGACGTCATTTAATATGTTTTTAGATTGAAGATATGCGTTACACGCTGTATTGCCTGTCGTTACCTAATACTATATACGTGGACATGTTTTTCTATAAACTTCCCAACTACACCGTCTCACTAAAGGAGGAGGGAATGGTGGCGACAGGCTTCTGTGAGGACTGCTGTCGGCAGTACTGGTCTCCTGAAGACTTTTCTGCTGAAGAAGAATTTCAAACACAAGTACTACATTGCCCTATCTGCGCCAATGAACTGTTCTGCCGGAACAAGGGTAGTGATGTGTAGAAAGACAAAGTCAAAGCGAAGTTTATATTTTTCACATTATTGCTATGAAATAAGGTTGATAGTGTAAACAGGGTTTGACATCGACTGTATACTGTTGTAACTAAATAAATGTTTTTTTTACATATACCTACTGCGTTTTATTATGTCATAGTTGAAAAAAAAAACATAGATTGTATTAAAGTTAAAAAAAACGTATAATATTTACATTTATATACACAGTGCTTACTTCCAATTTGCTCATCTAGCTATTATTTATTACATCGTACTATTTACAATTTAGTAGTTGTATGAAACACTAGCGTAACAGATAATACCTATTGCCACCGGTAATAAGGTCTTGTGGTTCAATTTACTACTCATCTTCGTCACTGTTCTCATTTATAACAACCACCATATTATTCAAAGAGAACAATCTCGTCAATTTTTCCGCGGGTTTTGGTATTTCTGCAATGTATCTTGCATGCGATAGAAAATAAATTATCGCTGCGACGTGTGAACAACAGCCCACTGTTCGTAAGCCGTTAGCACATTCACAAAAATACTGTTTGATGGCGTTAATTTCGTTGCTATCGGGTGTGTATTCTATGAAGCATCTGTAACATTTTTTCGTAATGTGTCTAGATCTTACTTGCACTTTTAAAATATTGGATTGATCTTTAACGTATTGCATGTTTAGTGAGCCATCTTCTAATAGCATTTCTGCCAAGTATGATACGGCTTGACCTAGTTGATAGGTTCCGGTAAACAATATTTTTAAACTGGTTTCATTTAGCTCCGGAAAATCAATTATGTCCCTGGAAGTTACATTACAGAAGGGTAATCGTTTTCGAAGCCAACCGTTTTCTTCCACAGATGTCGCCAATGTGTTTACTGCATCTTTTTTTTCTATCATTCTTTCCAAAATCTCGTTTGTCATAGTTTTATCGGAATACAGTCGGTCAACAAAACAGTTCAAAGTATAACACGCTATGCGATAATAATTCCCTATTTTTGGTAATAACTTGTTGTCCAGATAATCCAGCAGCTTGTATTTCATTTTTAATATTCCATGAGTAGCTTCCACCGCCCAGCGTATTTTTGTAACAAACCTTGATTCGTTTGCGTCTTTGGTAGAAAGCTGTTTTTTTTTTACCTTTAAGAGCGGGCATTAAAACTTCGTAACCTTTAGATTTTAAATGCTCAACTACGTCACGGAATCCTCTATCTAAAACAAATATATCTCCCGGCTGCATCAACGTACGTAAGCCATTAGGCTCATCTATGATGCTTCGAAGTATTTGTGCATCATTTAGATTTGCTTCGAATGGACCTAGCATGTCAACGACGTATCCAGTGGTGGTGCAGATTGTGAACGGTTTACACAGTGGTTGTTTTTTCTGTCCCGAATACGACTTTCTTTGATAGTCATTATTTGTACTTTTTTGGTGTCGAGCATAAGTACCATCACATATTAAAATAAGTTTATCATCGGTGTTGTGCAGTTTTCTGGCAATTTCGGTCGTATGATTCTCAATTAGCCACTGCCGCGTTTGTGAATGCAAGCCAAAGTTACTAAGAATGTCCTTCTCAAATGCTTCTATGACACTAGAGCTATACTCAGAAACGTGTTGATATGTTTCTAGCTGAAGCATTGCACTAACTAATCTGTCAGACCCACCAGTTCGCAACTTTGCAAAAAAAACCACTAGAGCTTGAATTACAGTCCTCTTTGAAGTATCACGCATTGATTTCAAACCATCTCTTAACTGATTTAAGTTTTCCCAGCTGAGGCCTGTTAATATATGTAATTGGTTATCAGAAATTGATTGATCAATTATTTTTTTGTATAACGTTACATCAGTATTAACAGCCATTCCTTGGAACATTTTAGTTATGTCCGTAATAGATAATTCTGATGAATTCGAATATACCTTTAACGTATTTAAGTCATTTTCGAAAAACCTGTATTTTATGATATGGGATCGACAGCAACGATTTCCTTGGGGAACGTATATTTTTTTCAATGTATATGCTTGTATCCGGGCCTTGTCAGGGATTGTTTGTAAACTGTTTTTACTACCACATATGCAACAGTATTTATGGGTACTTATGGTTCTTTTCATGGTCAAAGTTACCTTTTCACTGTCTTTTTCAATTTCAGGTTCAGGTTCATAGGCACTGTCACAATTGTCATTTTCGTACGCCTCGCTCATCGAACCGCTTGAGTTAAATTCTTCAAATAATCTAGTAGTTCGTTGCCGATATGCTTTAACTCTGCACTGCCCGCATATTTTATCACCAATGTCCAACGAATTTGGACAATATTTGGAAAAAAATGTAACATCATTTAATGTTAATAATATTTTCATTTTGCCCTTGACTTTTTTCGTATGTTTTGCGCAAATATTACATCGCTGATTACTTGCAGACATGCTGAGAACTATGTACTAGCTTATCTAATACGGAATGATTGCAATAGATGCCACTTGAATATGATGTTATGTACGTACATATTGATAATAGTCAATAAGTAATAGTTAAGTTTAATGTTTTAGAAATGGCAATAAGTAGGTAATAGTTAATAACCGGCGCCAAAGGAATCAATACTTTTTAATTTTTTTTTTTTCAAGTGGCCAGTGCTCATTATAAACATACAAGTTTCTCTAAAGAGTTTTTAATCGATTAATTTTAATAATGAGCGGGTAAAGAAAATGTACGGTGATGAATTCAATTAAAAAAAACACCCCGTTATACCCCTGGTAAAATTATGTTAATACATTCATTTCGTAGCTTATTAAAGAGGCTAGCTTTAGTGAAAAACTTGGAGGTGTCGCTGACGTAAAAGTACAAAAAGAAAAAGTATTTTTGTTTTGTAATTTTTTTTGTAAGGCAATGTGTCCTATAATTAATGTCGCATAATCACCTTTACTGTATGCTCAATATATTAGAAGCACGTCAAAATCGGCTCGGTAGAAAAAAGATATTGAAGAAAGATCATATTTTGTTTTTTTTTACCAAAATCTGTAACATTTCGGGGCTGATATTTTGCATACTTGCTACTAATACAAAGATACATCATCAAAAAAAATTACAAACCAAAACTCGCTGGGGGCAGATTCTCTTAGCTTATCCTGGCATGGCCTTTAAATTCATAACCTACTGATTTCACATTACCTACTGAAATCTTTCTGATGGTTGGTAATGCTGGTCATTGCCTACGCTTTCTGGACGCATTTTAAAGCACTTATGACATGTACGTAGATAAAAGTGTATACATAATGCCATTGACTACAAACGTGACATAGTAAGTTGAACAGCTGATTGTAGTATGTAACGGGCTCCTCGTAATAGCAATACCGGCTTGAATGATTCCATTCATACGCTTTAATTAATCCTAATGTGTCCGACGCGAGTCGAGTCACTCGGTTTGACGCGAGACTTTTACTTTTTTTTATTCCTGTTTGATTCCATCCTTTCTCGTTAGCGAAAATTATACTTTTTTTCAATTAATTACCTTTTGTTTAGCCTACCTATGTTCAGAAAATGTATTTTATTGTAAAGAGAATAAAAACGTCTCAAAATTATTCTCATCATCTGGCCCGCTTGGTAACTTCTGCTGCTGACTGTACCAAATGCCTTTAAAGAAAGTTAGTGAGTATGTATGTATGTTTCTTACTCAATCTTACACGTAAAAACCGTAGAGGTTGTCTGTACCCTCACCATGAGTTGTGACATTGAGGTTTTTGATAACGAGTATCGAGTTTACTATCTGTGCATCTCGCTTGTACTATTTTAGTGCAAACGAGATGCACAGATAGTAAACTCGATATCGAAAACCTCAATGTCACAACTCATGGGTACAGTCAGCAGCAGAAGTAGCTAAGCCTTTGAGGTGTTCAAAATGAGGTCAACACGTCTCTATTGGCAAGAGAATAAGAGCGCATGTAGGTCATTTTGAACACTTCAAACGCTTAGCAACTTTTGCTGCTGACTGTACTGGAAAAGGTCGCTTTCGAACGCGAAAATCGAAACTCCTAAATTTCGGACATCTTTCTCTTTTGGGTACTCCGATTGTTCGAAATTCCGATTTCCAGAGAGATTGCTTGAGGCGCTCTCAACCGAATCTGATTGGTTTGGTATTGACGCGTGACTAACTTATTACTTAACACTATGGCGGCCGCATCGCATTAAAGGCGTCGCGTAGTCTATTGTTTTATTTGACCTATGACACATGACGTCATTAAACGAGCCGCGAACGTGTTAGGGCGTTTTCACTTAGGTGTGTACAAACAGCAACACTCATAACATAACTGTATGTCTGTGGTCCTTATTTCAAAAGACATAAAGTCCACTTTACAGCTAACAGTGGGCGATGGTGCCATTAACTGCCAGTCAGAAGTCTCCGTCGGCATGAGTGACAGTCGATGTCAAACACTGTACAGTCACCGGCAATAATATCTTATGATATTAAGACCGTAAATATATCTGACAGCACTTTATATATGACCGTTTGAACGTTTTGTTAACTTCGTTCTTAGCAGTCAGATTTGGACTTGTAAGTAATTAATAATTATTTTTATTTTTCCTTTGGCAGAATTTTTTTGTAATTGTTGGATATGTTTTCTTAAAGAATAACGCATTTTTATGTAATATGTATAAGATATCTTATGTAATACTGTTTTGAAAAAATACCTAAATCCCGCCTAGTTTTTTGCCGGTCATAAAAGTAGAAATGCTTCTCGGGTCAGAGGTGTAGGGTTAGAACCGGTGTAGTTTTTATATTTTCTTCTTTTGTATACTCGACGTGTAAAAGTGCCCTTGTGGCCTACTTACTGAATAAACGTTTGAGTTTGAATTTGAGTTTGACCTTGACATAAGGTGTTGTCAGATATTAGTTCTGTTTTGATATTTTTATATTATTGCCGGCGACTATAAATAATAGCCGTGGTCCGATTCGCGCTTTGAGCACACTCACTGTCTGTCGCATTCGTTACAGACTTACAGTGTAGTCGCCATCAGATATATTGGAGCTGTGGAGGTGGTCACAAATATCTGAACAAGAACTTTATCGCCTTGACAATGAGGTGTTGTTTAGATATTTGTGATAACCTCCACAGCTCTGATACATCTGATGGCGAATGTATATAATCATGGACGACGGACAGTTTTCCGTCAACGAGGTAGGAGGGGGTTGTGTAGAAATGTAGGGGGTTTATTGGCGCTCAAAAAAGACGCCAGCGGAAGCTGAGGACCATTCTAGAAATACCTAAAACAGTGTCGAATTCCTCTCTCGCTCTAACCTACCTAGTACCGGCACTTATAAAACAGGACAGAAATATTCATTATACATAATATATTACTTGTTTCAAGATCTTGGGGTCAGTTTTTGTAAGTCGAGCGTTTGAATTATCGAATCGAAATATAATCGCGTGCCTAAGTTGGACGCCAAAATTTTTATATCCATTTTTTTTATATTTTTTTTTCATAAGAGTTCTCCTATACCATTTCTTCGTTACTGGGCATGTCTATTTTAACTGGTACACTTAAAATGCGACTTAAGTTATGTTTTTTTTAAGTCACGTCTCTCAGTCGTTGTTTAGGTATTTGTGAACACCTCCACAGCTCCGATACACCTGACGGCGACTGTACAAGGGCATAAATATCTATACAACAGTACACCAGGTTAAGGTTGAAATATGTACACATATATATGCCCTTGCCTGTACTAGCACGTGTTCCTTAACACATCGGGATAAGGCTTAAAATAGTGTACACTGAAACCCCCACGGGCGTCGCGCGGGAAAGTCGATTTCTGCTGAAACCCCCCCTCCCTCGCCGCCTGCCCCGCCGCTCTCGCCCGCTCGCGTGTGTACTTGCTAATAAACATTTGTGACATTATCTATGAAAAGGGACCTTATCGTCGACGGCGCTTATGCCGTTGTTCAAGACGATACAATACAAACGCAACGCGATTCGACGTAAGGGCCATCGATAATAAGGTCCCTTTTCCTAGATTTTGGACACATTTGGGAGTGCATTGCAGAGGTGTTCCCAATGAGCTGGGGTACACAAAGGCTCTGACAGAACCAAAGGTACCCGGATTTTTAAAGGTTTATTCAAAATTGGTTATTCGCCGAGTTTCTCTAAAGCCTGACCCCGAATATTTTAGATATATTATATGCCGTACCAGTGGCGGCGCGACAATTACTTTCTTAGGCAAGAGAAGAGCCGATATGTCTTAGCCTTTTCTTCTTGAGCTCAAGGAAAACCGTTGAACTGCAGTAAAGTTAGTCAAGCCGGCGGGAATCGGCTTGTATAAACGCGCAGCCAGTGTGTCGTACTAGCTTTTCCATGCGACTTCGTCGGCCAGCCATGCCCATCTTTAAAGTATGTTAGCGGGATAAAAAAATTATGTCCTTTCTCGTAGCTCAAACTCTCTCCATGCCAAATTTCATCCCAATTGGTTCAGCGGTTTAAGGGTGAAGAGGTAACAGACAGAGAGAGAGTTATTTTCGCATTTATAATATTAGTGCTTTTTTTTATGACATAGGCGGCAAACGAGCAGACGGATTGCCTGGTGGTAAGGAATTACCGTCGCCCATGGGCACCCGCAAACCAGATGAGTCACAAGCGCGTTGCCGGCCTTTAAGGGGGGTTGGAGCTCTGGGACCTTACTCACCATCAGGAACACAGCACTACATACCTAAAAGGTAGCAGTGCTATTATGGCTGTGGTCTTCTGTAAGGAGGAGGTACTTCCCCAGTTGGGCTGCCCCAGATTCAAGCGTGATAGTCATCGCTGTGCCCTACCTCTCATTGTTGGACGTAGTTTAAGGACATACCCGGGTCCAAAAGTGTAAACTAAATATGCAGTTGGTGATTTGCTTGCATAACTAAGATAGCAAAGCATTGCTAACAAAGCACCAAGTGCATAAGTATTTAATATTATTGAATAGCATTATAAACATCAGCGAAATTTTGTCTGTTTACTGGTAATGGCGTAGAAATTTATTTTGATTTGACTTGTTTACAGTATGAATGAATACTTTATTGTGCATCTCATGAATAATTAAAAACTACATAAAATATACAAAAGTGAAAAAAGAGAAGCAAACAACAGGCGATTTTATTGCTAATAGGCGATCTCTGCCAGACAACCTTCCGGTAGGGAATCGGGTAGGTTATTTAAGTAAGCTTAAAATATGTTATGTTAGTGTTCTTTAATAGATTTTAACTATTTATTTAGGTAAACATATTCGAGATGAACCATTAAAAAAAACCCCTACACTATTTCTAAGGACTATTTAGAAATAGTGTATTACACTATTTCACTAGATACCCTACTTAGGTACAAAATAAACTAAACTCATCCAAATTACTCCTACGTCATACGCAGTCTACCACGAACGATAGAATTTCGAGCATCTTTCTCTTTCACTCCAATTACGGCGTCATTAGAGCGATCGAGACAAATGTTTAAAATTTACGAATCGATGTTCGCGGTAGCACTCCAGACACCACGTCAAAAACGTCAAAACTGAAGTTGAAATATTGGCATGGTCTATATTGGTCTGTGGTCTGTGACCTATATATCAGTCTTTGGCGTTGGACCTGCGGTGCCGATATATGAGTCGTTTACGTCGAAAAGGTTAATAGATCAGGTACCCTAGATAGACACAACAGTCATAGACTTAATAGTACTTATTAGAAATTAAATAATAATACCATTAATACCAACAAATTGGATGGCCTTATTAAAACTTCAGTAGGTATGACAGAGACGGCGCTATTATCATTCGTCCTTGTTAGTTTCACATTGTTATTGCTTACTTCTAAAAGGTCCTAAGTACATTTGTCACCCTCCAACGCGTAAAAAGGGGAATAGAGAATCGCGACTAAATTAAGGAGGCTAGCAACGGTATGCTATCACCCATATTCAAATGCGTCTTGAAATTGGTCGCATTGGTGCATTTTGTCCTTCTTTAGCATTCGTGTGTTTTGTTCGCAAAGCAAAGTTGGCTATGGAAAGTATGGTGTAGACTCTCGAGTAAATCACGCAACTTCGGGATTAGGTAATCAGTTGCGAGTGATTTAATCAATCAATTAAGTAATAACTCAATTTGTAATCCTTTTTAGGTCGAAATTTGCATGCGGTCGTCTAGTCGGAACGTGAACAGTCATCGCGCTCATACTTCAATAATATCTACACGACGGATCGCGCAAAAGTATATTAAAGTCGACGGTTTAAGGCACTCACGCTCATTAGCCTGCGACGGCGGCGCGTTCATACAAACTGATTCCCAACGGCTTTACTAAGTGCCCGGGCACACTAACGGCGTTTTCCGTGCGATTCCATAGTAATCGACACGCCGCGTGTCCGTCCGCAGCGTGCAATTTTATGCGCGAACGCCGTAAAAACGCGCGCCTGAAACGCTAATTTGACCACGCTCTAACTTTCCCACATTTCAACAGTTCTCATTTGACTTATGAAGAAAAGGCAAAGCGTTTTGCCTAGAAAGTGACCAACCGCAGTGGCAGGTAGCAGTGGCTAGCCTGCCATGGCAAGATTCCGCTGTTCATAGCGGCGGGATCAATTTATATAGATTTATATGAATCCGTTTCGGGCGACGGCATCCGTTCGCGTGCGTAGTCTGGTGGTCTACCGCTAACATCGAAAATAGATATTCCGTTATACCTCGCTCTTTCGCACGAGCAACAGCAGGAGCCAGAGCGACAGAGATGTATAATTCGCGCCAGCTCTCTTACGACCTTGTACTTGCTGAGCGTGGGCGAAACAAAATGCTCGGGCCACAGTCCGCAGTACTAACAGCAACACTCTGCTGTACATTGGTGGACCTTATGCCTTATGTAATAAGGTCCAATGTACAGCTAAGAGTGTTGCTGTGTGCACCTACGTATAGCCGCTAGCAACTGCGTAATTAGTGGTGGTGCATCTCAAATCCTGGTACAGCCGCCATCAGATATATCGGAGCTGTGGAGGTGGTCATAAATATCGGAACAACGCCTTTATTGTCAAGGCGGTATAGCACTTGTTCCGATAATTGTGATCGCCTTCACAGCTCCCATATATCAGATGGCGACTGTACAGGCATTTCTCGTTTTTGGGTTATGGATAACTATGTACCTATGGATAACAGACGACCACAGCCATAATAGCACTGCTACCTTTCAGGTAATGCTGTGTTCCTGATGTTGAGTAAGGTTCCCAGAGCTCCCAACAACTTTTAGGGTAGCTCTGGAGCTGCAGGCGTCCATAGGCTACGGTAACTGCTTACCATCAGGCGGACCGTATGCTTGTTTGTCACCGTCGTTGTATTTAAAAAAAGGTATATGTATACATATTTTGCCACTTTCGCCGTATTCTTTGATTTGGTTATCTTTGTAGGTACACGATTATAGTTTTAACGCAGGAAGGATGGAGGTCTAAACGGCTGTCAAGCGGTCGAGGGTGCCAAGAATTTAACATGACAAGGGTCTGGTCTGGATGTCTGCGCCTTTGTCTCTTTCCAAGGACACAGGGACCTTTGAAACTCAAGATTTCGTTGAAATCCTTGATTGCTTGATAGCCGGCCACGAAGCGGTAAAGAGAAGGGTTATGATTTGGCTGACATTTTTTAACTAATATATTACCTAGCTTGTAATGGCGGCGGCACAATGTTTTTTTTTTAGGCCACTGGGAATATGCGTTAAGGCTTGGGCAGATAGGCGCGTTTTGAGAGCGTGGCGCAGCGGGGCGTGACAGCGGTGTGGCTAATGTAACGAAATAAGGCACACATTCGGACGGCAGCGTCACGCCCCGCTGCGCCACGCCACAAAACGCGCCCTATCTGACCAAGGCTTTATTTTCTTTATGAGTCCAATAATAACTGTTGAAAGTTCGCCCCCGGTACCTAACTACCTACTTGTTTTACCAAAAATGCTTATATTATGGCGGTAGAAATTTTCGTGAGTATGCTACTGGCATTAGACGAAATATTTTTTTTTCCTATGCCGCTGTCATAAGTAAAGTTCTTACTTCTATGCCAGTGATACTGTAATACGTTTTTGAACACAACTGTTGTGTCGCCGGCATTAGCTGGTAAATTTATTTGAACACACGCGATACCGGCGTAGGAGAGCGATCTTTTTACACACAAATACTTGTCACTGGCATAGCAGTTCGATAATTATTGATCACAGACGTTGTGTCAATGACATTAGAAAAGATCACAGACGTCTGTCTGTCCGTTACTTCACGCTTAAACGGCTGAACCAATTGGGATGACAGTTTGAGCTAAGATAAAGGACATAAAGGACACAGGATATTTTTTCTGAATAAAAATTAAACTAAACACTTTAAAGACGGGCATGGCTGGCCGACGAAATCGCGAGGATAAACTAGTCTTTAATAATATTTCTCGCTAACGTATATGATACTGAGTATATTTTTTTGCAACCATCACGAAAATTATGAAAACATTTACAGTTGAAACACAATAGATTCTAGTAATGATAATGTATTATAATGTAATGTATGTTGTTTGACAAATATTGCATGCAAAATGACATATGACCTGCATGTTTTCAAATAAACAAGCGTTTCGATGTTTTACAAGACATGGTGCATTCGAGTTCGTGAATACTATTTAATTTGTTACTCGAAAATTGATTATTTTGGGGCATCAACTATTCTGTGTTATAAATTTAAATAGATGACATTTACTTTTATTTTTTGGGCACATAGGCGCGTTTTGTGAGCGTGGCGCAGCGGGGCGCGACGCTGCCGTCCGAATGTGTGCCTTATTTCGTTACATTAGCCACACCGGTGTCACGCTGCGCTACCGCCACGCTCACAAAACGCACCTATGTGCCCCAAGCCTTTAGTGTGATCAGGTTTCCGGCAGGATTTGAACCCGCCTCCTCAGCTTTCGGGGCTTTGCCTCTACTCTATTCTGTGTTGTTATGTTATGCTATCTCGTCACCCAGGGGACCCGTGGAGACGGGAATTGTCCCTGCGAACATACCGGAAGATGGACGGAAGTACCCTGGCCCGGTACCGCGAACATCGAAGTTCGAATATTTCGAGCATCTTTCTCTTTTACTTCAATTAAGGCATCATAAGAACGACAGAGACAATCGTCCAAAATTTACGAATATCGTGTTTCGCGGTAGCGCCGCTGATCCTGACAGTTAATACACGTGTTAAACCATTAAAGGCAGGCTTGAGTTTTAACCCTTTATCCGCTCAGCTCGTCGCAAAACTGTGTCCCAGATTCATACGATGGTTCACGTTGACGTAATATTACGTCTTTGGCGTTCAAAAGTTTAAGAACGGATTATTATAAATATAACCCCAAAAGGGATGCTTTTTTTATCTGAGAGCTTAAAATAAGTACGCTTGTTAGAAGAATCGATAATTATTAATTATTTTATATTTCGCTCTTCATTACTTAACCGATTCGTTGCGTCGTCCATTTTATAGATAGGCCATAGTAATCCATACTAATATTATAAATGCGAAAGTAACTCTCTGTCTGTCTGTTATCTCTTAAGGCTTGGTCACATAGGGCGCGTTTTGTGGCGTGGCGCAGCGAGGCGCGACGCTGCCGTCCGAATGTATACCTTATTTCATTGCATCAGCCACACCGCTGTCACGCCCCGCTGCGCCACGCTCTCAAAACGCGCCTATCTGCCCCAGCCCTTAACGCTTAAAGCGCTGAATCAATTGGGATGACATTTGGTTTGGAGAGTTTGAGCTTCTAGAAAGGACATAAGATAATTTTTATCCCGCAACCATACTTTAAAGACGGGCATGGCTGTCCGATGAAGTCGCGAGGTAAAGCGAAATTTGGTATGGACAGAATTAAGCTCGATTCACACAGAGCGCGGGCGCAGGTCGGGCGCGTGCCAACGCGTAGTTTTAAATGAACACCTTCACACAGCGCCCGCGCCACACGCACCCGCCCGCGCCCGCGCTCTGTGTGAATCGAGCATAAAAGCTACGAGAAAGGACATGAGATAATTTTTATCCCGCAACCATACTTTAAAGACGGGCATGGCTGGCCGACGAAGTCGCGTGGAAAAGCTAGTATAATATATACAGCAATAAAATAAATCAAGTCGGTTAACCGAAGTTATTGCGTGTTTATATTCCCTCCTGTAACGATCGTAAGTATGTGATAACTGATAATTATTATTCATTACACTATGCTAATTGAAATATCAATATGATTTGATGTTTTAGTCGTGAGGCAAACATTTTTAAGTAAAATAAATCGAGTAAAGCCCCATTTAGACCAGGCAAGAACTTGTATACGATTTTCATTACCAGGGTTCGGACAAGTCATCGCAAAACAATCGCAAGACGGCTATAGAACAAGATCAATAGAATCGCATTAAGTACAATATTATTTAATTATTTTTTCAATTACATTTATTACTGCAACCCAGAATTCACCATGAGGCGTGAATTATTGAGTTGATGCCATGGAATATTAGCAGAAATTAGGAACATCAACAAATCGATGCAAAAAGTTTCATAAGAAATTTCTGGCGGAGCTGTCTTCAATTTGTGATTTTTTGACCTAATATGTTTATCAATATTATCTTTCTTTAACTGTTTAATACGAATGTCACATGCTGTACACAATATTTCCTTGACATTTTCTTGATAACAGAGCTCGGGGTAGTCCTTAATCCACTTGTTAATTGTATTTATTTGCACCATATTTAAAAGATTTAGAAATAACCATAAAAAAACAAATAATTGTATTAGTTTAAAATGTCACCACAAAACTGTTTTAAGCATGCCACTTTGACAAATCCATGACAGACATGTGACTAAAAAGGTCAAATGTTAAATTATAAATTACGATAATAATATATCAGCTTTAGATAATAACAATCTTAAGTCGCGACTCTATGATAGTCTTGTCCCATGTCCATATCAGTTTCTGCGATGACTTGTCCGAACCCTGTTCATTACATTGCGGGCTATCGGCGTACGGCGAATTCGGTCGCTTTATATAACCCCGCAATGTAATGAAAATTGTATACAAGTTATTGCATGGTCTAAATGGGGCTTAAGGTTATTAAGGAGTTCCCAAAAAGTGTACCCAATTAGCGTGAGACGCGGAAAAGTAAAATTACGTCAGTTGACGATAATTAGGCTCTATAAATACTTATATTTGGTGATCCTTTTATAAATATAAACAATATTAGTGACAATATCTTCTGTATTTCAGATTTATTTAATACGCTATTTATTTTTGATTTTATTTGATTTTATGTTCAAAGTTTGATATTGGGCACCCCTAGCACTGCACCAAGAATGCTGGAAAAAGTACGATCACTGAATATTACAATGCAAAAAAAGCATTTTGTGCTATTACGAGCCCCAATGCTAAATAGCTCGTCTAGTCGCAATTCTGCATGCGTATTTTTTTTCAAAAACTAGTATTTCTACCCGAATCGACTTTGATGATTAATGGAATACACTAGACGCAATGTCACTAAAGCTAGCTTAGTTTTGAGTTGTACAAAGTGTACATCTCGTTATTTATTTTAAAATAATTTAATTATAAATATTACATCTCACACGCAAATAATTACGTCTGCTTCATATTTAAGGCAAAATAGGTCGTCTATTTAAAATAAAACCTGTTTACCAGGGTTCGTAATATAAAATATTATTTTCAAATTGAATACGGAATATTCTCTGTCATGTAAAATGACAAACCACTATATAAAAGGGCAAATTCAGCCTAATTTTTTATTACTCCAAATCGTTTTTCTATCGAGATGGCACGAGGTAAGCCAGTGACTGAAGAAGTGCGGAAAATTATAATCTCCAGTAACAATAAAGGCAAATCTACGTACCAAATTGCCAAGGACCTTTCTATGCCAAGGTCTACAATCCAAACTATCATCGAGCATCATCGAAAACACGACAAAATTTCTTGTTTAAAGAAATCCGGCCGCCCACGAATTACTACTAAAGCAGAAAACAGGATTCTGAGGAAGATCATCAAGAAAAATCGTCGTGCAAGAGCTGGAGAACTTAAGCCCGTTTCACATCAAGCGCGGGCGCGTGTCAACGCGGGCCCGCGGCGGACCCGCGGCGGGCCCGCGGCGGCCCGCGCCGCGATTGTTCAGCTAGTTTTAAATGAACGCCTTCACACAGCGGCGGGCGCGGGCGGGTGCGTGTGGCGCGGACCCGCGCACGCCCGCGCCCGCCGCTGTGTGAAGGCGTTCATTTAAAACTAGCTGAACAATCGCGGCAGGCCCGCCGCGGGCCCGCCGCGGGTCCGCCGCGGGCCTGCGTTGACACGCGCCCGCGCTTGATGTGAAACGGGCTTTACGGTACTATGGCGTGACGCAATTAAAAAAAACATTTCAGTGGATACTTGCAAGAGAGTGATGAAGAGGATGGGCTACGGTTTTTACACTGCTAAAGAGAAACCGTTACTTACACAACGGCAGAAAACTAACAGGTTGAAATTCGCCAAAAAGTACAGAAATTGGACCGTCGATCAGTGGCGTAAAATTATATGGAGTGACGAATCTAAATTTGAAGTCACAGTAGGCGATGAACGAAGTAAAGTCATTCGCGAAAAAGGAGAGGCATTTCAAAAAGATTGTCTTAAGCGTAAGGTAAAGTTTCCAGCTTCCTTAATGATTTGGGGCTGCATGTCGGCACAGGGTGTCGGCTGTCTGCAATTTATAGATGGAACCGTCCATGCCGAAAAATACAAAAGCATCTTACAAGAGAGTTTGCTGCCGTCTATACGTAAGTTAAAGTATAAAAATGCGGATACTTTTCAACAAGATGGTGCCTCATGCCATACCGCTAAAGCAACGATGGCGTGGCTGAAAAAGAAAAAAATACCTACCATGTCGTGGCCTCCAGCAGCCCGGACTTGTCTCCCATAGAAACGTTGTGGTGGAAAATGAAGAAGAAGTAGCGAAAGGACCCGTCCAGATCAAAAGCTGATCTTAAAGAGAAACTTACCTGTGTTTGGAATGAAACAACCCCGGAAGAGTGTCGACAGCTGGTAGATACAATGCCGCTCAGAATTAAAGCCGTTTTAGATGCAAAAGGAGACGCCACCAAGTGGTAGACGTTCTAATCTGCGTCGGTAACACTAAAGACGAACTTTTTTGCATTTTAGTACAATTGGTGAAACAACGTTTTTTTTTATTACCAAGGAAAGTTCGTTTTTTTTTTCATTGAATAAATAAAATACGATTTATAACTTATACTGTTTTTATATTGCTAATTCTTCCAAACACCTTCGTCCCCCAGAATTTTTAGGTTAACGTTAGTTTAGTACATTTTTTTCCTACCAGACGTACTCATTTGCATTGGGGCTCGTACTGACAAAAATTTGCCAAATCTTGTCGATGACGTCAATGAAAAACACATGTCTCCCCAAACAAATTAGAAAAGAAAAGATTCTAACTTTCAACTTATTTTAAACCTTATTCCAACGAATTAAAGGCTATCAATAATCAGTTAGTATTTAGCAAATAAATAATGTATTTAAACAGCTTTACCAGAAAACACACGCCTACCAAGAAAATCGAAATTAGTGTGTCTCCATCTCTATCGCGATTGCATATACGAGCGATAAAGAGGCAAATAGACAAACGAACGAAAAGCTTGGTTTTCGTAGGCATTCAGTATACATGTACAGACGATTAATTAATATGTAATTAACTAATTAATAATTATATATATAGGTGAAAAAATTAGCTAAAGCACCTGACCTATGTAGTAGTAACTAGGGCTCGCGGTCGTGTCCGTAATTCGTGAACCCGTAGCCGTGGGCCCGGTTTCGTGAATCACGGCAACGGTTTTCTGGTCCGTTCCGCACGTGACATTGGGTTACGTGAAATTAGGGTACGTGAATCCGTGTAGACCCGTGTAGACGTGATCACGCCTTCACGTATCTTAAGAATAAAACTTAGTCCTTATTTATATTCCCGGGCGTGGCGAAATTACGAAACGTGCGATAAGTATCCAACGGAATCGAGCCCGAAGCTCCACACACGGACGCAGGTACGGGCTACGTGTCACGGCGTGTCACGGCGTGTCACGTGAATCTGGATGCGAACGTAGGTACGTGACACGTACCTGGCCGTGTTCGTGAAATTCGTGATCTTAGTACCGGCGGTGTTAAGAACACGTAGCTACGGGTCGGCGTACATCACGGATACCAGGAGCCCTAGTAGTAACGTGTGTGTACACGCATGTCGGCATTTTGACGTAAGTTCCATATTCATTATCTGCACTACATTAGACATGGGTTTTCAGTGCCCGTACCATGAGTTGTGACATTACGGTTTTCGATAACCAGTATCGAGTTTACTATCTGTGCATCTCGCTTGTACTATTTTAGTGCGAACGAGATGCACAGATAGTAAACTAGATACTCATTATCGAAAACTGTAATTTTGCAACTCATGGTACGGGTACTGTTAATTTTTTCACGTATATACATAACTTCACCTTAATGCATTAAAATAAGGGTCTTCTAAATATATAGGCACTTTTAATTTGTATAACAGAAATGTGTTACGATATATTTGTTCACTTCGACTGCTACTAGCTACATGACGCTTTGGTCTCCTATTTTGTGCTATACGCGACGTGTGACGTCAGCGTCAACGGTCCTGAACAAAAAAGACGCCAACGTCGACGAGTGAGACCACAACAGTACAGTCGCCATCAGATATATCGGAGCTGTGGAGGTCACAAATATGTGAACAACGCCTCTATTGACTAGGCGATAAAGTGCATGTTCCGATATTTGTGACCACCTCCACAGCTCCGATATATCTGATGGCGACTGTACATCTCTATAAGCAGCATAGTTACGCTGATGCTTTAAGCGGCCGAAGGCGTTTATAAGACGGTATGTAAGGCTAATGTCCTTTATAAACGCCGTAGGCCGCTTACAGCGGCTGAGCCACAATGCTGCCTATAGAGATGTACTGTTGTAGTCTCTCTCACACGTCGACGTTGGCGTCAACGTTGACGCTGACGTCAGAAGTCGCGTGTAGCGCAAAATAGGAGACCAAAGCCTTATAGGAGACGGTATGTAACGCTGCCCGCTGCGTACGGCGTCAGCCTGAGAACAAGGCAGTAGATTTGCATACGAAGTCCATCGCTCCCACGCCTCTTACCCTAAGTACGAAGTGCAACACTGCCGTGTTTGCGCAGTGGCGCAAGCGCAACGACCCACTTGCGCAGATAACGCGCAGATATACTGATAAAGCCTGCGCGCAGAACTAAAGGTAGATTATCTCCTCAAAAAGACAAATGACATATGTGACATGATACTTATTGCAGTTCTTCAGATGGCGTTAGTGTCCAGGGGCGCTACCGCGAAACACGATTTTCGTAAATTTCGGACGATTGTCTCTGTCACGCTTATTACTAATGACGTCTTAATTGGGGTAAAAGAGAAAGATGCCCGAAATATACGAACTTCGATGTTCGCGGTACCGGGCCTGAATTAAGTTTATCGATAATTTAATGGCGTCTGTCTATTGGGATAATTTTGCTAGCGTCAAAGTTGTAAACAACAACACTTTTGAGAGCCTAACTCGAAAAAGGAATTGGAATTTTTTAGACATCTTGCTCTTTTACTCCAATTAAAGCGTGATTAGAGTGACAGACAATCGTTCGAAAGGCCATGCCAGGATAAGCTAAGAGAATCTGCCCCCAGCGAGTTTTGGTTTGTAATTTTTTTTGATGATGTAGCTTTGTATTAGTAGCAAGTATGCAAAATATCAGCCCCCGAAATGTTACAGATTTTGGTAAAAAAAAAAAAAACAAAATATGATCTTTCTTCAATATCTTTTTTTCTACCGAGCCGATTTTGACGTGCTTCTAATATATTGAGCATACAGTAAAGGTGATTATGCGACATTAATTATAGGACACATTGCCTTACAAAAAAAAAAAAAATTACGAAAACAAAAATACTTTTTTTTCTTTTTTGTACTTTTACCGACTTTGTACTTTTTTGTACTTTTCAAGTGGCCAGTGCTCATTATAAACATACAAGTTTCTCTAAAGAGTTTTTAATCGATTAATTTTAATAATGAGCGGGTAAAGAAAATGTACGGTGATGAATTCAATTAAAAAAAACACCCCGTTATACCCCTGGTAAAATTATGTTAATACATTCATTTCGTAGCTTATTAAAGAGGCTAGCTTTAGTGAAAAACTTGGAGGTGTCGCTGACGTAAAAGTATAAAAAGAAAAAAGGATTTTTGGTTTTGTTATTTTTTTTTGTAAGGCAATGTGTCCTATAATTAATGTCGCATAATCACCTTTACTGTATGCTCAATATATTAGAAGCACGTCAAAATCGGCTCGGTAGAAAAAAAGATATTGAAGAAAGATCATATTTTGTTTTTTTTTTTTTACCAAAATCTGTAACATTTCGGGGGCTGATATTTTGCATACTTGCTACTAATACAAAGCTACATCATCAAAAAAAATTACAAACCAAAACTCGCTGGGGGCAGATTCTCTTAGCTTATCCTGGCATGGCCTTTGCGCGGTAGGCCCTCCAGTATGAAAATCATTATTAAATGTCAGTGTCCATTCTGTGCTATAACTAGGATCTTTACATTGTTTATATACAAGGTGGACCTATGAAGCGGGCAAAAAATAAACCGAACTACCAAAAGGTGTTTTGGGGAAGGCGTTTTATATTGTTGAATTCTGAAATATGAGAAAAGTTGACTATAACCTACCAATGTACTAAATTAATTACTTTTTTGTACAGTCAATGCGTCTTGCGAGTAAGAGAAAAAGATTAAATGTAAAGACGACTACAAAATATAGCTTTGGGTGACTTGTTGTCATGTGGAAGAACTTGAGAAAGAAGGCCATAAAATACCTAAACGTCTAAACGATTAGTCATAAAGAGCTAACAGAAGCCCACAATAGTAGTTAGACAACCACTTAACTATTATAGGAAAAGAACACCGCACTATATGTGTTCTAGATTTTATAGTAGGTAATATATCATAATCTGCTTTTAATAAGAAAAATAAAATTAAGTATGTTGTAATTCAATGTACAACAAAAAATTTATAAATGTAAATCTGAGCCACTTAATTATATCACACATAATTACCTAACACAAAGGCATGCGATAAATTATATACATTAACAATAAAATACACACATCACATACAAACATAAGTCACATTATATAAACGGTTACCTTAATATTAAGTAAGTACTTGAGCAAGACTAGCCAATGAACTGGTTACTCCAGTTTTGCGTGTTTATTATATCCATCTCTGTAATTTTCCGAAAATAAAATAAGGATTTTATTAATAATAAATCACATTTGTTCCAGTTATAAAATCAGTCCATGAAAGCGTAGGTGGAAGGAAAGGAAATTTGTAGGTGTTGTGTCTATAAGCCAGATATTTAATCATAATCTTCTAAGAACTAGAACGCGTTTATATTACTAAGAGGAAAAAGTTGGCATATGTTAAAAAATGACCCTGGAAGTCAGGACATTGCACATAAAATCCTACTGTTGCCCATAACGAAATAGAGTATTTATGGACTCAGGCTATTGGCAATGTGGAAACCCTATAACTCACCGAGTTACACGGTGTATAATCAGTTTTTTTTAAAGATATTTCGTAAAAGCTCCCATTCGGTCGGTGGCATTTAACCATTTTTCCAAAAGAAAAGACGTTCGCAAATGAATCAGTGCAAGTGCAAGTACTCCTGAGGTACCGAAACTAGGTCAAACTCTTGAGACATTACAGGAGCTAACATTGTTAAGAACTTTGACCGGTTACATTCTACAATTCATGTGAGCCGTTTTGCATGGGAATAAGGTTTAATTTGCTGCATGTCTGTCCCAAGGGGTATATAAGCAGACAAGAAGGCTCATTTGTCTCCTAAAGTATTAACTGTTAGTATCATTAGATACTGAACATCTTTTGTTTGCTTGTATCAAACGTAACGTAAATTTCGAACGATTGTGTCTGTCACTCTCATGACACCTTAATTGGAATAAAAGGGAACGATGTCCGAAATAAACGAACTTCGATGTTCGCGGTACCGCTCCTGGTGTTGTCTAAGATGCTTGCATGATTTATTTATTTTTATGTTATAAGAGGCAAACGAGCAGACGGATTGCCTGATGGTAAGCAACTACCGCCGCCAATGGGTCTCGCAACACCAGAGGAGTCACAAGTACGAGGTCATATCGGTCCGGAAATACTGCACACGACAATTTATTCCAGAGTTTTGCTGTGCGAGGCAGGAAGTTTCTGGAAAAACGCACAGTTGAGGACTGCTAACCATCCAAGTGGTGATGATGAAAGTATTGTCGTGTAGAGCGCTGGCGGAAGGAAGCAGCAGGGATTAACTCGAACAATTCCTCGGAGCACTCTCCGTTGTAGATGCGGATTGACCCCATAATAATCGATATTATTATGGCGTCAAAAGAAACATGCCGACTGGCAAATAAAAATAAAGGAATACTTAATGCTCGATTCACACACAGGCGGGCGCGGGTCGGGCGCGTGTTAACGCGGGCCCGCGGCGCGATTGTTAAGCTAGTTTTAAATGAACACCTTCACACAACCGGCGGGCGCGGGCGTCCGCGAGCGGGTGCGTGTGGCGCGGGCGCTGTGTGAAGGTGTTCATTTAAACCTAGCTGAACAATCGCGCCGCGGGCCCTACCGCGGGTCCGCGTTGACACGCGCCCGACCCGCACCCGCGCTGTGTGTGAATTGACCTTAAAAGCTGTGTTACGACGCAAGCGACGTTCAGCTTAATGAGTTACGACTAACGACACGCTTGTTTAGACTTCACTTCACAATATTAGTTTGTTGTATTTGTATTCATTACTTCATTACTTTCAGAAATAAAGTTAGGACCCAGGTATGTCCTTATACTTAACACGTTCGCCCCCGGTACTGTTTTACTAAACGCTTACAAGATGCCGGTAGAAATTATCGCGATCACTCAGAACATGCTACACGATTTTTTTAGTCCTATGCCGCTGTCATAAGTCAAGTTCTTACTCCTATGCCAGTGGTATAGGAATACGAACGTTTTTAACACAACTGTTGTGTCGCCGGCATTGGCGGTAAATTTATTTGAACACACTTACGTGTCATCGGCATAGGAGAACGATTTTTTTAGGCACAAATACGTGTCACTGGCATAGGAGATCGATAATTTGTGATCACAGACTTTGTGTCACTGGCATTGGAGAAGGTTTAATAAGATCACAGACGTCGTGTCGTCGGGGCTGAACGTGTTAAACTACGTCTAACAATGAGAGGTAGGGCAACTCCGATATATCCGATGGCGACTGTACTACAAGGGCTGCGGGCCATACGTTTGTCAACAGACAATAAGTTGGTTTTTTCTAGAACTGTGTAAAATTGGTCCGAAACTCATCGATCAATGATGACTATAATGTACGTCACATGAGCAGAAATGTCAAGGGCACTTGCAGATGTTTTGCGTCGCGATATTTAAGAGTGAATGAGTGATGGCTCGGGTTATATGCAAGTTATTGCCAAACCTTTGAAAGTAAAGGTTAAAGATAGAACTATAATCATCCCTTTTTTAGCTGATAGCATCCTACTAGTGTAAGCAAAAGACAGTACGAATCTCTTTGTCTATGTTGTAAGTGAAAAATTTCTAGGAAAAACTCTTCGTTTAGACGACTCCGCCCGGGTAGGATTCTGAATTCTGTCTATAATACATATTTCTCTTCCCATCTCAAGTGACAAGTTTCTAATGAATATAACTTTTTAATACCACGACGGTGGCAAACAAGCATACGGCCCACCTGAGTCTCCATAGCCTATCAACGCCTGAACTTAAATAATTGACGCCCGCGTGGCTTTCCCTTTAGGAATCTATCTCCTTCTTTGAAGAACCAAATACTGTTGCTCCTGGGAAAACCTAGGGAGTAGAGAGAGTTAATTTCACAGCCGGAGCCAAGGTTTAGGAGGAAATTCCTTCCAAGCCAACCCTCCTTGGCCCAAGTTTTGAGAGTGAACTTCTCTTGTCATAGTAAGAATTTGTATTACACCCCTATAGACATATTGCCCATTAAGTTACCTCATAGTAACATTTACAATATTTTAAGGAACAGCCAAAAACCTTTTTTAATTTACATGATAATCGCATTGTGTACCGAGTATTTTGTTAAACAAATATGATACCTCTGTAAATACGTAAAGTAGGTAACTATAGATATATATGTATATTATATGTTATATGTACCCATATAACATTGGCAACCACCTACTGGGGGTCGAGGTCATTGTAGACAACATTGCTATGATTGTGTCTCGCTTGTACTGATATAGGTACGTATTAGTGCGAGCGAGATACCTAGTAGGTAATCGCTAGAAACGATAGGCTTTGAAATGCGGGTGCCAGTTCAATACATTTTGTGTGCGTTACATTTCTGGTTACAATTAAGTTTTTTTTTAATTTGGAGGATACGTGTGGCTGGATTCGTTTTGCCTTATAATATAAGAAATAAAGAATGAAAATAAAAGTGTCTATAATTTTTAGAATTGAAGAGGGTTACTCTTCGAGTTTAAAATCAAAATGTATTGATTACCTAAGGGCCTGATTACACATTTATTAGTGTTTAGCGCGAGTTCATACATTTGTTACTAAACACAAGTGGCAAATGTTTTTTTTTTTTTATGACATAGGCGGCAAACGAGCAGACGGATTGCCTGGTGGTAAGCACTTACCGTCGCCATGGGCACCCGTAACACCAGAGGAGTCACAAGCGCGTTGCCGGCCTTTAAGGGGGGTTGGAGCTCTGTGAACCTTACTCACCATCAGGAACACAACACTGCATACCTGAAAGGTAGCAGTGCTATTATGGCTGTGGTCTTCTGTAAGGAGGAGGTACTTCCCCAGTTGGGCTGCCCCGGATTCAAGCGTGACGGTTATCGCTGTGCCCTACCTCTCATTGTTGGACGTAGTTTAAGGACATACCCGGGTCCATGTATGAACTCGCACTAAACACTAATCAATATGTAATCAGGCCCTTAGGTATTAAATATCATAAAATTTTATTTATGGTTAAGAGCATTGTACCTAGGTATTTCGGGTCCTATAAAGTCAAAGCCCATAGACAATATATATAATAAAATCCAGAACAGTTTTTTTATATGATTTATGTTTTGATCCCTATTTTTTTCTAGGTATTTTATTCTGCATGTATGCAATAAAGTGAAATCACCAAAACAACTATGAAAATGCATAATGCATTAGTTTTCGTTACATGATGTTAAACACTTGTAAAATCACATGTAAAACCAACTCCTTTAATTGAACAATGCATTTGTAATTATAATATTGTGAAAACAAACTTATTGTACTTAAATAATTTGTATTATTGATATTCGTCGCCATGTTATGAACATGTTGTAAGCTGAATATATGAATATCAATGTGTGTTTGCTCTTTAGTGTTATGTTTGTGTTGAGCAAGAACAAGTTAAACCTAGTTACAGCATTATAGCGTTGCTGCAGTCCTAGAGAGGACATCACTAGACTGAGAGTGTAATAGTCAGTCATATTTACTTATACACAGTGGGAAATGAGTGACCTCTATTCTTGATCATATTTGGAAACCAAAATCTCATATGAATGTTTTTGGAATTCATCTAATTTCAGTTAAAAAGTTGCTTTGTTAAGTGGTCGTACCTTGCCGCAAAATGTCTCTATTATGGCAATGTAGCCACTATTATGGGTCTCAGACACATATCTTTAGTGAGAGATATCAAAGTTACTAGGAAGAATTTGGATACCTAAACATTGTTTTATTGAAACAAATGACTAATTGAACTTTAGGTTTTTGCCTAAAATATGTTAAAATTGACATTTCATTCTATGTGCAAAAATTCTGGTATTTCAAACCTATCTTTTAGCCTTAGTAAATTGCAGTTAAAATTTGTCGTGTTACTTATTCCTAATGTGTAAAGATGGTCAAAAGTTACTTTTTAAATAATCCGATTATAGATTTTCTACTGCTAAAATCTTACTGTCTTCTTGACATTAATATTGATTGACACCAACATGAGGATGCGAATTCTTTTATCCACTTTTCCTGACAAATTTGATTTGTAACATTGTTAAACTCAGACTCACAAGTTATTCCATAGTGCCACATGGAGCAGGGTTGCCAGAGATAGGAACAAATGGAGAAGACTGGCAAGCCCATGCTGACTGGCAAGCGGGCACCCAAGACATTTAAAAATAAATCAGCGAGTTAACAGGAAGAGAAAATAAACAGGGATACAACTTGGGAGCCACATCTAAAAGGCTATATAAAAAAAGTTATTCCTACCAGTCCAAACCGAAAAGTTAATCTGCTATTAGCTGTACCATAAGTATTTTTGTGTCACTCTGCCTCTAGAAAGAGACAACAGAAAGCTGTATACTGCTCTTACAGGGTTATAGCTTAGCTGGATGCATTGTGTAAGCACTTGGGTCACCAACACATGGCAAATTAGTGACCTTACCAAGACAACAAAGACAAAACTAAGTGAATAGATCACTTATTATAATAGCAATAAATTTCCTTGCTTTCTGATGATATTTTTATGAATATGTCACTCTCACATAAAAGGTTGTTCTAAGCTAATCTAATTGCATCCTTGCATCTAATTGATTAAGTTACATTTTTACATACTAAATTTCTTCCCAATTGGTGAAGAGGTAACAGGCAGACAGAGTTACTTTCATATAAATAATATTGAGTATGGATTTAAGCACATTAGAATTACCTACATCTATTTTGTCATATGTTTGATAATTGATGACAATTGAAGATTTTAGTGGACTACAAAATATTATAACTGCATTCTTACTACCATATTTTGTATGCTGTTCTAATAATTGTTCCAGTTAATAATTTTTACACAATAACCTTCAAATACACACTTACCATCAGGTGCGACTGAGGTCAAACCCTGGTCAGTCTTGTATCATCATCATCCTCATCATCATCATTTATTTAATAGCTGTGCTCTTGTCGGTGGAGTAATTTCCAATCTTCTCTTTTTTGAGACAGTCTTTTGATTTCCTCATGTCTTGTATAAAATAATGATATAGATACTATTGAGGATAACTCAAAAACTACTGATCTGCCCTGTGTCAATTTCAAAAGCAACAAGATTCAAATAAAAAAAAGAATTGTCTATATGTATGAAGTCAATCAATGAAAGGTGCTTACTTTTTTTATGTTGGTTAAAATATAGTCCATATGTATTGTATTACCCAAGATTTTTCCTAACTTGGACTCTTTGTCCAAGCAAAAGCTGAGCAATATGGTAGGCACAATCAGATATATCGCAGCTGTGGTGGTGGTCACAAATATCTGAACAACACCTCTATTCTTAAGCCCGTTTATAGGTATGTCCTTAAACTACGTCCAACAATGAGAGGTAGGGCACAGCGTTGACCATCACGCTTGAATCTGTGGCAGCCCAACTGGGGAAGTACCTCCTCCTTACAGAAGACCACAGCCATAATAGCACTGCCACCTTTCAGGTATGTAGTGTTGTGTTCCTGATGGTGAGTAAGGTTTTCAGAGCTCCAACCCCCCTTAAAGGCCGGCAACGCGCTTGTGACTCCCCTGGTGTTGCGAGTGCCCATGGGCGACGGTAATTGCTTAACACCAGGCAATCCGTCTGCTCGTTTACCGCCTATGTCATAAAAAAAAAAAAAAAAAAAAATCAAGCGCGGGTGCGTGTCAACGCGGGCACGCCCGCGCCCGCCGCTGTGTGAAGGTGTTCATTTAAAACTAGCTGAACAATCGCGCCGCGGGCCCGCGTTGACACGCGCCCGCGCTTGATGTGAAACGGGCTTTAAGGCAATAAAGTGCATGGTAAGATATTTGTGACCACCTACACAGCTCTGATATATCTGATGGGGACTAAACATAAATAAAATATTATCACCATCCTTATCTGCAAGAGATAAGTGTGATTGTTTGTGTGTGTTCATTGTTAGTTTTAATTGTTATTTTTATGAGTAATGTGCTTTTATGTGGCAATAGGAGCTTTATGTTTGCTAACTTTTGTAATGTAGAAGTTCTTTTCCTCTGCTTTTTATCTTAATTCGTGAAGTCTGGCTGTCTTGAAATGCTCTTTATTATCTCTGATAATTATATTGCAAGCAAATTTGTCAGTAACTGTAAAAAAAACTATAATGTGATTTGGCCTCATTCAAATATCATGTGATTGTTTTTGGCCTTATTTTGACCCTCCAACCTTGGCCACCAGCACCCCAACCCCCCAGTCAAGATCTCGTGTAGTTTTCGAGTGATTTTTGACTCCACACTTTTCACTACAAAGACAACGAAAACAGTACTACTAAAACTAAACTAAAGTACACCTGATGTGGTCTTGGACTCCCCCCTCCCCCATCATGATTAATCGTGATATTTCTTTGACCCCCTCCAAAAACGATCACATGATTTTTGAATGGGGCCAAATCACATTATAAGTTTTTTTTACAGTTACTGATAGAAAAACACTCTTAGCAAGACTCAACTGTATTAACATATCCACTGTAACTAACTATATGATGCTGACTGTATCTATGTAATATCATTCCTCTTGTCTATGCTCTAATTGAGAAGCACCATGGCCAATCTATTTCCATAGTAAATCACCTGTGACCATAAACAATTGACTGCATTAAAAAAACAATGTTGCACAGACACTTGCCAGACAGCCAAAGCCTTCTTAATCAATGTTTGTAAACAACAATTTTATGAGTCAAGTAATTGGCTTAAATAACATTCATAACTGTTTTGAATTGTGTTTTGTTATACAAAAAGCTTTCAATAGGTTAATTAAATGAATATGTGCTCTTATTTATATCAGGCCTTGGCTTAAAGGACTAGTCTCCAGGCCATAAAAAAAAAATATCAGGCCATTAAATGCAATAATATGTCATTACATGTAAAAAAGTAAATTTTAGTTTTTGATTCACCAAAGATTAATCTCACCTAGCACAACTGAGGTACTCTTTATAATTCTTATAAGAATTAATTCAACTTAAGGACATTATTTACCTTAAAAACAAGATGAAAATAAGTATAGATGAAGCAGGAAACTTGTATTTGTGTAAATAATGATGCTAAATGTTATTTATAACAAAATTATTGATTTCAACAGACTTGACATGAAATAAATATGACTGCTTAGTGGAATTTGGTATTAAATCAAATTTGTTTGCATTTAAACATGCAAAATGCAATTGAATATTGATGAATATTGTTTACATTAAAATCACAACAAACTAAAATCACCTGTTTCAATAAAAAACATTTAAATGTGACATAACAAAGCACTGTTGCTATCACTTTCACACATGACTATGCTGCCAAATGAAAATGACAGTATGCCCTCTATTACTTGCTGTAAATTGAATATAGATTGAATAGTTTGGATATATGAAGGATCAACTAGCTATATTAACATTTTTTTTTTGTACTTTTTAGTTGTCATTGCAACAGCAGTCAGTATTTGTATTTAGGGTTAACAAAATTCTCCTAGCTGTATTAATATGCTGATTGTTATTGCAACATAACCTTGTAGATTGAGTAAATGAATAAAATGATGACAGGGAATGATCCCTTATGCATCCTGAGCGAGGTTAAATATTTCCTTGTTGAAATTGTTGGCATTTAGTCAGGCTTAAATAAGCAATAAGAAAGATTTCCTTCCATATGCATACCTAGTTTTTATTTAGGTCATGTAGGACAAAACTAAATATATCTAAGAGAGAAAGGATGGATTTGAACAGTAACTAGGTGATGTAATCATTCTTGTGAGCTTTTTTGTTTAGTTTATATCGCAACTTAGCTGTATTAGCAGGGAGTGGCCAGACATGGCCGGGGACTTGGAGGATTAGTTACAACTTCACCTGAGCATCAGGACGGCCTGTATTACATGGGCCGGCAAAGTCTCCACACTAATCTTGTGGTATCCAGCACTAAAAACACTTGTCACTGCACTGTGTCCTCACTGGCATCACTGCACACTAAACATTGCACCAACACTGCACACTCCACACCCACGTGCCGCAAGGCTGCGCCCCCGAGCTGACAGGGCTCCGCACGCGGCCCTGGCCCCGGTTCACGGCCCCGACACGAGCGAGACTCGCATTTATGGCACAAATCACAACCTAACCTCAAAATGCAAACTAAAATTAACAATTGACAGTCACAGATGTTTGAAAAACTCAGTAATATAACGTGACATCACCGGGACCGGGGTCGGGAGCGGCGCACGGTCGGAGCGACTTGCGAGGTCCGGCGCGGGAGCCCCGCACTATGGATTTGTGGGCGAAATGCTTTGTTTGAGTAGGTAGGTACAGCCTTCGCTGCACACAGCTATAGCTATGCGTGCGGTGTAGATATGTGTAGTGTAGTGTAGTGCACGGCGTATATGCACCTAGCCATAATTCACTCGGACGTGCCGCAGGCGACACGGGCGCTCGACGGGCTAGCGCGCACTAGCTCGTCGCGCGGCTCCGCTCGCACCGGACAAAGACGGGGCGAGCAAAAACTGTAAACACGGCTCTGATTTACGATGTTTACCCAGCGGTGGCGAGCCGCTGGGCCGCTCATTCATGTCGGGCGCCGGGCATGAGCGCGCGCGGTCACGCTCGGCCGCCGCGCCGCCCGATCGCTATCAGCCCGCGGCTCCGTGTCCTCGCTCCTCGGAACGCGGCGGAGGACGGAGGACAGACGCGAGCGTTTCGAAATGGCGCAACGCCACGGAGGCCGTGACGACGCACTATGGGCGAGAGAATGTAGCCCCGCGATTCCGCCGCTCGCTGCGACGAGAACCGAAAGGCGAGCGCGGACCGCGGAAAGCGCACGGGACGTTTCGCAACCTCGGATGGGCTCGCGGCGACCGAAATAATCCGCGCGACGGTGTGGTTCGCGACATCGGCACAAGCGCCTCGGCACTAGGCACACGGCTCTGATACTCACGGCCTGGCCGCTCGCAGCGGGTCCGCGGCGCCGGCGTCCATGGCGCGCCCAGGCCCTGGCCGCGGCCGGGCTCCGGGCCGTCGGGCCGTCGGCCGCGCGACGCAACACTCTCCGATCTCACTGGGAACGCGCCGAGATACACCGTCGCACCATCTCGACGACACAGCACATCGACCGCGACGCTTCTAAACGCGTATAAACACTCCGCGAACGGTGTTTTGTTACATCGGTTGACTTTTCTTTGAAAAATCAATATACATTTTCCCAGAGTTTAGAGAATACGGACGAGTCGATGTCCAGCGCAGGTTAGGTGCGTGAAGTTTGCA
The DNA here is from genome assembly GCA_022674325.2 of Grapholita molesta. Taxonomy (NCBI): domain Eukaryota; kingdom Metazoa; phylum Arthropoda; class Insecta; order Lepidoptera; family Tortricidae; genus Grapholita; species Grapholita molesta. Next base: position 10,228,031 of record CP053142.2, on the reverse strand, counting down.
AGCTTTTTTAGCGCACCGGTGTTACCAACGTTTTTTTGCCCATTTTTTGTTTTGGGTGTTGTGATTTTTTTCTAGTGATTTGTGACGAACTTCAGACTAGTCTACAGGGCGTTGGGTCCCGAATAATACTCTAACGCATACAGTGGCGCCATAGTTTCACTAATTTACCACTGTTAGTAAAATATAATATACTCATTGATTTGAGTTGAGTGTTACATCTTAGGGTAAAATAAAACAATTGTAAAATAAATATTATGTCATATTTATCATAAGTCCTAATTGTTTATGTATGACAATTTTAATAAATATGGTGCGTTTTTTTGTTTCCAATCTTACAAAAATTTTATTCTAAAAATAAAAAAAACAATGTAACACAAGTTTCTTTAATAAATCCAACCTTTCTTGTAATAATAAAAGCAAAATATAACACACATAAAACATGTTTAAATAATGTATAAAAAAAATCATATAAAAATATTTTTCGTCATTGTTCGCCTCGTCTGTGTCGATCGTGCAAGTCAGGATTAAGTTGGAGGAGTTGAATCTCACTTTAACCAAAAAAAGTGAAGAGATCACACCTCCACTTAACCCTTTACTCGCTTAACTGCTTGCGCGTTCTTGAAGGTTGGTGCGGTGAGTCGCTGCAGACATGTCGCGGCTCCACGCGTGAGCTGGAAAGATAGATCTGGCAGCATTCCACGTCAAACTGTCTAGATCCCCTGTCCAACTCAGACGTGAAGCCGGGGGCTGCTCGTAGCTGCAAATATGGAAAAATATTAAAACTGGGTGATTGTGCAGTGTGTTAGCCTAATGTGACAATCGGAGTGAGCGCTCGATTCGAAGCGCGCGCCCGCTATCACCGCTTGAAAAGGTGCGGCTAACGTTCTCTGATAAGAACACCTATTTTTTTCCTGTCGCGTCAGCGGTCCTACGTAGCTCCGTATTGAATGTAATCGCGTTATAATAATTAAACCATTTAAAATATAGAACGTTATTAATAATACACATAATTATTCCAGCACGACGAGACGTGTGGAAAGAGCAAACACATGTGCCATTGGACCACCATATGTTGTTACGTAATCGTTTTGTTTTACTTTGACACTAATTCAGAACTTAATTATTTGACTACTATTTTAACGAACATTTTGTTGGTAACTCGCCATTAGGAATAACCGGGTGGTAATATATGTTGTTCAAAGTTTGACCGCATCCACTACAACGGAAGTTTCTTGTTTCGTTTAATTGAAGTATTTAACCAATTACCGGTAATTATAAGTTAAGCAAATTGAAACGACACTCATTACGAAAGCACTGTTACCAGGACGTCTCCTACCCGGGACTTGGACTCCTACCCGGGACACTGCACTGAGTTATTCCCGACAGGCAGTCGAAACACAGCTAACACTTGGACAGAGGCAGGATCGATCGATGGGCCCATATTTATACTTTTATGATATCTTTGATACGATATCGGGGAATTGACACGAGGTACGAATGTTCACCATGATCGTGATAAGATTCGTTGAATCGAGGGAATCGATTGGTCCTCGCCGGCCGTATCAGTCGCGCAAACACTTCAGTCCACCAATAAGTAAGGTATCGATGATAAGCCCCGTTACAATAGGTACGCGTTATCTATCGAACGTCGATCAGGACTGCTCGCTGCGGCCGGTGTCGTGGGCAGCGCCGGCGTTGACGCCGGCCAGCTCTGAGTAGCTACAGAGAGCAGCGTCCGGGACCAGAGCCGAGAGCACACATACTGTGGCTCCGCAATGACTTGTGCTATGTTTACACTAGAGATACACGTTTATTACGTTATATCTTACAGTCAACAGATAATTTGCTTACCTTTCTAGGCACAAAGTAACATGTCTCATTTCCAAAAGTAACGTAATCGTACCTACTTTGCAAGCATTAACTAAAAATATGTGTATACTATAATTTTAGCAGGTTCGAATCATGCTATCTATTAAACGCATCATACGTTTATCAGTATTAATTGTACGATATTTCAGGTACTTACATTTAAAGTGGTCGCATAGAATACACCAAAACTTAACTTTAGCCTTGTTACTAGGATGTAGTACGTGAAAGAATTTCGACATATTAGATAAGAAAGCAAGACGCGTATCAAACGGTGTCATTTGATAAGGCACGAGGTGCGCGCCTTCTGGGACGCATTAGACAGGTGTGCTCATTTAGCTGCTATGCTACACGTACGAAAACATATTTCTCGTACTAAACCCGAATCCGTCCAATTTGGTATGAAAAAAGTATGAGCTACAAGAAAGGACATAGGATCATTTCTATCCCGCAACCATACCAGCTAGTTCTTTATATGTTAAGTGAAGGATGAGTAACTATGGAACACGACATAATCTTTCACCATAAATAAGTTTGCAAAAGTATGATTATCTCAAATTTGTTATAGTTATAGATTATGGTATTTGCTGTTCTGTACTTAATTGGTGTAGATAGAAAAGGAAGTTGGCTACAATAGGGGATTATCCTTCTTCATAATACAAATAAAACACTTTACTAGTGGATTAGTAATTTAATAACAATAAAATATTTTTATATGTTCAGCCGTAAGGCCGTAGGCCTCCCCCAAGTAGGACTTAAATCATTTTGCCATAGTCACCACGCTTGACAGGCGGGGTAGCGACCGCAGTGCCTGCAGATTGTGATTCGACGGACGAAGCTGCCCATCGGTCAGTTTTTACCCTTTGTTGCCTTTTACTACACCCGCGGGAGGAGATGGGGTAGTGTTATTCTATTCAGCTGGCACCATACGGCGCACACGGCTCTGATATGTTAACTATCTACTTTTCCAAAAAATATCGTATTGCTAAGCAAAAAAAAAAAAAACAATCTAAACATTTGATTTTTTCTAAAGGCTTGGGCAGATAGGCGCGTTTTGAGAGCGTGGCGCAGCGGGGCGTGACAGCGGTGTGGCTAATGTAACGAAATAAGACACACATTCGGACGGCAGCGTCGCGCCCCGCTGCGCCACGCCACAAAACGCGCCCTATGTGACCAAGCCTTAAACCAACAAAAAATATGTTAATATAAAGAAAAAAAAAACTTTACCACTGCTATTTATTTTTCTGTTCCTAATTGATCAAATTTCAAAAACATAATTTTACTTATACCAGTATACTTAAATTTTGTAAGTTTTGTAGGTATAACGGTCATTCTACGGTCCATACGTGCTCAAAATATGAAAGTAACCGTTCCCGTAAAACAAAATTGGTTTAAGGTAATCAATTTTAAGATATTGTTCAATGAAGCTTAGACTGAAGAAAAGGGTGGCAGAAGTAACGACTTTGCAAGTTCAGCAAGGGGGTGATGAGCGCTGCGCGAGCCGCGGGGTGGCCGGCGGGCGCGGGCGGGGTCTCGGGGCTCGTGGGGAGCAGGAGCTGGGGCAGGGGCCGCCGGGGGCCGCGGCGCCTCGCGGCCGTGAACTGGAACTTCGGAAACTTCTGCCGTATTGTGTTTACATTCAACTTTGTTATGTGGGTTAAAGTTAAGCCAGAGTTCACCGGCGTGAAGTGAGCGTATGTGCCGCTCGTTTTGCTCAATTGCAAAGTTGACTCTCAAGTTCGGAAAATCGATTTCCATCTTGTGTTTATCAAATGTTTCAAGGTTTCCTGCGTTGACCTGCTTCGGGCCGCATGGGCTGAGGTATTACTATAAGGCTTGACAATTGTCAACTACAAGAGTTAGCAATTAACGAAACTACAAGTGTTTTCGACATCGGATAATTCACTCTTCAGAAGGCCAATATAACGAACGAGTCCACGGAGGTGGGCTACCTGCTTCATCATGTCTTGCAGCTCGCTCATAACAGCGTCCAAATCAGTAGGTTTTGTTTGATCCGGCGATACCTCCCTCTTTTTACAAGAATGATACCTTCAGCCCGTTCTGCTTATACCTTCAGCCAGTTATCTTCTATCTCTTTGGTCCTACTCCCATCAAAGGTTTTTAAAATAGCGTCAGTACTGAATAATCCAATTGAATAGGAGCACTGATTAAATCCACAAAATATCGCAAGTAGGTGCGGCCGAAGTATCGATGACCCTCACTATCAGTGATACCCAGTACCCGCCACACCTGAACCTATATTTCAATTTCCTTATCATTACGACAGGTCCTTGATAAATTTCACTCAAAAATAGCAGGGTTATATTGAGTGAAATTAATGTACTTAATGGGCTTAGAGTTTTTGAGCTGTTAAGCATATGAGGGGTCCACGGAAAGAACATGTCTAGTTACAGTTTTCCAAAAATCTGATTTAAACTTAAAATGTAGAACTCTCAACGAACTATTACCTACACCTTCTGATATAATTGTAAAGATGATTATTAATCTAGTTTTTTTGCACTTGAAAATCATCTAATTGCGAAGATAGTATGGTTAATTGAATCATTCCAAACTCAAAATCCCGCAATATCTCGAAATGTTGTCAAAGTGACTAGACAGTAGACATGTTCTTTCCGTGGACCCTTCATATGGTGTTATAAGCTAATTAAATAAAAAATACTTCCAGTATGCTACTTTGGATTCGAGGTTGTTTGGCATATATAGCGCCAATCAACTTACTTAACAACAAAAATTACAATTTTATCTGTTTATCTACGACTGAAAGTGTTTACATTTCCTTTGCTATAACCAGCCAATTTACCTCTGATTACACAAAAATACAAATTTGGAAACAAATAACTACAGCAGAAGTAGAACATGTGAGTATAGCGTGTTAATATTAGGTTTTCAAATATGAAATATTTTGAAACAATCGTGTACAAATCGACTAAGTCCCGCAGTAAGTACAATATGGTACTATCTAAACGACGATATATATAATAGATCGGTATATAAGTACTTTTATATACATACATTCAGTTTTTCCTAAGAACAAATATTCATGATAAATACACAAACAAATGCGCTGGCCAGAATTCGAATAATTAAATAAATTAAGAACATTATGACAAATATACTTGAGAAATTTCAACTGGTTCCGCTGTATCGGGATGGTCCAATTGGTTAAGGCGTGAGCGAAGAACGAAGGCTGTAAATGCGGGTTCATATCCTGCCTCAGACGGCGGAGAACCTGATCACTTTTTCTTAATACAATTTATAATTTATTTAATGGTGCTACTACTTAAAAATCAATGCAAATCAAAATATGTATTAATAATAATTTGATTTGTTCTATATAACAAAGTTTGTATAAAGTAAATCTCCGCAGCATGTATACATTTACATGGCTTTACTGAATTGTTTACTACCTGCTGTCGTTTTTGATAAGCAAACCCGTGACAGCAAATACTGTATAATATCCTACGTACTAAACAGTAAGCACTTCACTTTGTGTCGTGTACGATAAGTCACAAAACTAAGTAAAATGCGTAAAAGATCTATAAGTAGGTATAATCAAATTTCTTAAAAAAATCAATTGCTGCCTTGTCCTGCGTGACGTCCACGTAGACGTTATTTTTAGACAGACTGTCCATTCAGAGCGTCTTTTGTCAGTATTAATGATTCGCAATTTACACAAGAACCTCCAAAACAATAGAGTAAATAAATCTTTGAAACTTCCTGAAATAATAGAGAAAACCAAAATTTAATATCTGTGTTCAAATTTTTTTTTCTGATTCGAATATTAACATGGCTAGAGTTATGAGAATCGAGCGTTAGTATCACATCAGTCACAGAGGTACCTTGCCCTTATCTTGCTTTACACTTTATTTGTTGAAGGCGCACGATAAAGATAAAGATAAGTGGCAGTCGACGCCTTTATCGCTGACTATCGTGCAAAATACTCCAGGAACCTAAACTATACCTATTTTGTTTTAGTAATTATTGTACAGGCCCACCACTTGTATAAAAGATTTTTTTACATTTTATACCTTTTTTTACCTAATTACTGCAGTACCTACCTCTCTATGTATAACAGTTTTTGTCAGCTATCGGGATCCCCTCGGAGCGGATTCTAAAGGGTTTAGTTATGTATCATAATCTGTCATCGTATCATAATTATCACCTTGTATATCTATAGTTTGGGTATTTCTTGGTTAGAGTATTTACATAAATAATCATAACGTATTTTTCTTAGTACTAATAGTAATAAAAAGGATAAGTTCCTATAGTTTTTTTTGCAAGTTTTTTGTCTAAATGTCAGGTTTACACGACATTATTGTGTATGTACCTACATATCTACATATACACCGTGTCCCATATTATAGTGTCTCCAAAATGTTTTTAGAAAAATTTATAAAAACGCATGAATTATTAATTTTATATTTTTACGTAGAAAGAGAAACAGTGTTGTGAATATTTTGTTAACCAAGTTGAACTTCACAAACATTCTGTTCATTAATCAAAAGTTTGGCGCAGCGTCCCGTCGTCGCGCCGCCATCTCCTCCAGCCTCCTACTTTATATATAAGTACAATATTATATGAGTAGGTACGCTCGTAATACAAGTTTGGGTCCCGATTAATACTGTTAGAAACGCTGGCAACATCGGCCTTTGAAGGTCAATATTTGACAAATGGCCGTGCTCGACTATCTGTCACTTTCTTTTCGAAGGAATAAACATTGCGAACCGTTTATATTTTTATTTAAACAATGGATGAAATATGTAGATTATGCTGCTCTACGAAATTCGTAAACAACCATTTGTTTGACGAGGAAAACGCTTTGTACATAAAGATGTCTCTTTTCATGCCTATAAAGGTAAATAGTTTGGTTCGGTTAGTGTTATTTTTGTGTGATTGTTAATGTTTAACCTGTGTTTTAAATGCAGGTGGTTCGTAGTGACCGGCTCCCGCAGCGCGTGTGCGACCGTTGCAGCTGCAGGGTGAACGATTTGTATCAGTTCTGCAATGAGACTATCGAGGTACAGCATAGGTGAGTCCATTCCTCATTACACTTAAACCTATTTTTTTTAACGTACTACTCTAGAAATAAGTAAATACATGTTGTGTAGCTAACAGAATCTATTTTTTTTTCTTTAGAATTACATGACATTCCTCATGTAAATATAATTGTAAAAACAGTATGCAAGCATAGAAAAATTTAGGCATTGCTCTTGATTTAAACAGACATTTATTGGCTAAATTATCAGCTACTAGCTAGCTATAGACCTTTACATTTTTATGTTAATTTTTGTTTGTTTCATAGAAACAAATGTCAAAGTGACAAGGAGAAAAAAGTTTAAAAGTTTGACAACAGGTCTGGCCTAGTGCTAAGTGACTAGCCTATGAAGCTGATTGTCCTGGGTTCTTATCCCATTAAGGGCATTTATTTGTGTGATGAGTACAGACTATTTGTTCCTGGGTCATGGGTATTTTCTATGTATTTAGTTTATATATTATACATATCATTGGCTGAGTACCCACAACACATGTCTTCTTGAGCTTAACACGGGGTTCAGTCAATTTGGTTTAATTTGAAATAGACTATGTCATCTTTGTATATGCGTACATTAAACATATGAGGAAACCAGATGGCTGTGATTTTCGTATATAGTAGTGCCTATGCCGATTCCTGGGATTAGTTACTAAGATGAACCCAAGGCTCCCATGATGAGCAAAATACTGTGACAATGTAAGGAAGATAACATATAACTACTACTACGTAAATATTGATTTGTTCCAACTAAATTTTAACAAATTTGTTACTGAAAAAAAAGTATCTTTTCTTCTTTTTCTTTTGTTTTTTACTACTGTCACATTTTTTGTATTGTTACAACCCCGTGTTACAACCTTATATTAGGTATTTCTATTATTCTCTGTATTTATTTAGTCTCTTAGGTTAAGTTTTTTACAACATTTTTATAAAAGTAAAAAATATAAATACATCCAAAACATCAAAACAATAAAATTATTATAAAAAACCTAACCTAGGGTGTGACAGGGCAGGGCCCAGGCTGTATTTCTATTATTATTACCTTGTACATATTTGATTGCCTATATCCATTTAGATATATTTTTCACAGCTAACACTATTGTTAAGATGCTATTGTAGTAATATATATTATTAATATGTTAAATATTCAGAATAAAGGATTTATGTATAACTTACAAGTGGAACTGTTCTGGCCTATGTTTCAACTAGATTGTTTAACTTTCTGTATTATTTATGTGCTGTATGTTTCCCATAATAAAAAAATAACTAAGAACATGTTTAATTTTTCATAGTGATGTTACTACTAGGGCTCCTGGTATCCGTGATGTACGCCGACCCGTAGCTACGTGTTCTTAACACCGCCGGTACTAAGATCACGAACTTCACGAACACGGCCAGGTACGTGTCACGTACCTACGTTCGCATCCAGATTCACGTGACACGCCGTGACACGCCGTGACACGTAGCCCGTACCTGCGTCCGTGTGTGGAGCTTCGGGCTCGATTCCGTTGGATACTTATCGCACGTTTCGTAATTTCGCCACGCCCGGGAATATAATAAATAAGGACTAAGTTTTATTCTTAAGATACGTGAAGGCGTGATCACGCCTACACGGATCTACACGGATTCACGTACCCTAATTTCACGTAACCGAATGTCACGTGTGGAACGGACCAGAAAACCGTTGCCGTGATTCACGAAACCGGGCGCACGGCTACGGGTTCACGAATCACGGACACGACCGCGAGCCCTAGTTACTACCTGAAAACCAAAGTATATCAAAATATTTGATAAAATAGTTTTTTCCTATTTAAATTAAAAAATATGTTTGTATTTCAGGCTGCGAGACATTCTACAGTCCTCGGGGCTTCCTGTGGACGATATCGACTTCTCGCTTACCAGAGACGTTAAGGATGCTCGCTGCGAGGCTGGCACGCAGACTGAGCCTCTACACCCCCCCTCTCCGCCCCCGGAAATACCCCCCAAGGAACCACCCCTCGAGGAACCACCAGTTAAACAGGCAAGTTCATCTAAGGCTTTATGAGATCATGGTTTGGCTGTATGCATTACCCAGTTGGGGGATTATGAGATGAATTACTTAGGAAAAGTATTTACATTTTGGGAATGTTATCATATCATTTTGACGACCGGTCTGGCCTAGTGGGTAGTGACCCTGCCTCTGAAGCCGATGGTTCTGGGTTTGATTCGGCACCCGCAACACCAGGGGAGTCACAAGCGCGTTGCCGACCTTTAAGGGGGGTTGGAGCTCTGGAAACCTTACTCACCATCAGGAACACAACACTACATACCTAAAAGGTAGCAGTGCTATTATGGCTGTGGTCTTCTATGTATTTAAGTATTTATATGTATTTATTTATTATATTTATCGTCGTCTAGTACCTACAACACAAGCCTTACTGAGGTTACCGTAGCACTAGGTCAATTTGTGTAAGATTGTCCCGAAATATTTATTTATTTATATTTATTTATTTATCATATTATTCTTTAATGACCATAAAGCTTAATAGCTTTTTTCTTACAAATATATATGTGAGAAGTATATGTAATAATACATATAGTAGTTTACAGTGTCCTAAGACTATGAGATATCACGGGAAAACACCATAAATATTGTAAGTAGGATACTTCGCTTAAGGCTGTTTTTTAAAAGTTAGTAATACTGCTTTCAAATATATTTTTAGTGCCGACGTGCTTGAGCACTAATAATAAAAATAAGTTATGATGAATATTTATAATGAAAGAATATTTACAATTAATAATTTACAAATATAAGATTTTCAATTGAGTAATCGCGATAGTAAAATTCAGAAGTGACTGACGCGACGCCTGTAGGGTTGTGGGCAGCTGCTAGTGATGCGCCACATATTCAAAAAAATATTAGCAAGCACTTTATTACTTTGATAGAGGCATAGAGGTATCGCATCCGCATTGCCTTCCCTTTATTACACAGCCGGAGGAGTATATATTATACTCCTCTGTAAACTGTAAGTTTTCCGATGATATAAAATAAAATAAATAAAATCCTACTTGAAAAATCTAGGGTAAAACACCAGTACTGGCCACATTATTGTGAATTGTGACATTATCTATGAGAAGGGACCTTATTGTCGATGGCGCTTATGTCGTTGTTCAAGACGAACCAATACAAACGCAACGCGATTCGACGTAAGCGTCATCGACAATAAGGTCCCTTTTCCTAGATAATGACCATACCTCGAACAAATCATGCGGATGACGTCAAACCACTCATAGGATGATTTCAAAAATATTTTCATAAACAATTACTACTTATCAATTATCAACCTCTTTAATAAAACGACATCGCCACTTGACATGAGCCGAGTAGGTACATAACATCTTTGACTGACATTGTCATTCAGTTGAACAATAAAGTGACTTCGTAATTATTTAGATTTTTCTTTACAATTTTTTCAAAAGACGTAAAAGAATAATAACAATTATAGACTTGTTGGAGTAATAGTTTTGTACATGATGTCATGTCAATAAATATTTTTTAATAACATATTGACTTTTATTATCAATTATTGTACTTACGTAAACAAATCTCGTAGCATTTATTTTATTCACTAAGTACATCATCCTATCATTCAGATAATTCTGTATAGATCTCTTGAAATTATATGCAGTTAATCTGTTAATTCGTGCAATATGTCATACGGATGTTGCAATACAGACATCATCCTGTGTGCATAATTAGGGTAGGTAGGTATGATAATGACACAATTAAATTAGTTTACCTATAAATAGAACCTAATTTAGTATTATGTGGCCAGTTAGGTTAAGGTCAGTAATCAGTTATTTATTTTTATTGTTTATTGTTTATTGTTTATTGCATAAAAAATTTATATTATTATATTATTTTCCTCTCTACGCATATTGACCAATATAAGACACGCAAATTGCCATAATTTCCGTTTTGATTGCCAGTCGGCGGCTGTGTTGTGAACGCAAGATACCTTAAATTGCGTATTATCTTGGCCATTTTTTGATTTAAGAGAAAAGTTTTTCCTTTAGATCATGCTTATTTTAGCGTATTCCCTATGATTAAACTATGATAAATCGTTGTATTGTACGACAAAAAAATAAAGCGAATTGGTCAATTTACGTGTGTCTTTCTGCGTAGTAGGCTAATTGTTAATTCTGCTTCATGCATGTTCTAGTACCTAGATTTGTATGCCAATAGGCACGACATAGTGAGACCTTCCTCTATTTTTAACACCATGTATTGTACCTATGTTGAACAAATAAATGCTTTTGATTTTGATTTTGATTTGCTTATTGGTCAATATGCGTAGAGACCATAATTTTTTATGCAACCAGTGTATAACCGCCATACGATAATAGTTATTTGTTATACAAGGGTGCAGAATTGTATTTTAACTGCGAGTGTGAGATTGAAACTCGAGCAAGCGAATGGATTCTATAGTTTAACCACGAGCAAAGCGAGTGGTTTTGAAATAGAATCCTGAGCGTAGCGAGTGTTTCAATACACGAAAATTAAATTACAATTGCACCGTAACCATAGCAATAAGAGCTATGAGAAGTCAACTTACTTTAATCACTAGTGGATAAAATGCGTTTTTACCCTCTCGTATTAAAGGATAAACAAGCGCTTTACGAGCTAGTGAGGGGAAAATAAATATAAACTATCTATTTCCCTCCTTTGTTTTCAGGAGCCAGAACTTGAGACTCATGTTAAAATTGAGGTGGACGACACAGCATACGAGGACGCGTGTGTCCCGTCCGACAACAGTGATAACCTGTCGCTCATCAGTCTCAAGAAGAAGAAGAAGAAGGTGAAACAGGAGATGACCAACGGCACGGAGAAGCGGGGGAGAAAGAGGAAGAAAGAGTTGAAGGTGAGGAATGATTTATCGAATTAAAAATTCCGTTAGGTTAGGTTATGCTTTGGTCTCCTATTTTGTGCTACACGCGGCGTCTGACGTCAACGTCAACGTTCCTGAACAAAAAACACGACGACGTCGACGTACATAACATTACATCTCTATTAGCTCAGTAAAATTACCAAGACCTGGACATAATTCGATAACTGGAATTTTCTTTATCTATGAAATAAAGTATTGTTAGCTCTTTTTAAAACATAAAAAATTAAACATTTTAGGGTTATCAATGTAAAACACCCAACACCTTGGGTTTAACATTCATATTATCTATTCAATAACATTTTGACGACCTTAATGAGGTCGTCTGTCCATCTTATGGGTGTACGTCCTACACTGCGCTTGCTAGTCCGTGGTCTCCACTCGAGTACCTTTCGCCGGATGCAGGTAGCTTCCAACCGGTATATGTGGAGGTTCAAGAGGGAGGCCTATGTTCAGCAGTGGACTTCTTGTGGCTGAGATGATGATGATGATTTAGATTTTTAATTTCTTATGTTTTGAAGAAAACGTGATCGTAGAATAATACGGTCTTGGGTTTTTTATATTGACGCGGAACCCTAAAATGTTTAATTTTTTATATTATTAAAAAGAACTAACAATATTTTATTTGATAGAAAAAGAAAATTACAGTTATCGAATTATGTCCAGGTTTCGGTACTTATACTGATCTATTTTCGTAATTTTACTAGCATTGTGACGTATACGTTGTAAGCGGCCGATGGCGTTTATAGGAGAATATTAAACAAAAATATAATAATATTAAAGAAGGCCTTAGAGAATATTAAATTTCAGAATATATCTGTTTTCGTTAGTACCTCTAACTCAAACGTTTATTCAGTAAATAGGCTACAAGCAATGGCACTTTACACGTTGAAAATAATAAAAAGTATACATTACATACATACATTTCAGCCGTATGGTGCTGGACATAGGCCTCCCACAAATATGACTTGTACATCTTGGGGGTAGTTGCCATAGTCGCCACGCTTGGCAGGCGGGTTAGCGACCGCAGTAGCTGTAGATTGGGATTCGACGGACGCTGCTGCCCATCTGTAGGATTTTTCCCTTAGTCAGCTGGCAAAAATATAAAAAGTAAAAGACAAAAATAAAAACTACACCGGTTCTGACACTACACCTTGACCCGAGAAGCATTTTGACTTTTATGACCGGCTTCTTGCCGACTCGAGGGACTTATTTTTTCAACAAAAGTATTACAAAAAAATCTTAAATATACATAAAAATGCGTTATTATATAAGAAAACATATCAAAAAATTAAATACCAAAATAAAAAAATTACTTACTAGCCCACATCTGACTGCTTAGAATGAAGTTAATAAAACGTTTGATATATACACCCAGTTTTTTTTTATGACAAAAGTGGCAAATGAGCAGATGGATTACCTGATTGAAGCATTTACCGTCGCCCATGGGCATCTGCAACACCAAGGGAGTCAAAAGCGCGTTGCTGGCCTTTAAGGGGGGTTGGAGCTCAGGGAACCTTACTCACCATCAGGAACACAACACTATACATACCTGAAAGGTAGCAGTGCTATTGTGGCTGTGGTCTTCTGTAAGGAGGAGTTGCTTCCCCAGTTGGGCTTCCCCAGACTCAAGAATGATGGTACTCTGCTGTGCCCTATCTCTCATTGATGTCATTACCAGTCCAATATACCGGGTATACAATCCAATTGGGTCAGTATGGATAAGTCGGAAACTATGAGAGATAGCGAGATCTGTTCTTAGGAACCATGGCTTCGATTTCAGATTTAATAATAATGGCATTCAAAATAATCTCTCATACATAACCCGGATTGGACCCGGGTATGTCCTTAAACTACGTCCAACAATGAGAGGTAGGGCACAGCGAAGTACCATCACGCTTGAGTCTGGAGAAGCACGACTGGGGAAGTACCTCCTCCTTACAGAAGACCACAGCCATAACAGCACTGCTACCTTTCTGGTATGTAGTGTTGTGTTCCTGATGGTGAATAAGGTTCCCAGAGCTCCAACCCACTTATAGGTCGGCAACGCGCTTGTGACTCCCTTGGTGTTGCGAGTGCCCATGGGCGACGGTAATTGCTTACCGTCTGCTCGTTTGCCACATTTGTCATAAAAAAAAAAAAACAAAACCGGGAATCGAACCTGGTCGAAGTCTTGTAAACAATGTTAGGTGTAAATCTGAAAAATTTTTCGTTGTTGTTGTTGATGATACGAAACGTAAATTCATGAGTAATTAATACATATTTCATCATCATCATCATCATCAGCCGTATAAAGAATATTGATAGGTTCGATTCCCGGTTATGTATGAGGGATAAAAAAAAGTTTGAATGTAATGATTATTAAATCTAAAATCGACGTCATGGACTCATGGTTCCTAAGAACAGATCTCGCTATGTCTTATAGTTTCCGACTTCACCATACTTTTTTTTTTTTATACCACAAAGGTGGCAAACAAGCATGCGGCCCGCTTGATGGTAGGCGGTCACCGCAGCCTATGGTCGTTTACAATACCGAGGCATACTGACCCATTTGGATTGTACACCCGGTATTGTGTATATCGATCTGACATGATATTTAAATTATATTTGTGTGTGTTTCTCCCTGCAGGAATGGAATCTTCTGATGGGAGTGCAACTGCCAGAGTTGGATATGGAACCGGTGGTCGTCAAGCGTGAGCCGGACGACTTGCCCGACGTGCTGGTCAAGCACGAGCCTGAGGACGACAAGTTCGACTGCTGCATATGCTTCGCGCAGTGCTTGAGTCGAGGGGAGATGTTACAGCATTACAGGTTAGTTTGACTATAATAGTCTAGAATTTATTTTCCTTCGGGCAAACTCGGATCTTTATTGGAATACGATGACACCCGAACTGTCAATTAATGATCGTATTAAATGAGTGACATTTTCATATCCATTAATATAGAACTTTAATGTTTCGTGTCCAAAGTCAAACTGAAAATGATATTTGATAGTAAAAATTGATAGTTCCATATTAATAGATATGAAAATGTCACTGGGATAGATCCCTGTCTCGCGTATTGGGCTGGCTGAGGGCTCGTATAATTACTTCAATAATTAGAGCGACCAGCATGTGCATTCGTGGCACCCGCCACAAATGGAAGACAGCAGCGAAGTTATTCGGCTTCGATGATGGTGCCGCCCTTCCACACGCCGACTGACCTACGAACTCTTTCTACCACTATTTTATTTTACGTCTACCTATTTGTTTAAATTTTTTTGTGTTCTTCATCATGTTACAATAAAAATAGTTCTGATCCTTAATGTCTGAAAATGTCACTCATTTAACACAATCCATTCATTGACAGTTCGAGTGCCGTCGTATTTCCAACGAAATACGAGTTTTCCCGATGGAAAATAGTTTTGCATTACATCTGTACAATTATAATAAAGGTCAAGGTGTGGAAATAAATAAAATGGGGTAATTCGCCAGTAACTGGCCTCTTCAATAACTGGCCACCTTATACTGAAAATGAATTCTGTTTACCTATTAAATAGAACACATTTTCTAATATGGTTTGAATTATTGGCCAATAACTGACCACCTCACATTAAAATGAATTCTACTCGCATATAAATGGAGTTCATTTTTAGTATAATGTGGTCAGTTATTGGACGGTGGCCAGTTACTAGCGAATTACCATAAATAAAAATAAACATTACAAGACATCCTTACACAAATCGACTGAGCCCCACGGTAAGCTCAAGAAGGCTTGTTGTGAGTACTCAGCCAGCATATATATAATAAACAAATACTTAATTTATATAGAAAATACCAGGCAAATGGTCATCAGACAAATACTTACTACACTACATGTTAGTTTTAGTCGAATTTAATTGTTAGATTATGATACCTAGCTAACCGAGCAAGGATGATATAAGACTTGTATTGACAATGCCCATACAATATAACGTTCCCACATTGCTGGCTAAAGTACTAGTGACATCTAGTATTTCACAGCCGTAATAGATTTCACTGGCATGCACTTTGTTCGCTGGCAAACGCTCGCTAAGTAAAGCCACGTAAAGCTAACACGATTCTCAACAGACGCTTTGTGCGCTTGGTATCAAAGATATACGTTTAGCCATCAGTTCGGAGGAATGCGGTTTTGTATAAGCATTGTCAATCCCTCCTTATATCATCCTTGGTAAATAGCAAGTTTTGGGTTTGACTGATAAATACAGCCTTCATATAATTAAAACTGTTGTGAGCCATGTTACTACTACTTAGTTACAAACGGTTAAATTGGGTACCAGAGCTTACCCGAAACAGTAGTAGTGCGATATAATTACACGTGAGTTTATCGGTTTATAACTAAGTAGTAAATACCGCCTTGCCCGGAAGTATTGAGCACCCATGCTTTTTATATGAAACTCGATATTTTAGTGTAGTTTTAAATCTTTATTGATATCATATTATTAATTAATATAAATTGATTAGGTTATCGGTCGTTACGGTGACTGGTGATTGCATAGAAAAATAAGCCACTTCGTTGTAGATTCGAATTGTTGGTGTTTTTAGGGTTCCGTACCTCAAAAGGAAAAAACGGAACCCTTATAGGATCACTTTGTTGTCCGTCTGTCCGTCCGTCCGTCCGTCTGTCAAGACCCTTTTTCTCAGGAACGCGTGGAGGTATGAAGCTGAAATTTATATCAATTACTCAGGTCTACTGTCCCTTGAAGCTGTGAAAAAATCAAACTTCTAAGCCAACGCAATCAAAAGATACAGCCGTTTATGCCGCAAATTTTCGACACTTGCAAGGGAATCAAAACCTACAGGGTGCTTCCCGTGAACTCAGAATCTTGAAATTTGGTACGAAGCAACGTCTTATAGCATAGATAAAGGAAAAATTACGAAAACCATAAATTTTTAGTTACATCACATAATATATTTTTTTTTAATAATTTTAAACTTACTACCCATTTCCTCATAAACGCGTAGAGGTATTAAATTGAAATTCATACCAAATACTCAGGTCTATAATACCTTTAAGCTGTAGCAAAATCAAACTTCTATGTCAACGCAATCAAAAGAAACAGCAATTTAAGCTGCATATTTTGAAACTCGCAAGTACTGCAAGGGAATCAAAACCTAAAGGGTACTTCCAGTCGACCTAGAATCTTGAAATTTGGCATGAAGCAACGTTTTATAGCACACATAAAGGAAAAATTCCGAAAACCTTAAATTTTTAGTTACATTACAAAATATATATTTTTTAATAAATATAAACTTATTACTTTACCCTAAATTTATTTTCTTATTTAATGCGTACTTGTAAGTAGGGAATGCCAGATCCCGAAAATTATGTCTCGTCATATTATGCCTCTGGATTGATCACGTAAATTTTGACGAGAACTCGTGCGGGATTACATTCCCTACTTGTAATAGCACATTACATCAGAGGCCGGGAAAATGAGGATTTCCGGCCAAGTGGGTATTAGGATATGAGGCCGGGAACCCGTTTTCACGACGAGGCATGTTAATACAACTTTATTCTCTGTAAAATCTAAAACTTTCGGCATGATTATTGCAGTCTAATAGTAATTCACACGAAACTAGACAAAGCAATGTTTACATTGTCAATATTGATAACTATCATAGAGGGTAGATGTTGTCTATTATTAAAATTGTTGCCATTGCTAGCTAATTAGTACCAACAAATTTCCGTAACATGGCGCACCCTCAATAGTTCCTGGTTCACCTATACATATATTAAGGTTTAAAATATCAGAAAATTGTTTAACTGCATTTAGAGTTTTGCAGGTTTTTAGAGTTTGTAAGAAATGTGTGCTCAGTACTTTTGGTCGAGGCTGTATATATAAGTAGCGGTGAGTTAATTTATTTCCTAAAGCAAGACGAAGCCAACACGGCATATAATCGGCATGCATGATTATTATAAAAAAACGAAAGATATCAAATCGTATTATACGAGAAATGTTAAATTATACTAGGTTTCAGAATATATGTTACGCTTAACCTCTTGCCGCCCGGAGACCTATAAAAAGGTCTCCCATTGAATGCCATTTTGTATTTTAATTATGACAAACTGGCTAAAGGTTAGCCACACACAGGCTGTTTAGACACTGGTCCCACCGCGAGCTAGTAGGCTTATGAGCTATCAGCTATTTCAAGGGACAAAAGATAATCGATCCCGTGTAAATAAAAGAGTCATATACGTGATAGCCGGCGATCGTAGTTCATCGCCGGGCGATGAGCTATAAATATATATCTCTCTCTTTTATTTACACGGAAGCGATTATCTTTGGTCCTTTGAAATAGCTGATAGCTCATAGCTTACTAGCTCGCGGTGGGACCAGTTGCGTAGAGGGTTGAATAACCTTCGTGAAAGACTAAAGGCAAAAAGTGATCGGTGTTTGTGGTGGTGGCAGACAGCACGCGGGCGCGGCCGAGCCCCGCCGCCCGCGCCGCCCGCGCCGCCCGCGCCGCCCGCGCGCCCGCTGCGCTGCCCGCGCTGCGCCAAGGTGAGTCCGCCGCCCGGCCCGGCCCATGTCGGCCCACGCTCAGTCTAGTTTACTTATCGGTCCCGATCGATCAAATTCAATGCAATTTTCCTCTTCTAAAAATAAATATTTGGGGACAATCTTACACAAATCGACCTGTCTTACGGTAAGTTCAGTAAGGCTTGTGTTGTAGGTACTAGACGACGATATACATAAGGCTTGTTCACGAATAAAACTAAAAAGTAGCAACTGCCTTATAATTTCTTTTTTTCGTATGAAACTAACGTATTTTTTTTAAGTTATCATAAAAACCAACTCATTTTCTTTCGTTTTAGGTAATGTTGTGGATATTTTTAACAGGTGTTCTAAATCTATGGTCCATTAAAAAAAATAGTATTTTGGGAGAGCTTTTTCTAATTTGAACCATTAAGCTTGCACTATGCTCTGTACTCAAACAAATTATCAATACTAGAATGTCCCGTGAATAATTTCTCTTAGATTTTACTATCGTAAACAATCCAGATACATTTGTAATTTGACTCAGAAAATGACGTATTTTTGTAACGTTCATTTTTGTTTTAGCACTACTTAGCGTTATTAATATTTTTAGACGGTCGAGGGTAGATTTTTTCGATTTTGACATCCTAAACGTAAAATAGACAAGCAAATTCGTAATTCTATGACTGTTTCCACTACATGGACCCACCAGTTAACGGTGGAGACTCATACAACGGTGGCTACTTTTTTTCGTGAACATGCTTTATGTATAATAGATAGATACATATGAATATTTAAATACATAGAAATTACCCATGACTCAGGAACAAATATTGTAAACGTCCATAGGCTGCGGTGACCGCCTACCATCAAGCGGGCCGCATGCTTGTTTGCCACCTTTGTGGTATAAAAAAAAATATCTGTGTGCTCTGCTCATCATACAAATAAATTCCCTAACTTTTTTTTTAAATATTTATGGGGTGTAATTACCCCACATTTTTTTATTTCCAGTGCGATTATTTCCGTAAATATTTACTTTATCTAAAAAAAATTAAAACGTGTTTGTTTTTTTCAAATACCTATCTCCCACTTTAGGGTTGAATCTGAAAAAACGAATTAAGTACGGGGGGTACCTTACTTTAAATGTAAGAGTATTTTTATTTCATTTTTTATTTGATTATACTAATATTATAAATGGGAAATTAACTCTGTCTGTCTGTTACCTCTTCACGCTTAAACCGCTGAACCAATTGGGATGAAATTTGGTATGGAGAGAGTTTGAGCTACGTGACAGAACATAGCATAATTTTTATCACACAACCATATTTTAAAGACGGGCGTGGCTGGCCGACGAAGTCACCAGGAAAAGCTAGTTTTTTTTTTTTCATTTTTACACCAAATTACAACATTCTAGGACTAACAGTCATTGAGCATAGCTGGGGACTCTGAGTAGACAGCACACAAAAAAAAAACATATAAAAAAAAATCCTTGAATTGACAAATAACAAGGCCTTACCCTAATAGGGCTATTTTATTTGTCAATTCAAGGTTTTCTTTTTAGTTTTTGTTTATTTATCGCCAGTAACTGGCCACCTTTCAATAAATGGCTACCTTATACTGAAAGTACATTCTGTGTACCTATAAATAAAACACATATTTTTATGGGGTTTCAACCGGCCAACATTCAGTAACTGGCCACCTCACACTAAAATAGGTTATATTTATAGGTAAATATTAATTTTCAGTATGTACTGTCCTGTTACTGGATGGTGGCCAGTTACTGGACGGTGGCCAGTTACGGGCAATTTATCCTATATCGTGAGCAATATAATGTAATCAACAGATATTGGAGGAAGACGCATGGGCGTCTCATTGGCTCAGGCACTGGGAGCGAGACAGAAGACCGTACCGCTGCTCTCGGTGTGAGAAGACCTTCAGAGACCACCACCAGATACTTAAGCACGGTGAGTGACCAGACTGTCAGACTATAGCTAGCTGTCGGCGACGAGTACATGCGCCATCAGATATATCAGAGTTGTGGAGGTGGTCACAAGAATCGGAGCATGCGGTTTATTTCAGACAAAGTCCATAGAATTACAATTACTTACAAAGAATAATAAAATAAAATAATGAAATAACAAGAAAAACTAAATAAAATTACAATTAAACCGAAACATAAAATAAATTTTAAACACAAAACTATCGTGAGACTGAAACATATTAGCCAACATAAATTATATGCGTCGGTTAGCCAACGCGAATGGCTCATGATTATGCTCCTCGTTATGGAGTGAAACATGTTGAGCAATATTCGACTTATAAAACGTGAGTTACCCGCTTTTATAATAATATGTTAATAAAATAAATTAAAAATTAGACAATATAAATTAAAATAAGGGACAGACTTAGGGTACTTAGGTGACTTACGCTAGTTTATTTTTTCTTTTTTTTAGGTTGTTTCTTTTTATAATACACTTTGTGTAAATAAAATAAAAAAATTACAAATTAACAAGTCAATTAAAATTAAGTTAAGGATAAATATAACATATATGTCAAACAATCACAGTCAATAGGTAACTTACATAAGGTCATAAACGACACCTTCAGAACCCTTGAATACAGGGCTTGTTCCGATATTTGTGACCACCTCCACAGCTCCGATATATATGATGGCGACTGTATAAGGGAGTTTTCAAAATTTGGTACACCCAATTAGCGAAAGATGTAAAAAAAAGTTAAATCACTGTCAGTTTCGTGACGACAATTAAGCATGAAATCTTTATGAAGATCGACTTTTTGCCTTCTATTATGTTGTAATATCGATTGAAGTTTATAAATCGAACATCAAAACCAAGCTTTTATCGATATTTAATGCTTAATTGTCGTCACAAAACTGACAGTGATTTAACTTTTCTTAACAACTTTCACTAATTGGGTGCAGAATTTTTTGAAAAGGCCCATAATCAACAACAAAAGTTGCTAACCTGGCTAGGTGTTCACAATGATCTGAACAATAAAGACCTGGATATGTCCTTAAACTACGTCTAACAATGTGAGGTAGGGCACAGCGAAGTACCATCACGCTTGAGTCTGGCGAAGCCCAATGAAGTACCTCCTCCTTACAGAATACCACAGCCATAATAGCACCTTTCATTTTGCAACTATGAAGTTTCTTAACATTGTCCATATTAATAAACTTCATAGTTGTGGAATGTCATGTTGACCGCATCTTTGAACTTTTGTACGAAATATCATTTTCTCAAACATGCAATGAAATGTCTTCGTTACGTGCGTCATAATAGGCTAAGTATCACGTTTAGGGCGGATCAACTCCAGAGAACAGGTAACGATTTTCATATAAAATTGAAGGCCTAGGCCGGGAAGTATTTTTTTTTTTAAATTTGTATGTATTATACCTGGCGTCTGTGTTCATGAAGCCTGTTCAAACAGCTGAATTACATTTTTTTAATCATTTTTAGTGACTAAATGATTAGCGGGCTGAAAAATAAACTCGCCTATTTCAGACGAAATGGTATGAAGAGATTTATTTTATTTATCATAAAAATGAATATTCATATCATCAGGTTATTAGATTATTATATTTATTATACATGCTCTCAATTTTAAAATTATATTGGCATCACCAAACACTACTCCACGCATGCGCGTTTTTGAACGCACGTTTGAGTCAACCAATCACAGGACACTTTTACTTGTTTTAATAATGGCGGAATGGAAAAGTGTTCGGCGTGTAAAACTCTGTTTATTAAGACTAAATAGTGGTAAATGGTGTGATTCAATGCTTTTGTGACTTAGGTATAGTGTTACGGGTGTATAAAAATGGAATAATCTAACCGGGCCCGGTTTTAAGTATTTATATTTTGTTATTGTGTACCGCCAAAGGCAGATGCCGTAGCGCCAACATTTTAAAGGTAAGTGGATTCTGTTTTGGTGGTTTTTTAAATGTTGTATGCAGTCATTATAGCCAGACTATTTATGATAGTCATTAATTATTACATCGAAGGCAAAAATACTACAAAGTGGGATTGGAGGGAAAATTAATTTAATTTATTTCATTACATTAGTTTGAGAAAAACACTATACATGCCCAGCCGTGAAAGGGTCTTGAAGGCTTCGTATACTATCCGGTCTATACAACTCAGCCTTCAACCCCCTGTTTCCCG
This sequence comes from Grapholita molesta, assembly GCA_022674325.2. NCBI lineage: Eukaryota > Metazoa > Arthropoda > Insecta > Lepidoptera > Tortricidae > Grapholita > Grapholita molesta. The sequence goes on along the minus strand of CP053142.2, from coordinate 10,205,507 downwards.
GCGGCTGCAGTAATGTACTATTGACATTTACCAGTCGCGCGAGGAAACCTGACTAATCCTAATATAATAAGGCTTAGTTTACCCGTTGGGTTGGAAGGTAAGACGGCTGTCGCTTTCTATAATAAAAAATATGTTTTCTCAAACATGCAATGAAGTATTGTCTTTACGTTCCTTATAATATAATAGACTCGGAAGTATGTGTTTTTGAGCGCGGCAACTGAAGGGGACGGAAATGGAATTTCATATAACTTTGTTTTCGACGATTATCCATACAGAGGCAAAGATGGCGGGTGTCATAGCAAACAGCTGATGTTAATTTTTAATACGTTTCGATTTCATTGTTAGTTTTGATTTCGCAAATTTAATTTTTTGAAGCATTTCTTTTACTTCATTGTATGTTTGAGAAAAGCACTATACAGGCCTCGTCGTGAAAACAGATTCCCGGCCTCGTATCACTATCCGTATATACTCACTAGGCTGGAAATCCCCATTTTCCCGGCCTCTGATGTAATGTACTATTTTGGCTTGCAGGGCTGACACACAAGGGCGAGACGGAAAGCGCGGCGCCGGGCAAGCGGTTTGTGTGCGACTTGTGCCCTGAAGGCTTTGTCTACATGAGGTATGTTCCGCTGTCTACCCTCGCACCGCTCGCCGTCGGCAGTTCATCCTCACACCCTGGAGCCTAAAGGGTCGCGCACTAAGGGCTCATTCAAAAATCATGTGATCGTTTTTGGCCTTATTTTCAGATCCTTAGATTCAGAGAAACCACCTTCAAACATTCCCGAACAAAACATTCGAACGTCGCCGGTCGCCGGCAGCGGGTGGTCAGAGAAACCGGGGCCTAACGAAGTTTAAATAAATAAATATACCACAAAAACGATAACTTGTAATCGCGTAAGCCGTTAACTATTGACCGCAGAAGACGATTTCCGCGCGGTAGGTACCTGCTGGCGCACCGCGCGCGCGCGCGCACCCGGAGGCGACGGCGGCGCTGGCGCTGCGCTGCGCCACGTGCGCGCGGCAGTTCGCGCACCTCAACTCGCTGCGGCGCCACCTGCGCGCGCGCACAGCGGCGAGCGCAACTTCCTGTGCTCCGTGTGCGGCAAGGCGCTGTCCTCGCGCGAGCACCTCAAGTTCCATCTGCGCATCCACGCCGGCTACAAGCCCAACGTCTGCGGCACGTGCGGAAAGGTGGGTGTTTACTACAAGAATAATACATTTCTCAAACATACTACGAAATGTATGCGTTAATGGCACGAAATGAGGCCAAGAAGTTGCACATTTATGGACTAGGCCGCGAATAAATGTATGGAGTTAGTATGAAAAGCACATTATTGGCCGCAGCTCTAACTTTTTAAATTTTCGATATTTAAATCGAAAGAAAAATTTGACTCGGAGCGGGACTCGAACCCACAACCACTGGATCACTAGCCCAGTGCACTTCCAATTGTGCTATCCGAGTACCGCTTAGACTTGTCAAAATTTTCTATCTTATCCTTCGTGGTATACGTCATCATGGGTGACGTGTAGTCCCATCTACCGTCAATTTTAAATTTTAAAACGTTTTAAATTTGCCAACTAAGATTAGACTGACGAAGGGAAAAATACATACATCCAAGTTACAATCTCTTTGAAAGCATAATTGGTATTAGAATAATCGGTTAAACATGGTGCTGGAATAGCTTTTGCCAACGTCCATTCATTAAAAAAAAAAACGAAATCTATGAACCATAGATAGTTATATTTTTATAAGCAGTTAAAAAAGGTGTACGAATAGCTTTGTCGAATTTGTTTTTTTTTAAAGGCGGCAATTCACTGTTATTTACTTGATTGCTTTGTTGTTATTTTAATGTTATTATTTTCTTGAAATGTTTGAGAAAAGCACTATACAGGCTTCGGCCTGAACAGGGATTAAAGGACTCAATTTATCCGGCCTCGTCTCCGACTCGGCCATCTACCGCAATCTCGTCCTTAAATCCCTTACTTCACGGCCTCTGCAGTAATGTACTATTGTTGCCTATACTCCGTCCACTATAACGAGCTAGTACCAGAAAACTCAGAACGCACGTGATTGGTTAGCGATAATGGCGATGAATGTGTAACGGGTGAGTTTACATGTCAGTCAACTCTGTCTCTTGTACGGTCCGGACGCGTCTATTGTTCTCCATTGTATTGATTCCCGTTTAAGTAATCTGTATTTAGCCCTCTGTCGATTCAGTATTGATCTTAAATATGCAGTTGGTTAATAAAACCTACTAACAAGAGCATGAAAAAAATATTATAAGCATAAGACATTTATAAATTTCTTATGCTTATTTATATTTTATTATATTTATTTATTAATTATTTTATGAGAGGTAAGGCACAGCGATGACCATCACGCTTGAATCTGGGGCAGCCCAACTGGGGAAGTACCTCCTCCTTACAGAAGACCACAGCCATAATAGCACTGCTACCTTTCAGGTATGTAGTGTTGTGTTCCTGATGGTGAGTAAGGTTTCCAGAGCTCCAACCCCCTTAAAGGCCGGCAACGCGCTTGTGACTCCCCTGGTGTTGCGGGTGCCCATGGGCGACGGTAATTGCTTACCATCAGGCAATCCATCTGCTCGTTTGCCGCCTATGTCATAAAAAAATAAATAAATAAAATAAAACTAAAATAATCGGAGCGACGGTATGTAAGCCGAGCCGGACAGAGAGGTGACATTTGTTCACGCCCACTGCCCTTTTTGTCCTTTTCATCTGCATACAAAAGTGCAAAAGAGAGGCGTCTATACTAGCTCGTTATCGTGAACGAAGTATAGGTATATAAATCGCATCTTCGCGATGACAGATGGACGAGTAAGTTTTACTTTTTTTAAGCGTTTTACACATACTTACATAAAAACGCTTACAATCGCAAAAATACACATTCACTGAGCGAATTGGACGTTTTGTTTTTTTGATTAAACGCTCAAATGTAATGTTGCTCTCATAATTTTGTTTTTTATTTTTTTTAAGAGTTACTAATGTCAAAAATAATCGACCAATAGCGAAGTAGAAAGTAAAAGCCGCAAAACAATACACTTTACTTTGCAAATCTACATAATTGGACTGTTTTTGAATAGTTCTACTAAGAGAAACTTTCTTACTCTCATTTCAATTCATCTTTGGCCATATTTCCGAGCGGTGGCGTGAAAACATTTATTCGAGGCATACATACACAATTACATACTTAGAACTAGGAAATGCAATCTCGTCCATATTTTACGAGATTGTATCTCGTCAAATTTCGTACGAGATCTCGCGAGATAACGAGATAAGTAATGTTCCTATTACTCTTAATTATTGAAACTAAACTAATAATTTACAAAAGACTAAATATAGATAATTATTGTTTTGTTACCAATATTGTAAGAATTTGAACTGATTAGCAACAGTAGGTATAATAATTAATAATTACGAGGGCTGTTTGATAAATACCCGTGTTTAGAAAAAGACAACATAACTTTGTATATGTGTATATTTATTTTTCTACATAGTCATCTTCCAGCTCTATACACTTGTTCCAGCGGTATTCTAGCTTTAATAAGCCGTCTAAAAAATAAGATTTCGGAAATTCGTGAAAATAGGCCTCCGTGGCGGCAATGGCCTCTTCATTGGACGAAAATTTCTTTCCACCGAGCCATTTTTTTAAATTTGGGAACAGGAAGAAGTCACAGGGAGCCAGATCTGGGGAATAGGGAGGATGAGACAGCAATTCATAATGTAATTCTTTTAATTTGGACTCTGCGATTCTTGAGGAGTGAGCTAGTGCATTATCATGGTGAAAGAGAACTTTTTTCTTTTTTAGATGTGGTCTCTTTTTTCTCAACACGGTATCAAATTCTTGCGATAAATTAGCGTAATATTGCCCGGTTATCGTTCTTCCTTTTTGTAAATAATCAATATGGATGATTCCCTGCGAGTCCCAAAAAACAGTCGCCATGACCTTTCCAGCCGATGGAACGATCTTTGCCTTCTTTGGAGCCGATTCCCCCGGCAAAATCCACTGTTTGGACTGTTCTTTACATTCTGGGGTATAGTGGTGTATCCACGATTCATCAACAGTCACAAAACGCCGGAGGAACTCACCCGGACTACTTTCGTACTTATCTAAACAGTGCCTTGAAATTTGCTTCCGGTGAGCTTTTGTTCCTCGGTGAGCAAGCGCGGCACCCACCTCGCCGAAACCTTCTTCATGTCCAATTTGTGTTCTAAAATGTTCTGCACGCGTTTAATCGAAACATTTGCAATGTCAACAATTTCTCTAAGTTTTATTCTGCGACCGCTCAATACAATATTTTAAATTTTTTTCACCATATCATCTGTGGTCACCTCAATAGGACGTCCCGGACGATCTTCATCAAAGACGGACGTTTTGCCTCGTTTAAATTCATTGTACCAATATCTAATGGTTGTCTTAGAAGGAGTATGATCCTTGTAAACAGCTTGCATGCGTACTTTTATTTCATCACAAGAATTTCCCTCCAAAAACAGGAAACGAATTACAGAACGATACTGCTCTTTCTCCATTGTTGCAATAACAACGCGAATTCCGTCATACAAAAGCCGTTAAAAGAAAAAAACAAAAGAACGCTGTACTTTTTTTTTCATTTTCTGGCCCTAAAGGATGCCTAAAAAAGTTTATATACATATTTTCAGCCAGTAATAAGAATAACGTTTAAAAACGGGTATTTATCAAACAGCCCTCGTATACACATAAACAAATGTTATTAGAGGTAGAGACAAAATAATAAGTACTCTGTTGATTTTAAAAATAAAACTTACATTATTTTTATAACTAAGCTACGCAGCTTCTATTTAATTACATATCATGTCAATTACTAGTTCTTAAAACAAGCATTTGCATATGTTTTAATTGCGATTCTCCCAATCTCGCGAGATCCCGTCATTTGCGAGATTTCGCGAGACTGGGTTTTGGGTTTTGGGTTCCAACAATGAGAGGTAGAGCACAGCGATGACCATCACGCTTGAATCTGGGGCAGCCCACTGGGGAAGTACAGAAGACCACAGCCATAATAGCACTGCTACCTTTCAGGTAGCCGCCTATGTCATAAAAAAAAACAATACATAACTATAATATATAAATAATGAAGCCTATGATCCTAGGTTAAAATCCCAGTCATTTATTTGTGTGATGAGCACAGATATTTGTTCCTGAGTCATGAGTGTTTTCTATGTATTCAAGTATTTATATGTATCTATCTATTATAAATATCTTCGTCTAGTACAGTCAGCGTCGTATAGTTACTTACAGTCGGTATGGCCAATTATATCGATACACGTCCTTACTGCTATATAAATAAAGATGTTTATCGATATATTTGGCCATACCGACTGCAACTAACTATATGACGCTGACTGTACCTACAAAACAAGCCTTATCGAGCTTACCGTAGGACTATTCAATTCAATTCAATTTTATTTTTTATTCAAGTAGGCCTAGCAACAAGCACTTTCGTATAGTCAAATACAAATATAATCTTAATCTAATAATTAATTAAATATTTAATACAGAGCAATTCATTGGTAAAATTATTACAATATAATATTTATATTTATACGACTAGGTCGTTGTCCCGAAATATTTATTTATTATTTATTTTAAGCAATCAATTGTTTTTTACAGGGTTTCGTGAAAAAGTGCAACTTGACTTTACATGAGCGGGTGCACTCTGGGGAAAAACCGCACGTATGCAGCCACTGCGGCAAAGCCTTCAGTCAGAGGTCCACCCTCGTCATACATGAGCGATACCACAGGTGAGACCCCTACACCGAGTTGTAAAAATAGTTAGGTTAAAGGCATATTCGGTATCGTGTACAAATTAAGAAACGGTACAAAAAAAAATTGCAAAAAATGTTTGACCCTCGGAGTGTTGGCTGACTTGGATTACAAGAAAGAAACGTAGATTCACAATCAGCCCCAAAAATAGCTCTAAAAAACAGCCACTCGAACAACTTGGGCGGTACATTTAGTCAGTCTTCTTTGAACCGCTGTCAGTGCAAGTGTCAACAATGACTAAAAAGTTATTACTTTATCAATAGTGAAGTTTGATACTTAATAATTAGAACACTGAGCTCTTTTTTGTTTGATTATATTATCTATAAGAAGGTTATAAATTAGCATTATTAGCATAAACTGGAACCTGATAGAAATTTCATTTAGTGCCATATTTTTCTACATAATTTGTTCGCATGTTCCATTTCTCTATGTCAGTGTTCGCGGCAAAAAAAAAATTGTACCGTTTTTTTCACTACGTTCAGCTCCAACGACACAGCGTCTGTAATCTTATTAAACCTTCTCCAATGCAAGTGACACAACGTATGTGTCAAAAACATATTGAATTCCCATGCCGGTGACACGTATTTGTGTTTAAAAAGATAGTTCTCCTATGACGGTAAAACGTGTATTCAGTAAATTAACAGGCCAATGCCGGCGACACAACAGTGGTGTTAAGAACGTTCGTATTCCTATACCACAGGAGTAAGAACTTGACTTATGACAGCGGCATAGGAATAAAAATTTGGCATGCTCTAAGTGATCGAGATAATTTCTACCGGCATATTGTAAGCGTTTAGTAAAACAGTACCGGGGGCGAACGTGGTAAATTGGTAATCTGTACACGATATATATATACGTCTTTAAACGGATCTCCACAATATTTGAAAATGCACTCGACGTGTTTAGAAAATTTCGAGTCTCTAGCTTTAAATTTGACACAGTCCACATAGAAACTTTCATTCTCTTCTCACCCCCTTAATGGTGGAGTTTCCAAAAATCCCTTAGTGGGTCCTTACGGTATATAAACTTTCTATTGTGAAAAAAATCTGCTATCTAGGTTAAGCGGTTTGGGCTGGGCGTTGACTAGTCAGTCAGGACTTTCACGTTTATATATACAGATTTATACGTCTATAAACAGAGTTCATCTTAGTATAATGTGGCCACTGGCCAGTTATTGTAGGGTGGTCAATTACTAGTGAATTAACCTACGTTTGTTTTGCCCGACAGCGGCGCGCGGCCCTACGTGTGCGCGCTGTGTGGACGCGGATTCGTCGCCAAGGGGCTGTTGTCCATGCATCTCAAGACCACCTGCATTTAGCGCACGCCACACGCCACACGCCACACGCCAGTGCGATCTATAACTTGAAGGGCTTCGTTGTGTGCCCACTTGGACGTAGATGTTATGAAATGAAAATGTTTTAAACACAAAACTATCGTGAGACTAAGATATTAATTGTATAGAAGCGGGTAACTCACGTTTTATAAGTCGAATATTGCTCGACATGTTTCACTCCATAATCATGAGCCATTCGCGTTGGCTAACCGACGCAGACTGCGATGATTGTGCTCCTCGTTACGGGGTGAAACATGTCGAGCAATAATTGACTCAATATCAAAAATGTTGTGATAAATTGATATATACGTAATATTTCCAATGCTGCGGCGTAATTAAATTATCGGGAATTAACAAATTCTTTATAATACAATGTTTTATTATAAAATACTGTCCTGTACAGTCGACTACAAAGATATGTATACACTTTTGCATCTTGTTACAAAGGATTAAGGTGAAAAAATGTATACATATCTTTGTAGTCGACTGTACAGTCAGCGTCATATAGTTACAGTCAGTATGGCCAAATATCGATACAGACCTTTATTTATGTAGCAGTAAGGATATCGATATATTTGGCTATACTGACTGTAGCTAACTATATGATGCTGACTGTACAAAAATTGACTGACACTAGAAAAAAAAATGTGGGTTTGTAGAGTTGTAGCTTTGGCGTTTTCATCAAAAGCAACTGAAATAAACGGGTGTATAGCTAATTAAATTTGTTTACCGTGATTTCCGACTTTTGGACGCAGGATACCGAGTATACCGATAGTTTAATACCGGTATTAAATCCTCGATGCATGAACATCTGTCATTGAAAGTTTTTAAGAAAGTGTATCCAATTAGTGCAATTAGTGCCACAAAAGCATTCCTTTCGTAAACTATGAGCAATATTACAATGGAAAAAGGCAATAATTTAATATTCATAGTGATTTCATGCTTAATTGACACGATACTGATAGAGACTTTTAACAATAACGGGGGTTTCCGATATCGGTTTTCTCACTAGATGGCGCTACTGGCGAGACGTTTAGACATATCGCAAAAAGTAATTATTTAAAATACCCAAACCTAACCCATTTAGGTTGGGTTACCACGGCTGTTTCAAGGAATTATTGCTTCCACTATCATGTCACCAACCCCATACTAAGCACAGTTGGTCTTGTGAGTTTAATCTTGTATGGGGACCAAGTGGCGGTGCATAATAATTTTTCTTGCCGACGGGAATTGACTTATACAGTCAACCAATTTGATTTATGGGCGTCGTTCCTTGTCACAGTGAAAATATATATGAAAGACGCAAAAGATCTCTTATTAATATACCCTAGATATTTTTCTAGCAGGAACGAATTCTTGTAAGTGATTAACACAATAAAAACATCGACAGTCCTACTAGAAATATATATAAACGGGTCACTCACGTATCTTAAGGTCGAAAATAGCTCGACATATGTTTCGGTCCAATTCGTGAACCATAATCATGAGCTCCGTGCCGCACCGTCGCTGGCGGCGGCCCTTCGAGAACCGACCGAAACATATGTCGAGCGGTTTTCGACCTTAAGATACGTGAGTGACCCGTTTATATATATTTCTAGTATGTCTGAGTCTCACGGGAGTTTTCTATTAAAAACATCGACAGTCATGTTATCGATAAGTACCAAATCAATGTTATACAGGTAATACACAGACAATTATAGAGTAATAGGTTTAAAAATAAATAACAATAACAAAACAAAAGTCTAAGCTGTACTCGGATAGCACAATTGGAAGTGCACTGGGCTAGTTATCCAGTGGTTGTAGGTTCGAGTCCCGCTCCGAGTCAAATTTTTCTATTTTTCTTTCGATTTAAATATCGAAGATATTCGCTAGCAGACGTTTCTGCATAATAAAAAAATAAAACAAAAGTAAATTTGATCAGAAATAAACGAATTACGTTCAATTGGTTCAAAAAGCGTGACACGCGGCATCTAGGCAGGTAGCCGATATAATACTTTTTTTTTTATTTTATTATATTCAGTATAACAATGTACATTGTGTTTGAATAAAGTATATACATAATCATTCAAATTAATTTTAAATACAAATTATCAAATCTATACCTAGCGATTTTTTTTTCTATAAAAACTAACATAATATTATAAATATTTAGATGTCAAAATTGTCAAATAAAATAAAATCAAAATTAAGTTCAAATATTTTAAAATAATTAGATTAATAGAATACTCTTAAACCACCTAATATCTAATCTATACTACATCTATTAATATCTTGAATCGTCATCCAATAAATATTCCTCAACTGAATAAAATCGCTACTGTGTACGTCTTGTCGTTGAGGTAGTATGTACTTATCGATAACAGTAGGATTGTCGATATTTTTATTCTGGCAAGCACTAAGCAAATATCGTTCCTGCTAGAAAAATATCTAGGTATACTTATTAACGTCACTGTGATAAGGTTCGAAGTGGCATAGAAGTCAAATTGGTTGACTATAACTATGGACACACCGCCACTGAAGGGGACTGGGAACGTGTTAATAAAGGTTTAACGTTGATCAGTTCCTTACTTATGTGTGATGCAATAAATAAATGAAATGAAAATATATTGGTTTATGTAAATAATGTAAAAAATAAATGTGATATTACTATTTTTATGTGTGGTATAGCTTTTGGAATTCACGAAGGTGAGAAGATTAATCTTACAAATAGGTATCTGTTTAAAGATATTTTGTGTTTTATATTTATTACCTTGTTTTTTTGTTCTATAAAGTGTTTTAATATTCTTACTACATTCTGGGTATAGGAATAAAGTTTCGGCCACACCGCAGTTTAAAATACGCTGACGCTACGAAATCGCAGTGTTGCATCGTATCCGCACCATGTATACAGTCAGCGTTATACAGTGTGTATTTTTCATACGGGCGTATAAGTTGCCCACATACAGTATCCAGTAATACGGCTCGTATTATGTTAATCATTATGTTAAATACTGTTATAACATAGTTGTAACGATTTTTTTAAGTCTGACCGGGCAGGAATGTACGCAGTCCAACTTATTTTGACATGACAAGTAAAACTGACATGACATGACGCATCGGTACGTTAATTACTATGGATGCAATACATTGCGTGCTTATTTTTTATGCATGAAATAAAAATAACCTAATTAAAAAACAAATGAATGTAAATAGGTTCTTGAGGTCCAATACTAATTGCCCCTACAATATACGCCCGTATGAAAAATACACACTGTATAGTAAGTTACAGTCAGTATAGCCAAATATATCGTCACAAATTCTTAGTGCTGTATAAATAAACATCTGTCTCGATATATTTGACCACTTTGGATGCCACTAATTATATGACGCTGACTGTACCGAACACTGCCCGCGCCGCTATTCAAAATACGCAGTGACGTGCCTTGAATGACCTAAGGTTGTACAGTCAGCAGCAGAAGTGGCTAAGCGTTTGAGGTGTTCAAAATGAGGTCAACACGTCTTTATTGTCAAGAGAATAAGAGCACGTGTAGGCCATTTTGAACACTTCAAACACTTAGCAACTTTTGCTGCTGACTGTATTACATTATAGCGGCATATGTCATTCAAATAGGGCCATAATAGCACTGCTACCTTTCAGGTATGTAGTGTTGTGTTCCTGATGGTAAGGTTCCCAGAGCTCCAACCCCCCTTAAAGGCCGGCAACGCGCTTGTGACTCCCATGGTGTTGCGGGTGCCCATGGGTGACGGTAATTGCTTACCACCAGGCAATCCGTCTGCTCGTTTGCCGCCTATGTCATAAAAGAAAGGGCATTGCGTATTTTAACGGTGTGGTCGCACCTTAAGAAAAATCAACTCGCCTTCGTCAAATGCACAAGCTACGTTAGGGGCAGCTAAAATAAATAATGAGTTTTAATTATTATAAGAAACTTTTAATTAATATTAAGGTACATATCAAATTAATCGTAATTATCTTTGCTCACTTTTTTACAGCATTAAATATTATATACCTTATTTTTTATTTCCGTGAACTGTGTAACTCAGCTATTTTTTGTTGTTCTATCCCGTCAGCCAGGGGACAAGAGAAGCATAGTTTGTTAGAATAAATGTGGCACCGCGCTCTACTAACGCGCTTGGTAGGTGATCCGTTATGTTATGAAAGGGACATGTAGCTACCACAAACATGCATGTTTTGTGTGTTCACATGCCATAAAACTGTGGTTTTAAGAGTGACCCAGGGGAACGTATCCATGGCAACGAGTACCATACAGTCGCCTGCAGATATATCGGAATTGTGGAGGCGACTGTATAATATTGGGTCCTTATTAAATTGGCGTTTTGTCAAACAGTTAGTTCGGAAAAACTTCAATTTCATATGTAAGGACCTAATAGTTGGTTGCGCCAACTAACGTAAGATTTTTTTATGTCAATTAGGGTACTTTTATCTAAGAAACTATAACTAATTGAGTTATTAACTGAGTGATTTAATAAATATATTTAATAACTAAACCAACGTTAATGGGTCCTATGTCCTAATATTATTTTGTATAAATGTGATAATTATTATAATATTGGACATTGACATTTGACTAACTCGAACTGGACTGTTTACAATGTAATATTTGGTTCAATCAACTATTCTTTGTCTCTCGTTGCCATGGTTACGTTTCCCTGGGTCACTCTTCAAACCAGTCAATTGCATTTAAATACACAAAACATAGATAATTGTAGAAGCTATATGTCCCTTCCATAATTGGTCACCTACCAAGCGTGTTAGCAGAACGCGGTGCCACATTTCTTGTAACAAACTATGCTTCAGTTGTCCCCTGGCTGATGGGACAGAATAACAACAAGTAATTGATTCACTCATTTATTTATTATGTATTCAAAACAGAATACTTTTAAAATATTTTCGAGTTTATCAAAAAGCCATGTTTGAGTTAGTTCGGTCGTGAAAACGTGAAATAAAAAAGGTGTATAAATCAATTATGTTATATGCTTATTTTAATTGTAGTTGTACAATTTTTTATTGTACAGTCAGCGTCATATAGTTGCAGTCAGTATCGCCGAATATATCAAAACAGAGAATAGATATAGAATATAACAGTAAGGTGTTGCGATATATTTGGCCATACTGACTGCAACTAACTATACGACGCTGAGTGTACCACAAGGTCTTTTATTTCTTGATGTGTGTTCCACCGTAGCTAGGAAATTACTAGGACAATTTTCGTGAATGATGTCAAACACTGTTTTTTGTACCGGTGTGAGTATATAATTTTAACCGACTACCAAAAATGAGGCTCCTCTTTTACTAGTATTTTATATAAAAAATTGTAACCAAGTCTATAAGTTGCAATGAATTATTACAACTAAACGGGACTTAACTGCGTGTAACTTAAAAAAAATACCTAACCCTTATCTTTCTCATTTCGAGAACGACTTTCGTCTCCGTGAAATGAAAAATTTAAATCAGTAAATTTTAATCCATCGTTTTTGGTCGCATAGAAAATCTCAGTCTGGAGTTAAATAAAAATAATACATAATTATAATTTCTAATTATTTATGTTATTAATATACTGTGTGTAAGTCTAATACGGGCGAAGAATTAAACCAGACATAGGATTTACCAGTATAATCATTAACCAAAGCGTTTTTCTTTAATTATACCTATTATACATATGTAATTAAGTTTTGGCAAATTTCTGAGTAGTAATGTACTGCGAACATTATGCGATATGAGCTTTTGAAACTAACTGTCAACGAGTGTTTGACTCGAGTGTGTTGCATTAAATTGCAGGCCGATTTTTTTATATGGATAAAATTTTAATTGTACTTCTAAGCAAAAGTTATCTGAATATATTTCTTATGTCCTATTCTACCCTCCGTTAAGAGATTCGCCCGTATAAGATTTACACACTGTATAAAATAAAGATACAATATTATTTATTGTCAACCATTCATAAATAATAAAATAATAACGTTTCAAATAATACATAAAATACAGGACATTCTTACTACACCCCGTTATCTAACGCTCATTTTGGGGGCAAGCTAAAATAGTGATGTTGCTTCACATAATAAGTCGATTCATATTTATATGTAAAAGTTATTTGGCAAACTAAAACTAAACAAAAGCGACAATTATAAATATCGAATATCGTCAATTATTGAATATCTTCAATTTGAGGTCCGATCTTTTTAAAATATTCACCGATTAATCTTATAGGATATTCTCATTCATTCCCTATGGAAATCACTTGATGACTATTTCAAAAATTGGAGCCAAGATCTTTAGACTTGTTATTGAGTATTTATTTATTTGCTGTTTTGGGCTATTATTTGCCCCGCATCGACCAGTTATCTATTGTGGCAGCCCTTTTTATAACTCATTACTGATTCCCGTTGAGTCCAGAAAGCTCCAGATTCTTTGGGCTGTAATGTTGTGTACCTCATTAGGTTTCAGTACTTGCCTGCCTAGGTGGATACTTCTTTTATGCATTAGTGGGCCGCAGGAGCAGAGGATGTGCATTGCAGTTTCCTCTGATTCCTGGCAGAACCTGCATGTTGCATCTTGTTTCTTACCCATTAGAAACATATGTTTGTTCAACTTACAGTGCCCGGTTAAAATTCTCGTTACTGCAGTTGAGTGAGTAACTCAACTTTTTATCGACTTAGATTATCTTAACTGCCCAATCACTTGCCCCTAAACTGAGCATAAGATAACGGGTATAATTCTTACACAGATTGACTGAGTCCGACAGAAAGCTCAAGAAAGCTTGTGATTTTGTGTGTAGTTAGTTCGTAGCTTTGAAACCCGTCTCTTGGGCTAATTGTTTGTCTATAGCTAAGTACTCGACTTTGCACCCGTCGGGACCACCAAATTAACTTGTATCCAAATTCGGTATCTCAATTGTTACTGTATATTTTTGTTTTTCATTCACTTAATCAGATTGTGTTCTCCTTACCTAAATAACATTTGTGAAAATCAATGAAAAATTAAGAAATAGCGGCAATAATGATCACTAAAACGATCACTGAGGGCATACCATGAAAATGTAGGGCACCTGTACCCTTACCATGAGTTGTGACATTGAGGTTTTCGATAACGAGTATCGAGTTTACTATATGTGCATCTCGTTCGCACTAAAGTAGCACAAGCCAGATGCACAGATAGTAAACTCGATGCTTGTTATCGAAAACTTCAATGTCACAACTCATGGTAAGGGTACTGTCTTTTGTACAGTCGCCATCAAATATATCGGAACAGCCAGAGTATTCAAAAATATCGGAAGATGCCCTCTATCGCCTTGATCATAGAGGCGTTGTTCCGATATTTGTGACGTTCGCCGCTCCGATATATCTGATGGCGACTGTACTCCAAGGAAAGCTTAGTTAACTAGAGTGACAGAGAAAATTGTTCAAAATTCGTGAACATCGATTTTCGCGGTAGGCCCTCAGATTTAGATAACATATCCAGTTATGTAAGTTATCATTTTGACCGCTACGAGTTCATTACGTAGCATTGTATTATATAAATTAGTCCGTATTCCAGTGGCATAAGGTCGAAGACTGGTCAGTGAAATTGTAATCAGTACAGTTTGTATATATAGATAATTATTTAATGGCACTCGGACGAAAATTACTCTTTTTCCTCATTTGGCTCCAATGTTTTCGTTCATTTAATAATTACACATAGCATCATTTTTATACCGCAACCATACTTTAAAGACGGGCATGGCTAGCCCCCGAAGTCGCGGGGAAAAGTTAGTAAATTATAAGAAATCAATTAAGAAGCTGTCAGCTCTAGGTAACAATAGCTTTTTTTATACTAGACTGACCAGGGTTTGACCTCAGTCACACCTGATGGTGACTGCCAACGAGGTCGAGGGTGTAGCACGCTGGTTCAGTAACAGCCTATTCACACTTGAAAATACCGAAATTATATCTTTCCGGGAATACAGAAGGGAGCGAATTCCATTCCTCAGCAGTCCGCATTAGGTAGAAGCGAATCGCTTCCTGCCTTTCGTTTTTACGCGTTTAATTTGTAAATATGTGTAAAAATAGTGTGAATTTTAATTAGTTAATCTTGCATAAGTTTGGTATGGACGGTATAGTCTATGTAGTGTAGATACCGAAGTGCCTCGTGTGATAACAGTTATCACAGAAATATATCTTTCACCGACTCTTGTGTTTCATTCATCCGTAAAAAGCAGATGTGTCATTATCTAGGAAAAGGGACCTTATTGTCGATGGCACTTACGTCGAATCGCGTTGCATTTGTATTGTATCGTCTTGAACAACGACATAAGCGCCATCGACACTAAGGTCCCTTTTCCTAGATAATGACACATATCAACATGTTTCCTGTCCGGGTGCCTATTGCTGGACCCTAAATAAATAAATACGGACCCTAAATAAATAGATCAAGAAGGCTTGTATTGTGGGTACTCAGCCAACGATATATATAATTTACAAGTACTTAAATAAATAAATATTACATGACATCCTTACACAATTGACTGAGCCCCACGGTAAGCTCAAGAAGGCTCGAGTTGCGGGTACTCTGACAACGATATATATAAAATACAGATACTTAACCTTTTCGGCGACATGTCAAACGCAAAAGCTAACGCTCACACGCCACGTCATCGAAATGTCAAAACTGAAGTTGAACTTTATGCGTGTGCACGTAGGTCTAATTTGCTCTGTGGTCGAGGACATATATGTGGCATTATCTATGAAAAGGGACTTAAGGGACCTTATTGTCGATGGCACTTACGTCGAATCGTGTTGCGTTTGTATAGCGTCATCTTGAACAACGACATAAGCGCCATCGACAATAAGGTTCCTTTTCATAGATAATGTCACATATATACGTCTATGGCGTTGAACCTGCGGTGCCAATATATATGTCTTTGGCGTGGAAAAGCTTAAATATATAGAAAACACCCATGATTTAGGCATAAATGTTGCTCATCAGTTCATCACAAATAAATAGCCTTACCGGGATTTGAACCCCGTAGGCAGTCTGCTTCATAGGCAGTGTCACTACCCATTAGGCTAGACTTGAACTTTCAGATTAAAACTGTCGTTATATTCGAGCTTTTTTAATGGGTAAACAAAATCTTGGGTGCCATACCAAGCTCTCCCGTCCTATCATCATCATCATATTCATACATCATCGGTTTTAAGTCACCTGCATCCAGTGGGTTCCCGCGATCTCTACCAGAACGTCGGTCCTGTGGGGTCTACGTTTATCCATCCGGTACTTGGTCTAGAAGCTTCCTATATACGCCTATAAAATAATAAAATAAAAGCCTGCCTGAGCCCCACGGTAAGCTCAAGAAGGCTTGTGTTGTGGGTACTCATACTCAGCCAACGATATATATAATATACAAATACTTTAAATAGAAAACATCCATGACTCTGTAATAAATAATTCTTGCCATGAATGGGATTCAAATCGTCCGCTAATAGGCAGGGTCACTACCCACTTGGCCAGACCTGTCGTCAAGGCAGCCGCAACAGTACCAGCCCTAAGGGTGGTGGTAAATGGTCTCCTATAAACGCCGCTGTACTGTACGCGCATAGCGTTTATAGCCCGTTGTGTGTAAGTCGTCTATGAGCTGCAGGTATTGGCAGAGTGCAAAGCGGGTGGAGGGGGTAGCCTAAACGATCACAGCGCTCGCTACGGCTAAAATTGTCATTTTTGTCGCTGACTTGAGCTGTCAAACCCATATTGCAGTAAACATTTTTAATATTATTGGCAATAATGTTACTGACTACCATTGTCCAAAATTGTGTAATATAGTAAAATAACACAAGATTTCATTAATATTTTTCACAATATTTACTTACTTCTTGTTTGACAGCGGTGACAATATTGTCCATAATGGCCGCCTATCACGTGGCGCTGTCGTCGCGCTCGGTCCCAATACAGCTATGTACAGTACGCTCGAAACAATGTAATTCTAACCTTTTGAATGCTTTTCCCCTCGTGTCAAAATGTGACGTGTACGCCAACGTCTACACTAGTGAAAAACAAAACTAAACCTTATCTGACAGTAGATTGCTTTGACAGCGTCCGCCATAGCCACTTTAGGGGTCGGTAGCGTGGCAGGCACGACATCACGCGACCCCTTAGGGGTTCTCGGGGTTCAAAGGGTTAAGCGCTCTACCTCGGCTGAACCTGCGAGTCCATATTAGCCCTGACGGGCAAGGCCCTCCGTTCCCTCTGAATGTCGGCATCATCACGAAAATCTGTAGATAATAATAAAAACTGTAATAGCTAGTCCATCCTTTCCACCCAATAGCCTGGTACAATCGAATAAAAAGTATATAAATAAATATTTCGGGACAATCTTACACAAATCGAGCTAGTCCTACGGTAAGCTCAGCAAGGCTCGTGTTGTAGGTACTAGACGACGATATTATATAATAGATAGATGCATATAAATACTTAAATACATAGAAAACACCCATGACTCAGGAACAAATATCTGTGGTCATCACACAAATAAATGCCCTGACTGGGAATCGAACCCAGGACCTTCGGCTTCATAGGCAGGGTCACTACCCACTAACCCAGACCGGTCGTCAAAATTTCATTAAAACTCAATAGTCCTTAAACCATGGCAGGTGCTCTGCGTGTTCCATGATACGGACAGGGGCAACATCCGCTTAGTGTACCCCTACATTTCATTAACTTGTCGAAAGAGCCTCTGCGCGTTGGCTCGATCCGGCTCCGCGTACGCCTCCCAAGTGTCCGGAACACCATTGTTCCGTGTACGGAAGAGACATAAATATTATACTTTTGATTAGCAGTGTCTTTTCAAAGTGCTTCATGGAATCGGTTTTTATACAAATTATAAGGTAAATGTAACTTTAATATGCTAACGGTTTTCTATGCTGATAATACTTCCAAAAACATACTTCTCCTTCCACAGTGGGGTAAATACTAGCGGGTTTAATTGTCACATGCGTGTATAAATATATATACAAATCATCAATAAATGGGACATAAATAGCCTCAAGCAAGTTATTGATTTATCAGAGTAATAAATCATAATTTGTGCCATTAGTAAGAGGACATTCTCAGAACACTGTTGGGTTAATAAGTTCACAACATTGATACTTTAACTACAAGATGTGTAGTTTAAACTTGGACCAGCTAAAATCATCAGACCTAGGAATCAGTGGGGCAAATTATAAGTTAGCAAACTATATTAAATAAGGGTTTGCTTGTAAAAATACGTTTTTAATAAAAGTAATTACATTATAATTTTACTCGTCCCAATTTGGAATATCCCATCTACTATAATAGATAAAAAATAGAAAAAAAAACGTAATTTTACAAGCAAACTCGTGCATGATCACTAGTGTATAGAACGGAACGGAATCTAATTTGTCGAGGTAGTAAGTCCATAACTCAACAAAATTTGCCCCACGGATTCTTAGGTATGATTATAATGCAACTTTGCTATCTGTTTTTAAATAATTCGAAGAATAATCGGAATCAGTTCTTTCCGAACTAGTGCCGTTTTATTTTGTATATGTAGGTAGTTTCACGAGAGTTGAAGTCACGCACACAACAACATCTCATGTAATGATAGGAAGATTTGGAAATTACAGTTCTTTTTTTATATTGATAGCAAGTTCGACAGCGAATTGAGTGAATACAGACTAAAAAGTTTTCATTAAACCTCTTCAAACATGACTGAAGTAACTGGCACTGGTTTCACTTTAAGTCATTCCATTCATTCACTCTTTTTGCAATCAGTACTTCATATAGTTGTGTGCGTAATCCATTCGCCTTAACTCATGGAACTACCTATACCATAAGTTAAAAATACCGATATCGTTAGCGTAATGCTAATGTGTCGATGAGTGACATCCCTAGTGCGCAAAACTTTCAAGTTGCTAAACAAGACCAAGTGTGGGTAGTTCGAAAACTCGCACGGCTAGATGTTGATGTCAATATTAGCTATCAAAGACACGGGGAATGTAGCTCTCGAAACGTTGGAGTTAATTTTTAAAGTAAATACACATTGATATTTAAATCGAAATAAAAATAGAAAAATTTTGACTCGCAGCGGGACTCGACCCACAACCACTGGATAACTAGTCCAGTGCACTACCAATTGTGCTATATGAGTACCGCTTAGACTTGTAATTTTTTTCTATTTATCCCTCGTCGTATACGTCATCATGGGTGACGTGTAAACACATCTACCGCCAGCGTATTGAACACTTTACGGCATCGAAGTCTCAATTTTCATAGAGAATTCATCGATAACAATGTGCTACCCCTTTCTAAATTATTTTATATTAGGCAGAAAAGTCTGCTGCGTCTGCTGCGAGTCAAAGATTTTCTATTTTTCTTTCTATTTAAATATCGAAGATATTCGCTAGCAGACTTTTCTGCACGATAAAAAATAATTTCAATACACTTATTTAAGTCCCGTTAATTTGTAATAAGTGTAAGAAGCATCTCAAATGGCGCCTTTAGGCAGTTTGCTATCAATAATTACTGCTGTTATGTACAAAACAAGCCGAGATAAAAGTGTCAAAGTTCAAAAACTTATTTGTTTGCGGACTGTGCCATTTTGCCGATGATAATTTCTTCAATTTATTTAAGTACATAGATATCGTTCTTACACAAATTACGTAATTAAAAAATCATCGAGTAATTGAAACTCTAGTGAGGCTCGAACGTATTAATTATATTACTCGGGTCACTCACGGCATCGGCATGTTGCATAAGTCGAATATGTTGAGATCTTACACTTTACATTAATATCTATCACTTTTAACAAACTATTTACAAGAGTTACTTGTTAGTACGTACATTCAACCAATTTGATTTATAGGCCACTTCGTACCTTGTCACAGTGAAAATCTATATGAAAGACTCAAAAGATCTCTTATTAACGTTACTGTGACAAGGTTCGAAGTGGCCTAGGAATCATAAATGACTATACTTTATTTTGATGCTTGGAATAGGTCGTAACGACTCGGTTAGATAAAGTGAGTGACTCGTGTAATAAATAAATAACATTTTAAACTTTGGCTTGTAAATGTTTACTACAAATGAGTCGATCGTTTCGTTTGGCTAATTATAATGACTTTGAGAGTATTAAGCGTCACATGTCTTCATGTTATGTTAGCAGAAACAGCTACTGCAGGGTTTTGCCGTGAACTTACCTCAATGTGTAAACTATGGTCTCTTATTCAGAAACGCAAACCAACTGTGCCAAGCTTCTTCTATAACCAGTATAAATGCGATCTCCGACTGCGGCAAACATACAGATAGATAGATCAAATTTTACTAGACACCTCTGAGTTTGTTTTGCGATGTGCGTTATCAATGTCCTCGAGAAGGCGGGGTTGGGGTCAGTGTCGACCGACAGCCGCGGGCGCCGTCGGCCCCGCAGTGTGCGCCGCGACGCCTCAGACTACACACGTAGCGTTTTCCGGGCGACACGACTACGTCAACAACGTAAACACGTGAGTACTATTTGTCTAAAAAAAATCTTGGACAAGAACACAGCGTTGCGAAGGGACCTTGCAGACAATGATGTGCAGCTGACCGATGCTCTTTGTGAAGTGGGCCGTTTGCAAAACACAGTGGACTCTTTTAACCAGTGCGCTTCTACACATGAAGTAGCCTTAGAGCGTATAGCAAACTTGGAAGAAGAGCTGGGTACTACATGCGAGGAACTAAATTTATTAAGGAAGGAACGGGAGCACTATGATGCTCGGGTGCTTCAGAATGTGTACCAAGAGTTGACCTCCGGTGAGAATAGGGACAATAAAAATATTGTGTTTTTTAATAGTAGTAAGAAATTAAAAAATAAATTCCGATTACTAAGTATACTAGGAAAACCCAGAAGCTCATCAAAAGCCAAACATGCATTAAAAATATAATAAATTAAAAATTGCATTATCTGTATCAAAAATAGAGTTCAAAATTGTCATTTAGAGCTTGATGCTAAAGAAATTAATTTAAAAAACTTGCATGCTGAAGTAAATAGGTTAAAGGATGAGCTTGTGGTAATATCCTCACGGTATGAAACCACTAAAAAACAAGTTGAGGAGCACATAAAAGCTTTTTCGAAATTGTTGGATGCTAATCATATTTTAGAGGAGCGTTGCAACTCTATGCTTAAAAATAAAACTTGTAACTGTAGCCAAATACCACCGACAGTGGCAAATCAAGCTAGTGTGGCCCTCAACACCTCTAGACTGGCTGTGCCAGTAATCAAGAAAGATATGAAACAGACAATTGTGTTCTCTGATAAAATTGGGTTGGGCATGGGCCCTTTATTGAACTATAGATTGCAACAAAAAGTGACAAATAACTGTTACCATAACATAACTTTGTCTCATTTATGTGACATCATATCAAAGGGATGTTATGATAATAGCACTACACTAGTTGTCTTATTAGGTAATAGTCTAAGTATAGATAAGCCTAGCATGGATAAATTAATGACTACTTTAAATAATATTGAAAGATCTGGTATTGGGAAAATTATTTTATGTGCACTGCCATATTCAGAGAATATGTCATATGACTACAACAGTAGAATTTCACGCTTTAATTCTTTGATGTACAATGCTATATCACTCAATAATAAATATCATTTCTTTGACACAAATAAATTCATTGAGGGTTTCTGCCTAGCCCAGGGAAAATATTTTTGCCAAGGAAATGTAGCATATCTATAATTGATTTATTAGCTTTTAATATTGAACCAAATAGATGTTTCAATGTTGTAAATAAGTCTCGGCGATCCAACAATGCCGCAAAACCGTTGTCACATTTAAACTAGATTGTCAGACAGCAGAAAAACATCTGAGTATGAACATTGTTCACCAAAATATTCAGGGTTTTTCCAGCAAAGAGTTAGAAATAGGTTTATTTTTAGATAATAATAATATTCATGTCATGTGCATTACTGAACACTGGCTCAAACATGGTCATATGATGTTTGACTTTGTCAACTTTAAATTAGGCAGTTCTTTCTCAAGAAAATCTGCCATTCATGGTGGATCCCTTATAATTGTTAAAAACTGTATGAAATGTAAAGAGCGGACGGATGTTGTCAAATGTTCCATAGAAAGAATTGTAGAACTTGCATGTGTAGAATTAGAAAGTTATATAGTTATCTGTGTGTATAGGCCACCATCAGCTGATTTCGGCACATTTGAAAGTACCATGGAAAATGTACTGAAATTAGTGTCTAAGAGCCAAAAACATGTTATAGTTTGTGGAGATTTTAATGTTAACTTGCTTGAATCGTCTAGTAACACTGTCAAATTGCTATGTTTGTTTAAATCTTTTAATTTATTCAATTTATTTTTGAACCTACCCGGGTAGGAGCCACCAGTGCGACATGTCTGGATAATATTTTTTGCAATTGCGAATGTTTAGACAAGCAAATTTTTAATTGTTTTAATTCGGATCATAGTGGTCAAAGGGCATCATTTATAAGCCTTGGACAGAGAACTCCACAATCAATAACATTTAGACCCATTACTGGTTATCGTTTGGAATTATTTAAAACGAAATTCAAAAAAGTCTGTCTTCATTGCCCTATTCTCATTTTTACGAATCAAATAGTATGTATAAAGACCTGTTTGGTGTAATTCTTCATAGTTTTAATAAAAATTTCAAATTGAGGACTATTAGTGGGTCGAAAGTAACAACTAAAGCAAAGTTTAGTGAATGGGCTACTGTGGGCATTCACAGAAGTAGAAAGAGGCTTTACGAATTTTATGGGAGGGAGCTCAACAGGAATGCTGGTTTTCTGGACTATGTTAGGAACTACTCCAAGATCTTCAAGAAAGTGTGTTTAACTGCTAAGGCAAACTTTATTAATTCTAAACTCAAAGTGTCGGACAATAAAGTAAAAACAGTTTGGAATATTATTAACAGAGAAGCTGGTAAATGTAAATCACGCATTACTCAAGTGAACATTGTCTCAGATACTCAACAGGTAGTGTCAAATGCCGATGTTGCCTCGGCATTTGAAGATTACTTTTCCAACGTGGCTCTAAATACAACACAGTGCCTACAATCATCATCGCCTCAAGCACATTCCTTACTTTGCGCTAATATTAAGAAATGTAAAAATATGTTTGAATTTGAATTTGTAGACTCAGAAAAATTGTAAAGACATTCAAGTCACTCAACTTAAAGAAGACAGAAGACTTGTGGGGAACGTCAGTCGCGGTCATTAGTCATATTATAGAAGTTATAGCGCCTTATTTAGCTTTAATTTACAATAATTCCGTTTCAGAAGGCGTCTTTCCAGATCTTATGAAATGTAGTAAAGTCATTCCTCTTTTTAAGTCGGGTGAATCGAGTGATCTAACTAATTACCGTCCGATTTCAATACTCCCTGTACTAAGTAAAGTTTATGAAAAGTTAATGTTAAATAGTCTGCTGAGTCACTTTAACAGACAAAGATTACTTACAAGTAATCAGTTCGGTTTTACAAAGGGACGTTCCACAACCGATGCTGCTTCGGTGCTTATTCAACACATTTACAGTATTTGGGAAAATTCTTGTGATGCCATTGGAATATTTTGTGATCTTTCTAAAGCTTTTGATTGTGTAGATCATGGAACTCTCATTCTGAAACTAGAACATTATGGCCTATCAGAAAATGCCTTAAACCTCATGTCCTCATATCTTAGCAATAGAAACCAAACAGTCGTTGTAAATAACACCCAGTCTAGAGGAGCTTTAGTAAAATTAGGAGTACCACAGGGTTCTATATTAGGCCCGTTCCTGTTTTTGGTTTATATAAATGATTTACCTTGTATAGTAGAAAACCGTTGTGATATAGTTTTATTTGCCGATGATACATCATTAATTTTCAAGGTTGACCGGCAATCTACAGATTTTAATGTAATTAATAACACACTAGCTGATGTTCTCAACTGGTTTACTACTAACAATCTGTTGCTTAATGCTAAGAAAACAAAATGTGTTAGATTTGCTTTGCCGAATGTTACACCGGTGGATACTAGAATACTTTTAAATAATGAATGCTTAGAGATAGTAGATAAAACATTGTTCCTTGGTTTAACATTGGACAAAAGTCTACAGTGGAGTCCTCATATAACAAAACTCGCACATAGATTAAGTTCGGCCGCTTTCGCCGTTAGGAGAATTAGGCAACTGTCGAATATTGAGACAGCTCGATTAGTTTATCATAGTTATTTCCATAGTGTAATGTCATATGGTATTCTGGTTTGGGGCAAAGCAGCTGACATACAGACTATATTTGTATTACAAAAAGAGCCATTCGTTTTATGTATAACTTAAGAGCAGGTGCATCTGTTAGAAAACTTTTAAAGAAATTAATATATTAACTGTAGCCTGTCAATATATATATGAAAATATTATGTACGTTATTAAAACCTTCAGTTGTTTACCAAAAATTGTGACATCCATACCTATAACACTAGAAATAAGAATAAGCTTGCTATTAGAAAGTGTCGTGTGCGTAAAGTGTATAAATCATTTTTGAGCAATGTATTCATTTATATAACAAGTTACCTGATGATGCCTTAAAATTACCCTTCCCAGTACTTAAGAATTACTTAAAAAAGTCTTTGATGTCTAAGGGCTATTACAGAGTAGAGGATTATTTGACAGACAAACATGCATGGCCCAAACCAGAAACTAACAAAACCGCCTAGCAATTAATTCAACAATTGTATGTACTGCCAGATAATGTAAATGACACAGTTCAGATAAGAAAGCATATTAAAGTATGTCTATTTTGTCAAGTCGATTTTTTTTTATACATTATTATTTTTACTTTTATATTTTAATATTTTCTTATCTTGTAATAAACTTTTTGATATGTTTTCTTATCGGACTACGCATAATTATGTAAGTACCTACTTTAAGATTTGATGTATCACTGTTTTGAAAAAATAAGTCCCGCCGTAGTTTCTTGCCGGTATCTTCACGGGTCAGAGGTGTAGGGTTTGAACCGGTGTAGATTTTTTTTTTTTTGACGTTCATAAGTGCATGTTATGTGCCTAAATTGAAAAATAAAGATCTTTTATCTTTTTTTTTTTTTTTTATCTAGGATGAGGAGATGGACTGCGCAATAGTTTGGAACTAGAATCCTTGCCGCCAAAATAGTTTAGCACGTTGTATGTCAGAGTGTTTATGTTCTATTAGCGTTCGGCAAATCAGTTTATTTTAATGATGTCATTGATGTTAATTCAGTCCGCGATGATTGCTAATAAATATTTGATGAAACGCGAATTGAGAATCTTATTATTAGTTACGCTGACGCGTTATTGCGCTCGCGCTGTTTATATGGCGAGCGGAAAACATAATATCATATGATCTTATTGATCTCGTTTTTGTCTTTACTACATATCATAGAAAAGAAACTTGAATATTAAAATTAACTTGGTTAATTCTGAAAGTAGTATAAATTCCTTCCGATAATTTTCCGCAATTCAGCACTATACTTTGTTGAAATGCTAAGCTCATATTTAAGCCACTTTAAATAAACCACTTAAAAAAAATACGTAAAATCCCTCGTATCTTTATCATTTAATTCATGGGCGTGTGGTGTAAATAGATCCATTCTATTTGTGCGCGGGCGTCGGCGACCGGCCTCTGTTTTTCTCAAATAAATCATTGCTACATTTCAAGATATTTAAAAATATCAGAATTATATAATCCATACGTACATAAACATAAACTATGATATAAAACCATATATTACATAACAAAGACAGCAAACTGCGTTTTTGCACAGCCGCTACAGTAAAAACAACGATCAAAACCAGCTATCTAAATCGCAACAGTGTAATAAATTAAGAAAACCTTGTTTTTGCTATGACACGACCTTGATTCTTACATAGGGGGCCGCACCGTCTCATACGTCATGGTTGTCCATAAATATTCGTTAAACCGCGGATGCGGCCGATGCAGAGGAATTAAAGAATCGTTCTATTAATAAAGAGATGGGCTAGATATATCAGTGTGCGCTACGGACTATGGAGATGCTCGTTATCTTCAACAATGTTAATGGATTGCTCTTCGTGTTCCTCATTGATTCGCATCATCGCGTGTGGCAATTGCGGATTGTCAGTAAATGAGAGCGCGAGAATTTTGCACAAACAAGTGACTAAAAGGCATTGCTCCCTTTTTTAATATATTGGACAGAACAAGCCACCTTTTTGATTCCGAATATTGTGGTGATTTCCTACTACCTATATCTCTGTTTTTTTACTATAGGTACAAATGACTCTTACCTTAAATGAATTTTTGAATCACTAACGCAATTTTATAGAATTTAAGTGAGTGACCAGCTTACAATATTTCTACACGAGTCCAGGACAAATACATTAAAATATATTTAAATGTTTTTTTATTGTAAATTTCATTCTTGTGAAACTTTACGAACTGTAACTGTTGAATCTAGTACTTCGTAGGCTGCAACAATATGTTCAGAAAGATTTAGTTCTGTTAATTCTGTTATCGTACGCGTAGAAACGGTGTATGAGTTATTTTTTTAATAATTATCACCCATTCAATGGTTGAATTTCGTAGTGGAGCACAAACATTTAAATAACTAAAATATCAGCGTTTGACCTTCCACTATGCGTTTTCTGTTAGCATCAGAATCTACGTAATGCAACAGTTTTCTGTATTTAATTTTTTATTATTATATTGTCATGACTTGTTTTATTTTAATTTTATTGTCAATTATTTTATATTGACCGTTGCCTGAAAAGAAGAATTTTATTAATGAATACGTAGATAAAATTGTAATCGATATTTACGCGCACTCCATTGTGTTTTTTTTAATATACAGCTTTCCTTTTCACCAATAAGTTTTCCTTGTGAGCACCCAGATTCCGCGTACGCTTACAGACTACTATAGTACTTATATAAAGGAAATCGCTTCGTCTGAGCGAAACCGGTTCCTGTCCCATAAAACAAATATGCGTACTAGAGTGTACACTTGTTCAATATTATAATTCTACTTAGCCAAGTAACCAATGTTTATGACACGTTATCTTGGAGTTATGTAAACATTTTTGCGGTATTGCGTAAAAATCGTTATCATCTTGAATAACATCTTTCGTGGTTAAGTATAATTTTAAGTGTAAATAAAGTGCGACTAAAAACCAGACAGTGTTTTCCTAATTTATAGCTTCGATTAAATATTTAACTTGTCAAAATATTGATTTAAATTTAATTGCATAAAAATACAGTAACAAAACAGTACGTAGATGAATAAACAAAAATGCAGCAATTATTCTGTTTGCGTTAAAAATTCGAGTCTAGGTACTAAATCCCTCAAAACGATTAGTTCGTCTTGTACTAATTGTATTGAAACAGGTAACTCACGTTTTATTAGTCAAATATTCCCCGACATGTTTCACTCCGTAATGAGGACGATAATGATGAACCGTTCGCGTTGGTTGACTTAGCTGACCGACGAAGACATTTCGAGCAATATTAGACTTTTAAAACGTGAGTTACCCTTTTCAATACAATTAATATGTTTGAGACTCATGACAGTTTTGTGTTCTTTCTTTTACCTTTTATAGGTACCTTCCCTAGTTTGTGCGTTAAATGTGTAAAAACAAACTACACAAACAAAATATTACTGTGGGTAAGGTTAGATAGAAATAAATGCCATAATTATACTTACATCAGAAAAGGTATCTAAGCTATCCAAGGGACAAGTGAAGACTTAACTTTCAAATTTATTAACTTGTATGTATACGCAGTAGGTACATACTTTTACATATAAGCTACTTGGAATAGAATAAACGTCTACCTATCTAACTGTCATATCATTATGTTTATTTATATTTATGAGTTTAGTAATAAAAACCATGAATCATAGACCTTCAATCCGCACGTGGTATGCTACTCTTCGTGCTTACAAATGCGCTGTTCGCTTAAAAAAACACTTCAAGTATTACAATAACATTTTTTTTTACTAAAACCTTAACTATAATAAAAAAATTGTCGAAGGTATTCGCTAGCAGACGTTTCTGCACAATAAAAAAAATAGTCATTTAGTTAATCATTTATCAAAGTTAAACACCGTGAAATACTACCAACGGGTCACTCACGCAAATTTCACTCGACATGTTCGGAATTTTTTTTTTTTATAAAATGTCAGGCTTG
The DNA here is from genome assembly GCA_022674325.2 of Grapholita molesta. NCBI lineage: Eukaryota > Metazoa > Arthropoda > Insecta > Lepidoptera > Tortricidae > Grapholita > Grapholita molesta. Next base: position 10,177,160 of record CP053142.2, on the reverse strand, counting down.
TTACTTCAGATACAGTGTGTTGTGATCACAGACGGGGGCAGGTCAGACAGGTGCCGGCCGCGGGCGTGGCACGGATTTATGGTTATGGCCCGTTGATTTACGATTCAATGTACTCTGACTACTTGTTTGGATACAAAGTATTTGCCATCATAACTTTTTTTTCCTTGTACAGTAACTGTCAATAGTACTTCGTCACTATTAAAATATACTGGTATGATGTGTGTGTTAAGAAGAATTTGACTTACCACATCTTAATATGTTTTTGACGACCGGTCGTGGCCTAGTGTGTAATGAATGACCTATAAAGCCGACGTTCCTGGGTTGAAATTCCAATCAGGGCATTATTTGTGTCATGACTCATGAGCACAGATATTTGTTCCTGAGTCATGAGTGTTTTCTATTTAAGTATTTATATGGATCTATCTATTATATATATCGTCGTCTAGTACCTACAACACAAGCCTTACTGAGCTTACCGTAGGACTAGATCGATTTGTGTAAGATTGTCCCGAAATATTTATTTATTTTTATTTTTTTAAATGTGACGTACATACTTACAGAGCTACCGCCATACCGCGTCCGATCTGAGAGTAACAGTGAGATATATTTTTTCAAAGCGGTGACGATACATCTAATAAACAAATGTACGCCTTGATTACCCGGAGACGTAGCTAAAATTACAATCGTGTATAGAAAACGTCAAGCGAAATATAAAACTGTATCGAAATGATAGATCAAACGAAAAGTCACCTGACTACATTCCGATCTCAGTTTTCTATATACTCCTATCATCCTAAGTATCTAGATTCTAGATTTTATAATCATAAGAGTGCATTTAAGAGCCCGCTGTTACTCGGTCTAAAACGCCCAATTTTTTTATTTGATTTTATCCTTTTAATAACATAAATTTATCTAGTTTATATATATAAATTGAATGGTCATTTCAATTCACAGTAAGTGACTGCATTACTTGTTTTGATATTGTGATTTTATAATAAGTAATCCGGCTATTTCCATTTGCTCAGAGCAGAAAGTATTGCCAGAGAGATTCAAACATCAACCACATATTGTATTGCTTACATTTGTAGCATATTGAGTTTGTTTTCTGAGTGATAGTTAGTTACCAATCAGTTTATATCAGAGCCAGTAGAATAAATGTTTTGTGTATTCGTTTATCTGATGAACTAGACTAACAAAACTTGAAATGATCGATCGTCCGAAGTCGCGAAGGGGAATAATTGGATAGGTTCTATTTTAAGACTAATTAGGTAGCATCTCCGTGGAAGGTTTTCTGAAGCCATAAATCTCAGACCTTAGAGTGCCTTAGAGTTAATTCTGTGATTACTGTCTACGATATTTGTGTCTCACAGCTCCGATATATCTGAGGCTCTAGTGTAAGTTTGTTTTGACGTAAAAGTCTCGAACGCGTAAGTGATAATGTTATATGGGTAACTCTAACGCGATAGTAACTTTTTGTTACGTTAAAAACTTACACTCAGGGCTCTATACCAACTTCATAAATGCGATATTCATTACAAGCTCACTTTGATTACATAATCGGCCAATTGAGACAAATAACGTTAATTGTCGTCCAGTGTTCCAGAACAGTCAGGAATGAGATAAGTGTATGTTTGTTTGTGTTTGTGACGTCAGCACGGGCGTGTCTCGACGCTCTGCGTTGCATTACCCTCTAGAAAACAAGGCGTATTACCCTTAAGTAACCTTGGGGTCGTGTGATGCCGGCTGACTAGAATAGCACTACCCCATCTCGTCCCGCGGTTGTCGTAAGAGGCGACAAAGGGAAAAATCCTACAATAATAAGATATAAAATGAATCTTAAAATAGTTGACGCTAAGCACTTTGGGGCTCGAATTAAAACTAAATTTGCAATGAAAATCATTATAGATCAAATCATGCGACCCAACTCGCAAAGCCATAATTTATGTATATTTACGCATTTCTGACTAGCTCAGAGGCTCTAGTGTAAGTTACTTTTAACGCGAAAAAACGTTTACAAACGCGTAAGTGATAATGCTATTTATATGGGAAACGCAAACACGTTCGTAACGTAAAGTTACGTTAAAAACTTACACTCAGGGCTCAGGTCCTTTGAACACTTGATTATAAATATTACGATTGTCGAATGTAGAATGGATAATATCCGAAATTGGAAATGAATCAAAGTTGTAGAATAACTTGTTTGTTACCAGTTCGACTATTTCATTCGCTTTTACTGAATAGATTACCTAAATTGAATATTAATTGTTGTTTCAAACCGGTTCACTGACTTCGTAAATATATAAATATATGTTTATACTTAAATATTTAAGTAGATAAGTCATTTGTGCGTTGGAAATCGCTGGCAATCAGAAGAATTTTCAAGCAAGTTTCTTGTTTGGCATTATGCTGAATTTTTTCATGTATTTTTTTTTTCTTTCACCTCGTTAATTTTTAAGACTTATATGTCTTGATGAGCATCGATAAGATAATACTCAAGATAGGTCAAAAACTTTGTATTGCTTTGTTTTTGTCTCTTCGGTGGTCAATAGTTAACACTTTGTATCATCTCCGAGACCACGGGATCCCGTCTCGGTTCCTCGTCGCTTTTTCTTAAGTATATGTCATCTATTTCAATGTTTAAATTATATAGTAGTTTTACTACTTAAAAATCAAGCCAATCAAAATATTTAATAAAAAAAAAATTAATTTGTTCTTAGTAGCTTGTATAAGGATAGGTCTTATGACAGTTTTGTTTTTTTCGTTTCGGAGGCCAAGACCCTCTTTGGGTCCCTGAGCCAAAGTAGTTAGTTAGTTTTTTAGTTAGTAGCTTGTATCATCATCATCATATCAGTTCACGACGTCCAATGCTAGGCAGGGTCTCCCCCAAATCCCCACGGTGACCGGTTTTGTGACACCTGCATCCAGTGCATTCCCGCGATCTATACCAAGTCGTCGGTCACAGACTGAATAGAGTCCATAAAAATAGGGCTGGAATACCTTAGCTTTGGTCATGTCCACAGGGAAGTCGCGAACAAAATTACGTTTTTAACCCAGACAACATCAGACAGCCAGATACACCGCCAAAAATTACCATCATCATAAAAAAAAATCTGATTATGACTTAATTATAGTCAGAAAAAAAGTTCGTAATAAGAAAAGTTGTGTGTGCAATTCTAAAAAAAAAAGTTAATAAATGCCTTTATTATAATTATATTATATCTGTGGACCTTCAGTCTTATCACCAAGTGCATGTAACAGAAAACTGCCCCAGTGCCCTCCGAGATTGATGCCTTTAATACCCTGATAGTATAAAACATTGTACATATACTTATTGATAGAAAAATATTGGCATAAATATCCTTTGGCATAATTCATCATTTCGCATAATGCTTTTATATGTAACTAAACTTTTTAGTATTATTATAAATCAAACCTTCACAGAATGATCCCTTAAAAACCCTGACAGATAGGTTAAAAACTTAGCTAAAGCACCCGGCCTATATAGTAGTAACGTGTGTGCGTATACATGTCAGCGTTCTATTCAAGTTTTGACGTAAGTTCCATATTAATTATCTACACAACTCTAAGACATGGTCCTTCAGTTAAGTTTTTCACCTATACCGTTTCAGAAAACAATACATTCTGCGGTATGAAGAGTTATGCTAAATGATGAATGACATTCAGTTTTATGTCAGATGATGGTGACCCAAACTAAATAAATCAGAATGATAGGTTTACACACTTTATGATCGCATTTTCTGTAAATGATGACCAATTTTGGCCCGGGACTGCGTCGTAATAATTCAGGAATATGACAGTTCAGCAATATAAGGTACTTATTACAGTATCAAAGACAATGATTTGACATGACACCTACCTATTGAGTTGCTTGTTAACCGACGTGTAACCACCATATGATAAATAAACCTATTCAGTTCATAGTAAAGCGTCACTTATCCAAAGCATCCAGTAGAACGACATCTCACTTAAATAACAATAATATTCATAGTGATCATAAAACATAATTTTCGTCATCCGTTCTTGACTTTAGATTTGTTTATTCAACAACTTCTGCTGCTCACTGTACAATGAATAGGTTAGATTGTCATATCAACCGTAGACGCGTTCTCTTGGATTCTCAAGAACTTTTATTACAACTTAATCTGTTGAGAACAACTTGAAAACTCAGTTGCAACATTTGACCCGAACATACAAATATTGCAAGTTAAAAAAGCTTATTAATTGTATAAAAGCGGGTAACTCACGTTTTATAAGTCGAATATTGCTCGACATGTTTCACTCGTAACGAGGAGCATAATCATGAGCCATTCGCGTTGGCTAACCGACGTGCAATATTTGACATGTCGAGCAATATTCGACTTATAAAACGTGAATTACCCGCTTTTATACAATTAATATGTTTCAGTCTCACGATAGTTTTGTGTTTAAATAAAAGCTTGTAAAAACGATTGCGTACGTACAGAGATCAAAGGTGTTTGAACTGTAGTAAAAGATAGATAGATAGAAACATTTATCCATGACACACACGCACATAATAATAACAAAAAAAAAATCATTAGAACTTTACACAAACGACGTGTGCCACGAAATGTCCTCATCTCAGGGTAATCCCAGTAATCGCCAGCGCTGGTCTTCCGATGAGATCACCAGGAATCAGGTGCCATGAGAAAAGAGGAAGATGCTCGAAATATATAGGAACTACGATGTTCGCGGTACCAGGCCTGTTGTATTCCATCTCTGTCATCATCATAAACTTAAGAGTTAGACTCTTGTCGGTGGAGTATTTTCCAGCTTTTCCTATCTTGCGCCAGCTCCTTGACTTTTTGATCTCTGTACCTACTTTATATTATAAACTGGATATTTGCGCCTTGTGTTTATAGATTCTTGGCCACGTTCCATCGTTTGTTGCAAATCTTAGATACTGGTCATTGGACTCGGTATTATAAAAATACATATTACAATTTATTTCTCATTTGAAAGTATTGCTTTTGCTTCAAAATTTCCTGATATGCCACAGGAGACCGAAGAGCTGGCTACCTCGCTCAGTGTATCAGCAAAGCTGGGGCGCTACCGCGAAACACGATATTCGTAAACGGACGATTGTCTCTGTCACTCTCGTGACGCCTTAATTGGAGTAAAAGGGAAAGATGCTCAAAATATACGAACTTCGATGTTCGCGGTACCGGGCCTGCTGTCAGGGTCTTCGGTTCCAGGCTGCAGGGGCCTTTTTAGATTAGGTTAGTTTTAATAAGGTATGAATTCTCTAGGTATTTACATACATACCTACATACATTTCAGCCGTATGCAGTCCACTGCTGGACATAGGCCTCATACAAATAATTATGACTTGTCTTGGGGGGTAGTTGTCATAGTCGTCACGCTTGGCTGGCGGTGTGGCGACCACAGTAGCTGTAGATTGGGTTTCGACGGACGAAGATGGGGTAGTGCTATTCTAGTCGGTCGGCATCACGCGGTATTAAGTTGTCTTTAAATAAATGTATTAAATTAATAATCACTTTGTATGATAGTCCGGTTTATTTGTAATAATGTGTAAAACCGTCATAGTTTAAATCAGTATATCTTAATATTTTTCATCCATCCCTAAGAACTTGACAGCTACCAATTTGCTGCGCCGGTAGAGGGGTCTACTATTTACTATGAGTATACAGTGTGAGTCATGTTTCAGTGCAAGTTTGTTTAGGCCGCAGTGCATTGATCGCGTGTATCAATATTGATTGGTAACCATTGATTGTCAATTGTCCCCGACCGACCCCGATTCGGCGCCAGCCATTCATTCAATTATATGTTGCAAAATATTGATTAAAGTCTGGTTTCACTTGATCTCTTATCGAAGAGTCTTGAAACGGATTTATTTTATTTGACGTTTAAATATATATGTATAGGTGAAAAACTTAACTGAAGGACCATGTCTATGTAGTTGTGCAGTGAATTAATATGGAACTTACGTCAACATTTTGAATATACAACGCCGACATGCGTGTACACACGTTACTACGACATAGGACAAGTGCTTTAGATAAGTTTTTCACCTATATGATTTCTAACCACAGACAAGATACTCTCAGGTAAGGGAAAGCTTGAAATTTTCATCATCATCTTCCTAGAGTATATTATGGCATTTTGTCGCGGTTCAATCGAGTTCAATATCAATACTAGTTTTTATGACAACGACTGCCTTCTAACCTTCAAACCTAGACAAACTAGGCCTTTTTTATAGGGATTAGCTCTGGTTTTTCGCGATGTTTTCCTTGTTCGAAAAAAAAAAACGAAATAAATGAGGTTTCTTACATAAGTTGTTGTTGTAATTTCCATATCGTATTTTACACACAGAAATTAGGCATAACGATTTTTTATCAGAATTATCAGACAGGGGAATCGATTAGAAAAAAAGATATGCCTGGGTTAGTCTAGACTTTCACATGTACCGTGTGTCAGAAAGAGAAAAAAGCAATAATCGTCACGACAAGTCGGTTCCAACCGGTTGCGTATCGGGGGTCGCCGGTCGAGCGTTATCTGGACTATTGACACTGTTGCTAGTGTCAAGTCAATGCTGATATGGTATTGACATCTGTGATATGTGACAATGGCCGCACTACTGCTGCAGATGAACTTGACGTTTGGTAAATTAATTAAGAAAAATAAGTAAAAAACTTAACTGAAGGACCAGGTCTATTTTTTGTCGTTGTTGCAAGTGAATGAATAGCTGGCGACGAATCGGAGCCGGTCGGGGATAATTGACAATCAGCGGTTATCAATAAATATTGATATACGCGATCAATGCACTGCGATCTAAACAAACTTACACTGAAACATGACTCACACTGTATACTCCACTGACTACTAATTTGAGACTTCGATGCCGTAAAAAGGGTTCAATACTCTTTCGGTAGATGTCGCTACACGTCACCCGTAATGACGTATACCAGAAAGGATAAAGTAGAAAAATGTGATAAGTCCAAGCGGTACTGGTATAGCACAACTGGTAGTGCACTGGGCTAGTGATCCCGTGGTTGTGGGTTCGAGTCCCACTGCGAGTCAATTTTTTCTTTCTATTTAAATATAGTAGATCCTATATTGTCGGCGAAGCAAATTGGTAGCTGTTAAGTTCTTAGGGATGGATAAAAAATTTGAAATGCTAGAGGTATAGTTATGCAGAGAATTAATATGGAACTTACGTCAAAATTTGAACATAGAACGCCGACATGCGTGTACAGACACGTCACTACTACATAGACCAGGTGCTTTAGCTAAGTTTTTCACCTATACTTATTGTAGGTACCATTTGAGTTCACCTATACTTTTTGTTAAACAGCTGTCACCATAGGCAACCTCAATAATACGAATTTGAAGGTTATCGCCCTGCGGCGCTACCGCGAACAACGATATTCGTAAATTTCGGGCGATTGTCTATGTCACTCTCATGACACCTTAATTGGGGTAAAAGAGAAAGATTCCCGAAATATACGAACTTCAGTAGGGATAAAACGGTTCTTGACCTCCGCTGTCAAATATCAGTTTTCTTAGAGAGTGAATTCTGTGCGTTTTGTTATCGAAACACGCGCCAGCGCGCGGTTATTTTTACAAGATCGACTCGTGCGCATCCCGCGGTCGTAAAACGCGAAAGCTTTTAAACTCTGTTAAAAAAAACTGTAAACTTTATTTATCGCCTATAACTTATGTAAACTATAGTTTCTTTACACGGTTGCCTAAAGGGAGATGGTTATAGCCACGGCTGTCTACCGCTGGACGTAGGCCTCTCCCATAAACCGCCACGGGGAGCGATTTTCGATTACGGCGGGTTGGCGATCGCAGTGCCATCACTCTAGGGAGTCCCTGCTGCTTTCTCTCCGGTGGTTTATGTACGCAGTTTTAGGGACAATCCCTACTATACCATCTATTATCATCTTGATCATTTAAGAGCATTTTTTTGGACCCGGGTATGTCCTTAAACTGCGTCCAACAATGAGAGGTAGGGCACAGCGAAGTACCATCACGTTTGAGTCTGGAGAAGCCCAACTGGGGAAGTACCTCCTCCTTACAGAATACCATAGCCATAATAGCACTGCCACCTTTCAGGTATGTAGTGTTGTGTTCCTGATGGTGAGTAATGTTCCCAGAGCTCCAACCCCTTACAGGACGGCAACGCGCTTGCGACTCCCATGGTTTTGCGAGTGCCCATGGGCGACGTTAATTGCTTACCATCAGGCAATCCGTCTGCTCGTTGGCCACCTTTGTCATAAAAAAAGCACGCATCAGGAGGTTCCTGTCGGTGGAGTTTACGCCAGTTTTTGTGGTCTTCGGCCAGATTCTCTAGGTTCCTGGAAGACACGACCTGCTTTAGCTTCTACTTGTTCCACGTAGCTTGTTTCTCTACTTCTAGCTTCGATCTTCTCTTCTAATATAGTTTTAAATAGAGCGTTATGCCTTATCAAGTGACCTATAATGGCTATAATTTTAATACGGTCTATGGTCCTAAGTTTTTTTTAATCCTTATCTTGCGATCACTGTTAGCTATAAGCGGATGTGACGTAAATGGCTTACGTGTCGGGTGCTACCCCTAGCGGGGTACAGCCCTTTTATTTATGTAGTCAGTCTATGAGTTCACTGTCCTGGTCAAAGATGTCTCGCCTCTTTTTTAGTCGGTGAATTATTTCTGGCATTGTTAGTTGCCCCGCAAGTTGATTTGGGTGCTTTTGTAGTGTTGCTTTGTATTTATTCACATAGCAAGAAATTTCTTCTCTCTGTCTTCTTTCGTTTAATTGTTGTCATATCGAGAATTTCGTTAAGCTCCGTTGTTCTGAGGAACCAAATCTATGGTCCTGAGTAGCTTTTTCTTCTCTCCAACCATGCGTACCTATCACTTCTTCTCCATGTTCGTTTAGAATAATAATGTTCTACGGTTTCATTAAAATCATCACATCTGTGTTTGCGTAGCGAAATATCGTTATGATAACTACAATTTGTAAAATTCACCTTTTATTTATACAATTGTGTACATAAGTGTTTTATGCAAAACAAAAAAGTGTGATCAATATGATGGCATGGCGTTTAATACTTCTTTGGCTGCCGCGATAATTGTGAAATGAAATAAAATAGTAAAATACGAATGTGTAATGAATTTCAAATAAAATTTTTAAATTACGATATAGCTACACATTTATAATAACTATTCGTTCTTCAAGTTATTTTTGTAAAGATATTGTGATTTTTCTTGTTACGTATTGAAATATTCAATATAAATATTTTGCTAGAAGTTATCTTGTAGCATTTTTATGAATAAAAAAATACAAAATTTACTAGACTGGAATAGTATTTGTGTTTTTGTATTAAATTACATGATTTGAACCATTTTAAAAATAACACTCATTCTAGACTTCAACGAATAAAAATATATATCATTATCATTACAGTATTATATAGTAATATGAGATACTACGCGTTGTAATCTGACGTAGAACCAGATTGATATTTCAATGAATGAGGGCCCGGCCACACTCGCGGCGGACGCTCGACGTTTTCCTGGCGATTCCATAGTAATCTCCGCAGCGTGTAATTTTAAATGTATACGCAGAGAAAACGCGGGACATAGCTAGTGTACCCACTATAGATATTTTATTACACATTTAACATAAAAACAGCCACAATGTAGGTGAATAAAGGGCTAATAATGAACATAGTCAGTAGTCCATCCTTTCCACCCAATAGTAGTACATTTTAGATTCCATTAAAACTCAATAGTCCTTACACCAAGGCGGGTGCTGTCCCTGTGCGCGTCCCGTGTTCCGCGTACGGACAGTGGCAACATCCGCTTAGTGTACCCTTACATTTCATTAAATTGTCGAAAGGACTGCGCGTTGGCTCGATCCGGCTCTGCGTACGCCTCCCAAATGTCCGGAACACCATTGTCCCGTGTACGGAAAAAACATAATCTCTGCGCATTGAAACCGCGCAGGCATCGCAGAGGCGCGCCTGCGCGTCAGTGCCGCGCCCGCGCTCACCGCCCGGTGTGGGTAACACTATCGCGTGCCAACATACTACCTATACTAAGTGGGCAAACATACGCGCCGCGCATACATTATATATTATATCTATCTACTATGCGCATATAGCAAAGTCGCCTCATTAAACCATCCATAACTCGAGAACTGCTGGACAGATTTTGATGAAATTTAGTATGGAGGCAGTTGATACTATGGATTAGCATTTGGCCTTTTACCCGACTATTTAAAAAGGAGGGTAATGTTTTTAGTGTTAATACTGTGAAGTACAAAACTTACGAAATTTTTTGTGAGATTGCTTGGTTTTCCACGTCAACATAAGTGAATCAATATTATTAATTGTGTCATATTTGGGTCTATGTCTACACGATGTACGGATGAAATGACGATGATGACTAGAGATCATCCGAAACATGGCGCCTAGCGCGATATAAATACATGTGAGTCTATTCGAATACACTTTACGTGGGATGTTGACGAATTTAACATGATATTGCTGGAAAAATGGTTGAAAAACGTTATACTATTTAAAAACGCTTGTACAGTCGCCATCAGATATATCGGAGCTGTGGCGGTGGTCACAAATATCTGAACATGCACTTTATCGCCTTGACAATAAAGGCGTTGCGCTGATATTTGTGACCGCCTCCAGAGCTCCGATATATCTGATCGCGACTGTCATTATGTAATGAATGATTTTGTTCAGAATCGTCTGCTAACGAATCCGTAATTCTAAGAAATAGAAGAAAAATGGAAAAATCAATTGTCCCGGGCGAGATGAACTCGCGACTCCGGGATATATGCTATACCAACTTAGCTTCAGAGGTTTACCCGATGGCTTCTCTCTCTCTCGCTGCTGTTTCTGTATTTCGGTCCCGTCCGAGGCAGTTCATTTTACTTTTTTTTTTTCTAAGAATAATGTTTTGTATCTATTTAAATAAGTATATAGTTATAACGCCTGAGATAAATATCTTACAATTAGTCTAAGATAGTCTGGTGTTTTATCTTTTGTCGCCATGGTTGTCATGTTCTATCAAGAACATAACACGATAGGTGATAAAATTATATCAGTATGCAGGACCCATTTGATTTGGAGTCTGGACACTAGCTTTTCTATCTTGCGTTCCCATATGAAATTGCACGCTGCGGAATCGTCAGGAAAACGTTCAGTGGACGCCGCCAGTGTGGCCGTGTACAATGTTTTCTTAGTAGACAGTTATGTCCGTATATTATGTTAATTTAAATACATCAATGTTACTTTTGTGTTTGCATTCGTAATTCATGATGCAATAAAACTAATAATATACAAATAGTGTAATCTTATCTGTTGCTATACTAGTTACGCACTATAATCTACAGACAGACTCGCCAAATAATGATAATAAGTAAAATAATTATGAAGAATAAAGTTTATAGAGTTAGAGCAAGAAGTTCAAATTAATAGTTTGAATGTTGCATTATTTAATCTTATGTATAACGCGACATGCATGCATGCAACGCCCAGTGTGCATTACAATGTACACCCCCTTTCAATGGAGTTGAAATCTTTTACAAAAGGAAATACGGTAGAATTTCTTTTGTTTCATTGGCTGTCGTACAAAAGAAAATTCAACCCAATTCACTGCATAGTAAGGTTGGTTTTAACTATTAAATATTTTAGTATGGTGGGCGTTACGAGGCTATATACCACCATGGGTTTATGCCATAATCGCCATGTCTAGTAGATGGAATAAACCTTATTATATAGGTGAATTGCTTTAGCTATAGCACCTGGGCCTAAGTGTACGACGATAGGTTTGGTCTAGACTCTAGTGAGTAGTGCCCTGCCTATGAAGCCGATGGTCCCGGGTACCAAGTAAGGGGTATTTGTGTGATGAGTACAGATGTATTTGGTCTTGAATCATGGGTGCTTCTATGTATTTAAGTATTTGTATTATATATCGTTGACTTACCCACAACACAAGCCTTCTTGAGCTTACCGTGGGACTCAGACAATTTGTGTAAGAATGACCTGTAGGTATTATTTATTTATTAATAACAAATCTTTATTGATAATAATTACATTAACTAGTTATTAAATCTAAAAAAGGCCCTTGAGGCATTGTACCAAGGATGCTGGTGGCATTTCCTCGTTGTATCTGTTTATTTATTTAAATTTTGACGTAATTCCCATATTGTCTCTGCACAACTATTATATTTATAGACATGGTCCTTCAGTGAAGTACGTCTATAGAGTCTGGCTAACCAATTATTACTCGATTGTTACTCTTAAAGTTGAAAAAATAAACTATACTCGTCCCTTTTTTTGGGGTCGTAGTGCAAGCGAAAGAAAGAGACGGTATGATTCAATCGTCTATGCTTTAAGTGAGTAAACCAATTTTTTTTCACTGGCCAAACTCTATCAAAATAATAGGTAGTGGCTATGGTTGTATTCTGAGAAAAAGTAAACACGGCGTGTTGGCTTATCTATGACATATGTCACTCACGCTCAGCAAACTAATGATCGAAATGTTTGTCCATAAATTACATCAATGTCACCTGCTTTTTACACTTGGCCATTGTGCGACAAAGGAGGTGTGACCAAAATTTGACGACCGGTCTGACCTAGTGGGCAGTGACCCTGCCTATGAAACCGATGGTCCTGGGTTCGATTCCCAGTCAGGGCATTTATTTGTGTGATGAGCACAGATATTTGTTCCTGAGTCATGGGTTTTTTCAATGTATTTAAGTATTTATATGTATCTTATCTATTATATATATCGCCGTCTAGTAGCTACAACACAATCCTTACTGAGCTTACCGTAAGAACTAGGTCGATTTGTGTAAGAATGTCCCGAAATATTTATTTATTTATTTATTGAGTCTTTAAGAACCCAATAGGCAGATTTTTAGAAGAAATATTTAGATAGACGAAAAAAACGGAAGTTCTCAAGTCGACGCGTATTTTTTTTTGTGTGTGGTCACACACAAAAAATACGCATAACTTTTTACGGAGTAGTTCGATTTTGATATTTTTTTTTTAATCAAAGGGTATATCCCGAAGTTGGTCCCATATTAATTTAAATAAAATTCACACTTAGATGGTTGGCAGTCCTCAACTGTGCATTTTTCTAGAAACTTCCTGCCTCGCACAGCAAAACTCTGGAATAAATTGTCGTGTGCAGTATTTCCGGACCGATATGACATCCAAACCTTCAAGAAAAGAGCGTATAGGGATCTTAAAGGCCGGCAACGTACTTGTGACTCCTCTGGTGTTGCGAGTGTCCATGGGTGGCGGTAGTTGCTTACCATCAGGCAATCCGTCTGCTCGTTTGCCTCCTATATCATAAAAACAAAGGAAAATAGTGGATGATGGATTTTTCGCTCACCGATTGTAATGTATGTTACATATTTCTGAAGTTTCCAGAAAATTATTGACATTCTTACATCCGAGATTTTGAAAATTATTTAAACGCAAAGACTCATCAGCCACGATAAAACATTGTGAAAAAATATTTAATAAACTAAAGAAATGTTCTACATAATTTCAAATTTGAAATCAAGGACTAGGTAAATAAATGACAATATTTTAATGGTAAAACCGGTTGGATTTCTCAAACTCGCCATTCAAGTTTGACTCGCTATTCAAATAATCCATCTAATAACAGAGATGAATGTTCTGAGCTCTAATAACCACTACAGTGGTTACACAAATAATAACACAAATATGTAAAGAAATGAAATAAAAAGTTAATGTCTATATTTTAAAAGTAAAACTCAGAGCTTGATTATAATATAAACTATTTTTTATAACACTGAAACCGGTTTATGAACATAAACCGGTTTTGTATTCATAAATCGCTTTTATACTCATAAATCGGTTTTATACTCATATACCGGTTTTATACTCATATACAGGTTTTATACTCGAATACCGGTTTTATACTCATATACCGGTTTTACATTCGTAAACCGGTTTTATACTCATACACCGGTTTTACATTCGTAAACCGGTTTTATATCATACCACAGAAAACCTGGTTGCATATTCTACTTATTTAAAACAGATTTTTCTATTTGGAGAGTATGTTTCGTGCTTTTATAATCTCTGTAATGCTACGTACTTTCATTGACCAAGTGCGAATATTCAAATGCCCTTATCAGTCCAATCACGGATGCTTATCGTATAATTTGACAATGAGACATCGTTATCGCTATCGGTTATTAAAGCTTCAGTCGATTATTATTAACAGTAGTTACTTATTATATATTTCTATTTTGTCGGTGTAACTATTAAAAATGATTAAAATATGATTTAATTCAATTCAATTCTAATTATGATTAACTCCATGAATACAAAGTATACATAAATAAATTTTTCGGGACCATCTTACACAAATCGGCCTAGTCCTACGGTAAGCTCAGTAAGGCTTGTGTTGTAGGTACTAGACGACGATAATATACAATAGATAGATACTTATAAATACTTAAATACATAGAAAACACCCATGACAGGAACAAATATCAGTGCTCATCGCACAAATAAATGTCCTGACTGGGATTTTAACACAGGACCATCGGCATCATAGTAGGGTCACTACCCACTAGGCCAGACCGGAGATAATAAACTTTCGGTAACAGATAATAAACTTTCGGTAACAGATAATAAACTTTCGGTAACAGATAATAAACTTTCGGTAACATATAATAAACTTTCGGTTACAGATAATAAACTTTCGGTTTCGGATATCCGAAGAACCCATCGGTACAATCCGGGGTTTTACTTTTTTCGTCTCACAGACCTTAGTATTTATTTATAACTCCAGGAGTCAATGTGACATATTCGATAACGCTAACGAAACGTTACACAACAAATTAATTATAAAAACAAAAACATCCCCGCGTACAATTCCATTATTGTAAAATGTATATTTACAGATAAGGAAGTAAGAATGCCTTCCAAGTTACTTCGTCAACGATAACAGGTCAACCGTAAACTGCTTAATTAGCTCTGATAATTAGTCCACTGAGTAACCTTCAAACTTCGTTAATAAGATCGTAAACACTAAGATGCAATTGCAATGGGAATCTTATTACATCGACGTTTTGGTTTATCTTCACTTATAAGCAGAGATCGGACTTTGCGTCACTGCTCGCAGTAATATGGAGAAGACTCCAAAATTGATCAAAATGTTATTCAATTTATTATTTTTGAAATAAAATTTTAGTTTATTATATTTATTATGAAAATCTTATTTAATGTGGTTAGCATTTTCGTCAGAAGAAAAAGAAGTTACTTGTTATTATAAATATCCTGCTGCCATTTTTATTTCTACAAAGACGTTTTTTTGTTTTATAGGTAGAATACCTCCGTGGATATTCCTATTAAACTACGAGTACTAAAGTTTGCCGCATTACCGTCAAAAGTATATTTTTGGTAGTGGAATTTGGACAAAATACTGTTTATTTTGTTTAAAAAATCTATATTTTAAACATTTTTTTTTGTATTTATTGACTAGGAATCAAATTATAGGTCAAGTAAGAAATAAATTAAATGATTACTTGTATGATTAATTTTAAAGTCATGTCCAGATTATTGCATGCAATGATGCAAATTTGTCCGATCTCTGCTTATAAGGGTCCAAACCAAAATTTTGTTTGCGCTATCATGACTTAATATTAACAATTTAAAGCAGCAGCCACAAATGTACGTAGGAGTAATACATTCTAAATACCTAGGTAACTTTTTTATACAGCCCGTTTCATCCAGATTATTAAAAATGTTATTTTTTTTTGTCACCATAAAATATCAGCATGAATGCATAGTAGAATTGTATGTAAAAATGAGCGCTGAGATAGCTTGACGAGATGTCAACAAACTTGAATCGCAGTTTGGCGAGTTTGTTAGAAAATTGTTGTGTACTTTATGATATACCTATAATTAAAAAAAAAAAAACTTTTACACTACTTTAAGCAAATACATTAATACATAGTCTCTATTAACACTTCTGAGATTGTAAACCATCCTCACTCCATGTCAGTTATTATTTATTAAGTCTTAAGTAGTATTTCATGTTCTCAATGAGATACAAATATGGAATAGTACATTTCGATACTTGTAAAATAAAATTTTTTCGACGAGGGTGAACGTTGCAGCCCGAGTGAAACGAGGGTGACATTCACCCGAGTCTTAAAGAAGTTTTTACACGAGTATCGAACCTAATTTTTCATAGCAAGTGCCTTAAAAAGTGAAATTTACGCACGCGAAGAGTGCGAAAAGTGCAGTTTTTACGCACTAGTTAGGAAAACATTTTTTTTTCAAATACTGTTTGTGTTATTTTAAGTTATGTTCATTTTATATATCTGTTCTGTGTTATCTCCTAAATAAATAATATCCAGGAATATACAAATATTCTCGATTTGGGAAAGTAGCACCATTAAATTACATACTAAATCAAAAACGAATAGTTTGTTATTATGGAGGTACAGTCAGCATCATATAATTAGTAGCAGTCGGTACGGCCAAACATATCGTAACTGCTATATAAATAAAGATCTCTATAGATATATTTTGATGAATTCCTACTTTGTGATGATATAAAAGCGCTAAAATATATCTTAATTTTACCCTGTAGGTACTTTACTTTTAAATCCATTAATACATATATCCATGGTTTCCAGATAACCTAACCCTGCCATGTCAACCGTAAACGGGCGCGCGCCGCGCCTTAACGGGCATCACGCTAAGTGGAACGGAGACCACAACGGGACCAACGGGACCAACGGGACCAACGGCCATGCTGAGGATGCTGAGTGGGCCAGGCAGTTCCTGCCGCCACCCCTCAGGCTGGACAACACCGCGCGCGCTTTGAAGGTAAACCATTTACCCATTTCAGCCATAAATCGTCCACTGCTGGACACTGGCATCCCCCATATATTACTTGTATCATCTTGGGGGTAGTTGTTTTTACATACATTCATATAATCACGACGGTTTCCCAGAGATCCTGACAAATCACTTTCGCTTCACTCACGTTCTTAACGTTCCTCATACATGCTCGTCGGTTTAGGGTCCTCCTGACCTGGCCTTTCTTCAATATATCCGCGATTTGGTCGAGAAAAGTTCGCCTAGGTCTTCCCCTTCCAATGGATCCTTTCTATACACCCTCTTAGTTAAGCTTCGTTGTTTTTATTTATTTATTAACATAAAAAGGTTACAGCTTACTCAATAACAAAATCCCAGAAAACAGTTTACACGGCAGGCGGCTTGACCGCAGCAGCTGTAGATTGGGTTTCGACGGACGCAGCTGCCCATTCCTCGGGTTTTTCCCTTTGTCGCCTCTTACGACACCCGCGGGAGGAATAGGGCGGTGCTATTCTAGTCAGCTGTCACCGAACGGCCACTAAGAAACCAAAATGGGACCAATATGACCAACTGACACCCTGATGATCCCAAGTGTTCCAAGTGACGCGGGTGTGCATTTCTAGATTTAATTTTTTAGAATGCTGCCGCCGTTGGCACTTGGCGGGGCTTTGCGTGTGGTTTATGGGGACCATTCCGGGACCAACGCGAACAATATACTCTGATCAATATAAACTGTCGGACCATGTCTATGTAGTTGTGCAGGGGATTAATATGGGACTTACGTCAAAATTTGAATATAGAACGCCGACATGTGTGTACACACTTACTAATACATATAGGGCAGGTGCTTTAGCTAAGTTTTTCACCTAAAGCTGAAGTTATATTTTTGTTTAAAACAAAGAGCGCCTCTCGCCAATAAACATCAGGCGAGATTGTAATTTGTTTATGAGTAGCATAAATATTGTTCGGTAGGTAAGGACACTGAGATTTATGAGAGGTAGGGCACAGCGATGACCATCACGCTTGAATCTGGGGCAGCCCAACTGGGGAAGTACCTCCTCCTTACCACACCACAGCCATAATAGCACTGCTACCTTTCAGGTATGTAGTGTTGTGTTCCTGATGGTGAGTAAGGTTCCCAGAGCTCCAACCCCCCTTAAAGGCCGGCAACGCGCTTGTGACTCCCCTGGTGTTACGGGTGCCCATGGGCGACGGTAATTGCTTACCACCAGGCAATCCGTCTGCTCGTTTGCCGCCTATGTCATAAAAAAAAAACTGAACAAACACTACAACAAGGTTTTTGAAGAGCAATGGATTCAATAATATTTACAGTACCTAGGTTTACGTACTAGATCTGACGGCTCCGTCCTATTTCTTATCGTCCATTGACTAGTATCATTCACAATTATAAAAAATGACCTCAATGCTCACACGTAGGGATGTCACGAATATTACATCGACTTTCGCATCAAGCGATGAAAATTATTTGCGAATGCGAATGTGTGCAGCCGGCCGATTTTTAACGACTTATCGATAGAATAATCGCACACAAAAGTCTCAAGCTAAATATTTTGTATGATTTCTATATCTATTTCAGTAGGTAATTCAAGTTTCTAAAATACCATTTCTTAGTTTCTGACAGAACCTACGAAATGGTATTTTGGAAACTGCCTAAAACCGTTAAAATAAACAAGATCACATACTTGATTCATTTCGACGGGGTCCGCTGTGTACGGGTGGCCAAATTGGTTAAGGCGTCAGCCGCGATAGCTGGAGATGCGGGTTCGAATTCCGTCTCGAACACCGGAGGTCCTCGTCGTTTTTTCTTAAGTATATGTTATCTATTTCAACTTTTTTAATTTATATAGTAGTATTACTACTTAAAAATCAAAGCAAATCAAAATATTTCATAAATATAATTTGATTTGTTCTTAGTTTCTGACAGAGTTAAAATGTTTAAACCTAATCTACAGCTACTGCGGTCGCCAACCTGCCTGCTAACCGTGGCAACTATGGCAACTACCCCCCCAAGATTATACGAGTCATATTTGGGGGAGGCCTATGTCTAGCAGTGTACCGCTTACGGCTGAAATGAAGATGATGAATATAATGCTAAAACCAAGAAACTTAAGTCGATATTCGCATTTGCGAACGTGACATCTCTAGTCAAGATGGCGCTATCGAAAATTAGGCTGCGCAATGACACCTGCGCGAATTGGATAATTAACGCGTACAGTTATATCAGCAGGTCGAACAAGGTTAAAGGTCAAACCAATTTCGCATCGCGCGATGTTGACAACGTTGACCCCTGGGTCGTCGTCTTTGGTAAACAGATAATATATTTTTTTATGAAATTAAATGTCGATGACCTTCAATTTAATGTTGTTTTTAACCGATACTGACTTGGTAAAAGACTTAATTTTATTAATATTTTTAACGGTATTTTAGAAAAATGAATACATTACATTCCAGAAACTTCCTGCCTCGCACAGCAAAACTTTGGAATAAATTGTCGTGTGCAGTATTTCCGGACCGATATGACATCCAAACCTCCAAGAAAAGAGCGTATAGAGGTCTTAAAGGTCGGCAACGTACTTGTGACTCCTCTGGTGTTGCGAGTGTCCATGGGCGGCGGTAGTTGCTTACCATCAGGCAATCCGTCTGCTCGTTTGCCTCCTATATCATACAAAAAAAAACATACATTTAAGTCCTATGCACTCCACTGCTGGACATAGGCCTTCCACAAATATTACTTGTATCAACTACCCAGTTGCCATAGTCGCCACGCTTGGCAGGCGAGGCGGCTTGGCTACCGCAGTAGCTGCAGATTCGGTTTCGATGGACGCTGCTGCCCGTCCGTAGGATATTTCCCTTTGTCGCCTCTTACGCCCGCGGGGGGAGATAGGGTGGTGCTATTATCAGCCTGCATCACACGGCAGAATTAATGATAGAAATTAATTATAGTGAAAAACTTTTTAAAAATCTGCCCCCACACCCTGTCGTTGACCACGGTCAATTATAGGGAAACAGAACAGGTTTGAGCTTGTCTCACCTCGGCAATGCTGCAGCAAGGATAGACCCTTATTAGGAGTTGTGGCTCGTCAAGGCAAATTGAACTTGTATAATTATTGCTACATTTTTCTCTAAATTGCTCTTAGTTCCGCTTTAGACCACACTGTTTTTTTTTCAAGGTTTTAATTTACTATTATGCACTCTGTTCGAAATAAACATTTTCTTAATTGCCTTGTATGAAAATATGTAAGACCACAAAAATATCTTACGTATAGCACCTTATGTCAAAGGCTATAGGCGTTAGGAGCGGTACCGCGAACATCGAAGTTCGTATATTTCGGGCATCTTTCTCTTTTACTCCAATTAAGGTGTCATGAGAGTGACAGAGACAAGCACCCGAAATTTACGAATATCGTTGTTCGCGGTAGCGTCGCAGATATTTTTACGGTCTTGATATCGTAATAATCGTAATGTTATTGCCGTGTACAATCTTGCAACTCAATATTGAAACAGATATCTTTAAGCGATTGAGCACACTTATGTAACTTCGGTGACAATGCAATATTATGGTATCATGATCTGATCTGATGCTGGAGGTAACCGTAGCAACTCCTATACAGAAGATAAACCCGAGGTGTTTAGACTCGTTAGGATCAATTTCAATTCAATTTCAATTTTCAATTTTTTATTCAAGTAGGCCTAGCAACAAGCACTTTCGAATAGTCAAATACAAATATAATCTTAATCTAATAATTAATTCATTAATTTATCCTTTCCATGACTGTGAAAAAAAGTGCAGTCAGAAATAATTATTTAATGTTTTTCATTTAATATTGTGTCATTAGATCTTAGACTATATAATATTATTAGACTCCACACCGCCAACAACAAATTGTGACTACAAATGGCGTCGGTCGACTCGTACTGACAGGCTTCACACACATACGCAAGGCCTTGATGCGCCGGACACCCAACATTCGCCTCCGAACGTCAAAGCACGCCGCAGTGGATCAAAAAATATTAAAATATGCCGTCATATGCTGTCAATATCAAGTGAAAATGCTACTGATCGCCACAAAAAAACTCCCCCAATCACTTTTCATCAGTAAATAAACAATTAACTACGTAATTACATTAAAAATTAGTAAATTCGCTAGCTATTTACTTCACGCCGTCTGTGTTGCCAGACAATCGGGTCAGTCAAAATCGGAGAAATTTCCCGAACGTAGGGTAATTGATGTTCCATTTCGTTAACTATTATGTATGAGCGCGGAGCGGGTTTGTTGTAGGTACAGGTTTTTAAGTTTAGTTTTAATTAATTTAATTTTTGTTCTGTAACTTATTTATATGTTCTTTTATTTATCACAACTGTAAACGAATGGATACCAATAATGTTGATTAAAATTTTATAATTTTAGTAAGTAACGTTCTTTACAAAAAAAAGTACACAGTATTCTTTTGCAAATTATAACCCTATTTGTATCACCTATGTAATTGCAACCAGCTTTTATTTTAATAAGTTTTTTAAAGACTACGGTAAACCCCTATACACTACCACCATAAATTGTCACGACAAATCGTCATAATTTAACTATGCGATCTGTTGTTTTGCAATCTTAGTTATGAAATTGCAAATAAAGGCTATGTATATCTTTAAGTAGTGTAGGATACTACTTCTTGGTTTAAAAATTATGGCTTGGCTGTTTCATACTAAGTAGGTAAGTCAGAACATTCAATAGACCTCTATGGCCAACTCGTTGTGTTTTAAGTAAATACCTACATTAAAATTTAAAATTTGAGAGTTTAGTCAAACAAAAAAAGTATATTTGTTTTTTTGTACATTATATTCCCGTACTAATCACATTTTTTTTTGGCGGGGCCACTGCTGTGCCTCATAATTATACCTAGATATTTTTCTAGCACGAACGATTTCTTGTAAGTGATTGACAAAATAAAAACATCGACAGTCCTGTTATCGATAAGTACCCCTTCAATTTCCATACAGGTAATACAAAGACAAATATGGGGTAATAGGGTTAAAAATAACTAACAATAATAAAAGTCAATTTATTTATATTTAAATACCTACTTCAGAAAACAATTTGGAACTATTCATTGCAAATTATAAACGTAAATTGGATCAAAAGTATACGGATTACGTTTAATTTGTTCAAGATCGGTGACACGCGGCGTCTAGGTAGGTAGCCGATATAAGACTGTGTGTACATCTTGAAGTTGAAGTAGTATGTACTTATCGATAGCAGGATTGTCGATATTTTTATTGTGGCAAGCACAAAACAAATGCCGTTCCTGCTAGAAAAATATCTAGGTATACTCATAATTAATAAATATGTATAGAAAAAAGTGCTTGAAATTATAGTATCGGGTCGAGAAGAGTGAGAAAACACACACATTTACATCGTGTACTTTTATCAATTTAATATTAGTTAGTTTTGCTGTTTTTCGTTAAAAACATGCGATTTGAACAACGTATGATTTTATAAATATAGTAAATATATTTCAGAAGCGGCGAATTGCTTCTGAAATATATTTACTATATTTATAAAATCATACGCATATCGCCGTTTTATTTAACAAATATGTATATTCATAACACATTTTTTATACTAAAATATTTAATCTGAAATTGGGATTTTTTTTTAACTGGCACCACACGGAAATACGCACACATGTAAAGTGGCCGCCATTACGCGTCACAACTCGTTGTATCGGTGGATTCCTTCTGTAGGTTTACTACTTCTATGCATTAGATAGGTATTTTAAGACAATTTCGGGTTTAACTTATAAAAAAAATTTAAAAGTTAATATTTTCATATATAATTGTATTTAAGTTATTTGAGTTAGTTATATTTTCCAGAATATACAGGGTGTAACAAAAATTACTATGATACCATTTTTATTCCAAAATAAAAGTTTCTGCCAGGGATGACGTATCCCATACATAATTGTTTTTGTTGTTGTTGTTGTAAAACATTCCATGTCCTTAACGGATCACCTCCATCATTGAGCACTCAATATAGATATTTACAAACTATTTACAATAGTATAATACAATGAATTAAAGTCATAAAACATCATTGTAGCTCACATGCAGCGATCATATCACATTTTAATAACCTTATAATATCATTAATCCAACCATATGACGTTAAACCCCGAGTGGTTCTGCGACTAATCTGTACTATAAAGATAGCGGATATATTGAAAGATTCAGAAAGTCCCAAGTGCTAAGTCAGTAAAAGGCGCTTGCGTCGTTTTTTAATACAGAGGGTAATGGACGTGGTGGCGGATTCCGCGACTCATGCGCCGATTAAGTTTATGGCGGCGATAGGGAGACAAACAAGATTGTATTTGAACGTATAACCTATACCTATAAACAATATTTGTATGTAGAAACCCAATAAAAAAAAACTTTTTTGGTTCAAGCTTTTATAGGTGACTGTACTTTTTTTGCACAATTATCAACTACTCATCGAGAAGATTCTATCTAACGGGTTTACTTGTATATTTGTGCCGTGTGATGCCGGGTGCCGTGTGACGCCGGCTGTCTAGAATAGGTGCCGTGTGATGCCGGCTGACTAGAATTTTAGCACCACCCCATCTCCTCCCGCGGGTGTCTTAAGAGGCGACAAAGGAAAATGTGTCATGTATTATTGAATACAGCATCTTATATTGTAAGACTAACTTTTATGGTTACTTTCTACAAAAATATGAAAAGGAATCGGCGTTTTCTAATAAGATTTGAAATTTCATAACCTTATGTGTCGTAAGTCGTAAATCCTACGGACGGGCAGCAGCGTCCGTTGAAACTCAATCTACAGTTACTGCGGTCACCAACACGCCTGCCAAGGGTGGCGACTATGGCAACTACCCCCAAGATGATACAAGTCATATTTGTGGGAGGTCTATGTCCAGCAGTGGACTGCATACGGCTGAAATGCATGTATGTATGTACTTGTATATTTTAGGAGTTGCTATGGCTACCTCTTGTCTCCGGCAATAGATAGCAGTGATACCATAATATTGCATTGTCACCGAAGTTACGTAAGTGTGCTAAATTTCAGCTCAATCGGTAGCTACCGAACTATATGCCGAGTTAATACACTATCGAATAGGATAGGAGATCGTAAATATATCTGTGGCTTCTGTGGCTTCTGTAGCCTTAAGGCTTGGTCACATAGGGCGCGTTTTGTGGTGTGGCGCAGCGGGGCGCGACGCTGCTGTCCGAATGTGTACCTTATTTCGTTACATTAGCCACACCGCTGTCACGCCCCGCTGCGCCACGCTCTCAAAACGCGCCTATATGCCCAAGCCTGTCGTTTTTCACTAAGGAAAAACGATATAAGTACCACAGATATGTAAAGTCACGAAAATGGAAATGTCATAAATACTAAGCATTTCTAAGCATATCATAAGATTAAAAGATAAAGATAATAATTCGTACAACAAAGAAGAAAAATATAACAAGAATTTTCAGGGTGGAAAAATTAAAACTAAGTCATTTTTTATATTTACGTGTTTATATTGCATTGCTGTATATGTAGGTACAGTCAACCAATTTGATTTATAGGCCACTTGGTTCCTTGTCACAGTGAAAATCAATATGAAAGACGCAAAAGATTTCTTATTAACGTCACTGTGACAAGGTTCAAAATGGCCTAGAAGTCAAATTGGTCGACTATATATACAGGTTGATTCGGGAGACGGGAGCGAGATTAAACCCACGAATTTAGTTAATAATAAGCTACTGTTTCGTAGCAGTGAAATTGATTTATTTTTCAAGTACAATAAAAGGTTTTAAATTGTTAATTGTATAGAAGTGGGTAACTTGCGTTTTATAGGTCGAATACTATTCTTTTTCTTTTTGTCGGTCAACCAATACGATCGGCTCATGGTTATGCTCCTAGTTATGGAACGAAACATGTCGAGCAGTATCATCGTCATGTTACAGTTATGTATTATTATGCAATCATAAACATCTTTAAATTACATATTTTGAAATTATATCAATAGATTTCATATTTTTTAAATATGTTTTTACAAACATTTTTAGTTGTTTTAACATTTCTTTTCCTGATTTTGTATTCAGTAACCGCGTTATTTTTATATGTATGTTTATATTTTAATACTTAAGTATCGCCTTTGAATTAAAACGACCCTGTACCTATTAAATAATTTCGCTGTGCCCGTTGGTTGACTGGTAGAGAAAGCCTTAAGGCATTAACTCCGTCATTTGTACCTTCTTATATTGTGCAGTAAATATTAATTAACTAAAATAGTATTTTTCATATACCGGCTTATTGATTACTTTGCAGTGTCATCATTATCATCGGGTCGACTAGCCGCGATATAATCATCCCTATTGCGTTATATAAACTATTATATGTATTCTATTACAAACATAATAGATAGATTCTCGTGCACCGCCGCGTGCGCAGACGACCCGCGACGATATCAATAGCATAGCAGTTGACCACTGATCCGTCACTGCGCACCGCGCCGGGTCAACTGTTACGTCAAACTGCTTGCCGTCACAACAACACTAAATAAAAAAAAAACGACCAATGGCACAACGACATCTATCGAGTTTAGGTTGACAACATATCGGGTGTGGCCTGTAATAAGAGCAATAACTTTAGGCTTCGTTTCTACACTACAAACGTAGCAACATTTGTTCTACGACTTTTGAAAATAACTTATAGTTTACTAAATATTAATAAAAAAAGATTTTCCAAGCAAGCAATGTATTGTGAAAACTAGTTTGTAGGCTGACAGTAAAACTAAGATGACAGTAAGTTAAATGTCAAATAGACTTCATTGAAAATACTATCTATTACTGTATTATTATTTATTATTATTGATTTAGTACTGGCGGATATAGGGCATCATTAATTAGCCACTTATCAATTAGTTAATGGCCCATAAACATTAATTAAATATAAATATTCAAGTGGCCCTTATTTTCTTTTGAGTAGTATAGTTTGTTCGAAAATATCCGAACTAATAATCGAAAATTACACATTTGTAAAGTTGTGTAACAAATATTGCTACGTTCGTGGTATAGAAGCGATCCCTAAAGTTATTGCTTCTATTACAGGCCACACCCGGTATACTTTTTATTTTACCTATATGCTTTTTATAAGATCTATGCCACAAACTGTAGGCGATTGGATCAAATTAGTAAAAAATGCGCAGTTATTGCGTAACACGAAGACGCACGCCACGCTTATCTGCTGGTCATATGCCTCCCCCATAGACCGCTACGGTGAGCGATAGTACCACGAGCCATCCCATCCGGCCTTCTAGTTTGTGGGTGTCCACTGAGCTTGTTTTTCTGTCCCTGGTCTTTAGTTTAGGTCTTTTCTTCTCTATCATCGACCATCGATTCTCCGGGCTGTGGCTTGTCTATTGCCCATTGTGCAATCAGTTCTGATTCTATCATGTAGAGACCCTCCGATTGCATGAAAAAATCTCTTGATTTTCTTAAAAAAACTTTGTGTGATACAGCAGAATGTTATTTGACTACGTAATACCTAAAGCTTGAAATTCTTGCTTTATCGAGCCCACAAACAAAGCGATTATGCTTTAATCTTTCGATAAATAATTGTGTCGTGACGCGAAAAAAATTGCGTTTTTATTCAATTCATTTCAGTCCATTCCCCAGACTTATATTGACACTAGCTTTTTCTCACGACTTCGTCGGCCAGCCACGCCCGTCTTTAAAGTATGGTTGCGGGCTAAAAATTATCCTGTGTCCTTTCTTGTAGCTCAAACTCTTTCCATACCAAATTCTATCCCAATTGGTTCAGCGGTTTAAGATTTTCGGAATTTATGTAGGAAATACCATTTGATATTTACCAGTCGCTGTTCGCTGAAGGAAAACATCGCGAGTAAATCGGACTAAGCTCAATAAGGCCTAGTTTACCCTCTGGGTTGGAAGGTCAGATGGCAGTCGCTTTTGTCGGGAATGGAAAAAATGTCGGGACAACGCGAGGAAGATGAGTTATATCGTAACTACATTGATAAACAGTTATCTTGTTATGTCAATTTAAAGAAAAAATGGTAACTACGAGTATACAGGGTGGAATGGCACGACGATCCTTCCCGTAAACCGATTGTTCAGATATAGTACTGTATTTCGTCTAAACAAACTATGCTCCTATTCGTAAGCATTTGGAGGTTTTGGCAGTTATTTTTTAATGCAAAATACTGCAAATGACGACCTTCAAACACAAACGTTTATTCAGTAAGTAGGCCACAAGGGCACTTTTACACGTCGAGTATACAAAAGAAAAAAATATATAAACTACACCGGTTCTAACCCTAACCTCTGACCCGAGAAGCATTTTGACTTTTATCACCGGCAAGAAACTCGGCGGGACTTATTTTTTCAAAACAGTATTACAAAAATATCTTAAACATACCTAGTACATAAAACATATCCAACAATTACAAAAAAAATCTGCCAAAGGAAAAATAAAAATAATTATTAATTACTTACAAGTCCAAATCTGACTGCTAAGAACGAAGTTAACAAAACGTTTGATATGCTTTCTTATCTGAATTGTGTCCTTTATTCTAATTTCGAAATTACAATAATTCGTCATCAAAAGTTTCAAAAAATATTATATGTGTAGTTATTTTGTTTTTTAAAATATACACAAAAAAATAACACAAAGGACTTAGTGACTTTTATCAAAACAACATTTCAACCCATTTCCCAGTTAATAATTACAATACAATAATAGTAGGGTTGTCTCTAAGAAGAACATTAATTAATTTTAACATGTTTACTAATTGTTCGTAACAAAATTGTAAACATTACGAATCGATTCTCCAACACTTAAACTGTTTCTGTTTCTGTTTTTCGTTTATTCGTAGACACACAACACAAAGGTGACAGAAATACAAATAACATAAAACATACAAGGTGGAAAGTGCCACGAAATGGTCTCATCTCAGAGTAATGCTGGCGACATCCAGCGCTGATCTTCCGATGAGACCATCAAGTGAAACTAACCTTCCTTTGCGGAAAGGATCGTCGTGGGATCTATATCGGCCTGTCGATTTTTTTTTAGTATATTTTTCTTTCGTAGACATATTCTTTGATTTACCAACGTTTGGTCGAACTATTAAAATGTCGAAAATCGTTTGGTCGAAATTGTTTGGCATAAACTTATTTGGTCGAAAAATACGAGTAAGAGTAGCACTTAATTACTCATCGTACCTAACGGTGACTATGGGACTATATTTCCGTTTCGATAGCGAGTCGGGTGTGTTGGGGATGCAAGATACCTAACACTCCTCCTCGCTTCGCTCGTCGTCGTACCTAACGGTGACTTTGGGAATGTATTTTTCTTTCTTGATAGTAAGTCGGGTGTGTTGAGGACGTAACATACCTTTAGGTTTAGGTGTAGGTAAGTCAAGCTAAATAACAATTAGATCTAACAATGTTATGGATTTTACCTTGTAGTAATTAATATTTTAGGTTTCTAAATTGTAGACCAAAAAACTTTCGGACATAAAATATGTATGTAAAATATTCTTTCTACTAAAAAAGAAGTATGCCATTAAATATTATACCAAACATTTTGGACGAAATAATTTTAGACCATACAATTTTAGAGCATGCGACGGGCACCCATCGTCGTGCCTTTCCACCCGGTATAATATTATGTGAATTGCAAATTGTATGTGATAACAATTAGAGACATATAGAGTTACTGCGTATCAACTAGCAGAGATACGAGATTTTTGCGATTCGATATTGAGTTCACGAGGTCTCGAAAAGTGCGTATTAAGGAAAGTGTAACTAGACTGATAAATGATAATGATAAAATAGTCGTTAATGTCACGACAGTAATAAGTGACAGTTTGTATCAAAACAATTGTAATCTAGGGTTATCTGGGGCCTCACTCGTAAAGATACAAGGGGCCCCCGTGTGCAAGAGAGCTTGCATGAGAAGAGATTTGGATTATCTAAGCTTATAAGACTGTAAAGAGGTATTTAAGTATTTGTATACTTTACTACGTATATCGTTGAATGAGTTGCCACAGCACAAGTCTTCTTGAGCTTACAATTTGCGTAAGGATGCTCTGTAATATTTAAGATTTATGTGCCCTGTTTGTCGTGTGATGCCGGTTGACTAGAATAGCACCACCCAAACTCCTCCCGCGGGTGTCGTAAGAGGCGACAAAGGGAAAAATCCTACAGACGATCTGCAGCGTCCGTCGAAACCCAATCAGCTACTGCGGTCGCCAACCCTCCTGCCGTGGCGACTATGGCAACTACCCCTAAGATGATAAAGTCATATTTGTGGGAGGCTAATGTCTAGAAGTGGACTGCATACGGCTGAAATGTAATGATGTGTCCTGTGTTGACGGCGCGCCTGTGTTTATGGCGGACGCTGTCAAAGCGACCTGTTGACATGACTTTTTTTTTACATTTATGGCCTGGAAACTAGTCCTTTAAGCCAAGTCTCTATTTGGTGACATGACTTATAATGACTGGCCATTCTGGCCAATGACGCTAGATCAATCGCTCTATATTTGGATGTCGCGCATGCGTACGTACGTTTCGATTGGATATAATTCGCGGCTCGCAATGAGGGTTGTCAGACAAAAATATAAAAATGTCGGCATTAAAAAAATAAGAATAATAAAGATAGTATTGCAACTTACAAACAAAACAGAATGGGTCAAAATTGTTATCCGCGAGGCTGACCGGTGCAACCCGCGTCGAAACGTCAGTAATTTAATTTAATTTGCGATAGACTCGTTCTATAGTTTCTAATGACTTAAGATATGATATTAGAATTTTGCTATAATCAAGCCATCTCTCATATTCATCCAATTTTGAATGAATTTACGGAAATCCTCATTTTCAAGTTGGACTGATGTTTCATGCTGCCAAAATATTTGAATTTTAAATTTCCTCCTTTTTCATGATGCCATTTAACACATTTCGAAGCCTGCAGTAGCTGCTTGGCTGTGCGGTGCCGGCTGATGGCCGTGTGGTGCCGGTTGACTAGAATAACACCACCCCCTCTCCTCCCGCGGCTGTCGTAAGAGGCGACAAAAGGAAAAAAAAGACTGATGGGCAGCAGCGTCCGTTCCAACCCAATGTACAGCTACTGCGGTCGCCAACCCGCCTGCCAAGCGTGGTAACTATGGCAACTACCCCTCAAGATGATACAAGTCATATTTGGGGGAGGCCTATGTCCAGCAGTGAACGATTTACGGCTGAAGTGCGTGTGTCAGTACCTGCTTTATATTACCAGGCTGCACGTTTGCTTACCACCGTCGTGGCATAAAAAACATGTGGTAACCCTAGCGGGCAAGGGACCCCATTACGGTCGCGTTTGCTCGTTAGCAATTTTAAGGCTTCTATGATGCTATCTGACGCACACTTCTGTAATGATGTGCCTATATGTAAAGCACACATTTGCATATATATGTAAATGACACATGCTACATGTAACGCACTCAGCTTTGACATTACCCTTGAACTGAGTAAAAATAGCGAAATGTACGAATGTTTTCGTTAATGTCATTTAGTGAGCACATATTTATGAGGGCAAAGTAAAACTTAACGAAGTCTCCTATTAGTTTTTTTTTGATAAAGGTGGTAAATGAGCAGACTGATTGTCTGATGGTAAGCAATTACCGTCGCCCATGGGCACCCGTAACACCAGGGGAATCACAAGCGCGTTGCCGGCCTTTAAGGGGGGTTGGAGCTCTGTGAACCTTACTCGCCATCAGGAACACAACACTACATACCTGAAAAGTAGCAGTGCTATTATGGCTGTAGTCTTCTGTAAGGAGGAGGTACTTCCCCACTTGGGCTTCTCCAGACTCAAGCGTGTTGGTACTTCGCTGTGCCTTCTCATTGTTGGACGTAGTTTAAGGACATACCCGGGTCCAGGTCAAATATCCGCGAGAATGGCCGGTGCCCGGGTCGAAACGTAATTAAATTTAATTCGCGATAGACCCGTTCTCTATCATCATCTTCATGTCAGCCGAAAGACTACCACTGCTGGACATAGGCCTTCCCCAGAACCACCCAAGAAGACCCTGCGCCTTCCACATCCGGCGGCATCCCGCGACTCTAACTAGGTCGTCGGTCCACCTCGTGGCCTACCTATGCTGCGTCTTCCAGTTCGTGGTCGCCAGCCCAGAACCTTTCTCTATAGTTTCTAGTAAATATACTAGCCCATTGATTTAATTCCTAGTACCTTATAAGGTCTAACTAGCCTTTAATTGTTTGTAATTAGTTATAGAAGACAAACTCGATTATCTTTTGATCGATGTCTGAGCAATCCATCATGGCGAGATACATTAATCTTTTAATCGAGTAAAAACTTATCTGTCGATAAAGAAGTTGTTTTTAATTAATTCTTACAGTGTGGTCTAGACTTTTGTGCGTTAAGTATTATGGAGTGCCAAGTAGTGAGGTGCAATGAAATCAATTCGTTCAGTTCGAAATGTGATATTAATCAGGTTGGTTTTGGAAATACGAGTATTAACTTTTTAATAACCTTTTTGTCATCAAAAATTGTAAGTCCTGGGTGTGTAAATAGTATAAAAAGTAACGTAAATGTTTACATACATACACATACATTTCAGCCGTATGCAGTCCACTGCTGGACATAGGCCTCCCACAAATATAACTTGTATAGTATTGTTAGCAAGCGGGTCGGCGACCGGAGTAGCTGTAGATTGGGTTACGACGGACGCTGCTGCCCGTCCGTAGGATTTTTCCCTTTGTCGCCTATTACGACACCCGCGGGAGATGGGGTGGTGCTATTCTAGTCAGCCGGCATCACACGGCATAATTGTGTTTAGTTTTTCTGAATACTAACGTAACGAATGCTAAAGCAAGATCTACGGAACAATGACTGTTCTAAGAGCAAACATTTTACCGTGGTGCTCAGTCAATTTGTGAAATAATGTACTTACTGCTGTGCTACTTATTTGCTACAAACACTTTGATATTGGCGAAATCACCGTCATTATCATATTTTGAAAGTACGAACTAATTACCTATATCAGAGACTGAAATGCAAAAAGGACTAACAAGACCACAAGATGGCAACACGACTTTCGTTCTCCTTAAGTTTCCCGCCTCCCTGGAGTGCCACGGCGACTTCGCCCTGTTTCGATGTCGTCAAACCCTCGCCACTGTCTGTACCCTCACCATGAGTTGTGACATTGACGTTTTCGATAACGAGTATCGAGTTTACTATCTGTGCATCTCGTTCGCACTAAAATAGAACAAGCGAGATGCACAGGTAGTAAACTCGACACCCGTTATCGAAAACGTCAATGTCACAACTCATGGTGAGGGTAGAGCAGCCATACATTTCAGTATGAACTATTTTAATTGTTGGACTGCCATTGCTGACGATGGAGCCGTGACATCCCAGTGAGGCAAACTATATCGAGTAATATTCGAGTGTGGTAAAAACGTTTTCCTCCCGTCACTTTTCGTAAAGATAATTTTTATCTGTGGGTAAATCTGGAATGACTATTCTTTATTAGTGTCGTGTGACATAATTGAAGGCGTATACATTTTTGTACGATAAGAGCAGGTGATTATCGTCTACGATAATATATTGATATTCAGACCAGTTATTAAATACCTTCGTTATTGGCAATCCGATTATGCTCACATGGATAGCGATCATAATCAAAGAGCATCCTGGCTAGCGTTGAATGACGGAAAACATCAAATGATTTTTTCGGGAATCTATGAAATATTCGTTTTTTTTTTAGTTTTTTTCGGATTTTTAAAGAAAAAAACCAATAATCATCACCATATATTTCTATAGTTTCGGCTATCATGTCGTCGATGTTGCCCAATTAAGGGGATTTATTTTCGTGACAGGCTGCGAAATACACTCATTACATCAGAAACCGCCCTTCGTTTGATACTCGGTGAACTGACCCATCATATCGCATAAACAATAAACATTCACCTTCACCTACCGGGCAGTTCTCAGAGGTGGCGTTTTTACGTGTCCGAGGCTATATTTGCGTGAATTTTTGGCCCATTATTTTTGCAAAAATTCATACACATATTTCAGCGTCTGTTATATCTCGACAATTAATAAAATATTCCATAACACCATATTCAATATTATAAAAAAAATAAAAAGTGCAGAAATTGACGTACAGTGGGCGTGTCCCGCACCCAAATTTGTTGAAACAAAAAATTATAATTCTCATTGGGGATGTTGTATTAATTTTTAACATTGGTTCACATATTCTTAATTAGTTTAGTTCTACTATTATTTCACTGAACATAATATATGAATTACCCTTATTAAATAAAAACATATTTTCGCCATGTCCCGCGCCAACGCTTGATTTCACTGGAGTTTACAAAACTTGGCGGTATCGCACAAAGCTTTATACCAGGAACTCAATGCCGCGTCCACAGGTAGCTTCAGTTGCGCCGCGTTCACCGACGAGAGCGGACGTAGGCTCACAGTGTAATAGCAGAATTCGCAAAGGTATCTTCATCATTCGGTGGGTTTGGTTTCGTGTTTTCTTGAATTCGGTGAACAAAATTTTTCGTTCAGTGTTTGTGCTTTTGTTAGTGCAACAGTGCCTAAGTCATGCCAAGAAGTATGTGATTTGGTTACCAGTGAGTCTTTTCAATACAATGGTTACTTTTTGTGTAATTGTTCAATAACGATAAAATTTGAATTCAGTGGGTGTGATTTCCGTGGATTCGGTGGGGTTTTAGGCCACCGAAATCAAAAAAAGTTCCACCGTGATCAATCTTGACTCTAAAAACAGGTTAATTGTTTGTTTTTAAATAATTTTTATGTTATAATTGTATTCAAAACAGTTTAATATGTTGTTAATGTTAACCACAAACGTTGTTAGTATACTCGTATATTTAATCGAAACTTTTAAACATTTTTGGTTATGCTATCTGCGGATATTTTTCCTATTTAATCAGTTATGATTACCGTTGACCTATATCTATCAAGTTTAGTGCCTTCTGATAAAGATTCTCCTTCTGGGCCTATAATAGACGCTTAAGGTCATCAAGAATCTTGGAGACGACTCTCTTTGAAGTCTTTATAGTTCCGTCTGATGAAATTTTGGGTCCTAAATTACTGCTTAAATTATGAAGTTTAAAGTTCACACTAGCTAAAAGCATACTAGTTTAAAGACACATGATAATGAAACCCTTTTCCTTTTTAGTTAATCTTCAAAATACCTCGACAATCCCGGAAAAATTTGGCCATCAACTTTCCAGCCATTTTGTATTAAATGATGTTTAGGCTCTGGTTCAAAATTATAAGCCCCGGTTTCATCTTCTTCAAAATTGATGTGCTGTGTTCACCACACTGCTGTAAAAAGCTCCTCGATGCGTCGGTGTGCGCATTCTCGGCACCCATCTTGCATAAAAAAGCTCCAGAAGGCTTGTGTTGCGGGTGCGGGTGCTCACTACTATAAACAACTTCTAAACCCTACGCTTGCTGCTACACAGGTTCCGGAAATGGCAGCAAATGTAGGTCTCATACCTCCGATACAGCCACACGAGGTTAAGAAAGCGCTGCAAAAATAGGCCCCGTAGGTATCCAAGTGGAAGCTTGGAAATGCCTGCAAGAAACTGGTGTGTTGCTAATTTCTAATCTCTTCAGTCAGGTGTTGCTCTCTTCCAAAATGCCAGAGGCATGGAGATTGCACACTATCGTTCCGATTTACAAGGGAAAGGGAAGCAAGTACGAGTGCAACAACTACCGAGGCATCAAGCTCTTAAGCCATACTATGAAGCTTTACGAAAGAGTAATCGACAACCGAATAAGGTCAGAGTGCTCACTATCTAGACATTATTATGGCTTCGTACCTGGTTTATCAACTACCGATCCTAATATGTTTGCTCTGTCCACAATTGCCGAAGAATATCGCTCGAAGAAAAAACCGCTGTTCGTTGCGTTCCTGGACATGGAAAAGGCATTTGACCGTGCTCCAAGGGATACTGTTTAGTAGAGCTTTCGAAAGAAAAATGTCCCAGAGCAATATGTCAAGACCATTGCTGACATGTATAGGGATGCACGATCAGTGGTCCGGACATCGGTGGGTGAGACCAAAGCAATAGCGGTCAAAAAAGGTGTTCATCAGGGCTCAGTACTGAGCCCCTTCCTGTTTTGCTTAGTTTTTGGACTCGCTTACTAAAGAAGCACAAGATTTGGCAAAGTGGACTACGCTGACGATGTAGCCATATGCACTGAAAGCCGTACTGAGCTGCAGAAAGCGCTCGCTTCATGGAAGCACCAGTTGCAATCCGGGGGCCTGGTGTTGAGTGTTGCCCAAAACACAATTCATGTCCCTGAACGAACCAGATCCACGTGACGACAGTCCGATACCCATCGATGGGCAATTAGTCCAAATACCTGGGTGGTATAATGCACATGTCCGGAGACATCGAATGCAATGCAACATTCATCACCGAATAGCCGCTACATGGTAAAAATGGCGAGAACTGACTGGTGTGACCTGCGACAAAAAAATGCCGGTCAAACTAAAGGGCTGATCTATAAGACCACGATTAGACCAGTTTTAACCTATGGCAGCGAGACGTGGGCGATGACGCAGAAGCACCTGCGTACCATCTAAGTTGCTGAAATGAAGATGCTGTGGTGGATGTGCGGCGTTACCAGGCTCGATAAAATCCGCAACGAGTACGTGCGAGGAAGCCTGGGCGTGCGTGTCATCGCCGACAAAATGCAAGAGAGTTAGGCTGTGATTCTTCCGAATTGACTAGTTTGCTTGCTAAAATCAGCTCGTTGGGCTGATAATATGAAACTAAGTATAGGTATACTTTATAGTTAATAAGTTTCCAATGCAAGATTTTTATGAATTTAATAAGAAAACTTTATATGAACAAGTATTTTTTGATAAAAACTTAAAGACATAAACACTTTTAAAGTGATTTTAACACCAATTATGAACTTTTTTATGAATATTGATTTCGGTGGGTGGACTTGATTTCGGTGATTTAAAAAACTAAAATATCTTAAAAACCGTTAAGTCTACAAGGGGGCCTTTCCCGGCAATATTTTTTAAATTTAAGCCTGAATCTAGGATTTAATGTTTCACATTAAAAAAGTAAAAAAAAAATTGTTCCACCGAAGTCACGCAAAACAGCTCGGCTCGGAGAATCGCCCTACCCTCAATCACCGATTAAACCTGATTAAATCGTTTTTTTGTTTTTTTTCGGAAAAATTGAAGCGGTAAATTTAATGATTTTTTCCGTAAAAATCCAGAAAAAAACGAGCCGTTTGGAAAGAAACGGGATTTTTTCCCGAAATTTTCAACGCTAATCCTGGCAACGAAAGACTGACCATAAAATATGGGATAAAGGCAAGGAGAAGAGATTGACAATCCTATTAGCGAAGGTATTATCAGTTGTAGACGCGGATCCAGCCTTCAAAAAAGGTCGTCCTACTGTAGGGACATTAGAGGGGTAAAGATAAATTAGCGTGGAATTGCATTTGTAGTGGTTGTACGGGGCCTAATGCCCTTGTAATGCCTATAAACACACTATACCACTACATATAATGCCTATAAACACACATTACCAATACATAGAATGCCTATAAACACACAATACCACTACATATGATGCCTATAAACACACATTACCAATACATATAATGCCTATTAACACACAATACCACTACATATGATGCCTATAAACACACATTACCAATACATATAATGCCTATTAACACACAATACCACTACATATGATGCCTATAAACACACATTACCAATACATATAATGCCTATAAACACACAATACCACTACATATAATGCCTATAAACACACATTACCAATACATATAATGCCTATAAACACACAATACCACTACATATAATGCCTATAAACACACATTACCAATACATATAATGCCTATAAACACACAATACCACTACATATAATGCCTATAAACACACATTACCAATACATAGAATGCCTATAAACACACAATACCACTACAGATGGAATCCACGCTCTCGCTAATTTATCCATAGATAGGTATCTTGACACTGTCTCAGGAACCGAAGTATGACATCACAAGTCTATTAGGGTTGTGGGCATTACTTCTTCCACCATATTATGTCTTCCACCGTGCCCTACAAACTCCTATGGTCTATGGTCCCCATACGAGTTTGTAGGGCACGGGGGGTACCTTTTCTCTGCAACTGACCGTATAACGGTGGATCCACCATTCGTTATTTATGACATACATTCAAGGCCTCAAACTTTGAACCTTTTTTTATTCTTAATAATTTTTGCGAGGTTACCACTACCTGTTCACTTGCAAAATTACCTCCACTCCCCATTATCGAGAAACTTATATGAATCTCACAAGACATCCATTGTGGCATGCCTTGGGTGGTACAAAGGCATAACACTTAACTCAATTTTCTACCAAGACTTTTGACCTTCAAACCCAAAATGAAAACTGAAGATCCTGTTCTCAGTCGCTGTTTTCCTTCACCGAAAAGAGTACTTGGCTCAGCAAATCAGCACATAAAGGTCAAAAACAAAAACAGTATTCCTTTTTGTCTTTCCTGTGGTTAACAGCTTGTGTGGTTGTTCCACCTAATAAGATACAACATGAAATGGTACCAATGTGTGGATTACAGTCCACTAAGAAAATTAAGACTAGAATCAACTTTTGGTCATGTCTACAGGAAAAGAGCGAACATTTAGTTTTGACGCGTAAGTTCTTGAACCCTAGTGCTAGCTGGATTAGAGACCGATGTAGTTTGAAAATCCTACTGAGAGTGCTTCTTCTTTCGTCTGACAATCTCCATATTTTGCAGATAGAAACCTGTCTGGCAGAGCTGATGCTATGCGGCGGGACTTTACGTCGGGTCGCCAACGTGTTCGAGCGTGAGCTGACGCGGGGGCTGCGGCAACAGCCGTCCTCCCTGCAGATGGAGAACACATACGTACCTGAGCTGCCTGATGGGACAGGTAACCTCAAAATTTCTTGCTTTTTAATAAATCATCACTATCATCTTCATCAGCTTATCGCAGTCCACCGCTGGACATAGGCTTCCCGAATTTCACGCCATCGTGTTCGATATTCGGCTGTAAGCACCCAGCTCCTGCCAGCCATCTTGCGCAAGTTGTCACCCTACCTTGCCTGAGGGCGTCCTACACTACGCTTGCCGAGACGTGGTCGGTTCCCACTCAAGAACTCGTTTACCCCAACGGTTAACGCTTATCAATACATTTAAATAATTAAAGATACCTATAGAAACCAAGAGGATGGTTGCTAGACCACATGGTCCTTATTTACTTGTTAGACCGTGGCAGATGATAAAATCTTGCGGTAGCCCCGCCAACCCGCCTGTCAAGCGTGGCGACTATAGCAACTAACCCCAGTCATATTTGGTGGAGACCAATGTCCAGCAATGGACTATTTACCGCTGAAATGACGATGAATGGATATACATCGTCCTTGTAGACTGCCACCGGGAGCGATCTCTAAGGGGTTCAATGTCATAATGGACACGCTTGACAGGCGGGTTGGCGATTTCAGTATGTTCTACCATTCTAAGCGATGCAGCTGCCCGTCCTGGGGTGCTCGCAATTTAGGGACAAATACCCGTATTTTTCTTAATACCTATTGTGTCTATATCTTGCAGAGGAAGGTGTATTCCTGGCTTTGGACCTGGGAGGCACCAACTTTAGGGTGCTGCTGGTGGAACTGCGAGGCGGGCAGCTCGTGAGGGAGGATGTCAAGCAGTACCACATCAGGTAGGAAGGGGTAGGAGACATGGTATAACGCTGCATATTTCAGTCCCTGTCTTTTTGAATAGTGAAGGAAGGAGACATACAGATTTGTTTGAGCGCAACGTGAACTAACTGTGTCAATGTAATCAGTTTGACTAACAATCAATTTAATACCTGACAATAATACTGTACTGATATTAATTATTTAAATTATTTTATAACTAGCTGCCCGCGGTTTATGGGGGAAAAACACCTATGTGTTAATCCAGAGTGTCAGCTAACTCCATACCAAATTTTATTAAAATTTCTCCAGCCATTTAGACGTGAAGAAGTAACAAATATACTCACAAACTTTCGCCTTTATATTGTTAATGTAGACTACATTGTAGAGTTAGTGTTCTAAGTTTAGTGTTGTTTAAGGCCCAACCTAGCTGGCAACACAGCAGTCTCCCGCCATCTTGGGGTCTGTCATTTGAATGTTGTCAGTTGATAGCCGGAATAAAGCGCTGCATTGAATCCAATCTAAGAGTATTAATTAACAACACTTAGTGTTTTCACCTTAGAGCTGGTAAAACGGTGCCTAAAAACCGTTAAAATAAACAAGAACACATATACTATACTGGATTAATATCGACGGTTTTCGCTGTGTACGGGTGGCCGAATTAATTAAGGCGTCAGCCGCGATAGCTGGAGGCATCATCGAGGGGTTCGAATCCCGTCTCGAACATCGGAGGTCCTCATCGTGGTTTCTTAAGTATATGTTATCTATTTCAAATTTTAATTACTTACTAGTTAACCTGGAATCCAACAGATTCTGTTTGCCCATATACTTAGTGTCTATAGCTATAGATCTGTGTTCTCTAAACATCAAGTTGTGTTCCAGTGACGAGCTCCGGCTGGGCCCTGGTGAGGACCTGTTCAACTTCCTCGCAGACTGCGTCCAGGACTTTGTGCGGTCAGAGGGCATGGAAGACCAGGAGATGTCACTAGGTTAGTGTACCCTACGATAATACTATAGAGGTCTGCCTGATACATCCACCATTTTGTGACCATGTTTTGACAGCTTAAGTAAAGAAAGCACGGATCTAAACGGATAGCATGGTCGCCATTTTATCGTCTATCGCGCCATTTATCACTTTCGCACTCACTTGTTGGAGCGTGACAGCTAGATATTGTGGTAAGTCATAAAACCCGACCATATTTAGGCTAGCTGTTTGGAGGCAACGTCGAATCAAATCGAATCGTGACCGATTGCCAATTGTGAAAAACGTATTTTAAGCATATTTTAAACTAGCTTTTCCTCGCGATTTTGTCGGCCAGCCATGCCCGTCTTTTAAAGGTTGCGGGATAAAAATTATCCTATGTCCTTTCTCGTAGCTCAAACGCTCCATACCAAAATCCCAATTGGTTCAGCGGTTTAAGCGTGAAGAGGTAACAGACAAACAGAGAGAGTTACTTTCCCATGTATGGAAGTATGGATTGTAGAACATCAATTGTTAAACGTATTTTTTAAAGTAAACCTGATACATAACCATTTGAAATCAACAAATATTTGACTTGAAACGTCGCAAGTGCCGTGTGACGACGTCAGCCGTGATAGCTGGAGATGCGGGGTTCAAATCCTGTCTCGGACAACGGAGGTCCTCGTCAATTATTATTATTATTATTTTTTTATGACAAAGGTGGCAAACGAGCAGACGGATTGCCTGATGGTAAGCAATTACCGTCGCCCATAGGCACCCGCAACACCAGGGGAGTCACAAGCGCGTTGCCGACCTTTAAGGGGGGGTTGGAGCTCTGGGAACCTTACTCACCATCAGGAACACAACACTACATACCTGAAAGGCAGCAGTGCTATTATGGCTGTGGTCTTCTGTAAGGAGGAGGTACTTCCCCAGTTGGGCTTCTCCAGACTCGAGCGTGATGGTACTTCGCTGTGCCCTACCTCTCATTTAAATTCCTTAGTATATGTGATCAAGAAAAACTAATCAAGTTTCTTGCAACGTTCCAGGTTTCACCTTCTCATTCCCCATGAAGCAGCACTCCATATCCTCGGGCGAGCTGATCACGTGGACCAAGAGCTTCAAGTGCGGCGGCATGGGCGGCGTGGACGTGGCCGCCCTGCTGCAGCGCTGTCTCCGGGAGAGGAACCTGAAGGTCACCGTCCGGGTGCTGTTGAATGACACCACGGGGACCTTGGTGGCTGGAGCACAGCAGGACAGGCGGGTGGAGGTTAGTACCTGACAGCGGCGGTGCGTCCATACAAGCCGATTCCCGCCGGCTTTACTAACTATCCTGCAAGTCAACAACTTTCGGGTTCACAAAGAAAAGGCAAAGCTATATGGCCTCCGTCTTGCCTAAGAAAATAATTGCCCGCTGCCACTGGTAGCTGATCACATGGGTTCACTATAGACTGACAGAAAATTTATTGGTATGAATATCCTTTGGTATAACTTGTTCATTTCGCATGTGTTTTTTGAAACTGGACTGTTCAGGATTATTATAAAACAAATGTATGCTAACCTAATATGTATATGTAACAGGATGATTCCTTAAAATATTACAGTAGGTATCTTACACAAATTGACTGAGCCCCACGGTAAGCTCAAGAAGGCTTGTGTTGTGGGTACTCAACCAACGATATTAGATATATCGTAAATTATACAAATACTTAAATACATAGAAAACACCTACGACTCATCTTATAAAAAATAATTACCGTAATATTCATTTATTTATTTATGTTAAGTAACTATAACTTCTCGGTATTTAGCAAGTTGATGTATGTAACAGTCGACTAATAAAGAATAAATAAATCATAAATAGTTAAAGTCCTCGTCGTACTTAGGAGAGGTTTATACGTTCAAGTGTTTGACAACAGGTTTGGTGTAGTGGGTATTGCCCCTGCCTATGAAGCCGATGGTCCTGGGTTATTTAAGTATTTGTATTTTATACCTATATATCGTTGGCTGAGTACTTACAATTTAAGCCTTCTTGAGCTTAACGTGGGGCTCAGTCAAAGTGTAAAAATGTCCTATATTTATTTATTTATTTATATAAAGTTTTGTGTTTTTTTTCCCAGATCGGCGTGATAATGGGCACAGGTTCGAACGGCTGTTACATGGAGGCGGCGTCGGCGGTGACTCACTGGGAGGCGGCGCGGCGCGGGCGCGGCTCCGCCGTCTGCGTCGACATCGAGTGGGGCGCGTTCGGGGACAACGGCTGTCTGGACTTTCTGCGGACCGACTTGGACAGGGAAGTGGACGCGCGGTCGCTGCTGGTCGGGTCTTTCACGTGAGTATACTTATAATGATAATGCGATATATTCCACGTTTTCATTTACATACATTTTAGCCGTATGCAGTCCACTGCTGGGCATAGGAATCCCACAAATATGACTTGTATCATCTTGGGGGTAGTTGCCATAGTCGCCATGCTTGGCAGGCGGGTTGACGACCGCAGTAGCAGTAGATTAGGTTTCGACGGACGACGACGGGAGGAGATGGGGTGGTGCTATTCTAGTCAGCCGGCACTTTTGTTCGGCACATGTTTTTTACATTGTTACCAATTTTGAAAGCTGTCTTTCAATTCAACCGAAACGGCAACCGCTTACTATTGTGGATTGTTTTGCCTATATTTTAAATATATTTAAACTTGAAATAATAAAGAAACGGACATATGCCTTATTTGCAATG
This sequence comes from Grapholita molesta, assembly GCA_022674325.2. Taxonomy (NCBI): domain Eukaryota; kingdom Metazoa; phylum Arthropoda; class Insecta; order Lepidoptera; family Tortricidae; genus Grapholita; species Grapholita molesta. The sequence goes on along the minus strand of CP053142.2, from coordinate 10,134,773 downwards.
ACTTTCAAAAATTACAACAGCATTTTATGTAGGTAATTATACTGTGTGATGCGAATAGGAAAAAAACACAGATAGGAATGTTGGTGAGTATTCCTTATGTAAACAGATGAAGATTCTACGAGTGATTTTTTTTTACAGATTTGAGAAGTACATTGGTGGCAAGTACCTAGGCGACCTGCTGCGAGCAGCGCTGGCGCGCCTGGCCGACGCCGGCCTCCTGCCCGCCGCGCCGCCACCGGGCACCATCTCGTCCGAACATGTCAGCTTCTTTGAAGAGTAAGTATTCTATTTGTTTTTTAAATCGAAAGAAAAATAGAAAAATTTGACTCGCCGCGGGACTCGAACCCACAACCACTGGATCAGTAGCCCAGTGCACTAACAATTGTGCTATACGAGTACCGCTTAGACGTATTAGAAAAATTTGATCTTTGATGTGCTAGCAGACGTTTCTGCTTAATATAAAAACTATTCTATTTGTTACTGTGTTGTGTTTTTGTTTGTAAGTATAGTAAGTCAGAAGTGGGCACAAAATTACTAATTTGCCTATAGGAGGATATTTGAGTATAGGTAATATTCTGGGTATTTCGGTGATACTGCATTATTATCTTAAGCTCATAATGGTGTATTCCAAGCAATACATTGCTGCAAACTCGATTGCCAGCATCAAGTAAATCTTGGTGCCATAGTTTTTATGTCTTGCATTTTATTATGGCTTGATATGTGTAAGATAACTAAGATACGAATGCATCACCAAATTATCAATTCTGTTCTACAAGTTAGCTTCAATATGTATAAATAAATATATAATTCAAATGTATTTATCAGTCGATTATATTAATATATTACTAGATGATGCCTGCGGCTTCGCCCGCATGGTTAGAGGAAAATGTAACATATTGAGTCTTCCCGTGGAAATGAGATGTTTTCCCGCTGAAAAAAGTAGCCTATGTCACTCTGCATCCCTTCAACTACCTCCACTTAAAAAATGACGTCAATTTGTCGCTCCGTTTTGCCGTGAAATATGGACAAACAAACTGACACACTTTCGCATTTATTATATTAGTATGGATTATTATTGATTATTTATTTTCATGTTTGAAGTAGATTAATCAAGCCTAATGAAGCTTATTCCTTTTTAACAGGGACAACGAGAACGGCACAACAGCGCGGACGCTGGCGGCGCTGCGCGCGGCGTGCCCCGAGACGGCGGCGGCGTGGTCCGACGCCGACGCCGCCGTGGCCCAACACGCCGCCCGGCTGTGCTCCAACCGGGCGGCGCAACTTGTTTCAGTTTGTAAGTGGACGGATCTACTTTTATTTTATAAATGACTGACCAGCGTTTGACCTCAGTCGCACCTGATGGTAAGTGACGACGAGGTCGCCCTCGAGGGTGTTGCACGCTGGTTCAGTATCTTACCGAGAACTACACCCCGTTATCTAACGCTCATTTTGGGGGCAAGCTAAAGTAGTGATGTTGCTTCACATTATTAGTCGATTCATATTTGTCTATAAAAGTTATTTGGCAAAATAAAATTCTTCTCTACTGAAAGCCCAAGAGATAACTCATTCATTCCTCTCTTTAATCAGATCGGAGGGCGACAATTATAAATATCAAATTTATTGAACAATTATTGAATATCGTCAATTTGGGGTCCGATTTTTGAAATAGTCAGCGAGTATTCTTCATAGAGATTCTCATTCATTCTCTATGGAAATCACTTGGTGACTGTTTCAAAAATCGGACCCAAGATCTTTTGACAAGTTATTGAGTGAGTAAGTCAACTTAATTTTGTATCGACTTAGATTATCGTCACTGCCCAATCTCTTGCCCCTAAACTGAGCATTAGATAACGGGGTGTACCGAGAACGCAGACGAAGGGAGCGAATTCCAGTCCTTAGCAGTCCGCATTAGGAAGGTAGAAGCGAATCGCTTCGTGCGAATGAATGGAATATTCACAACGTAAGGATGAAACCGCTCCCCTCGTCTGGACGTCCGGAGATGGAACGGAGATGGCGGAATTAAATCGTGCAAATCCTGTGCACACTCTCCAAACTCTCTCTCTTGTACAGTCAGCAGCAAAAGTGGGCGGGTTAAGTGTTGAAAACGACCTACACGCGCTCTTTTTCTCTTGACAATAGATGTTAACCTCATTTTGAACACCTCAACCGCTTAGCGACTTCTGCTGCTGACTGTACTATACACATACAAAAAAATTGTTCCCTAATGCATGAATTCTTATTATCGTTTCAAAATACTTTCTTGCTTTGTTATATACTTTTGTGATGTTTTATTTTTATAACTATTGTTTTTGTGTACAAAAATGCATGTCTAGTGTCTTTAGCTTTAATTATGTGGTTTTAAGAGCAGCCCAGGGAACTGTAACCATAGAAAAGAGTGTCCTAAAATAACGGCAATAATAATTAGTTTTACGACAGGGTTTGCGGGGGTGGCCTTCCTATGAAGCCATCGGACCTGGGTTAAAATCCTAGTACGGGCATTTATTTGTATGATAAACACAGGTATTTGTTCTTGAGTCACGGGTGTTTTCTATGCATTTAAATATTGGTAATATCTATCGTTGGTACCTTCTTCAGCTTACCGTGGGGCTCAGTCAACGTGTCAGTCAGTGTGTAAGGATGTCCGTTATTTTGTTTTAATTCGGTTATCTGTACACTTGTATTAGAATGTATTGTTGTTTGTAGGTATCGCAGTGTTGGTACAACGCATGGCGCGGCCGCACGTCGTGGTGGCAGTGGACGGCTCCGTGTTCAAGCGACACCCTCGGATAAGGGGGCTCATTCAGAAATACATCGCGCTTCTGCAGCCCTATGAGGTACAGAGTATTAGAAAAAAAAATTTTTTGACAAAAAAAAAACAATGTAAGCGGTCGACAACCGGCCCGCCAAGCGTGGCTTCTACGACAATTATATAGGCTGTGGTATTAGTCAAGTTTGGACCCGGGTATGTCCTTAAACTACGTCCAGCAATGAGAGGTAGGGCACAGCGATGACCATCACGCTTGAATCTGGGGCAGCCCAACTGGGGAAGTACCTCCTCCTTACAGAAGACATAATAGCACTGCTACCTTTCAGGTATGTAGTGTTGTGTTCCTGATAGTGAGTAAGGTTCCCAGAGTTCCAACCCCCCTTAAAGGCCGGCAACACGCTTGTGACTCACCTGGTGTGCGACGGTAATTGGCTATCATCAGACAATTCGTCTGCTCGTTTGTCACCTTTGTCATAAAAAAAAATGTAACTGTGGTCTACAACCCGCCCACCAAGCGTGCCGACTATTACAATTATGTAGTCTGTGGTATTAGTCAAGTTAGAGAGTTCTTCAAATAAAGCTTTTAATGTTCGCTGCTAGGCTAATATTGTCGGGTTTTATCGTTTCGCGTTTGTTTGTTTGTTGTCACACTGTCTGTCACGCTCCAACAAGTATGTGAGTGCGAAAGTGACAGATAGTACGATAGAACGGCAACCATGCCATTCTGGAGAATAAAAAAAAAAATAAGTTCATCGCCCTATTCGCTAAGTAACAATATCAAAATGAACTTTATTAAGGACTACTAGTTTCAATGGAATCTAAAATGTACTCGGCTATTGGGTGGAAAGGACGGACTAACTATTGGGCTAATACAAATAAGTTCATCCCCCTATGGCCTAAGTTTCAATATCAAAATGAACTTCCCACATAGCAGTTACCTCGTGAGCCAAATCTAAGTACTTGCTGGACTTGTCCTTCTCGGCCTTCACGAGGTTCTCACATACGTCACATGGGACGGTATCGACAAGCATTGTCCGGCGCTGCGATTGATCTATCACCACGATATCAGGTTTAAATGAATAAGAATGTCTGCTAGCATAACATCGATATTTAAATAGATAGAAAAAATAGAAAAATTTGACTCGCAGCGGGACTCGAACCCACAACCACTGGATCACTAGCCCAGTGCACTACCAATTGTGCTATTCGAGTACCGCTTGGAGTTGTCAATTTTTTCTACTTTGTCCTTTCTGGTATACGTCATTACGGGTGACGTGTAGCGACATCTACCGAAAGAGTATTGAACCCTTTTTACGGCATCGAAGTCTCAAATTTTGATTGTGAATTCATCGATAACAATGGTGCTACTTCTAAATTGGTTTTATATTAAGCAGAAACGTCTGCTAGCATATCATCGATATTTAAATAATGATTATTAACGATATTTGAATTTATTTTCAGTTTTCGTTAATGGGTGCCGAGGATGGCAGCGGTAAAGGATCAGCGTTGACCGCCGCTATAGCCGCTCGTATCGCCGCTGAGGACAACTAGAGCATTCTACTCATCGGCGCCATCTTTAATCTTTTGACAGCTAGAGACCATAACCAAGATGGCGATCGTTTTTTAGAAAAAAGTAATCGTAATGACAGATTCAACGGAAAGTGTCGTCTTTTTTAATTGTTATTAGATTACGTTTTCTATATACGATTGTTATCTTCGCTACGGTCCTGGTGTCGACGGAGAATTGTGTCCCAGAGTCACTGTGACGTCTAAAACACACGTTTTCGACGTCATTTGCCGGTTTGAAGGTTAATTCGATGGGAGAGAATATCCATGCTGTTTATTGTGAGACTGAAAATCACCTAGGAACGCATTTTTTTTGACATGTCCTGAGTAAAACTATTTATTTCAGCCATGTGAACAACAAGAATTTTACAAATCAGCTACCATTTTATCAGCGTGATGAACTTTATTAGACATTATATTGAGGTTTATGAAGAATCTTATCAAATATTGTGGAAACCTATATGCGTTCCGGGGCTTGCGTGTGGCTCATATTTTAAGTGTATTACTCTGCCTTTTCTAGATTTTTCTGCGTTAGATACGTCAATATCGGAATGCGTCCTATTGGTATGGATTACGAGAGGATTCTCGACAGCGGATCTCCATGCCATTGTCGTTTCATAAAGTATTTTTAAAATGTTATTTCTTGTGAGAAATAAAAATATCTTAAATCGAATATACTGACAGAATATCATAGACAACTTTATTAAATAAATAAATAGGCGATCATTCCGATTATAAAATGATTTTCCACAACTTTAAGCTGAGTATGCTTTCAAACCGCGGACAAATCTAGAAAATCACTAGTACAGGAACATCTGAAAATATGGATACATATAATATGCCAAAAATATGTAGCCACAACTCTCAAAGTGCCGTCTTAACATATTTTTGGCGCACGTGTAAACATATTTACGTAACCTATACCTAATGTTCTTGTAGCGCAGAGTTAAAGCATTTCATACTCGTTTCTGTCAATGACAAATTGTTATTTACTCGGAAAACTAATTATAGTGACAAGTTGATTGTGATATTGTGTGTGATTGCTCGCGGGTCGAGTGTGTGTGTGATATTCCATTGGGTACAAACCCGCGTAGTGTGAGACTAGACGACTTAGATATAGTGTGAGAGTGTGACTCATATATTTTGTAATAGTTGTTATAGTTCTGAGCTTCGTAGTTGGCCGTTACGGCTGCCTCTTTGTCTGTTTACAAACGCTGCTTCAAGTCCCCTGGCTGACAGAAAGACTTCATCCATGCATAAATTTACAGTCATATAAAAAGATAATAACAGTTATAAAATTATGTCCACCTAAAAGAAATCTAGGCCCCTTCGCAGGGTGTCCATTACGCAGGCAGTATTCCCGCACTGAATTGCAATTGCAATCCTTTGTGCGAGAAAGCTCCCTGAACGAGGGTTGCCTGTTGCCTCACGTAGACGCTTGCTCAGCTACTTGTGGAGGCCGAGCGCACCTTGTTCCGAAGCTGGAGTGTATCGACAAATAAACTAAACAACATAATACTAAACTTACTATAAACAACGCCGTACTTGATACTTACAGCATAAATAAAACATTTGATCTGCTGTGTGTTTACCGTGGGTACACTCCAAACGTCAATTGATTATGAATCTTATTGCAATTTCCATAGAGTTGTAATTTAATAACCGGTTAAAGTGACCAAAACTATTTTTATACACTAATTAGTTTAGACACACTAATTTAGCACTTGCGCGTTTACAATGGACAAAGAATTAGTCGAAGGGGCTAACTCAAAGCTAAGAAATGTAGAATAAATTGCCAGTAACTGGCCACTTTTCAATAACTGACCATCTTATACTGAAAATAATTGTCATCACATATAAATAGAACACATTTTCTAATAAGGTTTCAATATCGCCACCCTCGCACTAAAATGAATTGTAATTGCCTATAAACTGAGTTCATTTTTAGTGTAATGTCCACTGATCGGCACTATGGGTGCAAAACTTTAACAAAACTTGTTAAGTGGACATAAAAGAGTGTATAGAGCCATAAAAACAATTATATGCTTACACCCAAATACATACATAATGAGATTCCGATATACAATTAAATAAGACAGTAATTTGCCATTGTTATTCGTATTTTTCTTGATGGTAAGTATTACTATACCTTAGTTCAACAAGTTTTGTTAAAGTTTTGCACCGTTAGTGCCGATCACTGGTAATGTCCATTTATTGGAGCGTGGCCAGTTACTAGCGAATTATCCTACATGCGTTGTGCCATACTCACTAGAATTAATTTAGGTAACTGACACATTCAAATAGCTCAATTGAAGGTAAGGTAAATTGGGGGAAGTTGGATGTCTATTTTCGACAGGTAAAATGAAAAGTTTAATGTTTCGGAAAGATACTTCAAGTTACCCTCATAAAAAGGCCCAATCTTGCCCAACTTTACCTTATCAAAACATTAGAATATTTTTGATGATGACTTTTATTATTATGAAAGATCTACAAGAATCATTCAACATGTTATTTTCATGTAAATATAGTTTTTATTTGTGAAGGCCAAGAAATAGTAGTAGTATATAGTAGTAGGTCATATTATTATTTTTATACAAGACAAACAAAACAATTTTTATACAATGAATTAGCAAATTCCTTCCGTTTTGATAATACATCTTTGATGCACAATATTAATCCTAAGTTTATTTTTTGTAAAGTGAGACAAGATTAAATTTTTAGAGGGTATTTTATAGGCGAGTTTTCGTCTTACCCTCGTAACACTAAAGTCTCCTGTCTACCTTGCTTACTGTGTGCTAGCATGACTGACACGCAAAAAAAATACAGTTAATTTCGCATATTTTATACGACAGAATAATTTGTCTATGCTCTATAATAGTTCTCAGTCTAGTTGATTTTTTGAACTGACCGCGTCCACTTACCTATTTTTATAATGGCATTGTGTAATAGCAATTATATGTGGCATTATCTATGAAAAGGGACCTTATTGTCGATGGGGCTTACGTCGAATCGCGTTGCGTTTGTATTGCGTCGTCTTGAACAACGACTTAAGCGCCATCGACAGTAAGGTCCTTTTTCATTGATAATGCCACATACCTATATCTCCTTTTGTTCTAGATAACTTATGTTATAAGAATGTGTATTGAATTTTCGACCTTATTTCTTGTTTTATAGGTTTAAAATGGAAAGATCAGTACTGGGCACTCTTGTCGAGCGGCTCATACTACTTATATGAACATTGTAATCTTAATTTGGGGTTAACCTTTTAATGGTTGTATTCTTAGTGGACGAGAGAGGTTCAAAAAAATCAAACTATAGGCACTGGTCCCACCGCGAGCTAGTAAGCTCTGAGCTATCAGCTATTTCAAGGTACAAAAGATAATCGATCCCGTGTAAATAAAAGAGACATATATGTCATAGCCGGGCGATAGTATATATGTATATATGAGCTATAAATATATATATCTCTCTTTTATTTAACGGGGATCTTTTGTCCCTTGAAATAGCTGATAGCTTACTAGCTCGCGGTGGGACCAGTGCCATAACTGCAGTGTCTAAGGGCCGGGACGGACTGCATGTTAACTGCAAGTTGTATAAAAACTGCATGCAGACTGCACAGTTTTGTATACAAATTCGGGTGTCAGTCCGTTTATATCGGCCTAAGCCTCAGTTGCTCATTTGTTTTCGTTTCGGGATTTTTAGGGAAGGGCTATATATTGTTATATATAATAGATTTTACAAGTGAGCGACATCTCCCTTGAATATACAAGTTGTTGTATCTAGTTCGTAAGTAGAACTTTAGCCTAAAACGTATGTTTATATTAGTTATTTTACAGTGAAGAATATTTTATTAGATTTATTTTATGAAGATGTTTAGAAAGTGCAGCTTCGCGCAATGCGCGTTTGATGACTATTGTTGTTTTATTTTTTAACGAATATACAATTTTATACAATTGTGTTTTGTTCATTGCCTTTGTAAATCTTTATACCTTCCTTCTAACAGGCACATCATTGTTCGGTCTCACACGGGCTAGAACACAAAATTTGGCATTATCTATGAAAAGGGACCTTATTGTCGATGGCGCTTACGTCGAATCGCGTTGCGTTTGTATTGCGTCGTCTTGAACAACGACTTAAGCGCCATCGACAAGAAGATTCATTGATAATGCTACAAATGGCTACATCGGCTTATAGTTCATAACTCAAAATAACTACAATACAATTAGACACATGCGAATAAGCACTAAATGGGGAAAAGTAAACCCACTGTCTCATAGGTAGGTTTAGGTTATGTTCGTCGGGCCGAAGGGTCAAAACACCCAAAAATATTATTACATATAATTAGGACGTCACCGCGTATATGTGGCATTATCAATGAAAAGGGACCTTATTGTCGATGGCGCTTAAGTCGTTGTTCAAGACGACGCAATACAAATGCAACGCGATTCGACGTAAGCGCCATCGACAATAAGGTCCCTTTTCATAGATAATGCCACATATTAACTTTAAATTACCTTCGACGATTTGAGAACGATGTTGTCCTCGTGGTTTCGGATAAAGACTTTATTTTGTAATAATCTACGCAGAGTTGAGTTTTGACTCCAATAGGTGGCACCTCTGGTAAAGTGATAAGCGGGAACTAAGCGGCAGTGCTACTACAAAATCGATATTCATTTTGGGACGATTGTCTGTGTCACTCTCATGACGCCTTCATTGGAGTAAAAGAGAAAAATGCTCAAAATAAACGAACTTCGACGTTCGCGGTACATGGCCGGTTAATTTTTTTTTACTAAGGATTAGGCCAGAATGTAACTTCAAACCCTACTGGGCACTAATTGACGCTTATCTTAAAATTGATAGAGTTACCTTATCACGAAAACATTTTATCATTTCCGTTTTGTTATCAGTAGGGAAACATTAAACAACATTAATAATAAAACGTGATGTATTAGCGTTGGTTATTACAAAATAATTTACAACATATCGTTCTTTCTATAAAAACTCAGGGTCATATAATCAGGTCCCGAGGCAGCGTAAGGGTTGAAGCGAAAGACACTTCTATAGGTCTCAGGAGACCTCTACCTTCTCGCGAACCTTGCGCAGAATACTTTGCAGTTCTGATGCTGATGTGGTTTTATACTGTAACAAAAGAATGATACACAGGTTTTGTATTTGTTTAGTAAGTACAGTCGCGTACACGGATCGTTGAGCCAATTGCCAATGTTAGTAATTTATTAAGATTCCCGAAGAGACAACTGCATACATGATTTGTTATGTAAGCATGTATCAAATTTTGGTTTACAATAGTTAACACGTTCGCCTTCTAAGCACGCTGCCAGCAGACGGCGATTTGGGGCAATTTTTTTTATTTATAGATCTTAATTTCATTTTCTTCATTTTTAGCTTTTAATTCTTATTTTAGGTTTAGTTTTATGTTTCTTATTCTAATGTTATATGTGTGATAGACTATCACTGATAGTGCAATACCGTGTAACCAACAAATGCAATAAGATACAGTTTCTTTGTACCTACAAAGTTTGAATTTCGAACTCTATCGATATTTGTAGTTACGCGGTATTGCACTATCCCCGACGATATCATATTCATGATACCATCGCTTGTACTCGTCCGGCCCCAGCTGCTCCAGCTGCGTGCGGCATGCCGAACAGTGCGTGTCCGGGCATTATGTGACAGGTTTTTAGTTTGAAGAGCAAAAGACTGCATACATTAACAGGAAGAGTGTAAGAGCCGTACCCCGGACACGTTCTTCTGGACCAGAACTTTTGCTGTACAGACGCCTGCCCCCGTCCAGCCCCAGTAGCTGCTCCAGCTGCGTGTGGCATGCCGAACAGCGCGTGTCCGGGCACTACCTGACAGGTTTATAGTTTGAAGAGCAAAAGACTGCATACATCAACAGGAAGAGTGTGAGAGCCGTACCCCGGACACGTTCCTCTGGACCAGAACTTGGCTATACAGACGCTTGCCCTCGTCCGGCCCCAGTAGCTGCTCAAGCTGCGCGCGCGGCATGCCGAACAACGCATGTCCGGGCACGCGCAGTGCGCGTACCGCCGTCTGAGAGAAACCTTTGGCTTCTAGCCATTCGGCGACTTCTTCTGGATTTGATTTCTGTAACATCACAAATTTAAATAATTAAGAAAAGAAAGTGTAAGATGGGAGATGATGTCCTGGTCAAGATTTCCGGACCTTTCTACCAACTAGGCAAGAACGCCTTTACAAACGAGAGAGATTATGATAACCTCAAGTCACGTCAGCCCACGAGCTAAACCAGTCATCTGAAAAGTTGTGCTGCTCTCGAGAATGTTCTTCCATTTGTATGGAGAACGATCTACGAAGAACAAAGAATGTTCTCGAGATGGTACAACTCTAGTCATCCGAGTGTCGTGGGGTCGATCGAGGTTCGTTAAACCGTAGAGCGTACCGTTAACATTGAAAAACGTAAAAATTTTTCTGAAGGATCCTGTATTTTCCCCAGGATATCTTCCCCCCACACAGTGCTCCTCACTCTAATATCCCGAACAAAATTATAGCCTAATATCAGGAAAAAAAGAAAGATGTTTAACAAATTTTCGTACTCGAATTCGCGGTAGGACTTCTGTCATTATATTGACATATATTTTTCACCTCAGCAGCTCGAACATGTCTACTTTCCTCACTCCAGGGAGTGAGGAAAGTGCGACTTTCCTCACTTCCAGAGAGTGAGGAAAGTTTCTACTTTCGTCACTCCAGGGAGTGAGACAAAGTAGCTTTTTAATTGACGACCGGTCTGGCCTAGTAGGTAATGACCCTGCCTAAGAAGCCGGTGGTCCCGGGTTCGAATCCCAGTCAGGCCATTTATTTGTGCGATGAGCACAGATATTTGTTCCTAAGTCATGGGTGTTTTCTATGTATTTAAGTATTTATATGTACCTATTTATTATAATAGGACATAATGGACTCCCTTAACACCACTAACACTTTCGGACCCTCACAAATGAATCAAATATTCTAATTTTGAAATGTACATATATTTTAAAATGAAAAATATTGAAACAAAATATTAAGTAATGAAGCCAGCGCAGTTCCAGATAAAACACTTAAATGAATGTGGTTAACTTGATGTCATTTTTTTTACAAGAGTTTATTTAACTTGATACGTATGTATTTGTATATTTATCTGGATGGAATCTTGCAACTCAATTTTGAAGCAGACATCTTTAACCGATTGAGCTGAAATTTAGCACACAAATTTATGTAATTTCGGTTACAATGCAATATTATGGTACCACTGATCTGATCTGATGCTGCAGTCAGAAGTTAGCAAAAGCAACTCCTAAAATACACAAGATAAACCCGTGGTGTTTTAGGCTCATTAGAATCCTTTCGAAGAGTAGAGGACGATTGTGTACAGTCGGCAATAAAAGCTTGTACTAAAAATGACATTTTTGGCAACTTATTTAACCTTTAATATGTTCTTACTACTGAGGTGAAAAGTTGTATGTGTCACACTAGAGTAAAGTTATTTTACATCTCGTGTTTTTGAGTGCCTCGCTACGCTCAAGATTCTAACACTAGAATCACTCGCTACGCTCGTGATTCAATTATAGAATCTTTCGCTTACTCGGGACTCAAAATAAACACTCGCAAGAAAAAACAACTTTCCTCTCTTGTTGCACAAATAACTATTACTTGAGGCTACAGCGGCGCTACCGCGAAAAACGATATTCATTTTCAGACTATTGTCTCTATCACTCTCGTGACGCCTTCATTGGAGTAAAAGAAAAAGATGCTGGAAGTATATACTACTTCGTTCGCGGTACCGAACCAGGCAACATCGCCCTAAAGTCCGTAAAAAGAAAAAAAGTGTAATTTTTTTGGACCCGGATATGTCCTTAAACTACGTCCAACAATGAGAGATAGGGCACAGCGTTGACCATCACGCTTGAATCTGAGGCAGCCCAACTGAGGAAGTACCTCCTCCTTACAGAAGACCACAGCCATAATAGCACTATTACCTTTCAGATATATGTAGTGTTGTGTTCCTGATGGTGAGTAAGTTTCCCACCCCCCAACCCCCCTTAAAGGCCAGTAACGCGCTTGTGACTCCCCTGGGTGCCCATAGGCGACGGTAATTGCTTACCACCAGGCAATCCGTCTGCTCGTTTGCCGACTATGTCATAATTTTTTTTTATCGAGCTTCGTTTAATTAGAGTACCTGGTGAATGAAAACTTCTGGCGTCTTCTTGAACTCGATAAGTTTCCGTCGCTGTTGTATCTGTGGCAGCACTTCCCGCAGCTCGTCCGCGAAGCCGCCACTCGTGGCCGTGCTGACTGCGGACTTCGTGGCTACAAGCAGTGCAATAGAATAAAATAATTATATCTCGCATTTGGGCGTTATATGGCCGACTTTGGCCATGAATACGGTTCACTTCAGTTACCCTAACAAATTATTCTATAATAAAAACTGTTATGAGCCATATTACTACTACTTAGTTATAGACGAATAAACTCACGTGTAATTATACCGCATTAGGTGACATGTTTCCGGTAAACTCTGGTACCCATTTTCAAGCTCACTCATAGCGATACACGCGAGGGGTGTGTCCTGACTCGGCTTGAAAATGGGTACCAGAGATTACCCAAAACATGTCGCCTAGTGCAATATAATTACACGTGAGTTTATCCGTTTGTAACTAAGTAACAAATTATTCTTCTGTTGTCCCTTGGCTGATGATAATAACATACTAAAACCTTAATTAGGTATACTAGTAGATATAATTTGACAAATTTTATTATTTTATACAGTCAGCGTCATATAGTTGGTAGCATTCAAAGTAGGTACTCATAAAGTCTGGTACACCATAAAATTTATACGGTGTACCGAACTTTTTGACTACCTACTTTGAATGCTGCCAACGTGCCAACTATATGACACTACAGAAATATCTTTTACCTTAACTTACTCATGTGTCTCGACAGTTTAAAAAAAAAACCTCGACTTTCATCTCCAATCATCCTGTTTCCAATCTCCGTAACGGCCTATCCCATTCGGTTTTCCGTAAACGGTTTGGTACACCAACAGTGGCTCATGAATCATCACACTTTTGTAATTTTTGGAGGTTTATTCTTATTCAAGTAATCTTTTTACTGATTTCAAGTCTGAGAATTTGATAATTAAGCATTTTAAATTTAACTTACTACAATGTAACATCAGCAATAATCCGCAGTGATTATGTCAAGAATTCGGCTCAAAAAATCCTTAATTTTCCGAGCGCTCCCTGAAGTTGACTCCGTACGAAGAGTACTTACATTTAATGGTGTCCGTCTTGGAGACTGGCGCGGGCGCGGGCGGGGGTGGTGGTGGAGGCGGCGGGGGCGGAGGGGGTGGTGGATTATCTGCAACTACATTCAACTACTATACTCGTTGTCTAAGACTTGGTTTCCTCCTACGCTAACGTCGGTCACTGATGTCAACGCACCGACGCGCGTGACGCTGGCCCGGTACTGCGAACATCGAAGTTCGTATATTTCGAGCATCTTTCTCTTGTACTCTAATTAAGGTATCATGAGAGTGACAGAGACAATCCTCCGAAATTTACGAATATCGTTGTTCGTGGTAGCGTAGCACAAGTCCGCGGACGCCAACGTTGCTATTGTGGTTATTCGTACGCTCGATCGGCGTCAGACCGATGTCAGCGTAGGAGGAAATCAAGCCTAAGTGTAAAGCTGAACGCTTGAGTTGGCGTGCAGCGAGGCGGGGCTGTTGCGTGCATATTTAACAAAAGCAAACGTATAGGACCGGCCGCGGCTCACGCCGCTCACTTTGAAGCTGCCCGCTCCGCTTGTAGCGCCCACTCAGACCATACACTGAAAAGCAATCAACAATTATCACATACATTACGATAAGCCGGACATCACACTCTGCCATCAGGACAGCGATACGTGTATATCGCTGTCTGGTTTTCACACTTACGAATTGGAATTTTTGATAACGTTAGCGTGAGACAACCATAAAGCAACGATACAAATAACAACACGTCACTGCGGGAATGCACACAGAAGCAACAAGGACCGCGTCGGCCATCTTGTGGTTAAAATGGAAAACTTGATGGCCTATTGCGAAGATTTGCGATTGTGCCTATTACTCTAATTAACTCTGTCACTATTAAAAGACAAAGATGCCCGAAAGTTTCGAACTTCAATGTTCATTGTAGGCAATCTGATTCGCAAATCAAACGAACCAAAGGGTACCAGTTGATATATGTCTCATACAATTGTATGCAAACTTTATCGTGTACGTACGTATTTAGCTTTCTCGTGGTTGAGCTATGGTGCCTAAGGTAGATGCCTGCACTCTTGCTCATTGTAGGGTCTGCCATCTAGTAGAGTAAATTGGCAACTTGTGCGTGATATTAGCATTGAGCCAATAAACAACTGGGTGCTGAGACTGCTGAGAGCCTACCGCGAAAATTCAAACGTTTGTCTCTTTCACTCTAATTACACCATAATTGGTTTAAAAGAAACACAGATGCCCGAAAATTGTGAACGTCAATTATGCGGTGGGCTCCCGGTAGAATGTTCACGCGCGTTCCCGACTTTAAATCATAATACTAATTAATTCATTAATTATGTGACATTGTGTTGCCCAGGTACTACACGCTACAGGCTTGTAAATACTGACATTATTATCCTGGCTTGAATTGAATCTACTGTCAATCTACATTGCTTGGTCGATCAGTATGCAGGTAGCAATGGCCCGACGAGATATTTCGAAAATTTCCTCAAGGAAAGCTTTTTGTAATGCATTACGCACATTTATTCTGAAGCCTTAATATCAAATTCTATGACACTTGCTATGTTGACACATGGTGTGTTATTTAAACCTCAAATGAAACGTCATTTTTTAGGAACATTACATAAAAACTTTCTCATGAAAGTTCTACAACTGTACAGAAATATTGAGAAAAATCTGTAACTTGTACAGTCAGCAGCAGAAGTGGCTAAGCGTTTGAGGTGTTCAAAATGAGGTCAACACATCTCTATTGTCAAGAGAATAAGAGCGCGTGTAGGTCATTTTGAACACTTCAAACGCTTAGCCACTTTTGCTGCTGACAGCAAATGTACCACTAGAGACAATGCGCTGCTATTTCAATATAGTTGTAGGTAACGGATGCTTTTTATATTTCCCTTAACCCTTTGATCGTCAAAGACGGCTGTGACCGTCATCGGAAAGTCGGGCTATGGACGCCAACGACGGCTACGGACGTCAGCTTTGTTAACTCAACAGTATAGGGGATTCCGTAAAGTTGAATTTCACTCAACAAAATGCGATAGGGTGAGGTTATGGGTACGACATATATCTTTGTAGTCTGGCTTTCAAAAGGTTAACCTTTCTCTCACCGACCACCACTGCTTTTTCGTATAACGCTAAGTAAGTAAGCCTACTTATGCAAACTTTATGATGATGTGTGAAGTTTCATTTTCATGTGTATTCGTTAACGGCTATGGCCAACTATGGCGATCAAAGGGTTAAGGCAACCCTAATATGCCCTTAGTGATGAGAATTTAATCTAATGAATGAACTAAGAGTTTGGATTGAAGCATTGAGACACGGACGTAAAGGCAAAACTGATGGAAAGAAAATTTAAATGTATTCAAAATAATAATATGAACATTTCAAGCCTGATATTAAAAGCACATGTACAGTCAGCAGCAGAAGTGGCTAAGCGTTTCAGGTGTTCAAAATGCGGTCAACACATCTCTATTGTCAAAAGAATAAGTGCGCGTGTGGGTCATTTTGAACATTTCAAACGCTTAGCCACTTTTGCTGCTTTGGTGTTTAACGGATTTTGATTTGATGCCTTTACGAGAGTTGCCTCAGGGAGGGAAGGACAGCGGGAGCGAAGCACAAATAGACACACACAAGTTTCAATAAAAAATTTAATGTAAAAAATGTTTACAAACAAGGAGAGCAGACTACTCCGACAATATATTAATTAACATTTATAGCCTTACTTTGTATCTCGTACAATAAATATATATCAGCTTATAGAATCTGACTTGACATATAAAAACAATAGTCTAACGATACGTATACTAATTTGTAGATTTTTTATTATAGCTTCAAACGAACACGGCTCTCGCCTCGGCTCGCATCGACACGAATTGAGAACTTAGATCTCAGAAAATCTCAGTGTTTTGGAATAGTTGTCGATGTTAAAATGAACGGATTTTAATATTGTAATTAAAACTATGAGGACTAGATATTTAGCAGTTTGTTGATATTGAGTTTCTGAGTAGTTTAACGCTTTCATGGCCAATTGAGTGAGTTTTATATTCTCGGCCTCGGTAAAAAATCTTTCTCGGACGGATTTGATTGTTAAACATAAACAGAATTCTATAGATAATGATGTAATATGTTAATGATTTCAAGAACTCTTTACTAAAACTTTTTAAATAGTTAGTAATTAGAAATTGTTTTGTGTCGATGTGAGCCGACGGCAATCTCACAGAACGACCCAAGCATTCCACAACCATTGTTTAAGCTGTTTTCTAAATCTATTAAGTATATTGGCGGTTGTAATCGTTCCAAAAGTACAGTACTACAAGATTTGATGCACTGGATGTATTTTCTATGAAAAATGCAAAGTCTAGGCCCGGCCTAGGTAACCAATTTCACATATGAAATGGTTACCTAGGCCGGGTTAACTTTGATTCTCAGGGATCATCGACTTTGACGGCTCAGGCCGCCCGTGGCGCTAAAGGTTAATTTCTTAGGAGTTTAAGCTGGCGTTCATTAACCAACTTTTTCTGGTAATAAATGGGCGATAAACGTAGGAATCAAAGTAAACCTAGGTTATGTTATGGCGCAAAATATTGTAAATTATTTGCACGTTTATTCTTTTACGTCATGTACAGTCAACCAATTTAATTTATGGGCCACTTCGTACCTTGTCACAGTGAAAATCTATATGAAAGATGCAAAAGATCTCTTATTGATGTCACTGTGACAAGGTTCGAAGAGGCCTAGAAATCAAATTGGTTGACTACACATCAGATATATCGGAGCAGTCAAGGTGGCCATAAATATCTGAATAACGGCTCTATTGTCAATTGCAATAAAGTGTATGTTCAGATATAGTTGAGTACCTTCGCTGGTCAGATATATTTGGCGATTGTACACCGATAAAAATATTAAGCCTCTTGGCACGTGAATAAAAATGTGTTTTACTTGATGAATTATGGATTATTTTATTGTAATTCTGATATTGATGTCTGATCCGGTTATTAATGAATTCGTATTTAATGCTAACATTACTATTCTAAGCATCCAGTGTACCAAATCATAACAAGCTTACAAACTTTGTAACATACATTAGCACACACAGACAGACAGACAGAAGCACACAAGCGCTCCGATACTAGCTGACGACAGACTACTGTTTAAACTAGCACCACTTTTTACGAGTGATATGTATTATTATCTTCCCTTTGAATCTCTTTATTTTGATCAAATTGATCAAAAATCTACATATCACGTCAATACGGGGATGGTCATGCCAAATGTGCTAGTAGTGTTAACGCATTCACTGCCACCAACGCACATGTGCGTTCATTTCCATATATTTTTGGTGGGTGGCAGCGAATGTGTTAAAGGGATAGGAAACTAGCATGACATGAGTCAAAAATCCACGTGACGTCATATGTGGATGACCAACGCTTTTAATACCTGCCTCTTATGCACAAAAGGTGTAATACTTAGTTTAGATCATCATATCAAAGTCTAGTTAGGATGTGATACTTTCAATTTTGCTTCGACAATATTTTTTGACACATGTCGATTCCATGGATTGTAGAACGTAAGCATCCAAAAGTCCCAAGCTTAATCGTAATTTGCAACCCATAGACCCCAATACGACTGGGTATTTTGCTGTCATAATCTTTATGTGTAAATATTTTCTTGAATGTCTGTATTCAGAATTATTATTCAAGAAGTTTCAAACTTATCTGTAGATGTTCAATTAAATGCTGAGTTCTGACAATACCTTCATTGCATTTACGCATAAGTGCAAGGCATTTTTGTAATATTAAAACTAGAAATACGTAACGGACGGATAGCTACGTAACCTGCATTTGAGCTGCCGTATTTGAGCATATCAACCATCTTGTTTTAACTTTTATAGAATGACATTTAAAGTTATATACTACTGTTTCTACAAAATATGAGAACAAGTGGTTTATAACCAAGAAACTTATATAACTATGGATGTTGTTCGTAGAACACATTGAGGCAAATTAATATAACCTCCAATGACGTACATGCCTCGTGTTTTTCAAATTTAAATGTCTTTACAAAATCGCGATTCTGTAAATAACCAACGTCCAAGGTTTTATAAACGTAGTATCAATTTAGAATAGACTTGATCTGTATTGATATTTTGTTGGGCTATTTCACGCGGTCAAAAAAAAACATGGCGCTACGCCATTAAATACCAATAGAGAACTTCTAGTACCAACTACTTCAATGAAATTTGAACGTTTTTTAAATTGGAATAGAGTTGCATGTATTATGTTTAATTATAAAAATGTCAATTAAAAATTTACGGAGACCGCGATAGACTGATCAAATTAAGGCACTGACAAGTGTTCGCCTTAATGAGTGTGCTCACAAAGCTCAGGCCAGAAAAAAAAGAAAATAAATGCAACATCAACGACTGCCTGCCTACGCCTGAGAGTCATATTGCCCTTGCCTCACACGTCCTACAGTCGCCATCAGATATATCGGAGCTGTGCAGGTCACAACTATCCGAACATGCACTTTATCGCCTTGACAATAGAGGCGTTGTTCAGACATTTGTGCCTTCGATATACCTGATGGCGACTGTACGAACATCTATAGTTTATAAGCTCCAGTGTGCCAATCTGTCGTCAGCTAGAAATATCGGAACTCGCCCTTCTTGCCGAGGCGCTCGCGGCGCACCCAATCGGGGTTGGCGTCGCGCGGCGGCGCCGGAGCCCTACCCGCGCCCGTGGGGCTGCTGCCGCCCGACCCGCGCCCGCCGCTCTCCTGAAACACAACAATATGTTAGTCTTATGAAACTAAGAACAAATCAAATTATTTTTTTAGAGATATTTTGATTTGCTTTGATTTTTAAGTGGTAGGTAATACTACTATATAAATAAAAAATTGAAATAGATGACATATACGAAAAAGCGACGAGGACCTCCGGCGTTCGAGACGGGATTTGAACCCGCATCTCCAGCTATCTCGGCTGACGCTTTACCAAATGGGCCACCCGTACACAGCGGAATGCGTCGATTTTTTCGTCTAATTAATAAAGTATATGTAATAAGTCAAGTCAAGTATATGTTAAGGTCGAAAACCGCTCGACATATGTTTCGGTCCAATTCGTGAACCATAATCATGAGCTCCGTGCCGCACCGCCGCTGGCGGCGGCCCTTCGAGAACTCAGTTCGACCTTAAGATACGTGAGTGACCCGTTTATATATATTTCTAGTATGTCTGAGTCTCACGGGAGTTTTCTAGGTAGGGGAAGGTGGGGTAAAATCGGGACGCTAAGGAAAGTATTCGATATTTTTTTGGTTTTTAGTAAAATCAATGATCTATATCATTCTTTTTTAAATTTACCTCATTAACAACATATTTATTAGGCGAGATCACTATTTTCATTAACACAAAAAGAAAAAACAATCAACTTTTAAATGTTTACTTTTTACGGTATTGTCCCATGGTCAGTCCAAAGCCGGGTATACTCGGTGTTGGACAAGCATCCATACCCGGTTTTGTCCCTTAGCAATGATAACTGGCCTCGGTTTGTTGTTATTTTATAATTTCGAGCCATTTTCTTTAGAACATTAACAATAATTTTAAGTTGTAAAAACACATTACACAAAAAAAGACACTTGTACAAAACCGGGTACTACCGTGTACTACCCGGTATTACCCCGTACGGTTTTGACCCAAAGTGACATACGAGAGATTAAAAAATCTACTAACCTAAAATCATGATGCAGTAACAATCGAAACATTGTTTATTAAACTTTAATATATGCCTAATAGCATAAAAAATACTAATTGTACTTACCTCAAGGTACAAATCATTGGTATGATTACGATTTTTATGGAATATTATATCAAATACCCTTAAAAACTATTTTCTGGATTTATTTTAATATGCCGGCACGCACACCTTTTAACTTTTGTTGACAAACTAACCAATATGGCTGACAGCAGTGACTCTAGAGCGGATAAATTTGAAACTGTACAAGTAACTAAACAGCCATGTCCCGGTTTTACCCCCATACCCGGTTTTGGACTAATCTCCCCTATATGTAATATTATTAATTGTATAAAAGCGGGTAACTCACGTTTTATAAGTCGAATGGCTCATGTTTATGCTCCTCGTTACGCAGTGAAACATGTCGAGCAATTTTCGACTATGGTAGGTACTAGCGTATTTATTTGTGTGATGAGCACAGATATTTGTTCCTGAGCCATGGTTGTTTTCTATGTATAAGTAATTATATGTATCTATCTATTATATATATCGTCATCTAGTACCTACAACACAAGCCTTACTGAGCATACCGTAGAACTAGGTCAATTTGTGTAAGATTGTCCCAAAAAAAAAAAATAGTAACTATTGAAGGTAGACGTAGAAAATAATTTGACTGTTGTAGGTAGATGTAAAAAAACGTTAGAATAGTACCTGGTAGTGCGTGTAGATGGGGTTGGGGTAGAGGTTGGGGTCGGGCTCCGCCGCCGGCGCCACGATGGTGTGCGGCACGTGCGCGGTGACCCCGCGCCGGTTGCGCGCGCGCCACCACTTGCGCGAGTCGTCCAGTACCTGCGCAAGTCGACCATTATTCCAAATTCAAAATGGCCATGGAAATTCTAATTGAGATTTTAATCCAATAGTAGGTATGTGTATAGTCAAACAATTTGATTTCTAGGCCACTTCGAACCTTGTCATAGTGACTTTAATAAGAGATCTTTTGCGTTTGTCATATAGATTTTCACTGTGACAGGGAACGAAGTGGCATATAAATCAAATTGGTTAACTGTACATATTAGATTCCATTAAATCTCAATATTCCTTCCACTATGGCGTGATGTTTCTGTTCGTATGTAATGACGCGGGCAGGGGCAACATCAGCGTAGTACCTATACCTAACTTTTCATTAAGTTATCGCAATGGCATCTGCGCGTTGGCTTCGGCTTCGCGTACCCCTCCTAATACTATATACATCATCATCATCATCATCTCACTCATAAGACGTCCACTGCTGAACATAGGCCTCTCCCTTGGACCTCCACGTGTACCGGTTAGAAGCGACATGCATTCAGCGTCTTACGGCGACCTTAATGAGGTCGTCTATCCATTTTGTGGGTGGACGTCCTACGCTGCGCTTGCTAGTCCGTGTTTACACTCGAGCACTTTTCGACCCCATCGGCCATCTTCTCCGCGATTTCTTCTAATATTATGTATCATCTTTGTCATTGTAATTATATTACAAAATAATTGCAAACCAAAGGTACCTCAAGATATTCTCCGCGCACGACACTCAGTTCCTTGTCGTTGTTAGCCGTCCGCGGGTACGTGACGCGCACGACACGACCGCCGCGGGCCGAGACGCCTCGCGCCCACGCCTCGCCCAGGTCATCTGTGAAATAATATTATTTGAAGTATTGTAAACAATATTTAAGCAGTATTTTTTTTCCCGCCGTAGTTTTTTATCGGTCTCTTCTCGGGTCAGCAAACAAATAGGGTCGACAAAACACACCTGCCAAGCGTGGCGACTACCCTCCAAAATGATACAAATCATATTTGGGGGAGGCCTATGTCCAGCAGTGGACAATTTACGGCTGATGTGCGTTGCCAGTGATGACACATGGAACCGAAACGCGGTCGCTTACTATGGGCCTCATAAGAAGACCCAAAGTCACCCAAAAGGCAATGACAGGGTCATGCAGGAAGTGTCATTCGCAGTAGCTGCTGTTACGATTTACGGCTTTTTTTTTTATGACATAGGCGGCAAACGAGCAGACGGATTGCCTGGTGGTAAGCAATTACCGTCGCCCATGGGCACCCGTAACACCGGAGGAGCCACAAGCGTGTTGCCGGCCGTTAAGGGGGGTTGGAGCTCTGGGAACCTTACTCACCATCAGGAACACAACACTGCATATCTGAAAGGCTATAATGATGATGATTTGTGGTGTAAGATTCTGTTCTGTGGTATTGTGGTGTGATGTGGTTTTATTTACATATAACATCTAAATATTCATTTAAAAGAAAGTTGTGTTAGTTCCGGCTTTTATAACGGCTGAACCGATTTGGACGATTTTGGGTTGGTTGTGATCGTCTTGGTCAAAAGTTTAATAGTATCACAAAAATCACAAAATGAACTCCAAAATTCAGACGGTACAAAGTTCTCCGGGGCAGCTAGTTTATTAATTACCCTTTTATTTATTAATCTATTTTGTTTAACTAGGAGCCTTTTGTCTCTAAGGCCATGTCGGTTAAGTTAAAGGGTTGCCATAGTCTAAAGGATGGTATGATGTGGAACTGACCTTCATCATCCTGGCGGAAGGGTTCACGTTCCGGAGACGAGGCAGCTGAACCGGAGTCGTGAGCTCGTGGTGCCGGGGACCTGGAAACTATTGGCTTCAGTAACGGAATTATAAAAAATAAATTCTCGAAATCAAAGTACAGACAGCAAAATCATAGCTGTACATCGGTGGACCTTATGCCTTATATAATAAGGTCGACCAGTGTACAGCTAAGAGTGTTGCTGTGTGTACCTATTCAGAATTTAATGAGTAACAAAATTTTTATCATTCGAAAATTACTAGACATTTTTCGTTTCGTCGGTTAGAATATGCGAATGGCTCATGATTTTGCTCCTCTTTACGGAGCGAAACATGTAGAGCAATATTCTAGGATTTGAACCTAAGACCGTGAGCTTCTTCAGACCTCATTAATTACCCACTAGACCAAATCAAATTGTTTTAAAACTTACACAATTTACTCTTTTATATATTGTATCTGTGATTTAAAAATACATTAATTTAATAATTACAGGACCATAACATAACGTGAGTATACACAAGTTTCACAAAAGCAATACCTGTCATAAGGAGGGTAATGTTCCCTCTCGCCGTAAAGCGAGGGCTCCTCTCTGTCGTAATAGGGCTCCGCGGGGGCTGCCTCGCCCGCCGTCGACACCCGCCGAGGCGAGGACCTAACACGCACACAAGACGACACAATAAGCCCAGGGTGAAGCACACATAAACAGACACAAGTGGACACAAATTGGATAGGGCTTCGGCGGTTCCCCATCTCATCCTGTGTTGTAAGAGGCGACTAAGGGAGAACCCGACGGATGGGCAGCAGCGTCCGTTGAAACCAAATCTACAGGGACTGCGGTCGCTAACCCGCCTGTCAAGCGTGGCGACTATGGAAACTATGATAAAAATCATATTTGGGGGAGGCTTATGTCCAGCAGTGGACGATTTACCTGCTCACCCGTCGCCAATACCCGCCGAGGCGATGATCTAGCACTCACACAAGAAGACACAGTAAGTACGGTGAAATGCACATTTAACCCTCTATCGCTATCGCCGTCATCGGAAACTGTACCGCAGTGTACAGGTTCTTTTAGGCAGTAGTCCCACCGCGAGCTAGTAAGCTATGAGCTATCAGCTATTTCAAGGGACAAAAGATAATCGCTCTCGTGTAAATAAAAGAGAGAGATATATATGTTTTTTTTTTATGACATAGGTGGCAAACGAGCAGACGGATTGCCTGGTGTTAAGCAATTACCGTCGCCCATGGGCACTCGCAACACCAGGGGAGTCACAAGCGCGTTGCCGGCCTTTAAGGGGGGTTGGAGCTCTGGGAACCTTACTCACCATCAGGAACACAACACTACATACCTGAAAGGTGGCAATGCTATTATGGCTGTGGTCTTCTGTAAGGAGGAGGTACTTCCCCAGTTGGGCTGCCCCAGATTCAAGCGTGATGGTCAATCCTGTGCCCTACCTCTCATTGTTGGACGTAGTTTAAGGACATTCTCGGGTCAAATGTATAGCTCATCGACCGGCAATGAACTACGATCGCCCGGATATGACATATATGTCTCTTTTTTTTACACGGGATCGATTATCTTTTGTCCTTTGAAATAGCCGATAGCTCATAGCTTACTAGCTCGCGGTGGGACTAGTGCCTAAAGAAAAGGCATCGCGCGTGTGAATCCCTAGTTCGCCACCGTCACAGTATAAAAAAAATTAAGCACATGAATTGGGTGTTGTGATGAGGATTGGGGGAATACAGAACTATACCTGCGTAGCGGCTGGTCGTCCACCTGGTAGTCCGGAGACCAGCCGTCCATGAACACGGGCTGGTATGGTGGGATCGTGGTCTTCCATTGTTCCCTGCGGAAGTTTTAAATAAAATAAATAAATAATAAAAAAATGGTTTTATGTTCAGACATGGTCCATAGAATTGTTAGTAAACTTAATCCAAAAAAATAGATTAGTACCAATAATAAACATAAAATACAATAAGCGATAACTGGAGAATTTCTCAAACGACTTATATTCAGAAATAATCACAAGTGACAAGGGACTATAAATAATATAATAAATATAACATAAATTATTTTTTATCATGCAGAAACGTCTGCTAGCGAATATCTTCGATATTTAAATCGAAGGAAAAATCGAAAAACCACAATTGGTACCACAATTGGTAGGGTACTCGTGTAGCACAATTGGTAGTGCACTGGGCTAGTGATCCTATGGTTGTGGGTTCGAGCCCCGCCGCGAGTAATTTTTTTCCATTTTTCTGTCGATTTAAATATCGAAAATATAACACAATTTAAACTAAAAAGTCAAATATAACTGGATGACCATAATTTTTAAAATGTTTAACAATTTCTCTAGTTTTATTTAAGTAGGTTAAGTTGTTAGGGTTTTTATTTCCTTTATGTAAAATAAAATAAATTTGGTATAACAATCGAATTTATCATATGCTCAAAATGTATCCCATTCTGTTGAATATAAAGTCGCACTCTTTGATTATTTCGTCTTTTTATTTCTTATACTATGTTATTTAGTAAAATATAATCCTTATGAAGCCTTTCGAACGGTATAATAAAGCAATAGGGTATTTTTTTTAGGTTCGAATCCCTGTGAACGCCAAGCACACTGACAACTATTACCGGTAATAGTTTTTAGCCAAATAGAGGTATTGTTTTGATTATACCGCTAATCAGAGCATTTTAACCGGTAGTAAGAATACCGGTAACGATCCCTCGTTTATGTTTGTTCTTCACTAAACGATACGACGTACGTACACGTCACATTTTGACGCGGGAGGAAAAGCGTTCAAGGCTAAAAATCTATGGATACAGTTTAAATTGTTTGTAATTAAAATGATGTAGGTATTCTTTCAGTAAAATGTTCTTCTACGTTATTCAAGGTACTTTTCCTGTCTAGTGGTACGCCATGTTTACGCAATTATGTCCTATAAAGAAAATTCATGTAATATTATCAGGCCGTATTAAAAGCAATTCCGTGTTAAAGATTATCCTTTTCCAAGCTTACTCGTATCTTCGATATCTCTGCGTTGGCATATTAATAATAACCTAATGTATATTGCTTATATTTTATCTACGGATTAGTACAACTATAAATAACAACTACTTTAACAAACAGCTAGTAACAGTATCGTTGTCTTTATTTATTTTTAACTGTTTTGTTTTAGGGTTATTACAAAAAAAATCTTAGAAGTATGTAAAGTTGAAATCTCTTTTTGTAGGGTTCCTTAGTTATAGTTTAGCCATGTCTGTCTGTTAGTGGCAATGCTCCACGACTTTTAGTCCTAGATAAAATATTCCAATTTTTTTTTATGGGTACCTATGGTTATGGTAGCGTATGAAATAGCGTTCCAAAAGTATGCCTTTTTTAATTGATTTACAACAAAATCCAGATTTCTGCGTGTCTATGAATTAAAAAACAAAAGAGAAACTTTGAAACCCGAATTGTAGAAAATAGTGAAAATAATAAAAACTCAAATAAGGTGTGTTGTTTCATACATTACTATCCTTGTAAGGACCACCATACTAAAATATTTAATAGTTAGAACCAATCTTACTATGCAGTTGATTAGGTTGAATTTTGCTTTGTACGAAAAATAATGAAACAAAAGAAATTCTACTCTATTTCCTTTTATAAAAGACTTAAATTCTATTGAAAGAAAGTGTACATTGTAATGTACACTGGGTCTTACACGTCTATAAGTAAACTATAAGTAGCGCAACTGGTTAATATTATCAGAAGCTTACCTAGGTATGAGCCAAGCGTCGCCAAGCGAGTGCCACAACTCTGTCTCCTTACTGGTGACACAGTTCGCCAGCAGGTTCAGGGCATCTCTGGTCAGCAGTGGCTGCACGACCCTCGCAGGCAGCGGGCCTGCAGCGCCCCCCTCAGCATCCTGGGCAGCGTCTACTATCAGCGCCAACGGGGTGAAGAGGAAGTGCACCAGCTCCGGGGCGTTGGGGTCGTGGATGTGGGCTCGGAGACGAGCCAGCAGGTTGAAGGAAAGCTTGAATTTCTGGAGTACGTCAACGAAGTCCCTCTCGTGGGGAGGCCGAGTGCGTAGGGCTAGCATGCCGTCACCGGCTCCGGCTTGCCGTTTGCCTCTAGCGCGTTTTCTTCTTTCCAATTCTCGGCCTAGAATTTGGAATAGCATGTTATTTTTCTGGAAATTATATATGGGGTATAAATTATGGTTTGTAGTGTTTTAATAGCATAATCGATTAATAAATGTTTCGGGACAGTCTTACACAAATCGACCTAGTCCTACGGTAAGCTCAGGCTTGTGTTGTAGGTACAACACGACGATATATATAATAGATAGATACATGAATAGTTAAATAAATAGAAAACACCCATAACTCAAGAACAAATATATCTGAGCTCATCACATAAATAAATGCCATGACTGGGATTCGAACCCAGGACCAACGGCTTCATAGGCAGGGTATACCCACTAGGCCAGACCGGTTGTCATCAATATTTTCTACCCAGCGAATAGGCAGTTGGGGTAGATTTTGCCTGTTCGTGGAGGCCACCAGTGCTGCTTGCAACTGCTTGAAATTTACTGCAACATTCAAGAATCTGTCATACTGAACATACATACATACTGCTCTAAACAAATCTATCTTCGAAGTAATAGTCGAGGATAGCGCTGTCTCGCTCACATAGCTCTTCAATGCAATACGGTCACAAACAGTCAGAATCTAGTTGATATAGTCAGCGGCAGCGTTCTTTAATCTAGCGATGAACTTCTTAACAACGTTAAAGTAGCGGTTAAGGGTATATGTCTCGCTCATGAATCCGTAGACCAGCTAGATTCTGACCAGTAGAGTGACCTTGTGGCCTACTTCCTAAATAAATGTTTGAATGCGCATCTAGCGATAAACTTCATGAAAAAAATCATGACAGTAGTATGTATCAGCTTGACGGAAAGAAGTCGAAGCAGCAATTAAGGATAGCGTTGACTCGCTCATAGAATAGAATAGAATCAATTTATTGCTTTCATGTTGTTACAGAAGTTCTTACAGCTTAGTACTACTAAGAACAACAGAAGAACCCTCGAAGCCTGTAGATTAATAAGTCTAACCTGCAGCGGCAGCGTGTTGTAATCTAGCGATGAACTTCTCAATGTCGTCGAAGCAGCGGTTGAGGATGGCGATGTCCTGCTCGTAGAGCCGCTCAGAGCCTGTTGAGGATGCGTCGTCTCGCTCGCGCTCGCGGCCCAGCTGCGCTGACATTTGCTGCCAAATATTACTCCGCGTTTAGACATGCTGGCTCGTCACTCGCCTCGCTATTCGTCGAAACGTTCGAAGAAACTTTGCCTATACAAGAATGCGATGCGAGGGACGAGTGGAATAGCGATACGTCCGCGTACACATGCGTGCTCGCGTTTCGCCTCGCCATTCGCCTCACTACTCGTGCGAAAGTGTGGCGGTAGCATAATGAGCACATGATTACCATATTTTTCTGTTATTGTTATAACTTATAGTTAGAAGTAAAGAATAAGTGTAAGTGATTTGCACTGAAATCAAAATGTCAAAGTCCCTTGAATGTAATGTTGTGACCTTAAATTAAATATTTGTGCCTTTCCATATTATTTAAGTTCATAATGTACAGTCATCAGCAAAAGTTGCTGAGCGCTCTTATTCTCTTGACGATAAAGATGTGTTGAAGTCATTTTGAACACCTCAATCATTCTGCTGCTGACTGTACTAAATAAACTGATGTCATAATACACAAGATGCATGAAATGCTAAATTTTTAATCGACTTCAAAAATTACAATCGATGTCTGTTCTATTATGTTTTGGACTGTATTTATGTATGTTCACCGAAACGAAAATTATTTTTTTGTGAATACTCATTTTTAAAATGTGAACTGAGGCTCTAGTGTAAGTTTGTTTTGACGTAAAAAACGTCTCGAACGCGTAAGTGATATGATAATGTTATTTATATGGGAAACAGTAATATTACGTTAAAAACTCTGTTGTCTTAACCCGACCGTTTCGAGTGGTCAAGCAAATTTGAATTGTATATTGTTAGAAATAAAGTCAAGATTGATATCGCCTCTGGCATTCTCACAGCTAACGTCACTTACCACCATAACAGCTTCCCATTGCTGACGCGTTAGAGTGTGATACATGGGCGCCATTTTTGAAACATGAAGACACACCGAGCGCAACTCGCTACGCTCGCTATAGATAAACAGCTTACCGAGCGAGTGTTCGCTGGTATTTCGCGATCACGACTGATGCTCTTATCGATACAGATTAACTCGCGATAACTTATCGATGGCGATTGTATCGATTGTTTCGAGAATTCAGAAGCGTTCGAATTATAAAATCAACGGCGCATCAAACGATATGCTAATTTACATTGTTATCGCGATTCTGTTGATAACATAAATCAATACGGTAGCATTCATGTCTGTCCTGTGTCAAAGGACCCTGTAGTATTATTAAATAGACTTGTGTAGTGCAGCGAATGAATATATATAAACTTAAGAATATATATAAGTTTCCACTACAAAATGGCTGTCAAATAATGACACCAATTACCCTATTCGTCGACTTTATAGGTGAAAAATTAATTGAAGGAGCATGTCTATGTAGTTGTGCAGAGAATGAATATGGAACTTACGTCAAAATTTGAATATAGAACGCCTACATGCGTGTACAGTGCCTTTACCATGACTTGTGACATTGACATATCTCATGGTACATCGTCATCAAATTATCGTCACAAAACTGACATAATTTAAGTTTATTATAAGTCACGGTACGCTAATTTAATGCACTCTTTTTTTTACATCCCATTTATAAATAAACATTATGATATTAAATATAACTTCGTCCATAGGAAATACCTAGTAGTCTTAGTACATTCAAGGTAAGAGACATCCCTATAGAAAAAGTTCCAAAATATGTATACAAATTACATGTCCTTTAACCTTTTGAACGCTTTTCCTCTCGCGTCAAAATGTGACGTGTACGCCATAGTATGACTTGTGAAGAACAAATATAAACCTTACCTGTCAGCAGGACAGTTGCATTGACAGCGTCCGCCATAGCCACTTTAGCGGTCGGTGGCGTGGCAGACACGACATCACGCGACCACTTTAGTGATGCTTGGCGTTCAATAGGTTAATATTGAAACAGTAAGGTGCATGTATACATATTTTTGACACTTTGTTCGTATAGATATCTCTGACCTTGACTTTACCTAAAGGTAAATTATATCAACGAAAGATAGCCTAGAGCAGGTCATAACTAGCATTCTATCCTTCTTCCTCACATAACCTCACCTGTCTACGAGGACGCTCGATGTCTTCTCTCTCCCGCTCTCTCTCTATCACGAAGTCCCGCCCTGTGTCCCCCGCACCCCCTCCGCCACCCCTGAAACAAAAAATATATTTTAGGTGAAAAATTGAACTGAAAGACCTTGTTTATGTAGTTGTGCAGAGAGTTAATATGGAGCTTACGTCAAAATTTTAATATAGAACGCCGACATGCGTGTACACACGTTACTACTACATGGCCAGTTGCTTTACTTAAGTTTGTGACCTATATTATTTTTTATTATGCAGAAACGTCTGCTAGCGAATATCTTCGATATTTAAATCGAAAGAAAACCTTTGTGACCTATACTTTAATCTTTTTTTCATCCCCGACATAAAAAGAGGGTGTTATAATATAAGTTTGGCTACAATGTTTGTCTGTGGCACCGTAGATCTTAAATGACTCAATTTTGTAACATTTATAAAAAAATTATCGCACGTTTTGTAGCGATAGTTATTAGACGTATTATCAATATCATTTTAGCCGTTTATCTTTTGTTATTTTGTCAGCTCAGCTCTAGTAGGAACTTTTTTTTTGGGATTTTTTATATTTTTTTTGCAAATTCTCTGTCAGTTGTCGCATAAACAAAACGAATTATCACGTCACGTATTTCTCACTTGACTTGAAATGTCGCGTTAGGTGCAGCTTTCAATTTTAAGTGACGTTGTGAATTCCGCTTTGACTTTGACACACTTTATGTTTGTAATTTTTTGCGTGATTAACAGAAGAAAAATTTCGTGTCAATTTATTCTTGATAATCTATTACTTGGGGAGTGTTTTATGGTATCTTATTTTTGCGGGGATTCACTTCGACTTATAGCAATATTTTGTGTATTATTATATTGTTACATATATATCTTTAATTCAAGCGACCATGGCTCTTAGGCTTTGGAACAATATTATCATTACACTACAATATTATTATGTTATTAATCATTAAACATGACAAAATAAATACTTAACAGAAATAAGATGTACATGTCAATAAGTTTATATTTCATTAAAATTTAATTAAATAACAAAAAAAAATTAGATAAATTAAAATAAAATAAAATTGGTCCTTAAAAAAATATATTGGGCAAGACCCTTTATTCGTCCCGACCAGAATTTGAGTAACGGTCAGTCCTGACTTTTTGCGAATGCGTATTGCCTCTGCTAGGTATTCCAGAGCTTTTTTGCAATGTCGCTGACTATTGAATATATTGCGTATCTGCCTTTCTGCACCGAACAACTCTAGATAATAA
Organism: Grapholita molesta; assembly: GCA_022674325.2. Classification (NCBI taxonomy): domain Eukaryota; kingdom Metazoa; phylum Arthropoda; class Insecta; order Lepidoptera; family Tortricidae; genus Grapholita; species Grapholita molesta. Next base: position 10,103,241 of record CP053142.2, on the reverse strand, counting down.
GTAGATATGATAAAATAAACAGACAAACTATCTATGTCATCATCATCATCATCATGTCAGCCGAAAGACGTCCACTGCTGGACACAGGCCTCCCCCAGAACCACCCAAGAAGACCGATCCTGCGCCTTCCACATCCAGCGGTATCCCGCGACTCTAACTAGGTCGTCGGTCCACCTTGTGGGAGGCCTACCTACGCTGCGTCTTCCAGTTCGTGGTCGCCACTCCAGAACCTTTCCGCCCCACCGGCCATCGGTTCTGCGTGCATTGTGCCCTGCCCACTGCCACTTAAATTTGGTGATTCGGAGGGCTATATCGGTAACTTTGGTTCTACTGCGGATGAAATCATTCCTGATGCAATCACGCAGAGACACTCCCAACATAGCCCTCTCCATTGCTCTTTGGGTGACTTTGAGCCTTCTTATGAGGCCCATAGTAAGCGACCACGTTTCAGCACCATAAGTCATCACTGGCAACACACACATATAAGATACTTCAGCCACGGACGTCTACTGTTGGACATGGGCCTCCCCGATAGACCAACACATTCGCCACGCTTGGCGAGCGGGTTGGCGATCACAGTATTTAAAGTACCCTGCTCCGGTGGTATCCGGTCGCAGTTTAGGGATAATACCCGTGTTCCACAACAAATAAAGAAAACAAAAAATAAAATTACAAATATTTTTGTCTCCCAAATAGCTGGTATTGAGCGGTGTTGAATAGAATAGAATAGTGTAGCATAGAATAGAATAGCATAGAATAAAATAGCATAGAATAGAATAGAATAGCATAGAATAGAATAGAATAGCATAGAATAGAATAGAATAGCATAGAATAGAATATAATAGCATAGAATAGAATCTATAGAATAGAATATATTGATTCCTTTCATGCCCAGAAGACTGGTCTCTAATCCCTCATTGGATGTCAGTTCTAATTCGGTGAGCAAAATACGGACTTAGCCTTCTGATCTCCTGATATTCACACTGAAACATATTTTTTTATACTATGATGGTGTCAAACAAGCGTACGGTCCGCATTATTGTAAGCAGTCATCGTCTAGAGGAGTCACACTCCTTTTGCCACAGTTGTCTACTCTTTAAGACTCATAGCTTAACGACCTTACCGATAAGAACACAGTATAGGTGAAAAACTTAGCTAAAGCACCTGGTCTATGTAGTAGTAACGTGTGTACACGCATTTCGGCGTTCTATATTCAAATTTTAACGTAAGTTCCATATTAATTCTGCGCACAACTACATTGACATGGTGACTTTTTTTTTTAATGACATAGGCGGCAAACGAGCAGACGGATTGCCTGGTGCCTGGTACCCGTAACACCAGAGGAGTCACAAGCGCGTTGCCGGCCTTTAAGGGGGGTTGGAGCTCTGGTAACCTTACTCACGATCAGGAACACAACACTGCATACCTGAAAGGTAGCAGTGCTATTATGGGTGTGGTCTTCAGTAAGGAGGAGGTACTTCCCCAGTTGGGCTGCCCCAGATTCAAGCGTGATGGTCATCGCTGTGCCCTACCTCTCATTGTTGGACGTAGTTTAAAGACATACCCGGGTCCAAAACTTTCTTAAGTTTTTCACCTAAGCACGTATTATGTAAACTGATGACGAGAAAAATGTTTTAACACACAAATAGAACACAAGTCGGTAAACAAATGATTATGGTTTCGTACCGGTATCGGGCGCGACGGGTCCTCAGCGGACGCTGATTGTACATCTCAAGAGTCTACGGGATACTGCACCCAAAACATCTCGCATATCTTATCGAATACCTACTCGGTCGCTATCTTTGACTGGGTTTTTATTCAAAAATGACATTGAGATTAGATTCGATTATTATTGGTTCGTGAAGTTTCCATTTCTGACAGCAGGCTGCTACTTCTTACAAACTTTTGTTTACCTTTGAAATAAAACAACTGAAACTGATTATATCGCGTGTATTATTTAAACTTTTAATTTTTTTAATGTCATTTTAGGGACCCATATTGTACTGGAAACGAAGTTATGTAGGGTAGGTTTGTAAGGTAGTCGTTGGTTGTAGGGTAGGACAGGGTTGTATATTTTTTTTAGGCAGGACGAAGCTTATACGGTTTTGCCTTTTCTTCATGAGCACGAGGAAAACTGTAGGACTGTTAGAAAGTTAGTCAAGCCGGCAGAAATCGACTTGTGTGAACGCGCCGCGCGCGGTATGCAATTTGATGCCGAAAGCAGGAGCTTGCTGTCGAAAATGGAATGATACCTTAACGATTTTACAACATAATATCTCTCAGTCAGATGTATATTACTCATACACTGGGATTTGATACTGAATGAAGGACTACTTAAATACTTGTGTTGTGATAGTGAGGCTAACCTTCAGATAAATAAACAAGTACCCTTACATGAGTTGTGACATTGAGGTTTTCGATAACGAGTATCGAGTTTACTATATGTGCATCTCGCTTGTACGTGTTTGGTGCGAATGAGATGCACAGTATACGATACTCGATATCGAAAACCTCAAAGTCACAACTCATGGTAAGGGTACTGATCGAGTAGATAAGTCTAAATGTGGGCTTGTTGATGCTCAATAATATGAGATAGGTACCATCGAGCACGCAAAATAGACGCCCAGTCATCGAGAGTTAATATTGTCTTGATAATTGTTCATGAAGTAACATAACTAAAAACGTATTTAAATACAGTTTACGTGAGTAGGCACAAAAGTGACATTCAAACTTTAATAAATAGTACAACCAATTTGATTTTTGGGCCACTTCGTTCATTGTCACAGTGAAAATCTATATGAAAGAGCAAAAGTTCTCATATTAACGTCACTGTGACAAGGTTCGAAGTGGCCTAGAAATCAAATTAGTTGACTATACATTACTATAGAGGCCGGAAGTAAGGGGTTGCCGGCCGAGTATATGTAACCGAATGCAGTGAGGCCGGATTGCTACGAACACGACAACCCCTTTTCACGCCGAGGTATGTGTAGTGCTTTTCTCAAACATGCAATGCAATAGTTAAAAAAAATACTCCAAAAACTGCAAGTAGTTAGTGTAATGCAAGTATTTTTAGAAAGACTAAAAGTAAACGTGCCAAGTATAACAGCTAAATGAACGAAAATTATTGTTTTTGTAGGCGTAGCCATAAAACAACCAATATTTTTAATGGCCAATCTCCAACATGCTGTTTAAATTTTTTTAGTGAATTACAGTAAAAAAAGAGGCCGGTAATGTCAATCTTAACGACCTCTCGTGCCTCTCTCCTAGCCAAATCTGCAACCACATACTTTGAGGCCTAGCTATTATAAGGAACATAATGTCAACATTGTAGCGCATGTTTGAGAAAATATTATTTGACATATGGCAAACTGAGTACCCCCAAGACACTTTCACATTACATTTATTGTTTGTGTATGTTTTTTGTACCCCCAAGATGATACAAGTCATATATGTGGAAGGCCGGTGTCCAGCAGTGGACTGCATACGGCTGAAATGTATGTATGTCTGTAAACTGAAATTTATACATATAAATGTTTTAGTGTTTTTGCCCGCTCTGCGTATTCCTGTATGTGGTCAACATTGGATGAGGTTCTAGTGCTATACAATTTCTTAAGTACATATATTTTATCTATATAGTCATCTTTTATTTTATTTTATACAACGACGGTGGCAAACAAGCATACGGCCCGCCTGATGGTAAGCAGTTACCGTAGCCTATCGACGCTTGCAACTCCAGAGGATTCACAAGCGAGTTGCCTACCCTAAAAGTTGTTGGAGCTCTGGTAACCTTACTCACCATCAGGAACACAACACTACATATCTGAAAGGTAGCAGTGCTATTATGGCTGTGGTCTTCTGTAAGGAGGAGGTATTTCCCCAGTTGGGGTTCTCCAGACTCAAGCGTGATGGTACTTCGCTGTGCCCTACCTCTCATTGTTAGACGTAGTTTAAGGACATACCCGGGTCCAAAATTCTATTTCGGTTTGCAGCTTTGTATAGATACTAGAATAATCCTTAATAAGGCCGCAGTTATACAGATATGGAACGTGAAAGTTAAATACACTCCCATGTTTGTAATGCACTGGGCAACACATCTACGGCAAAAAAAAAACCGAAATCTTAATAAAAACATGTGGTCATTATATGCACTCAGCCCGTTAGTGCAATCGAGTTTTCAGATGATCTGTTTCCAATACACCTATTGACAGATACGTGACAGGCAATACTCAATACTTCTTCATTTGTCATAACCGCCATGTACGTAATACTATGCAAATAGTTCTAATTACAATATTTATCGATATAGCATGTAACATTTTATAATTTTATTATTCTTAAGTGGCAAATGATACACTTTCCTGATACTAGAAACAACGTAGTTCAGTTATTGCAAATATTGCAATTCACTCTCCAGAGTGGATTTATCAAAATTAGACCTTATTATCATACCAATTTAACAGTCTCGCCACTCGCCATCGTGAATTACAAGGGCTATAATTGAAATTATTAGATACAGCGACTTGTGTATTTTTAATTATAATGGTAACAGTGACAAATGTTTGCTTCCCTTAACGGGTACAGTGCATTAATTGACCACAAACTTTAGATTAATTAATTACACTAAAATTAAATTATGACCGAAAAAGTATAAATAAGAAAAGAAAGCCTGATATATTTGCTATATAATACCATTATAGATAAATAAAAAAGAGGATGTTCTTTCTTTGTAAATGTTTATTAACTAAGTGGTTTTCGGATAAACACCCCACTTGAATTTGACAGCTGTTCCAAATTTAAACTCATAACCTACTAAATTATTTTTTATTATGCAGAAACGTCTGCTAGCGAATATCTTCGATATTTAAATCGAAAGAAAAATAGAAAAATTGAAAAATTTAGAAAAATTTGACTCGCAGCGGGATACCGCTGAGACTTGTCAAATTTTTCTATCTATCCCTCGTCGTATATGTCATCATGGGTGACGTGTAAACACATCTACCGCCAGCGTATTGAACACTAAACGGCATCGAAGTCTCAATTCATATTGAGAATTCATCGATAACAATGTGCTACCCCTTTCTAAATTATTTTTTATTATGCAGAAACGTCTGCTAGCGAATATCTTCGATATTTAAGTGACCCGCTGCGAGTCAAAATTTTCTATTTTTCTTTCGATTTAAATATCATAACCTACTGTTTTCAGGAGGTAATGTTAACTTCATTAGTTTCTGATGGTTGGTAATGCAGGTCATTGCCTACGGTTTCTGGATGCATTTTAGAGCACTAACTATTTGTACGTAACAGAGGTCGGAATTCTCGTAGCATTTTTGAGCTGTCATGGGGACTTCTCTTTTATCGACTTCCGAGATTATACATATGTATATCGATAAATACGGAATAAACTATTTGTAAAATATGATTACGAGTAGAAGTAAACAACATACAGTCTTATCGCGATTGAGCGCTCTCATTTCTAGGAAATTATTAAATTAAATTAAATTAAGTTAAAATAATAATATTTTATTGTCGATAAATGAGAAGTCCCTATAACAGCTCAAAAATGCAACGAGAATTCCGACCTCTGGTATGTAGATAAAACATGTTATGGTATACTAACTTGAGCGCATTGAGCTCTTCGACCAGCGCCTGCGCACCGACGTCGTGGCACTGGAAGATGTGCAGCTCCTTCCTCGGCGTGTCCGGCGCCGGCGACGCGGCGGGGACGCGGGCGGGGGGCCCACCACGAACGCGAGCACGTTGTTGTACAGCTCCGCGGGCTCGGGCGACGTGAAGGCTGTGGGGGAGTGGACCCAGGCCGCTGGGAAGCGCTCCATCACGGACTGGGGAGGGACAGGCGTTTTTACAACACAGAGATGACACATATTTAAGAAAAAATGACGACGACCTCCAGCGAGAGCGCTGGTAGCCTAGCGGTAAGAGCGTGCGACTTGCGATCCGGAGGTCGCAAGTTCAAACCCCGGCTCGTATCAATGAGTTTCATTATCATTTGAAATTTATCAGTCGCTTTTCGGTGAAGGAAAACATCGTGAGGAAATTGTAGGTTGGAAGGTCAGATGGCAATCGCTTTCGTAAAACTAGTTCCTGGGATTAGTTGCCAAGCGGACCACAGGCTCCCATGAGCCGTGGCAAATGCCGGGACAACGCGAGGAATATCATGAGCAATTCTCAAAAAGTTTGTACATTTGGATCACGTCTTCGATTTTGATTAAAAGCGGTAGACTGATAGAGTAAATGATGCTGAGCAAGTAATATTGTCTTCGGTTGCCGCGATAATTACTCATGAAATAAAACAACTAAAACGGATTAAATCGCGTATACTAATTTAAACTTCATCCCGACGTTTCGAACCCTTTAGCAGCGTTCGTGGTCATTCCGGTGACCACGAACGCTGCTAAAGGGTTTGAAACGTCGGGATGAAGTTTAAATTAGTATACGCGATTTAATCCGTTTTAGTTGTTTTATTTCATGATGCTGAGCAAGATCTACCATGTTTCCCAAAATGTCCCATAAAGTTTGTATGGACTTTCCTTTTTTGTTACCAAATTTCTATAGACTTTCGGTAACAAAAAAGCGGACACGGGCCGGTCATGCGACGGACGTTACAGTTATGCAAAAAGTCCACGCGATATCGACGGGCGCGTGATGATCGTCTACACGCAACGAAATGGCTGGATGGAACGACGTTCGTGTTAATGCTAATATTCGAGTGTCGGAGCGCTCGGTCCCGGGCTGCGCAGGTGAGTGCCCGGTGGGTCACGGAAGGCTCGGGCTCGGGAGGGCGACGTGTAGGAGACGCGACGGTGTAACGTCAGTCCTCCTTAATACGGGCCAGTTTTAAAGCTAAGAACTATATCAAATTTAAATGGATGTTATCTGTATTTGACATTTAGTTAATAGGACGGATTTCATTCATTTGAACTAACAGTGTAACATAAATAAATAATAAATATTACAACGTCCCTACACAAATTGACTGAGCCCCCTAAGCTCAAGAAGGCTTGTGCTTACCGTGTATAAAGTTTAACATTCATATACCTATCATCTATTGACGACCGGTCTGGCCTAGTGGGTGGACCCTGCCTATGTAGCCGATTGTCCTGGGTTCGAGTTCCAGCCAGGGCATTTATTTGTGTTTTCTATGTATTTAAGTATTTATATGTCTATCTATTACATATATCGTCGCCTAGTACCTACAACACAAGCCTTAATGAGCTTACCGTAGGACTAGGTCGATATGTGTAAGATTGTCCCGATTTTTTTAAATTATTATTATCTATGGAGGTCAAGTGCTTTTGGTTTTTAGGGAGACAAAGAGTTAGCCGTAAGGTCCAGCTTTAGATCTAATCATAACAGGGTAGATGCGTACGGTGGTGTCACTTACCCCTGTTTCGTAGTCCATAACAAGCACCCACTGTCCGTCTAGACACAACTGCATCTTCTGACTCCATATTCCTGTAAACAACGCATTATTAGAAAGAAAGAAAAAAAAAAGTGAACCAACATGACATAACAGAGACTTATAAGTAAACATTAACAAACAAACACATTTATTTACAGAAATTACAATCATATTATGACAACTACAAGTACTTAACTAAAGTATAAAATCTAAAAAAGGCCCTTGAGTCATTGTACTAAGGACGCTGGCGGCATTTTCTCGTTGTATCGCAATGCTGATACGTTGTGCGAGGAAGCCGCCAGCTCTTCGGTGGCCAGTTACATCAACCAGACGCTTCGCGAATTCTGCAAAAAGTTTGTACGCGCTGGGACCCCATGGACCTAGCGTCTCTACGCCAAACGGTACAAAATGGTACTCTCTGCCCAGGCTTTTATAATGGTTACGTTTAAGAATTTGGGCGCTTTCCGTCGCTGCACCCGCTTTTACATTAGTTCGTTGGAGATGGGACGGCGCTAGGGTGTCTACGCAGAGGTATCATCCCGCACCAGCATCTGTCCCAAGCTCCAAGGAACCAAAGACACTCCATCAGGCTTCTTGCCAACATTTGCCTTTACATGTGTTGTTTTAAAAAGGGATCCGCTCTGCCTGTGTCGAAGCACGCAGTGCAACGACGCTGATTAGCCTTGTAGCTACTAAAACAATAGCTACTGATAGTAGCCCTGCCTATGAAGCCGATGGTCCTCGGTTCATATCCCAGTAAGGGTATTCATTGTGTTATAAGTAACAGGTATTTATTCTTGAGTCATGGGTGGTTTCTATGTATTTAAGTATTTATATATTATTATATTAGTAGTTAAGTTAAGAATACTCAATAAGTTAGTGGCACCAATGATGGACGGTTTATGTTGACAGGTACCAGTGATGGACACTTAATTCGTAAGTAAAAGATCATATGGTTGACAGTTGATTGACGTAACATTTTTGTATGGACCTTATTTCTTTATAATAAGAGTGAACGTCCATAATAGGTCCTTGTCTGTTATAGGTGCCGTTACCTTATTGGTTTTTATTTATATGTGAAAAGTACATGTCAGATTAAAATATAAATACAAAACTAAGAACAAATCAAATTATTTTTTATGAAATATTTTTTATTTGCTTTGATTTTTAAGTAGTAATACTACTATATAAATTAAAAGTTGAAATAGATAACATATACTTAAGGAAAAACGACGAGGACCTCCGGTGTCGAGGACGGAGGATCCCGTCTCGAACACCGGAGGTCCTCGTCGTTTTTCCTTAAGTATATGTTATCTATTTCAACTTTTAATATAAATACAACTTACAGCTAAAACTATAACAAAAACATAATCTATGACTATACCCCTATTTAGTTTGGGACCAAAAACCCATAATTTAAATTTTGGCCTATTCTTGCAATATTGTCTATATATGTTTGCTGTTTATGGTGTAAGTAAATAAATATTTTTTATTTTTTTATATATCATTGGCTGAGTACCCACAAGCCTTTTTGAGCTTACTCACTTTGTGTAAGGATATCTTTTTCGTCACGTTGTCCCGGCATTTCGCCACGGCTCAGAGGAGCCAGGGGTCCGTTTGGCAACTAATCCCAGGATTTAGCGTAGGGACTAGTTTTACGAAAGAGACTGCCATCTGACCTTCTAACTCAAAGGGTAAACTAAGCCTCATTGGGATTAGTCCGGTTTCCTCGCGATGTTTTCCTTCACCGGAAAGCGACTGGTAAATATCAAATGATATTTTGTACATCAGTTTCGAAAAACTCATTAGTAAGAGCCGGGGTTTGAACCTGCCTCCGGATTGCAGGTCGCACGCTCTTACCGCTGGGCCACCAGCGCTCTTTGTGTAAGTTGTCCTAATATTTATTTAGTTATTTATGTGATTGGCACATAATGAGAGGCATTAATACTCAAACGTGGTTTTAGGAAACGATACAGATATAATACATATACATGACATAATAATATATTCACGTAATCAATTATCATTATCAGTGTATTATCTTAGCATTAGTTACACATAGTTATACATAAGAAATCGTTTAAATACACATGTACACTTTACTATCCACTTAAGTGTTTTAATATTATATTGATAATACGGCAAATTATAAATACGACATAAATAATATAGGATAACCTTATATTTTATATTATTTTAGCCGCGTGCCGTATTTTTATTATTTTGGCCGCGCGTGCGATGCCGGCTGACTAGAATAGCACCACCTCTCCTCCTCCCGCGGGTGTCGTAAGAGGCGACAAAGGGAAAATGTCTACAGACAGGCAGCAGCGTCCGTCGAAACCCAATCTACAGCTACTGCAGTCGCCAACCCGCCTGCCAATCGTGGCGACTATGGCAACTACCCCCAAGATGATACAAGTCATATTAGTGGGAGGCCTATGTCCAGCAGTGGACTGCATACGGCTGTAATGTATGTATGTATATAATGTATCCTTATAAAAAATACAGATCCCTACGGTAAGCTCAAGAAGACTTGTGTTGTGGGTACTCAGCCAACGATATAATATTATGTAAGTATATGGATATAAAATAAGAATTAAACTTTCCACTTGGGCTTTAGTTTAAGCTGAGTAATTATTTTTTTATAGTATATTTATTTATAGAAATTACATTATGATAACCACAAGTACTTAACTAGTTACTGTATAAAATCTAAAAAACGCCTTTAAGGCCAATGCCGCCAGCATCCTTGGTACAATTACCAAGGATGCTGGCGGCATTTCCCCGTTGTATCGCAATGCTGATACGTTGTGCGAAGAAGCCGCCAGCTTTTCGGTCACCAGTTACATCAACCAGACGCTTCGCGATTTCTGCGTTTGTGCGCGCTGGGACCCCATGGCCCTAACGTCTCTACGCCAAACGGTACAAAATGGTACTCTCTGCCCCGGCTCTTATATTTGTTACGTTTTAAAATTACGGTCCTTTTCGCCGTCGCACCCGCTTTTTCATTAGTTCTTTGGAGACTTTAGTTATATTGAGACATCGGCGTCTACTAAATATAATAAAGGCAAGGCATTTTGTTTTACTAAAAAAATTGCAGTTTTTCTTGTCCCTAAAATCGATGACAGATTTCCTAAGAAACGGAGAAATGGTATTTTAGATTTATGAACGATATATATTAATCGTGGGTATCGAAACTATACATATTGTGCCTCCGATCTTTGTATAGCTTATAGTTTCAAAATTCCCCATACAGACCTATATATAAAAGTACCAGTCTGTATAACTTACTACGCAATAGCGGAGGTATTGCGTAGTAAGTTATTATCTATCTAGGTATCTTTGCCCTACGGTCGTCACCATACAAACATATTGATAATAAACACCGTTTATCATATACCGTTTATAATATACCGTTTATAATATATTCCGTTTATCATATACTGTTTATAATATATACCGTTTATCATAAACCTTTTATAATGTTTACCGTTTAACATATACCTTTTATAATGTTTACCGTTTAACATATACCGTTTATTATATATACCGTTTACGACACATACCGTTAGTCTTCTCCAACTGTAGCAGCCGTCTCATCCCATCAGCAGGATACACTATCCCTGTCTCTCTTGTGACTGTGAAGGTCGCCAAGTGCTCCAGGGTGTAGGCACCTCCACCCCCTTGGCTGGCGGCTCCAGCACCCCGTAATCCTGGAAATTGAAAAACAATCAGTTAGTACCTATATTTTTTTTATGACATAGGCGGCAAATGGGCAGACGGATTGCCTGGTTGTAAGCTATTACCGTCGCCCATGGGCACCCGCAACACCAGGGAGTCGCAAGCGCGTTGCCGGCCTTTAAGGGGGGTTAGAGCTCTGGGAACCTTACTCACCATCAGGAACATAACACTACATACCTGAAAGGTAGCAGTGTTATTATGGCTGTGGTCTTCTGTAAGGAGGAGGTACTTCCGCAGTTGGGCTTCCCCAGATTCAAGCGTGATGGTCATCGCTGTGCCCTACATCTCATTGTTGGACGTAGTATATGGACATACCCGGGTCCAAGACTGACCAGCGTTTGACTTCAGTCGCACCTGATGGTAAGTGTCGACGAGGTCGAGGGTGTAGCACGCTGGTTCAGTAACAGCCTATTCACGCTTGCCTTGAAAATACCCAAATTATATATTTCCGGGAATACAGACGAAGGGAGCGAATTCCATCCCTTAGCAGTCCGCATTATTTTTAAGCTCTAGTGGCCTAGCGCTCAGAGCGGTACTTGCAATCCGGAGGTCGTTGGTTCAAACCCCGGCTCGTACCACATGGGTACGAACATTTTTATAATATAACATTTAATGAAATAGGTATAATATATGTAAACAGAATTAATTACATATAAGTACTCTAAGTATTTATAAAACGATTCGGAAGAACTTAATTAATGAGGATGAGTATGAGTATCAATTTAATTCTTATATTAACAACGACTCCATAGCTCTCTTTAGTCTTACCGTGATAAAAATACTCCGAGGCCTGATAATAATGTTTATTATTTTATTTAGTTATCAATCGGCCCAGTATTTTTGGAACCAATTTAATGTACACAAACAAACAAAATAATATTTCCTCTTTATAGTATTCGGATATCACATACCTGCCAACTCATCGAACTCATCAATGGCGCGCTGCGCCTCGCCCCGCGACCCGCGCGTCCCCGCGCGCGACGCCATCCCTCACTCGCTTACTCGCCCGGCTTATGAGCGAGACATAATACCGGCTGCGACGTCAACCCAAAGCTTAGCCTGGAAAGAAAAATAAGTGCTTAGAAACGATACAAAGCCGGCATGCCTTGGGCACTGGTCCCACTGCGAGCTACTAAGCTATGAGCTATCAGCTATTTCAAGGGACAAAAGATAATCGATCCCGTGTAAATAAGAGACATATATGTCATAGCCGGGCCATCATACTTCATCGCCGGGCGAAGAGCTATAAATACATATTTCTCTCTTTTATTTACACGGGACCGATTATCTTTTGTCCCTTGAAATAGGTGATAGCTCATAGCTTACTAGCTCGCAGCGGGACCAGTGCCATAGCAAAACGATCGTTTATTCAGGAAGAGACTTGGGATGGAAGAGGGTTACCCCTCATCATCATCATATCAGCCAAATGACGCTGCTGGTCATAAGCCTCCCCTAATGCGACCCACAGTGACCCGCATCCAGCGGACATGCGCGATCTTCACCAGTTCAAAGTTTCTTACCATAATTTTTGCACAAAATGTAGGTATAGTTTCGATACCCACGATTATTTATTTATATCATTCATGCTTCTTAAATACCATTTCTTCGTGTTTGAGAGAGTTTAAAATGTCACGTTTCGAGCGTCGAGTGCTCAAAAATCGGCCCCCAGGCCAAATAACGTACTTGTTAAAAAGGTGTACAATACATCATAAAATGTGATATTATCTATGAAAAGGGACCTTATTGTCGATGGCGCTTACGTCGAATCGCGTTGCGTTTGTATTGTATCGTCTTGAACAACGACATAAGCGCCATCGACAATAAGGTCCCTTTTCATAGATAATGTCACAAAAAGTGTAGAAAACTGATACGCCACGAAGTTTCTCTCATTGTAAACATACGCAGAATCCATTACCACTTTTGTGGACAAAAAACAGACGAATGTGCATGTTCTTGCGGCAGTTCGGCGCACGCGGCGATTAGAGAATTGCGTGGGAAATCAGTAATACTTAGTCGATATAGAAATATAATGTATATTCGCATTTAAATCTTCCAGGGACTAGCAGCGGTGCTGGTCATGCTGCATCCACAGCCGAAGACCTCAAACGTCGCAAATATGCTACCCTCGGGACTGATTACATATTCGAGGCGTTTGGGGTCGAAACGCTGGGACCGTGGGGACCGAGTGCGCGTAGGATGTACAAGGCTTTGGCGTCCCTTTTGATTGAAACTACAGGTGACCAGAAGGCTGGCCTATATTTTGCTCAACGAATAAGTATTGCCATCCAACGAGGCAATGCGGCCAGCCTTCTGGGCACTTTGCCCTTTGGCAGCGATTTGGGGGATATTTTTTATTTGTATTTTAGTTTATCCTTTCTTTATAATATTATTGTAATTGTTTCTTTTACTATTGCTTATGTACGATTAAATAAATTATCCTCTAAAAAAAATTGTATAAAATTAAATGAATTTATAAAAACATTATGACTTATTAACATGCTATAGGTGAAAAACTAAACAGAAGGACCATGTCTATGTAGTTGTGCGGAGAATTAATATGGAACTGAAGTCAAGATTTGAATATAGAACTCCGACATGCGTGTACACACGTTACTACTACATAGGCCAGGTGCTTTAACTGAATCACCTATACGATTTTGCCTACTCCCGATAGAGGTACATGTCATATAAATAAATAAATAAATATTTTGGGACAATCTTACACAAATCGACCTAGCCCTACGGTAAGCTCAGTAAGGCTTGTGTTGTAGGTACTAGACGACGACATATATATAATAGATAGATACATATGAATACTTAAATACATAGAAAACACCCATGACTCAGGAACATGAATCTGTGCTCATCACACAAATAAAACCCGACTGGGAATCGAACCCAGGACCATCGGCTTCATAGGCAGGGTCACTACCCACTAGGCCAGACCGGTTGTCAAAAGTCATATGATCTTTGGTTAGCATTTGTGCGGCCGATTACCAGCGGGTTGCTCAATCCTAAGTAAAGTGTTAAAAGGTTACAATGTCAGTCTGTTTCAACTACGTCTCATCATTTTTCTCGCGTTGTCAAGGGACTTTGCCAGCTCATGGGAGCCTGGGGTCCGCTTAGCAACTAATCCCTTCCTTGCACTAGCGATATTTTTTTCACCGCAAAAAGACAACAGAATAATAAACTTTTACGGTTCAATTTGAATAGGTATAATAATATTAGTTTCAGTCATTTATGTCTGAATATTTTTTTTTTGACGACCGGTTTGGCCTAGTGGGTAGTGACCCTGCCTATGTTCAAATCCCAGTCAGGGCATTTATTTGTGTGATGAGCACAGATATTTGCTCCTGAGTCATGGGTGTTTTCTATGTTTTTAAGTATTTATATGTATCTATTTATTATATTTATCGTCGTCTAGTACCTACAACACAAGCCTTACTGAGCTTACAGTAGGATCAGGTCGATTTGTGTAAGATTGTCCCAAAAAAAACCCATAATATGACTGTGCAAAATGCATTCGCTCGGCTGTCTGCAGTCAAAAATGACTTGACACCTTAACACAACGGAAGGATGTCGTCATAACTTTCCTCAGACTTCGATTACACAAAAAAATAAATATACATTAATTGTGTACGTACCTACATTTCGTTATCATTATATCTAGATATCCAATACATACTCGTACGCACAAACGTAATCATTAATAAAATACATACCTACATACATAAATTACATAGTTTTCAGCCGTATGCAGTTCACTGCTGGACATAGGCCTCCCACAAATATGACTTGTATCATCTTGGGGGTAGTTGCCATAGTCGCCACGCTTGGCAGGCGGGTTGGCGATCGTAATCTGTAGATTGGGTTTCGACGGACGCTGCTGCCCGTCCGTAGGATTTTTCCCTTTGTCGCCTCTTACGACACCCGCGGGAGGAGATGGGCTGGTGCTATTCTAGTCAGCCGGCATCACACGGCCTTAATAAAATATAAATTATTAAATCCAAGGCTTACGACGAACACACAATGTGGTCATAATCACAAAGTTTACTAAATGTGCAACCTACGGTATATTTATCCTTATTCCCATGACATAAGGTTCAATTTAACATGGACCTCGACTTACAGGTGTAAAATTAGTAAGTTAACCATAAGAAGCCTTATGGTATATACATAAGGTTCAATTTTGTGTGTATCGTTCACTCCGCGTGGTGACACATCGTGCGAATACCGCATTCCACTGATAACGTCGCAGAGTTGTCGTCACTTTCGTTTGCGATGCTGTAGAAAGAGATGCAACATCTGTTGTTGTGTTGGTTGTGATCTTGATGCCGCTGCGCCGGCGCACAACTTCGTGTATTGGGTTTGCGTAATGTCTCACATAGGTATGAAAGAGAATAGAGAAGTTTGGTTGGAAAGAGATGATAAACCTGCCACCGATCATGAACAAATTGAATGTAATCCATACGCTTTTGATTCAATTTACTTTTAAAGGCAAATAACAAGACAAATAATATTACTAAAATTTAACTAATTAATTAAATCTAAAAATAAAACTATAGTTAAAAACGAAATTATTCCTAAACTTATCTGACCCCTTCCTGAAGTGTACTTGGCTCAAAGGTCCCCATGACACTTGCAGCATTTCCCCGTTGCACTGCGATGGAGACCTAATTTACTTTTATAATTTGCAATTAATAGTCTTTTTTTTCCGAAGTATGTAAAATATTAATAAATAGATAGTTTTTAAATTGTTATTTATTTTTAAAAGATAATAGGCATTTTTTTCATTTTGTTTCATGGCAAAACAGGCATGCGACTTATTTTACTTTTTTTTTTCTTTTTTTTGTCCTTAAACTACGTCCAACAATGAGAGGTAGGGCACAGCGATGACCATCACGCTAGAATCTGGGGCAGCCCAACTGGGGAAGTACCTCCTCCTTACAGAAGACCACAGCCATAATAGCATTGCTACCTTTCAGGTATGTAGTGCTGTGTTCCTGATGGTGAGTAAGGTTCCCAGAGCTCCAACCCCTCTTAAAGGCCGGCAACGCGCTTGTGACTCATCTGGTGTTGCGGGTGCCTATGGGCGACGGTAATGGCTTACCACCAGGCAATCCGTCTGCTCGTTTGCCGCCTATGTCTTAAAAAAAAAACCCTATTAGCTGTAGGTATGACTATTAGTCTTAGTATTACCTGTATGAAGTCGAGTGGTACTTATCGATAACAAGACTATCGATGTTTTTATTTTGTCAATCACTTACAAGTAATCGTTCTTGCTAGAAAAATATCTAGGTATAATTAAAAAAAAAACTATTTACACTAGTAAATCGTATGTCTTTCTGTCTTCGCCCCGTATTAGATTTACACATAGTATAGCTAAGGTGCGGTCGACCTTGCCGATTTGCTAATGGAATCACAAAACATTTCAATCTCGTCTAACATAACATGATATTTGTGGCATTATCTATGAAAAGGGACCTTATGGTCGATGGCACTTACGTCGAACCGCGTTACGTTTATATCGCGCCATCTCGAACAACGACATAAGCGCCATCGACAATAAGGTCCCTTTTCATAGATAATGTCACATTTTAGTTCAGCTTCTTATGTATATATAGATAGTAATTGCCTAAGAAGTAAGCGCGGGTTCGAATTCTAGTAAGTGCCTTTTGGACACGGGTATGTCTTAAACTACGTCCAACAATGAGAGGTAGGGCACTGCGAAATACCATCACGCTTGAATCTGGAGCAGCCCAACTGGGGAAGCGCCTCCTCCTTACAGAAGACCACAGCTATAATAGCACTGCTACCTTTCAGGTATGTAGTGTTGTGTTCCTGATGGTGAGTAAGGTTCCCAGAGCTCAAACTCCCCTTAAAGGCCGACAATGCGCTTGTGACTCCCCTGGTGTTGCCCAGGGGCGACGGTATTTGCTTACCATCAGGTAATCCGTCTGCTCGTTTGCCGCCTTTGTCATAACAAAATACCCCATAAGTTCTAGAATTGACTGCGTTTGACGACTTGTGGTTTAGTGTGTAGAGACTGCCTATGAAACCGAAAGTTCTAGATTTGATTCCTGACTATGGAATTTATTTGTTCCTGAGATATCGATGTTATCTGCATTCTTGGGTAGAAGTATTGAACAACAATGTTTTTTTATGAAAACTCGATATTTTAGTGTAGTTTACACCTTTTCTGATGACATATTATCAATGAATTTAAAATGATTAGGTATTGTTCGTTGCAGTGACATTGTGATTGCATAGAAAATTTTCAATAAGTCACTTCGTTATAGATATGAAGTTATACCTACTTTTAAGTATTGTTAACTGTTGTTATCTTGTTTTGTACCTTGTACCTACATTTATTAAGGATTTAAATATTAAGAAAGAAATGATTTTTAGAGTTAGAAGAAAAAAAAGAGTGTAGGTAATTTTGGCCAAGTTTGTATGTATGTAAGTACAGTGACGGCATTTTTTTTTCTTAGGCAAGACGGAGCTAATATGACCTTGCCTTACCTCATGAGCTGCTATTGGGCACAGCTGTAGAGTTTAGTCTATTTGGTGTTTTTTTACACAACAAACAATCATACGGTCCGCCTGATGGTAAGCAGTTACCGTAGCCTATGGATGCCTTCAACTCCAAGAGGATTCACAAGCGTTGAGTGAGTGAGTGAGTATGATTATTTTATGAGTCATAAAATTACTATTCCATTAGAGACCTCAAAATATATTTGTTGAGACGAAGGCGTGCTGAGCGTTAGTAACACGCCAGGAATGTCGCCCGCCTCTGCGCACGCGCACACAAACATGTTTTCATTAATTATTTTAATGAGTAGTTAGTTATTTCATTACAAAATCGGAGTCTGGCTTTGTAGGGTACTAAATTCTAATAGTAGTTTATACACTTGAAAGAAATACAACGTGGCAATGCTTGTAGCATTATGGGCACTTTTGCAATAGAAGCAACGAGTAGCATGCTGTGAATTAATTAAGGTATGTTTTTATGGCTTATGTTTATGCTCCTCGTTACGCAGCGAAACATGTCGAGCTATGTTCGACTCGAAACGTGATTTACATACCTGCGGCGCTACCGCGAACAACGATATTCGTATATTTCGGACGATGTCTCCGTCACCCTCGTGACACCTTAATTGGAGTAAAAGAGGAAGATGCCCGAAATATACGCACTTCGATGTTGGCGGTACTGCTCCTGCTTCTCTACAATTAATATGCATTTTATCTTATTTCTTTTATTACGCATCTGCGTAAAACAAATGTGTTAATATAGAATAATTATTAAAATGTTTAGTATTTTACTACACACACACACACACACACACACACACACACACACACACACACACACACACACACACACACACACACACACACACACACACACACACACACACACACACACACACACACACACACACACAGACACACACACACACACACACACACACACACACACACACACAGACACACACACACACACACACACACACACACACACACACACACACACACACACACACACACACACACACACACACACACACACACACACACACACACACACACACACACACACACACACACACACACACACACACACACTACATACACACTATGTCATAGGTCATATACTCTTGCTACGGGTCGCCCGTTGATGTCTTCTTCAAGATTTCTGGAGCGCTACCACGAAAATCGATATTCGTTTTCAATTCTCTGTCACTCTGATGACGCCTTAATTGGGGTAAAAGAGAAAGATGCTCGTTTACGAACTTCGTTGTTCGCGGTACCGGGCCTCAGGCGAGTATTAAATACAAAATTCTCAGGCGGCTTGTCTCTTTTATTTTTATTATGACGTAATTAATTAGAGTGACAGAGAGAATAGAAATTTGCGAATTACGAAATCCGCGCTGCGGCGCTACCGCGAACAACAATATTTGTAAATTACGGACGATTGTCTCTATCACTCTCATGACAACCTTAATTAGAGTAAAAGATAAAGATGCCAGTAATATACGAACTTCGACGTTCGCGGTACCGGGCCTGGGACTTCGTCTTACATTCAAGATGACTAAGATGAGGCATCGTTTGTAGCGTGCCTTTTCCACGCTAAAGACTGATATATCGGCACCGCAGGTCCAACGCCAAAGACTGCTAAATATGTCACGGACCACAGAGCAAAATAGATCTACATGCACATGCACAAAGTTCAACTTAGGTTTCGACATTTCGATGACGCGGCGTCTGAGCGATAGCTATTGCGTTTGATGTGGCGTGGAAATGGTTAAGAGGCTAACAGCTTTTCCCTATCGTTTTGAGCGGGAGTAAATAGAAACATTGCGTAGCAATTCGTAGGCGGGCAACATTTCGGTTAAATATGAATGAAAAGTCGATACAAATTGTTCACACAATGTGAAATAAAAAGCATTTGTTTTTTTAACCGACGAAAACGGAGGAGGTTCTTAATTCGTCGCGTATGTATATTTTTTTTTTTATGTATTGGTTGATATTGTTTTCTTAATTAGGTACATATTTGATAGTGCTATCCGAGTACCGCTTAGACTTGTCAATTTTTTCTATCTTATCCTTCGTAGTATACGTCATCATGGGTGACGTGTAGTCACATCTGCCGTCAGAGTATTCGAGTCCCGCTCGTCCCGCTACAAATATCAGTCAAATTTTTCTAATTTTCTTTCAATTTAAATATCGAAGATATTCGCTAGCAGACGTTTCTGCATAATAAAAAAATACGTATTTGATAGTTAATAAAATATAGACGCCAAAAACAGCGGATATTTATAATTATTTTATTTTAAGTATTTATAAACATTTCATTCCTTTGGTTTTGTCTCTCCTGAGGTCAATAATTAATAACTTGCGTTCGTATTAATTACATTTTGTCACCCTATGAAATTTAAAACAGGAAATGTCTACATAGTTTAATAAAAAAAAAACATCTCCCACGGTGTCGTAAAAATACATACGGATGGGCAGCAGCGTCCGTGGAAACCCAATAAGCTACTACGGTCGCCAACCCGCCTGCCACGCATGGCGAGTATGGTAACTACTCCCCAAGATTAAACAAGTCATATTATATAGCCTTTCTACAAAGACTAAAAAAATGTTTTTGGCCCATTAGATATCTAATATGTATTAATGATGTATCACAAGATTTGCTACATCATTAATTAGTATATTTCCTAACGAGCGATTACCAATAATTTTAATGATAATGATAACACAACCAGAAGCTGATACCTGACGTCTACATTTAATAATGATTAATTATAATAATGATTATTCTTGTGAAATAGCTGTCGTAGCTACGATAACCATTATTTGTGGAAAACTCAATCGAAACGAATACAGTAATAATATGTTTTTTGTTTTCATGACAAAGGTGGCAAACGAACAGACGGATTGCCTGATGGTAAGCAATTACCATCGCCCATGGGCACCCGCAACACCAGGGGAGCCACAGCTGCATTGCCGGCCTTTAAGGGGGTTGGAGCTCTGGGAACCTTACTCACCATCAGGAGCACAACACTACATACCTGAAAGGTAGCAGTGCTATTATGGCTGTGGTCTTGAGAGGTACCTACTTCCCCAGTCGGGCTTCTCCAGACTCAAGCGTGATGGTACTTCGCTGTGCCCTACCTCTCATTGTTGGACGTACATTGTTGGAGTCTGGAGAAGCCCAACTGGGGAAGTACCTCCTCCTTACAGAAGACCACAGCCATAATAGCACTGCTACCTTTCTGGTATGTAGTGTTGTGTTCCTGATGGTGAGTAAGGTTCCTAGAGCTCCAATCCCTTTATGATACCCCTGGTATTGCGGGTGCCAATGGCCCCATTGTTTACCATCAGGCAATCCGTCTGCTGGTTTTCCACCAAAAAATAACTTACTAACCCATAATAATTGATCTACAGATGATAGATACAGTAATGTATGAGTTTCACAATTTAAAAATGTAATTTAAAAAAATATCAGTTAAGTATTTTTTAATCTTTTACCTTGAGATATTGTATAGCGTCTAATAAAATAGTCAAGTACTGTCCAAGTGTATATGTGACATTATCTATGAAAAGGGACCTTATTGTCGATGGCGCTTATGTCGTTGTTCGAGATGGCGCGATACAAACGTAACGCGGTTCGACGTAAGTGCCATCGACCATAAGGTCCCTTTTCATATATAATGCCACATATGTGTCACACTCTTATACAGTATGAGCTGATAACGTGTCAGTTATCAGACAATGTGTTTGCGTCGATTATCTGCATCGGAATGTTATCGACAGGTCCGGTACAATACGTACTGGACCACGTCAGAGGTATACAGGGTGAATTAGCAACGTGTACGGAATGTGATGATATCTGAACTTAAAAATAAATGGCCAGTAGCTTTGCCTTTTCTTCGAAACTATCCAAATGTGGGCAAGTTAGTTAACCCGGCGGGAATTGTATTGTTTAAATGTGTCGTGATACGTCGTAATACTACTAAGTATATGTACATTAAAAATAAATGACGCCGGAGGTTCTTGTCACTTTTTCTTATGTATATGTCGTCTATTTTCAATTTATAAAATACGCAAATTTTAAACTTAGCTAAAACACCTGGCCTCTATGTAGTAGTAACATGTGTACACGCATGTCAGCATTCTATATTCAAATTTTGACGTAAGTTCCATATTAATTCTCCGCACAACTACATATGTAGATATGGTCCTTCAGTTAAGTTTTTAGCATGTTAATAAGTCATGATGTATATGAATTAATTTTATATAAAAATGTTTAACTAGCGCATATTTATGGGTTCACAAACTAGTTTTCAAATTAACATACAGGGTATTTGTTACCATCGTCTGCAAAATAAAAATAGCGGATGGGTGCGATCGTTTTCATCTCACCTGACGCCCATATAATTTAAGAACCACTATAGTATATTTCGATACTAATAAAAATGATTTTTTTTTGACGAGAATTAAAGTTGCAGCCCGAGTGAAACGAGGGTGACAATGACCCGAGTCCTAAAGAAGTTTATACACGTGTATCGAACCCAATTTTTCATAACAAGTGCTTTGAAAAGTGAAATTTACGCACTAGTTAGGAAATAGTACTTTTCGATACTGGTAAAAAAAAATGCTTTCGACGAGGGTGAAAGTTGGAGCCCGAGTGAAACGAGGGTGACAATCACCCGAGTCTTAAATAGGTTTTTACACGTGTATCGAACCCGATTTACGATTTTTTCTATATGAAAAATCCTAAAATGTTTCTAGTATAATTATATTTTCTCACTATATTTTTATCATCATCAGTCGTTCCCTCAATGCTGAGGATGGTGACATCATGTCCTAAGGTTGCAGACCAGTCTCCTCCACAGGCTTCTGTCACCCGCCAAATGCACGGCTTCCTGCAGATGTAGATGCAACGGAGCAGTAACTTGGGCGCTCCATCTAGCGGGTGGTCTGCTGCGAGTCCTCTGGCCCTCAACTTTGCCCGACATAGTCGTCTTCTCCAGGCTATCAGGTGAGCGACGAGGTGGCCAAAGTATGCATGGATGCGGTCTTGACATATAGTCGATAGCCGGCGGCTTATGTGTAGTTCTTCTAGAATGGACTGGTTGTACGCATTGCAGTCCAAAGTATTCGTAGATTCGACGCCAATACTACATTTCGAAGGCATCGATACGACTTTTCATCTTGGCTCGGATAGTCCAGGTCTCCGAGCCACACATTTTAACCTCCTGACGACTAAGTTCCAAAGTTTGCCAGCGTATTATACACTCAGTCAGATTAACAAAGAGTCGTCATTTAATTGGAGCTTATGTACAATATGTAGGACACCAGTCTTCAGGAGGTTAAATAATAATGTAGTCTGCGTCTAATACTTTGTCAAACTATGGACTAAACAGTCTGTATTATATTTATATTGGCGTATAATCTATGTGTTGAATATGCACGTTGCGAAATCCTCCTGAGATGAATTATCTAAATTTGAATCAAATACATATTTATAATATAAAATCGCTGAGGTTAATCGCGTATTTGTGTAAATTGTGGGGAAGACTGGCTTTAATTAATAATATCATACTCTGATAAATTAAAAACTTAATTAAGGCCCCATAGGTATAATACTCTGTATTCTTTAAATAAAAGTACAAAAAGAAGACATTTATTTGCAATCGAACAAAACGGTAAGTAGTGTAAAACGCCAGTAACTGGGCACCTACAGAAAATGAGTTCTGTTTACTTTTAAATATAACACATTTTGTAGTAGGGTTAAAATTACTGGTCATTTTGCACTAAGTAAAAATGAATTCTAATCGCCTATAAACGGAGTTAATTTTTAGTATAACGTGGCCAGTTATTAGAGAGTGGCCAATTACTAGCGAATCCGTCTAGAGGCATAGTTCAATTTGTAAAAAAATATACAGGATGGTAAATATATTTGCCCTTTTTTTTTCATTTGCTACTTACTATTGATGTTACATCTTTATGTTAATTATATTCGGATTAATTTTATTAGCAATTACAAGCAATGTTTGTTGTGTCTAAATTACTATTTTTTCTACTATAAATTTTTCTTTACTGTCATTGTTTAGGTTGTTTGCATTGTAAATTGTATTACATATGTAAATGAAAAAAAAAATGTTTCTTAGAAGCATTTGATGTGTGTCAACGAACCACTATACGAGTAATACATGCACTATGTCGAGATAAGAACGCAGCGATGCGCAGCGGGAGGCGGGGTGGGGACAAGAGGGGTTGCGCAAGTGTGACGTCACGCGCGACATTTCCCGCGCACGCGAGTCTTGCAACCTGCGCGCGCGCAGGCTCACAACAGAGGAATACATTCACTGGCTGCAGTTTGGATACACAGAAATATATTTTTTTGTTTGGGATTCTTAGCCCAAATGGCAAAATGGGCATGGAATGAGGTTTTTATAGGCTATAGCTACCTATAACTAGATATATAATATATTCCTATTACATTTGGCGCTATAGTAATAGTCATAATCCAAGAGTGTCGATCTAACATTTTCCCCAAATCACCTTTGTATAATATCACCCCGTATGTTTCAAAGTTATGAAATTAAACTACTAAAAATCACAAAAAAAACTAAAATACAAAGCACCAGTACAATTTATTTTACCTTTAATTTAATTTTATTGTATTAATTAATTAATACAATTAAATTCGCATGAAAAGAGTAAAAATAAAATATAACAGATTTAAACGTGGACAATAAATAAATATTTGGGGACAATCTTACACAAATCGACCCAGTCCTACGGTAAGCTCAGTAAAACTTGTGTTGTAGGTACTAGACTAGGATAGATAGGTACATGACTGGGATTTGAACCCAGAACCATCGGCTTCATATTAAGGGTCACTATACACTAGGCCAGACCGGTCGTCAGGTTTGAATCTCAGTTTTGTCCATAATCACCTCGTTTTAAGGGACTAAAAAAAATATTGCGGTTAATTTTAGCGTTTTTTGTTGTAACAAATATTTTCAAAGATTCGTTCTAAAGTCAAAACTTCTGTTTTAACAGCTATCCCCGCCTCGCATCGTTGCCTGGAGCGGTACCGCGAACATCGAAATTCGTAAATTTCGGGCATCTTTCTCTTTTACTCCAATTAAGGTGTCATGAGAGTGACAGAGACAATCGTTCGAAATTTTTTAATATTGTCCGCGGTAGCGCTGCTGCATTCTTATGGCGCCATCTATGTTATGATTATGACTACAAGCCATGCATGCGCGCATTGATAACTATAGTAAGGCCAACGCGTGTTGGTTGTTACATTGTCATTTTTTCAATTAACGGCCCGCGCGGTGCATTTTCAGTTTAAACATAAAAAAATACGCATACGTTTATTTTATTAGGGATAACGTTGGAATGATGAAAGAATTTATCAAAATTTTCGGAGCCTTTACAAAGCATTGGCGTGGAAAATTCAAAAATTCAAAATTCTAAATAGGTTATTTGTACAACATAGGATACAGAGTGTTACAAATATCTGATGGCGACTGTCCATGGGGCCTCAGCGCGCAAAAACTTTTTGTAGATATCGCAAAACGTCTGGTTGTTGTAACTGGTGACCGAAGAGCTGGCGGCTTCCTCGCAGATGAGAAAACAGTTTTAAGCAGGACTTTTCGTCGAAACTGCAGTTATCCCTTTCGCAATTTTTGAAACTTTCTTCTGGCTTCAACTCTTAAGAGTATGAAACGCCGGAGTGGGGTTTATTGGGTAGGGCCAATCTCCCCTCCTCAGAGGAGGAGACAAGAGCGGCGAGCCCCACATGTTGTCGGGAGAACCGAAAAAAAAGGCCTTCAACTCTACCACGAGTAAGCGTAAAATATTTCTGAGAAATTGTACAAAGCCTTACAAATCGTAGAAGAAAACGTGACGTATGTCAACTGTGGCAGCTTATCATTTGTCACAATATCTGTCACGTTCCAACAAGTATGCGAGTGCGCAAGTGACGGGTAGCGCGATAGACGATAAAATGGCAACCGTAATGATATGTAGTAGCGGTAGACACAGCAACACTCTTAACTGTACATCAGTGGACTTTATGCCTTATATAATAAGGTCTACCAATGTATAGCTAGGAGTGTTGTTGACTGTACTATACAAGCCTTATGACTACACCCCGTTTACTTATGCTCAGTTTAGGGGCAAGTGATTGGGCAGTTACGATAATCTAAATCGATAAAAAAATAATTCTTACACACTCAATAACACGTCAAAAGATCTTGTGTCCGATTTTTGAAATAGTCACCGAGTAATCTTCATAGAGATTCTCATTGATTAGCTCTGGCTTGACCCCAAATTGACGATATTCGATATTTATAATTGTCGCCCTCCGATCTGATTAAAATGAGGAATGAATGAGTTGTCTCTCGGACTTTTACGAAAGAAGAATTTTAGTTTGCCAAATATTTTTTATATATAAATATGAATCGACTAATTATGTGAAGCAACATTACTAGTTTAGCTTGCCCCCAAAATGAGCATTAGATAACGGGGTGTACAGTCGCCATCATATATATCGGAGCTGTGGAGGTGGTCACAAATATCGGAACAACAAAGCCCCTGTTGGCAAGGCGATAAAGTGTATGCTCCGATATTTTTGAATACCTTGGTTGCCCTATTTGACGGTACCGGTCGTCGTTTGTACGGCGTTTGCATATTAATGAGCTGGCCTTCCGGACTCCCAGTACAGACTCAGAAGAATGAAGGATAGACTAGACATTATCAAGCGTTGATAATTCATCGCCTCGTGGAGAACTTAGGGTAAAATAAGCACATTGGATTTGCGGACAAACGGCTGCAAAACTAACACTTTGCAGAAATCGCGTCTGGATGTAACTGGTGACCGAAGAGCTGGCGGCTTCCGCGCACAATGTATCAGCATTGCGATACAATGAAGAAGTGCAGAGCGCATCATCTTTAGTACAGCATGTTTGTTATGCCTCAAAGGCCTTTTTTAGATTCAATCTAGAGAACTTTTATTGCATTTTTAATTCTTTTGTATGTCCTCTTATTTCGAAGGCTTGAACCTCTCATTATTATACACCATCATCGCCCGCGGTTCACTCCCGTGCTATGCTTCACCCATTAAGTGGTATTTATACATTAGGTAAATATACTGTTTCTTATGTGTCTATTTTGTCCCTACTCCCAACGTCACAAGCTTTCTTGAGGTTATCGACGAGCGACTCAGATAGTTTTTGTAAGACTTTCCTCCTCTATCAGTCACAGATGTCCACTGCAGGGCTGACCCGCGTCAGTGGCACTCACCCTAACGGCAATGCGGACTTCGCCGCTTGGTATTTAGTATTCTCCTCCCCTCCTCTTGGCTAGCAAGAGGAGCAGCGAGGAGAGTCCCACATACCCCCTCACTACCATCATGGCCCTACCCCAGGCCCGGCGACAAAAAAAAAGGGCTGGCCCGCGTCAGGGATTTCAGGTTCAGTAAGTGCCACCAGTTCAGGCAGAGCTAAGATTCACGTCGAGCGAGCCACCGACTCCCAGCGAACCCGCTGAGTTCATCCAGTGTGTGGATATTCAATCCTGCGCTTTCCAATCGTCACACTAGTTTTTTTTTTACCAAAACGATAATTGCTCTTAAGTGCTATTGTGGCTCTTTGCCATTTCAAATGTGCAATCCTGTGATGCCGGCTGACTAGAATACCATCTCCTCCCGCGGGTGTCGTAAGAGGCGACAAAGGGAAAAATCCTACAGACGGGCAGCAGCGTCGAAACCCAATCTACAGCTACTGCGGTCGCCAACCCGCCCGCAAGCGTGGCGACTATGGCACCTACCCCCAAGATGATACAAGTCATATCTGTGGGAGGCTTATGTCCAGCAGTGGACTGCATACGGCTGAAATGTATGTGTGTGTATGAATCCTGTGATATGAGGACACCAAATCTATTAGATTCCAGCCAATTAAAATTGTCTCTTTTAAAACCTACTGTTGAACTGTCAATGAAAGCCAATTGAAAATATGTGTATTTGGAGGTATGTAAATGAATAAAATGTATGGAGTAATGTGGGTATGATTTAACGATTAGTGGTCTAATTGCTATTCACCTACCAACGGTTTACTGACTCAGTTTGCAGTTAACACGTTCAGCTCCGACGACACAACGTCTGTGATCTTATTAAACCTTCTCCAATGCCAGTGACGCAACGTATGTGATCAAAAATTATTGAATTCCTATGCCAGTGACACGTATTTGTGTTTAAAAAGACAGTTCTCCTATGCCGGTAACACGTAAGTGTGTTCAGATAAATTAACTACCCAATGCCGGCGACACAACAGTTGTGTTAAAAACGTTCGTAATCCTATACTACTGGCATAGGAGTAAGAACTTGACTAATGACTGTGGCATAGGAATAAAAAATCGTATACCTACTGCCAGTGGCAAGCTCTGAGTGGTCGAGGTAATTTCTACCGGCATATTGTAAGCGTTAAGTAAAACAGTACCGGAGGCGAACGTGTTAAATCTTTGATGACTTATACCCTCCTTGTTAGGGTTACTATGTGCTTGCGAGGCGAGACATGTCCTGGCCATATCAGGACCTACTGCATGTTCTAATAGTGCGAAAGTGATGCAAGACGCGATGAATTAGCAACCATCATAACTGTTCAGGACTTTGCTCAAACGTTGTCCCGGGTACCCATACCTTCTTAAGGTAGTCTTTTGTCATACCCACATGTAATTCTACTATATTTTTGGTGAACAGTCCCTGTTAAAGACTCAACTGCTCATATTTACGGCATGGTAGGGCCTCTAAATGGATTTCACAGTTTGTCACGTGCCATACGGAATAATAATCACCCACAGAAGATATTTTTTGTATCAAAACACCGCCTATAAGTGGTGAGTGTACCGAACAATGAACTAACAGTTGTGTTGTTCTTATTGAAAAGGTACTACGTACTTAAGCGTAAGACGCAGTAAGGAATCCTCACTTACAAAGAGAAAATAGTTTCCTCTGTCCGATAACATCACATTTTGTGAGGTCTTGAACGAACCGCTACGAGGTAGGTAACATATACAGTTTTGCTCGCGGCTGTCTAATAAGACACTTTTTTGCAAAGTCTCCATAACTGATCAATCGTGAACTCTATTACAAAGCAGTAAAGGACACTTCTGAAAGACTTTACAAGCTGTTAACAGGGGGTCAGGACAGGTGGCAGGTCACATTGTAGCCAGTGCCGTGCGAAGTGTTCTAGCTATCCATTCATTACCATGCGACCCGCGGGGCAACGACCCGCGCGCATCCCCAGGTATGCAGGTAACCGGCCACTCCAACTTTCCAAACTAAACGTAAACTCCGCGCGGAAACTCAAACCTGTCACTTACCAAGTAATCCGAGCGATCCTGGAGTTAGGTGCAATTAGGTCTGCCACGAATCACTCATTCACTGTCAAAACACTCCCGAGCTGCGTGTCGAGTCGACGCGCGGTGTGGACTGAGCCGCGCCCGCGCCGCCCCTCCCCGCGGCCGGAGCCCCGCGCCGGCAGTCGCCCCCAGCGCGCGCGCCAGCCTGCACGCGCACTACCATGGCCGCGAACGGCACTGCGACGCCGGAGCCCCGGCTCTGCCACGTGCGGAAAGTCCCCGATTTCGACGGCTACGGATTCAATCTGCACGCGGAAAAAGGGAAACCTGGCCAGTACATCGGGAAGGTCGACGAAGGCTCGCCGGCGGAGGTCGCCGGGCTGCGCCGCGGTGACAGGATCCTTGAAGTTAACGGCAACAGCATCGCCGGCGAGAGCCATAAGCAGGTGGTCCAGCGTATCAAGGAGCGGCCTGACGACGCGGAGCTGCTGGTGGCGGCGCCGGCGCCGGGAGACGCGCTGCCGGACCTGGACGCGCCGCCCACGGCGCTCCCGGCCAAGACGCCCTCCCCGCCCCCGACAGCGCGCCCGCGCCCCTCAACCTGCACATGACCGCCGCGGAGATGCGCGCCCACCTCGCCAACAGAAAAAAGTTCGACCCTAAAAAAGTGCCAATGGATTTAAAGGACAAGTTCGACCTCGTGAAAAAGCTGTGAGCGCAATGGTGTCATCGCCGCGCGACGTTGCCAGCTCGCCTCCACAAATTGCCATGGTCAAGATAAGGTTGCATGTATATAGCCTCTAGTATAATTCCCGTGCCGATGCAGCGTTTTGATTTTGTTGTACTTATTTTTTATTAACGATGCGGTGAGCATTGATTGGATTTGACTTGATTACCTAAATGTGTAGTTAATGTAATTTATTTAAGTGCAATTTATTGTTGAATGATGAATAAATATTGTAAAGTATTGGCGGTTTTACTAGTTTATTGGGTAAAGTGAAAGCCGCCGGATTGTCGGTATAAGTTGCGATAACATGAATTAATGAAGCAGGTAGGTAATGGGCGTCACTGCAACACGCAATGTTGCGTAAGGGTCGACCCGAGCCTCCGAGGATTAGACTCATCAGGTACCTACGTCTAACCTTCTAATCTCGACATATATAAACTAGGGGAACAGGTAACTTAGCCTATTAACTTGATAACAATATGATATCATTATCTGTCCGTCGCGCTTGCGCAAATACTCAAGTGCTCGACTGATATAGATCTAATTAGTGTATTTTAAGTCCTGAATACGTTACAAGCATATTCTTTATAAAAAAAATTAGAATACAGGGTGTAACATGAGCAAACCGAATAATTTTAACAGCGTATTCCTGAGGTCGTATGAAGCAAAAAATGTTACATGAATCCAGGTCAAAATATGATTAAATTTTTCATATATTGAGATTCAGTACAGTCGACGTCAAAGATATGTATACACTTATGAACCTTACTCCCTTGCAATAAGGTGAAAAAGTGTATACATCTTTTTGACGTTGCGTTTGAACAAAAACTCAAATATTTCAAAAACCAAGCTGAATTCAGCAAACTTTATACGACTTTTTTAACTTCAAATATGGTCAGGAATACACTGTTAAACTTATTCAGTTTCCTCATGTTACACCCAGTATGTAGATGCTTAGTTGTAAAGAAGACTGGAATTACTAGTGGTTTTCTAAGTATAATATTATTGTAATAATCTTGGTCATAAACCTGTTTCATAGACTCGGGGCCAAAGTTTTGTAACCAATCTCAAGGCAAAATGAATTTAGAATAAGGTGTGAATATAATATAAGTATAAAATTAAATATAAGAACATCCACTAGTAATAATACTTATATTAATACGTAATAACAAAAATAAAAATAAATTATACTAATTAAAAATAAAATAAAATAAATAATGATTGCTAAAATAACTATACAAAGAATACCCCATCTAGTAAGTCCCCCTGCGGCATGGACTTCATAACGAAGTAATATACTTTTTAAAACCCTTAAAATGGCAGAAAATGACCAAGGTCGTGGGTAGCTTCCATGTTCCTCGATAGCCTACATGATTCTGTCTAAGAAAAAAATATAAAAACGTGGTCTTACGTTATGTTCGTCAGGGCGAACAATATACAATTAAGGGTTAAAAATCTGCAAAAATTAGGTTGTTTTAGATATATTTTCTAAAACTTCTATTATTCGCATTAAAAAAACTGCCTCTGTAGCAATCCTAGGATTTATTATAGGTAAAACTTAGGTACATTAATATTAGTATCCCTTTTTTTATGACATAGGCGGCAAACGAGCAGACAGATTGCCTGATGGTAAGCAATAATCGTCGCCCGTGGGCACCCGCAACACCAGGGGAGTCACATGCGCGTTACCAGGGTTGGAGCTCTGGGAACCTTACTCACCATCAGGAACACAACACTACCTACCTGAAAGGTAGCAGTGCTATTATGGCTGTGGTCTTCTATAAGGAGGAGGTACTTCCCCAGTTGGGCTTCTCCAGACTCAAGCGTGATGGTACTTCGCTGTGCCCTACCTCTCATTGTTGGACGTAGTTTAAGGACATACCCGGGTCCGAAAATCACTTGATCTTTCGTATTATCCTATTCCCAATTTCATATAATCGTATGAACTGTCGTACATATAAATCTTAGATATATAGTTTGAAAAGCAGAAAAGTCCTCAGGAAACTACTTAGTTTAAATGATGATATCTGAAAAATAAGATTATGGTTGGTATACCTATGTTCCATCACTCTATAAGGACATAGGTGTAGGTGAAAACTTAACTGAAGGACCATGTCTATGTAGTTGTGCAGATAATTAATATGGAAATTACGTCAAAAATTTAATACAGAACGCCGACATGTGTGTACACACGTTACTACTACATATGCCAGGTGTTTTAGCTAAGTTTTTCACCTGTACACTCTTATCATATTGAATCGATATATCGGAGCTGGGGAGGTGGTCACAAATATCTGAGAATGCACGTTATCGCCTTGATAATAGAGGCGTTGTTCAGATATTTGTGAACACCTCCACAGCCCCGATATATGTGATGGCGACTACACATGTAATGTTCAAAATATTTTAAGTGGGTTTATACTAACCCATCTATTTTGCAGGTAAAAGATAAAATCCTTAGTTTTACTGTGAAGACCCATGAGATTGGTGCAGGGCTAAGTCCAAATGGCATTCGACTAATCTCATGGAAAACTAATTTTATTATTTATAATTTTTTGTACACAAACAGCTAATATAAACACATGAAAAAGTTTTTATTATAAACCAAGACAGTGCTTGTTAAAATCAATAGGTCTAGTAGGGTAGGGTAGGTAGGTAGGTTTCCAAAATGTACTTTTATTACAAGGAAAACGAATAGATTTTTGACTAATTTTTGAAGTCAATCGCTACTTTTATATTTGTTTACTTTTAATAGATACGAAAGTATGTCTTTTACTTGCTTCTTACCGTTTCACGCTTAAGCCTTGAAGGCTTGTGAAAACAAAATTATATTCGAAATAATCCCAATACACCTTAATGCACCGCGAACATCGAAGTTCGTATATTTCGAGCATCTTTCTCTTTTACACCAATTAAGGCGTCATGAGAGTGACAGAGATAATAGTCCGTACGTATATCGTTTTTCGAGGTAGCACCGCTGAATAGAATGCGGTCGTAGTTATTGTAAGCGGAATCGGCAATGAGTGTCCGATAATGATTGACACAATTAAGTAACCAATTGTGAACCTTATTACGAGTAAATAAGGCGCGTTGGCGAGTTAAGTGTTGTCCTTGCGGTTTTCCGCCGGCGACAATGGCGCGGGAAATCGCCGCGTCATTCTTTCCTATACAATACACAATTTTATTACTCCATTAATAATAGCGGCCGGTCTGGCCTAGTGGGTAGTGACCCTGCCTATGATGCCGACGGTCCTGGGTTCGAATCCCAGTATGGGTATTTATTTGTCGTGATGAGGCTTAGAAGGCTTGTGTTGTGTACTCAGTCAACGTATAACTGACGTTGGCTCAGTACTGTGAAGGTGGTGACCTTCACAGACTCCTTGATGATTGAGATTACGGGCTGGCCTAATTTCAGTTCTTAATTTAAATTCACCACAACACAAGGCTTCTTACCGTGGGGCTCAGTCTATTTGGGTAAGGATGTCCTGTAATAAGAATATAAATAAATATAAATATTTCGGGACAATCTTACAAAAATCGACCTAGTCCTACGGTAAGCTCGGTAACGCTTGTGTTGTAGGTACTAGACGACGATATATACCGGGTGCGGCCTGTAATAGGAGCAACAATTTTAGGGATCGCTTCTACACCACGAACGAAACAACATTTGTTCTACAACTTTAAATAATTGGGTAATTTATTACTTGTGAATTTTTCGAACAAACTAAATAGTATTTTCAATGAACAGCATCCAATAGTCTAGTTGACGTTTACTGTCAGCCTACAAACTTCATAGTTTTTGCAATACATTGCTTGCTTTGAAAATCTTTTTTATTAATATTTATTAAACTATAAGTTATTTTCAAAAGTCGTAGAACAAATGTTGCTACGTTTTTGGTGTAGAAACGATGCTTAAAGTTAAAGCTCCTATTACAGGCCACACCCGGTATAATAGGTAGTTACACAATAAATACATAGAAAACACACATGACTCAGGAACAAATATCTGTGCTCATCACATAAATAAATGCCCTGACTGGGATTTGAACCCAATACCATCGGCTTCATAGGAAGATTAACCCACTAGGCCAGACCGGTCGTCATAATATCCAGCCGGTGTAATATTTATCTCTTATCTATATCATTCTAATGATAAGGTAAAGTGGGGTAAGACCGAATGGTTTTGTATGAGGGCTAAGTAGCAATGCACCGAGGACGAGTTTACAAAGTGAATGATTCATGACATACGTCGGACTGCAGGGGGCAATTTGGGGGCAAGGTAAATTTTACAAAAAAATCTTAACTTACGAGTATTATAATGTACCTAGTATTTTTTTTTTATGACATAGACGGCAAACGAGCAGACGGATTGCCTGGTGTTAAGCAATTACCGTCGCCCATGGGCACCCGCAACACCAGGGGAGTCACAAGCGCGTTGCCGGCCTTTAAGGGGGGTTGGAGCTCTGGGAACCTTACTCACCATCAGGAACACAACACTACATACCTGAAAGGTGGCAGTGCTATTATGGCTTCCCCAGTTGGGCTGCCCCAGACTCAAGCGTGATGGTCAACGCTGTGCCCTACCTCTCATTGTTGGACGTAGTTTAAGGACATACCCGGGTCCGATTTGTAACATACTTAATTAAATTAGTTACCCGTTATCATTTATTCATCTTTAATGTGTACTCTTTGAAGTTGTGTTTTATTCCTTTTTCGCAGCTGCAAATTGTCTGAGTGACGGATAAAACCAAACGAACTTTTTCGCCATTTTGTCTTATGTGTAGTCCAAGTACGTTTATAAATAACGTAGTTAGTTGCTATAATATTTGGAATTTCACATTATAAATACTAGGTACCAAATACTCGAAAGTGAATTGATTGATTTGCGAACCTTACCTATTATTCTGATATGCCACGAAAATGCCTGCTGGAGTCCGACGTATGTTCATGACCATTACATTTCAGCGGTAAGTCGTCCACTGCTGGACATAAGACTCTCCAAAGTATGACTTGTATCATCTTGGGGGATAGTTGTCATAGTCGCCACGCTTCGCAGTCGGGTTAGCCACCGCAATAGCTGTAGATTGAGTTTCGACGGACATTTCTACCCATCCGTCGGATTTTTCCCTTCGTCGCCTCTTACGGCACCCGCGGGAGGAGATGGGGTGGTGCTCTAGTTAGCCGGCACCACATGGCAAGATTGAACAAAACCTCTGCCTAATATCATCATCATCATCATGTCAGCCGAAAGACGTCCACTGCTTG
Source organism: Grapholita molesta (assembly GCA_022674325.2). NCBI lineage: Eukaryota > Metazoa > Arthropoda > Insecta > Lepidoptera > Tortricidae > Grapholita > Grapholita molesta. Next base: position 10,068,202 of record CP053142.2, on the reverse strand, counting down.
ACATAGGCCTTCCCCAGAACGACCCAAGAAGACCGATTCGCCTTCCACATGCAGCGGTATCCTGCGACTCTAACTAGGTCGTCGGACCTTGTGGGAGGCCTACCTACGCTGCGTCTTCCAGTTCGTGGTCGCCGCTCCAGAACCTTTCCGCCCCAACGGCCATCCTGCCTAATAGCACACCCCGGTAAGTGGCGATCGAATGTATGAAACAACCGCGTTGCTACGCACACAGTCTAAGCTCGTGTAGGTGAGCGCGTACCATGCCTGTGTGAGTGAGATAAGACACGCTAGGGTTGCCGCTATTTTGCGTAATGCGTTCGCGAATTGGGAACGCAATGTAAGATGACCTTGTTATAGCGGCGTTGAATTTATTTGTGTCGAGTTAATTTGTGTGTAATCACTAATCAATTATAAACGAAGACGATTTTAACTCTATTTTCTGAGATTATCATTGACGTCTACGTTTTGACTCAAGCAACTGGATCTTTGCCAATAGCCTCTTATACTAAATAAAGGGATAAGTAAAAACGAAAAATACTACTTTATTGTAATGTATTGTAATCGAATCAGTAGATTTTACGTGTTGCGTACACAGAGTGACAGACAGACAGACTGGCAAAAAATACAAAAGTTCACCATTTGACATCTAGATAGTAATTGTTCATTCAGCCCACTAATAATTTAAAAAAAAAAACAAACAAATTCGGCTTCGCTACTGTTTTATTATGTGTATATAGATGATTATGATAAATTATAGTAATTTATAAGGTATTGCAGAAAAAAACAGTTGAAGTTTCAGTATAATTGAATGAAACATTCGCACAAGGTATAGCATAAACATGCGCAGAAACCGCCTTAGTATACCTACTCTTTATTATACCTACTGTGCCGCCGCCCGCGTTCAAGTTCGATGACTTAAATGATTCAAAACCCATTACCATTATTGCGCGAATTAGGAAGAAATAAGAATCATACCTTTATGCTGTAAGGTGGGTATCTAAGCTCGATTTATACAATAGTTTCCTGTTTTGAATCAGTATAAAACGAAGTAACAAAATTATTGTAAGGAAATTCAGGCCACCAAAATATTACGCAAGTTGAAAACGTGATTTTTTGTTCATATAGATATTGTGTTGTTTTCAGTGTGAAGGGATAGGTTTATGTCTAAAACGGATAGGGTAACAGAAATACTAAACATAAGTACCTGGTGTAAGTTGATTTCTACTAAAACATAAAAAATAATTCATCCAATGGAAATCTGTAGAAATTACTTTTGGTTTTGTCGTTTCTCGAGCTTAAACATCCGTACACAGCACAACACACGCCCATTACAAAAGATTTTATAAATATTGTGAAAAAAATTGAATAGGTAATCTGCGCACTACGTCGTCGCGTACTTGCCAGCCGGTAACTGCGAGGTAACCGAGAGCGGGTGGGCGGCACTTTCGGTGGGGGGCAGGGAGTGGCCATACTGTACGTTAGTACTCTTTATTATACTGTGCTAATAGTAAAATATTATTATATTGACATCAAAGTAAGTTTGCACAACTTATCAGTGCGTGACACAGTTGACTCATATCATAAGTGGGCTTTCCCTGCAGTTTGATATCATTAATGATATTTCACAATTCATTTGTGATTGATTCATTAATGATAAGTATTAGTAAATGATGGAAAATTTGTCACTTACAGGGAGTTGCTATAGTCGCCACGCTTGGTAAGCGGGTTGGCAACCGAATTAGCTGTTAATTCCCGTTACTATACCTGAATAAACATTAATATTAATAGTTGAAATACCTATAAATATTGGTATTTTAAAATTTCATATATTTTCTGGAGCACAAGACATCAACGGGATCCCGAATGTGGTCAATTTCACATTGTACGTGACATTGCTATTGGTGACATGACATGAAAAAGTTAGGTTTGGTGAGCTCCTTTTTTATTTTTATAAATTAAGCTATATACCTACTTTCGTTAAAATCATTGGAAATCACAGGAAAAATTGGAAAATCAACTGCCCCGAGACTCGAACTCGCGACACTGGGATACATGCCCATCCCTCTATTAACTGAGCTACAGAGGCTTGCCCAAAGGCTGCGAACTTCTCCACCATATCCTTCAATCGCAATCGAGTCCGAGTCTTGCCCTGGGCAGTTGATTATTTCAATTTTCCTATTTCAAAGAATTATGGTTACGTTAAAACGGTTCTACTTAAATGTGACATTGTCTATGAAAAGGGACCTTATTGTCGATGGCGCTTATGTCGTTGTTCAAGACTATACAATACAAACGGAATGCGGTTCGACGTAAGTGCCATCGACAATAAGGTACCTTTCCCTAGATAATGTCACAAATAATAAAATGAAAATTTTATTTCAATACACCTTTTTAGTTATCCATTTGTAATATTTATTTTATTCTGTTTTTTCGTTTTTTGCAAAAAAACATATCGTAAAAGTGCAAAATTAATCTTTACCTTAAATATTCTTAGAATGAGTTTCCTTATTAGGTATTTTATTACCTGTTTGTTTTGCATTACGTAAACTTGTTTTTAACATCTCTTAGAATATTCTTGCTTACCTTACCAGGTAAACTATAATACCTATTTAGGTAAATACCTCATATTCAATGTTGTGGGGGATTCGATCGTTAGATAAGAGATAATGGACTGAGAACTAAAAGGCTGTGTAGGGCTGATTTAGACGGGGCGCGAACTCGCATGGAATTTTAGTTACATTGCGAACTGTTGCTTATGTGCATTTCAACCAGCCAATCAAAACCCGCAATGTAATGAAAGTCGCATGCGAGTTCACGCGCCGTCTAAATCAGCCTGTATTCAGCAAAAATATAATGACAACTATAGAATAACAAAAATAAATAATACAAAATCAGAAACAATATAAAAAGTATAAAAACCTTTGGGCATCTTTGCGTCTGGAAGGAACGGGATCTCGGAATTATTTTTTTAATAAAAAAATATATGACAAAGGTGGCAAACGAGCAGACGGATTGCCTGATGGTAAGTAATTACCGTCGCCCATGGGCAACACCAGGGGAGTCACAAGAGCGTTGCCGGTAAGATAAGAGTACCCTCTTTTCTTGAAGGTATGAAAGTCGTATCAGTACTGATGGCAAATCATTCCACAGTTTTGATGTGCGAGGCAGGAAGTTTCTAGAGAAACGCACAGTACAGGATTTCCAACTACCCAGGTGGTGGTGGAAATGGTTGTCATAAAAAAATGGAGAAAACATATTCAGAGGGCCGATCCTTCAGAACTGTCAAAATTGGAGGGGAACAAATACAATTGAAGTTTTCTTGGGGTTTCAATCAAAGTTGCGGTAATTAATACAGAATAAACTAATGTTTTTGTTATAAAGAATGTGATTTATTACATTTTGGGCTACAAAAGCCAGAATATCTTTGCTCCTTACTTGCGCTTGCGCACGCCCACTCATTATTCCTCCTAGGTTTTAACACATTTATTAATCACGTCAAATCTCAAAGTACAGTCAGCAGCAGAAGTGGTTAAGCGTTTCAGGTGTTCAAAATGAGGTCAACACATCTCTATTGTCACGAGAATAAGAGCGCGTGTAAGTCATTTTGAACACTTCAAACGCTTAGCCACTTTTGATGCTGACTGTACACTGTACCACAAAGTAAAGTGATGACTAATCCATGTGTCATAATAACCTAACATCGCTGACGATCTGTGTAAGATCGTCAGCGATGCGCGGGCGCCGCGACCTTGACACGCGGGCGGGGAGGGACTGTGAACATTCGAAATTTGAAATTTATTGTCTCGCGTAACGATAGAGAGGCATATAGTTTTGATTTGTGATGTTCGCTGTTTTTTATTATACTTTTATTTAACACAATACTATAGCACGAACTAATAGGGTATTTGGTATAATGCCTCAAGGGCCTCTTTAGATTTAATGCAGTAACTAGTTAAGTACTAATTGTAACGGGTAACTCACGTTTTATAAGTCGAATATTGCTCGACATGTCTGCGTCGATTAGCCAACGCGAATGGCTCATGATTATGCTCCTCGTTACGGATTCAAACAGGTCGAGCAATATTCGACTTATAAAACGTGAGTTACCCGCTTTTATACAATTAATATGTTTCAATCTCACGATAGTTTTGTGTTTAAAATAACTAGTTAAGTAGTCGTAGTTATTATAATATATTGTATGCCGGTATGAAGTTCGCGGGGTCAGCTAGCTAACTATTGATAGGTGTCATTAATGAGTAATGACATACAAAAATGTATACAAATTCCTCAACATGATACAATACTGATACAGAGTTGCTCTTTTGTATTAAAGATACAGTTTAGTATTCGTATTATAATAAAATAAAATAAATAAATAAATATCCCGAAGACAATCTGACCGGTCTGGCCTTGTGGGTAGTGACCCTGCCTATGAAGCCGATGGTTCTAGGTTCCAATCCCAGTCAGGGCATTTTGTGTGATGAGCACAGATATGACCTGAGTCATGGGTGTTTTCTTTTTATTTAAGTATTCATATGTCTATCTATCTATTACATATATCGTCGTCTAGTACCAACAACACATGCCTAACTGACCTTACCGTAGGATCGGATTTGTGTCAGATTGTCCCGAAATATTTATTTATTTATTATTTATGAGTGGTGCAAAGTATCAAATTTAGTTTAGTTTATTTTAGTCTAGTTTATTTTATTTCATGAAAGATAATTACACTATAAGTTTATCTAGTCACTTACAACAATGTAGTTATGTATAAATTTATTGTTTTTCAACTTATTATTATATATTATACATCATAAATTATCATAATAAATACTCCATTGTGTTGGCTAGATATAGATTTGTAAAATAGGTGTAGGTAGAAACAATCAAAGTAGCTAAATATTTCTTGCTATAGTTACAAATAAAATTTATATATTTATACGAGTATACATATACGCTGACTGTACCTAAGTCATTATCATTAATTTAAATTTTCCTTAATTATTGGAGAGTTCCAACATGTGTAGGTATAATACAATTAATAAGCTTAAAAAAAAAGAAAATACAGGAACAGACAAAATCACTATTCAATAATATTTCTGTTTATTTATTTAATTTCTAATGTATTACTTTACTATACAGAAGTGTATTAATTTTTTTGGATTTTAAAGTATTTTCATATTGTTTAATAACGCCAGTGCGTTATTTCATTTCAAGTAAAATTTCCTATCTACTTGCATTTGGCTTAAAACGTATATTTTACTACATATAAAAAATATAAATATATACATCTAAAACATATGCGGCCAGCATTATGGGCAACTTCCGCAGGGAACGGATTTGGGGGACTTTTTGTGTTGTGTTAGTTTTAAGTTAGATTTTAATTACTATTACTATATAATATTAAATTATTTGTGAAATCAGATTATAATTGAATAAATATTTTCCTAAAACATATTAACACAATAATAACATCAAAACTATCTAATAAAAACGAAGAGTGACGAAGTAGGGCGGTGGGGGGGTTGTAAAATCTTGCTCAGTACAGAATTCCTAAATATGAACTGTACTGAAGTTTGTGAAGCTGATAATGCAAATGGCGCGTTGACGCTAAAGTTTCTCTATTTTACATGTGAGTGTGATATTATTATGCCGTCGTGTTGACGTAAGTTTGTCATAAGTGGTCATAACCAACTGCCATTTGCGAGAAATATGTACACAGATGTAGTTAAAATGATTTTCTATTGGGAAAACTCGGATGCCGAACGAAATACGACCGTAACCGGACTGACATTTTCATATCCGGGTCCCGGACCCGGGTATGTCCTTAAACTACGTCCAACAATGAGAGGGCACAGCGATGACCATCACGCTTGAATCTGGAGCAGCCCAACTGGGGAAGTACGTCCTCCTTACAGAAGACCACAGCCATAATAGCACTGCTACTTTTCAGGTATGTAGTGCTGTGTTCCTGATGGTGAGTAAGGTTCCCAGAGCTCCAACCCCCAATAAAGGCCGGCAACGCGCTTGTGACTCATCTGGTGTTGCGGGTGCCTATGGGCGACGGTAATTGCTTACCATCAGGCAATCATTCTGCTCGTTTGCCGCCTATGTCATAAAAAAAAACCATTAATATGGAACTTCTGTTTAGTGTTAAATGTCAAAGTCAGAAATTATATTTCACATTAAGCAATAAAGTTTCATATTAGTATATGAAAATGTTACTGAAATCTACACTAGGATTCAATGACAGTCTTGCGGTGCTGGCTGACTATAATAGCACAACCCCATCTCCTCTCGGGTGTCGTAAGGCGACAAAGGGAAAAACCGATGGACAGGCAGTAGCATTTGTCGCAACCCAATTTACAGCGGTCGCCAACCCGCCTAAACGTGGCGACTATGACAACTACCCCCCAATATGATACAAGTCATATTTGGCCTATCGATATTTAAATCGAAAGAAAAATAGAAACATTTTACTCGAAACCACAACAGTTAAGTGTTCAATACGCTGACGGTAGATGTGTTTACACGTCACCCATGATGACGTATACTACGAAGGATAAGATAGAAAAAATTGACAAGTCTAAGCGGTACTCGTATAGCACAATTGGTAGTGCACTGGGCTAGTGATCCAGCGGTTGTGGGTTCGAGTCCCGCTTTGAGTCAAATTTTTCTATTTTTCTTTCGATTTAAATATCGAAGATATTCGCTAGCAGACGTTTCTGCATATAAAAAAAAAATATTTGGCCTGTCATAGACAATTTACAGCTGAAATGAACAAACAAGTTATTATTGTACTCTACAATTGACGTGTACCTTTACCATGAGTTGTGACTGACCATGAGTTTTCGATAACGAGTATTGAGTTTACTGTCTGCATCTCGGTTACACTCAAATAGTACAAGCGAGATGCACAGATAGTAAACTCGATACTTGTTATCGAAAACCTCAATGTCACAACTCATGGTAAAGGTACTGATATCACAATAGCGATCGCATATCCGTAGGTAATAGTATTATTTCAACAACATAGCGGAAAATTGTACCACGCCTCACCTACTTATACATACCTAAAGGAGTTTTCACATTGTATGCGCGTACGCACTACGCATATGTCGCCCGTCGCATAGGTTACCACCACCACCGGACGTCCAGGCGAGGGGAGCGGTTTCATCCTTACGTTGTGAATATTCTATTCATCCTCACGATGGTATATACACGATTTTATCACGAAATTAAAGACAGAATATCTGACTATTTTATTGTATGGGAATTGTCAAATGACTTAATGTTATTTGTATCTAGGAATAGAAACAAACCAATTTTATTAAATTCTTTTTTTGGTTTGTTCATTTGTTGGTTAGACACCGATGGGATAGGTCATTTTTCTGAAATATATGATAATATCAATTTATATTTTAATGTTATTTGTCTTACTTAAATCAAATGGCCTAATCCGAAATCTTGCTCTAAGTTTTTCGCTGTCTTGTAGTATATATTCAAGTAGTTAATTCGTTTACTGTTACTAGATTCCTTTATAAAATATTTGGTAAGTTATTTTATAAATGATCAAACTAACACAACACCACATAATTTGATGTGATGTCGATTCAACCGGTTAAGGTCTATTAGGACCAATTTATACCCTTCTAATGAATAAAACATGCAACTTAGGTAAATAAAAAAAAAACCGATAAAGCCGAAACCGGTTTTTTCAAATTCTAAAAACCCGGTTTTGGATTCCCGCCAAAAACCCGGTTTTAATCGTTTTTTTCGGTTTCGGTTAAAACCGGTTTGCATTCCCTACTCACGAAGCGACTCGCTTCTATAATCCTAATGCGGACTGCTACGGAATGGAATTCGCTCCCTTCGTCTGTATTCCCGGTAAGATATAATTTGGGCCTTTTCAAGGCAAGAGTGAATAGGCTGTTACTGAACCAGCGTGCTACACCTTCGACCTCGTCGTCACTTACCATCAGGTGCAAAAAAAAAACCTGTAGAAGAACCAAAGTAAACGATACCAATTTTAAACACAAAACTATCGTGATTGATTATGCTCCACGTTACGGAGTGAAACATGTCGAGCAATATTCGACTTATAAAACGTGAATTACCTGCTTTTATACAATTAATAACCGATACCAATGCAACGATATGACGTTTCGAAAATTAAATGAATTCTCTCATGGAAACCTCTTGGTACAATCATGGTCAAAGTTATCGACTCAAACAAAGTGTCAAAATATGTATACATGTACCGCAATTGTAAGACAATAAGGCGTTTGCCCTATAATCAGAGATCGGACAAATTTGCGTCATTGCTCGCAGTAATGTGGACATGACTCCAAAATTAATCAAAATGTTATTCAATAAATTATTTATGACTTCAAATTTTTGTTTCTTATATTTTTTATGAAAATGTCATTTAATGTGTTAGCATTTTCGTCAGAAGAAAAATAAGTTCCGATGTTAAACTGACATGATTATAAATATTCAACTATGATTTTTATTTTTGACGAAACCGTTTTTTAGTTTTGTAGGTGCAATTGGTGCAAAGCCTCAGTGGATATTCCTATTAAACTAGGTACTTAAGTTTGCCTCATTAACATCAGTGCGTTGCGAGCGGAGTTTTTCGGAACTTAAGTATATTTTTGATGTGTAAAGAAGTGGGATTTGGACAAAATACAGTTATTTTTTATTTAAAAACTTTTGTATTTAATGTCAAGGAATCAAATTAAATGTCAAGTAAGAAATTAATTAAATGAAATTCTTACTAGTTTATATGACTAATTTTAAAGTCATGTCCAGATTATAGCGAGCAATGTCGCAAATTTGTCCGATCTCTGCCTATAATTGACAATCCCTTTTTATGACATTTTTCGTTTTACATATGTGTCTTATAGATAAAGATTTTCCAGGCCAGCATGGTGAATTGGAAGGAGGTCTGGGTCCAGGGTGGGTTGTCGTGGTGGATGTTGAGAATGGATGGATGGATGGAAGATAAGTCTTGAGGGCAGAGTCGAGAGATTCGATGATATGGGGATATTTCCAAACTGGGCTACATGAGTATGTAAGTAAAAGGAACGAAAAGACAGAACTTTATGATTATTAATGTGTGCGTTTATTTGTAGACTGATGAGAGTGGTGAGTGCTGAGATGATCGCTGATGAGAGGTGGTAGTGCCATTTACAAATGCCAGAAAAAAAAATCGTGCTATTAAATTCAAATTTAGAATACAGACAGCCTGAGACATAATAAAAAAATGGGTTCCCTTTATTTGGCATAATTTGTTTTGTCCGAATCTTAATACGCATACCAAGTTTCGCATAATTTATTTACGCCGAATGTTACTGTTGCCGAATTTTTATTTAGCATAATTCTGTATAAGCCGAATACTACTTTGTCCGAAAATATATTGGCATACTACTGTATTATTGCGGCCGAATGTTCCCAAGTGGGTTAGGTTAGGTTAGAACTGTGACCACAACAGAAAAACTAGGTAGGTTAGGTTAGGTTAGAACAGCGACTCGACTAAGACAAAAACGCACTTCCTGGGAAAAAAATCGTAATAACACCATTCGGTCTTTCCAAATTATGTGTACCAACCATTCGACTTATTTAAATTCTGCGTAATAGAATTCGGTGGAAAAGAATTATGCGAGATCAGTTTCTGCTTACATATAATTATGCCAACACTGGGTATGCGATTTAAAATTATTACAAAACAAATTATGCCTAAACAAGGGGAACCTAAAAAAATATCGCCGATTTTTTAAAAATGACTAAGGCTAAGTACAGTCGTCGTCAAAGATATGTTTACAATTTTGCACCTTATTAAAATGGAGTAAGGTAAAAACGTGTTAATATATCTTTGACGTCGACTGTACATATCATGTCGCCCTCGTAGCTCTACGCGTGGGACGTTGGAGGTTGTATATTGTATTGTAATACAGAGTAGGTACCTACTGACTAATAATAAATACTTAGTCGACAAATTGTGCATCTATTTACGTCATAAGCCGGTTGCTGAATACATGAAAAGGCTTACTTACACATATATATACATATATATATATATATATATATATATATATATATATATATATATATATATATATATATATATATATACATATAAACAGATATGTATGTGTAAATATACTGGGTAAAAACTGGGTCGTGATCGAAAATGTCAAAAAGTGATAATTTATTTAATTATATAGACGACTATACTTAACAACTTTTCCCATTGGACTAATATTATATTTTTGAAAAAAATCTGATACTCCATACATACTGGGACTTAAAATTTGCGAGTTAATGTATGGAGCAGCAAATTTTTATTCGTGATTGATCTTGGTCCCATGGGAAAAGTTAAGTATGATGTATGATCGTCATTACTTTTTGACAATTTGGATCACGACCCAGATTTCATACTGTATATATTTAATTATATATTTTACAAACGTAGATACGTGTACGTATGCGACATAAATATGACATAACTAATAACGGTTTCTTTTTTAATAAATTGTGAAATAGACAGTCTTAAAGCAACTTAGGTATAAAAAATATATAACCGCAGAAAAGTTTGTGAGTATTACAGGACTGACAAACATTACATGAAAATAGAGATTATTAAAGTAGATAAATATACGACGGAATTAAAATAGTTTTTTTTATGACATAAGGGGCAAACGAGCAAACGGAATGCCTGGTGGTAAGCAATTACCGTAGCCCGTGGGCACCCGCAACACCAGGGGAGTCACGAGCGCGTTGCCGGCCTTTAAGCGGGGTAAGAGCTCTGGAAACCTTACTCACCATCAGGAACACAACACTACCTACCTGAAAGGTAGCAGTGCTATTATGGCTGTGGTCTTCTGTAAGGATGTACTTCCCCAGTTGGGCTGCCCCAGATTCAAGCGTGATGGTCATCGCTGTGCCCTACCTCTAATTGTTGGACGTAGTTTAAGGACATACCCGGGTCCAAAATCTGCCTAGAACCATTCGGTCCTTAACCAGTGAAATCTTCCATATTAGATCGTGAGGACATTTCATGGCCGCGACAGTAACATATTCTGCGCACGCGCCACACTGGCATGCGGACTCTCACCGACACGGATGTAAAAACGGAAAATACAATCCGAAACTATTTCACTTACTTTTGTCACAAAGTATCATTACTAGTTATCAATAAGTATTAGTTCTCCGGATCGCTAAATTTAATTGCTACTGTACAGGTCACTTTGCACGTAGAACCGATGGCCATTGGGGCGTAAAGGTTCTCGAATGGCGATACGTACTGGAAGGCGCAGTGTGTGCAGACTCCCCCACAAGGTGGACCGACGAGGTGGTAAAGGTTGCGGTAAGCCACTACGCAGAACACACCGTGGATCGCTTTGGAGGCTCAGTGGACGTCCTTCGGCTGATATGATGATCATTACTACTACTATTGATATAACTGCGACGTTAGGCCTCCTCTTAAAGTAATTTTGCTTTTGAAATGATGGACGGTGGAACCAGAGCGTTCTAGAAGATCCTTCAAATAGACCAGATCTCACACCTCTGACCATGGAGGATGATATAGCAGACTGTGGAGGAAACGAAATTCAGAACCGTTATTTTGGAGGAAGACCGGTGAGGCGTGCGCCGAACAGTTGGCGTATACTAAAAAAAGTAAATAAAAGATCTCTAATTTTCAATTTAGGCACATTACATGCTCTTATGTTCTAACCCTACACCTCAGACCCGAGAAGACACCGGTAAGAAACTACGGTGAGACTTATTTTTTCAAAACAGTGATACATCAAATCTCAAAGTATGTGGCATTATCTATGAAAAGAGACCTTATTGTCAATGACACTTACGTCGAATAACGTTGTGTTTGTATCGCGTTATCTTGAATAACGACATAAGCGCCATACACAATAAGGTCCCTTTTACTAGTGCTATTAGTTAGTTAATGTTAATGCCTTTTGTTAGTTAATGTCACATATTTACATATGAATCTGTTTATTATAAGATATAACTAAAAATACTAAAATATAAAAGTAACAATAATAATGTATAAACAAATTTGACTTCACAAAATAGACATACTTTGATATGCTTTCTTACCTGAACTGTGTCATTTAAATAATTTGGCAGTACATACTATTGATGAATTAAATGCTAGGCCTATTAGTTATAGTTAATGGCTGAAAAAGAAGAGAAGGTTATTGCTTATAAAAATGAATCAATCAGCGCAATGTTCACACGCTTTGCTACTCGCATGTATGATATTACCTCGAGGTCGCAACTGGCTGTTACGTCTTTCTTTAATCTCACTTCTTAAATCCAAACTATGGGCATTACCATACGGAGTTCAAACTGAGCCTGAAAAATGCAAATTAACGTTTTTTTATGTAAAAAATGTTGACTACGCCATTTTGAGTGACTGGCAGGTTTGAATGCCCTCATCGTCATAATTTTAGCCTTAAGTAGTCCACTGCTAGGTAAAGGCCTTCCCCAAATATGGCTTGCATCATGTTAGGGAGTAGTTTTTGACATAGTCGCCACGCCTAGCGGGAGGGTTGGCGACCGCAGTAGCTATAGATTTCGATTGACGCTGATGCCCATCCGTCGGTTTTTTCCCTTTCTACCCTCTTACAACTCCCGCGGGATGGGGTTGTGCTATTCTACTTAGTCAGCCGGCACCACACGGCGGCCCTGCCCTAAGTCGTATAAACTATAGGTTCCCATTAGGCCCGGTATCGCGAACATCAAAGTTCGTATATTTCGAGCATCTTTCTCTTTTACTCCAATTAAGGCGTCATGAGAGTAACAGACACAATCCTTTGAAATTTACGAATATCGTTTTATAGCGCCGTTGGATCCTATTAGGAACCTACATGAAGAACGAAGGTTAATACAGTTTTAATGCGTTTTAAATAAAGTTAAGCATGACGTGCCTATACTTAATAGTCTTATTACTTATTTAGCAAACAACAAAACAGTGTTGTCGTGGGAACTGCGCCTGCGCAGGAGTGAGGGGGGGGGGGGAGTATTCATGCGCAAACGGCCGTCACCTATTCATCCCACGCTAGCCCATCATTACTTGCATACAACCATTGTGCGACCTTTATTACGTTGTTGACGTCACGCGGACAGTCGAGCGCATAAATATGTGTACAGTCTGTTCAAATACTTGGTGATTTAATTCCGTTAATAATAGGAAAGATTCGATATTAACATGGAAAGAATAATAGAAAAAAATTGAGCGAGCAGCGGGACTCGAACCCGCAACCACTGGATCACTAGCCCAGTTGTGCTATACGAGTACCGCTTAGACTTGTCAAGTTTTTTCTAGTTTATACCTAGTTGTATCCGTCATCAACATCATGGGTGATGTGGGTTTCCTATTTTTCTTTCGATTTAAATATCGAAGATATTCGCTAACAGACGTTTCTGCATAATAATAAAAAAAGGAAATATTCTTAAGATCAACTAAGTAGGTACTGGTATTTTTTCTAAGAAACTATTATTGACACTTCATTCATTCATAAATCTTTCTTTTAAAATGTGGCTTCCATCAATATATCAATCCATGATTTCGCCAATGTTAAGTGAAGTAACAAATAAATAAACATATCAAGTTTGCTCTTAGAGCATGACGTTGTTCGGTAGTAGGCCTTGCGTTTTGTAAAGTGGTAGCTAGACTTTACAGAAAGCCAAGAGGCGGCACCAAAATAGTGGTGAAACGCGTATTGAAATAAATTCTTTACTGGCTGCACAATTCTGCGTTACATTACTGCATAATAAACTATCAATATTATTACACACTTAACTTTGATGAACAAAAAACAAAAAAAAAACGAAAACCAATGTATCACTTAATAATCATTGTACGTAATAATAGTAATTAGAAAATTATTTATTATTACGTTTATTTTATTTTATTTAGGGCATCAACGGCAATACAGTGGTGTATTACAGAGCATAGACCGTGGTGTGGCTGGCGAGGGCCAGAGTGGGTGAGGATCGTGTGCCAGGGGTGCAGTGGAGGAGACCTATGTTCAGGAGTGGACGCAGATAGACTGATGATGATGATGATGAAGATTTGTTTAGTAAATTTTTTTGTTTGTTCTTTTGTTGAAAAAATAAGTCCCGCCCAGTTTCTTGCCAGTTATAAAAGTCAAAATACTTCTCGGGTCAGAGCTGTAGGGTTACCGGTGTAGTTATTATTTTTCTCTTTTACTTTTGTATACTCGACGTGTAAAAGTGCCCTTGTGACCTACTTACTGAATAAACGTTTGAGTATGAGTTTGAGTAATATCTTGTTAGTAGATTGCTTCGTCATGCTTGTATGGAAGCCTACCCAAACAACTATTTTTTTTAAGTATTTTTTCTGCTCAATATGGCGAGAAGCAGATACAAAAAACTTATGGCGTCATTCATAAGCAGTGATCGGCGCTAACGGTGCAAAACTTTAACAAAACTTGTTGAACTGATAATAGTAATACTTACCATCAAGAAAAATACGAATAACTTTGGCAAATTACTGTCTTATTTAATTGTATATCTGAATCTCAATATATTTTGGCATATGATTGGTTTTATGGCTCTATAGACTCTTTCTTGTCCATTTAACTAGTTTTGTTAAAGTTTTGCATCCATAGTGCCGATCACTGTTCATAAGCTCTATGCTAACCTAAAACGCCATTAATAACTGTTTGTCTCTTACCAACTATTCGTAATCTCTATTACTTCGACAGAGACACATTTTATTTGACGTGTGAAGTTTTATAAATATGGCAGCAACATGATTTAAATCCGCCAGTCTGTGAAATTGCTTGTAACAATAATGTAGGCGTTATTGAATTACCTTCTTATTTATAAATGTGTCTCAAACCTATTTTAGTTAAAAAAAAACCGGCCAAGAGCGTGTCGGGCCACGCTCAGTGTAGGGTTCCGTAGTTTTTCGTCCGCCACGGTAAGTGTTCCCACTTCAGAGTTAAAAATGGGCTATTTGATACATTGTTGTTGACATATTAATATGAAGTACAGTACCCTAAAAACGGGCCCACCAAGGACGGTGACAACTAAAGAAACAGTTTTAGATCCCAACTATACATGGAAAATTCGAAAAACTGTTGTCAATTTCAGTCCCACCATGAGTAATAAGAAGGGGTTGTAACATGGAGTGTTAACCAGCCAGCATCATTTGAAGTCAGTCAGTCAGTTTCAACCTAATGTATGGGCATGTATGTATGCTCCGACCCCATTAAATCAGAAAGAATTTTAAAACCGCCATGTAGGGTATTAGCATTCCACCTACAGCGACACCTATCGGCAAATTAAGTAAACTATGCGCGCGAGCTTAAAGTACAGAGGCTCTAGTGTAAGTTTCATTTGACGTAAAAAATGTCTTGAATGCGTAAGTGATACTGATATAATATGAGAGACGGTCGCATTGGGCGATGAATATTAGTGCAGATTCTTATTTACGATTAAAACTAAACGCAGAATTATACATAAAACGGCGGCGCTACCGCGAACAACGATATTCGTGAATTTCAGACGATTATCTCTGTCACTCTCTTAACGCCTTAATTGGAGTAAAAGAGAAATGCTTGACATATACGAACTTCGATGTTCGCGGTACCGGGCCGGAAGTGATGAAGGTTGTCTTGTCATTCAATAGAGATTTTGACAGCCATATCTTAGGGAACAAGGGCTAATTTATTAACAATTTGTAAGAAACTATCGCCTTAACGACTTTAGTGCTGGAATAATATAAAGTACCTATTTTGCTCGCAAAAAAGCCTAAGATATATGCAATCCTGCGGTGCTTCCGTCTTTCTCGAGTGAAAGCAGAGACCATTTTACCAAAAACGCGTAAGATGTATGAAATCCTGCGGCGCTTACAGTTTTTTCGAGTTGATAAAGTTTGTATGGGGGAACAATATTTTCGTTTTTTAGTATGTTACTCGATTTTTTTCATACTTTCTCACCGTTTAAACCTTCCCTGAGCTACTACAAATAATTCAAGACCAAAATTAGCCAAATCGGTAAAGCCGTTCTCAAGATATAGCGTGACCAAGATAAATAGGGGTTCATTTTTATATATATAATTTTTTTCAAAAACTATTGAACCTATCATGTTCAAAATAATTTTCCTAGAAAGTTTATGTAAAGTTCTACTTTTGAGATTTTTTTCATATTTTTTAAACTTGTGGTTCAAAAGTTAGAGGGGGGGGGACGCACTTTTTTTTACTTCTGGAGCGATTATTTCCGAAAATATTTACATGATCTAAAAATAATGTTAGTAAACCCCTATTCATTTTTAAATACCTATCCAACGATATATCACATGTTAGGATTAGAATGAAAAAAAAAAAACAGTCCCCACTTTACGTATAAGGGGGGTACCCTAAGAAAACATTTTTTTCCATTTTTTATTTTTGCACTTTGTTGGCGTGATTGATATACATATTACTACCAAATTTCAGTTCTCTAGTGCTAACGGTCACTGAGATTATCCGCGGACGGACGGACGGACGGACAGACATGGCGAAACTATAAGGGTTCCTAGTTGACTACGGAACCCTAAAAAGCCAGGGATAGACTAGGGGACAAATGTCCTGCAACCCGTATCGCCTGCGACGTCGGGTGACATAGATTGACGTAGCCGGACATCGCCCGACAAGCCATGACTATGCCTGCAACTGTCTGGCTAAGTCGCCGGACTTGTCGGTTGAGTTCGTGTGACATCTCGCCGACAAATTGTCGCCGGACATTTGTCCCCTAGTCTATCCCTGGCTATATGTTTTATCTATAATTACGAACACGATTTTCAAAGTGGTAATATACGATCCCACCAAAAACATAAAAGTAAAAATGGAGAGCCAAGTTCAATACAAAATTATGCTTGGCTGCGGGCTTCGCTGCAAACAGAATGGAGATCTAAATGAGTGCCAAGTTATATAGAAAAATCCAAATATGTATTTATAACAATCGCTGTAAAAAAAATGTGAGAACTTAAAGTAGATTAGATTTGACTTGGCCAGTTTTCATTACAACAGCAATTTTATAAATGTATATATATTATTTCTGATAAAAACTGGCCAAGTATGTTTAAAGGTTAAATAATAGTATGCTAAAAAAGAAAAAAAAAATCAATCAATCAAAAAGCCCCATTTATAGACTTTCTGGCGATAATGTTCGCCGGGACAGCTAGTTCTATTTATATCGATTTGTTGCATTTCTCACAAATTCCGCAACGTGGCGCGCATTATCATAATTATTTCTGATCAAATACATCGGACCGGCACGGTTGTCACAAATATCGGAACAACGCCTCTGTTATCAAGGCGATAATTGCATGTTCAGATATATTTGATGGCTGCTGTGCACAGATTACAAACGTGTCGCGTACGGACAGTCCGCACCCAGGACCATCGGCTTCATAGGCAGGGTATACCCAGTACCCACTAGGCCAGACCGGTCGTCAACGCGCAACGAGCCTAAACGCAGTGTTTATCTTGTGTATTTTAGTAGTTGCTTTTACTACCTTCTGGCTCCAGCATCAGATCAGGTCAGTGGTGCCATAATATTGCATTGTCACCAAACTTACATAAGTGTGCTAAATTTCAGCTCAATCACCTAAAGATGTCTACCTCGAAATTGAGAAGATTCGGAGGATCGAACCAGCTAACCTAATGTGGTTGGGTTTTTATCATTTGTCACATTTTTTTTTATGACATAGGCGGCAAACGTGCAGACGGATTGCCTGGTGGTAAGCAATTACGGTCGCCCATGGGCACCCGCAACACCGGGGAGTCACAAGCGCGTTGACGGCCTTTAAGGGCGGTTGGAGCTCTGGGAACCTTACTCACTATCAGGAACACAACACTACATACCTGAAAGGTAGCAGTGCTATTATGGCTATGTTCTTCTGTATGAAGGAGGTACTTCCCCAGTTGGGCTGCCCCAGATTCAAGCGTGATGGTCATCCCTGTGCCCTACCTCTCATAAAATACGATATCTGTCACGCTCCAATAAGTATGTGAGTGTGAAAGAGATGGATAGCGCGATAGACAATGGCAACCATGCTATCCGTAGGTTTTCTAAAGTTAAATGACATATAAACATTGTAAGTAAAGAGGATTGAGGAGGATTTATTTATTTGAGGTTTAGGTAGTTTTCGTTATTATTTTTGGGTTATTTGTATGTCTCTTCCGTACACGGAACAATGGTGTTCCGGACATTTGGGAGGCGTACGCGGAGCCAGATCGAGCCAACGCGCAGAGGCCCTTTCGACAATTTAATGAAATGTAGGGGGTACAACTAAGCGGATGTTGCCCCTGTCCGTATCATGGGACGCGCACAGAGACAGCACCCGCCATGGTGTAAGGACTATTGAGTTATAATGGAATCTAGAATGTACTAGGCTATTGGGTGGAAAGGATGGACTAGCTACGGGGTTATTGGATAAAAAAATATTATTAACAATTTAAAATATACCTAAATTATACAATATGTAAGGTTTAGAATAATTTTATACACAGATCTTTCGTACCAACCATATTCATTCTATTGAAGTGGGTAACAATATGTATGACATGTATGTCAAGAAATTTTCGACTTATAAAACGTGAGTTACAATTAATATTTGTATTTAAACTTTCGTGAGACATATCTAATAAATTAAACATTAACACGGCTCTACTCACGTTTATTTAGTCACTCGCGCGACATGTTTCGGAGAACATAGGCCTCCATTATCAAGCACTAAGAGTGCTGAGTCGAACCCGCGGTCTACCATTACAGCGGCTCCGGTGTCGGACCGCCCTCAACCGGTTTTGACATCAAGAGCGGCGCGAGCAGCGCATTAACACGGCTCTACTCAAACGTGAGTAGAGCCGTGTTAATGTTTAATTTACAATTAATATGTTTAAAATCATATAATTGTGCTTAATATGGTAATGAAATGGCCAATTATTGGACATATTGTTGTCACTACACCCCGTTATCTTATGCTCAGTTTAGGGGCAAGTGATTGGGCAGTTACGATAATCTAAATCGATAACAAATTTAGTTGACTTACTCATTAAATAACACGTCAAAAGATCTTGCGTCCGATTTTTGAAATCAGCAAGTAATCTTCATAGAGATTCTCATTCATTCTCTATGGAAATCACTTGGCTTGAACCCAAATTGACGATATTCGATATTTATAATTGTCGCCCTCCGATCTGATTAAAAAGAGGAATGAATGAGTTATCTCTCGGGCTTTCACAAAAGAAGAATTTTAGTTTGCCAAATATTTTTTATACTTAAATATGAATCGACTTATTATGTGAAGCAACGTTAATATTTTAGCTTGCCCCCAAAATGAGTGTTAGATAACGGGGTGCAGTTGTGACATTTCATTCTGTAGTGGACACCCTAATTGGTGTTAAACTAAAATGATATAGTACAACTTAGGGACATTTATAGTAAATATTCTTTAATTCTCAAGATTACAAATGAACAGATTTTAACTCTTCCGATGTGTCCTTTGTGTGGGGTGCTGATGCTGCGTCACCATTCCTCTTTTCTTCAGTTTGCCGATTAAGCTTGCAGAACAATCTAAAACCAACGATATAAAAATGTTATTTCAGTGCAATACACCAAAAATCTAAAATCCGACGACCCTATACCTACTTTCTCTAGTACTAATATTATTAAATATTACGGGACAATCTTACACAAATCGTCCTACGGTAAGCTCAGTAAGGCTTGTGTTGTAGATACTAGACGGCGATATATATAATATATACTTAAATACATAGAAAACACCCATGACTCAAAACCAATATATGTGCTCATCAGTCTCATCACACAAATAAATGCCCTGATTATGATGGCTTCATAGGCAGGGTCACTACTCACTAGGCCAGACCGGTCATCGATACTATTTAAGATGTAAGTATCTTGTTATAAATATGTATCTATTTGTTTCGACTTGAATGGAAAACTAAGTACGAAGAAGCCACGAAACTCTACCAATATTTTTTGCCAACGAACTCTGAAGCATTAAAAGATTTCTGCTCAATCTTAAGCTCACAACATTTGTGTTGAAAACTAGTGGGAAATTCTTCTTTCCATCATGCTTTGTAAACTACTATCATAAAGGTAAGAGTTTAACTAATACGTAAATTATCCAATCCATTATACATTTTTTAATGTCCGTTCCATAATCTCATCCACAGAAAATCTTAGCGACACATCTGTTCACCAAAGATAGCCAGAAACATTAGCCAAATTTATCATTGTCTCACCTTAAAGTACAAAAAATTTCATTCCAAAATCTGCTTCCAGACGAAGGAAATCTCACACCTGTCCTCCCAAGATAGTCAGAAACAATGGCCAAAGTCATTTTCTCACCTTAAAGTACAAAAGTAGATCAGCTCAACCAGACTTAAGAACGAGAATCCGAGGAACACCCCTCCCAACCCCCCACATTCGGCTAGGAAGTCCGTGGCTCCGAACAGCTCCTTGCGATGCATCGTCACAAACTGGGAATCCTTGAAGTACATTTCGATTCTGGTCAGCCTGAAATTAAATAATCAGTAGTACCTAAATGAATGCACATGGATCGGATTTTTGCCTAACAAAATGCCTAAACATTTACAATTGATCTACTCCCCAAAATAATATGTTATTACTAAACTCATTCGTTATTAATAAATTAATGACACCATGGATCTACACTAATATTATAAAGGCGAAAGTTTGGGAGTGTGTGAGGGTGTATGTTTGTTACTTCTTCACTTATCACTTGGTCCATAACATATCCACAGAACAACATACCCTTCTATAAGAGATTTGTATGGATCAGTTAAACCACTGAGTTCGTTTCTGAACTTGTGCCTCGCCTCGTCAAAGGCCGTGAAGTCGAAGTTGGTCCTCACAGGCTCTGCTTCATACTGGATGCTGTGACACAGCTGCAGACATTGGCAGCTGGAGCTGCCGCTAAACTCACCGTCACTGGCGAGGTAATGTCCTGAAACATGGTTTTTTTTTTTTATGACATAAGGTGGCAAACGAGCAGACGGATTGCCTGATGGTAAGCAATTACCGTCGCCTATGGGCATCCGCAACATCAGGGGAGTCACAAGCGCGTAGCCGACCTTTAAGGGGGGTTGGAGCTCTGGGAACCATACTCACCATCAGGAACACAACACTACATACCTGAAAGGTAGGAGTGCTATTATGGCTGTGGTCTTCCGTAAGGAGGAGGTACTTCCCCAGTTGGGCTTCTCCAGACTCGAGCGTGATGGTACTTCGCTGTGCCCTACTTTCTCGAACGTAGTTTAAGGACATACCCGGGTCGAAAAATGGATGGAAAGTTTGGTTACACACTAGCTGTTATGAATATATATTTTGGGACACTTACACAAATCGAATTAGTTAGGCTTGTTGCTAGTAGACCACGGTATATAACAGATATATAAATACATGAATACATAACATTCATAATCCAGGAACAAATATTAGCTCATAATACAATTAAAACTGTGTGTGTGAGCGATACACCCTCAACGCGATCAGTGTGTCCTGACTCGGCTTGAAGATGGGTGCCAGAGTTTACCCGAAACATGTCGCCTAGTGCGATATAATTACACGTGAGTTTATCCGTTTATAACTAAGTATCATCATCATTATCATCTCAGCCATAAGACGGCCACTGCTGAACATAGGGAGGCCTATGGACCTCCACATGTACCGGTTGGAAGCGTCCAGCGTCTTCCGGCGTCCTTAATGAGGTCGTCTGTCCATCTTGTGGGTGGACGTCCTACGCTGCGCTTGCTAGTCCGTGATCTCCACTCGAGCACTTTTCGACCCCATCTGCCATCTTCTCTGCGTGCAATGTGGCCTGCCCATTGCCATTTCAGCTTGCTAACCCGGTGGGCTATGTCGGTGACTGTAGTTCGCCTACGGATCTCCTCATTTCTGAGTCGATCACGTAGCGAAACTCCGAGCATAGCTCTCTCCATAGCTCGTTGAGCAACTTTGAGTTTTGAGATGAGGCCGATAGTGAAAGACCACGTAACTAAGTATAACTAAGTATAAATATTCGCTCTGTTTTATTTTTAATTTTTTTAACAAATGTATTTTAAAGTCTTCCCAATTAGGACTCAATTTCGTGTTTCATAAAATCTTTAATTTCCTGGTCGCTGTTGTCATATTTTTCTGTTAAAGAATTCAAATACTACTCCTTTCATGGAAAACGTAATGATTAGTTTTCTAATTCGGTGTACTCCTTGGCTCACTAAATTCAGTAATGTTATTAAGGAATGAGGAGCCCTAAATTTATCTTTTTGGGAGTGTATTCTAACCTCCGTCATTGTCACACTTTTTGTGATAATGCCCTCAGTTTTTTCACTAATGGGCTGTTTCACAAGCTCCAGTTAACGAATATTTGTCAGATAAATGTTTGCTGTCCTTTTCTTTTATAAGACTGGAGAAAAGGATACCATAAATTTTAACTGGCAGATAAGTTTGAAGTGTAGATGGTGAAACAGATTAATAACAACATGAAACAAAATAATAGACTGCATTTACGGCCGTAAATGCAGTCTACGCGTGAAAAGTTTATTATTAATGAATCCAAGTTTTTTCCGCAGCCATTTTTAATATCCTATCTTTTCCCAAGAGACTTACCCAGCACTTCTTGAACACATTTTTTATTCTTTGCAGTTGTGCATAAAGGTGTTTTATCGTCATCTGAAAAATTGAAAAGTGCAAACAATGTTTACATTTACACAAAAACTGGCTTCGACTTTCCTAAATATAAGTTCATACAACTGAAAATGTAGCAGTAAAAGCATAATTTAAGTTACATGGTACATAACATTAATTTTGGAAAGATAAGCTGGTTGATGAATGAAGGGTTAATTTGGTAAAAAATTAAATTAATTTCTAAAGCCCTATAGCACACAAGACATATTCAATTTTCATAATTATTTTGTATGTAATTTTTTTGTTATTGGCGACCTTATAGTGAAATTATTATTAGTATTGACATACAATTATATATAATATTATCTTGTTGTATTTCATTGCTTGCTGATATTTACATTTAACTATTCTATAGTGCATGTAGGCCTAATTGACAAAAATTGAAACTGAATTGTTTGAAATGAAACATTCATCATAAAGATTGACTCACGTTAGAGCGGTCCGTCGCCGACCCGAGGCCGTCGACGCTACATTTTGTATGGAATGAATGACGTGATCAGTCACCGAGCCCTCCGAGTCACTGGGCCCGGGCTCGGACCGGTCATGCGACTGCCCGGCCATTACAGCTATGTAAAAAGGCCCGGATCGGCCCGGTGATGGGAGGCGACGTGATATCGTAGTAATATCGAGTGGCATGCGACCGTCGGCTACTCCATGGCGGCATGGAGCGACGCTTGCGTTAATGTGAATAATCGAGCCGCTCAATAGGGAATGCAATAACCGGCCAAATTCAGAAAAATAACCGATAACCGGTTATAACCGGTTATTTTTTATAACTGAATAAAACGTGTAAATAAAGGTATAAACTAGGTATTGGGTAAAACTAATGAAACAAAAACCTTATTTTGACTTGGTCACTGACCAGATAATACTAAGTACAGACTGCCAGTCTCATACAGCGAAAACGTGCCGTCCTAAAGTATGTACTAGGTCGTATAGGGAAGCTTAGATTATTTACACCATTGAGCCGGATTGGAGGTGGCGAGACTACTCGTGTGAGATAGAGACATAAGATTTTTAAACAATAAGACTGTAATAAACAAAAGAGAAAGCGGCGCTGGTATTTTAGGTATTAGCACTGTTTATTGTGTATGTAGTTAGCCGGTAGACCCGCACTCACCTAATTAGTTTTGACTTTAACTATATTTGAAGTTATTCAATAATCAGTGGGTTATTTTTATTAGAATGTACAAATTCAGGATTTATATGTTAATTGGTATTTTTTTTAGCATATTATAGGCAAAAATATCATATACTAGAAATAACCGAAATAACCGAAACCGGTTATTTTAAATTCTCAATAACCGGTTATGAAATATTGTCAAATAACCGGTTTGCATTCCCTGCTCATGCCCGGGCCGCCCCGGTGGGTCGACGGAAGGCTCGGGCTCGGAAGGACGACGTGTAGCAGACGCAACGGTGTAACGTGAGTCATCCTTAAAGGCGTAGATCCTCACGTGGCATGTAGAACCAGGCGCAGCCGCAGCTGGCGATGGTGTGGTTGGCGAGACACTCGAGCCGGCAGTTGCTGGGAGTGTACACTTTGAAGTACTTCAGGACTCGCTCTGAAGGAAAGTAGCACTGGCGCCTGCGAGAGACAGTGCCTTTATCATTTATAATGCTCGTTTTTTTAAGTATGATTGCAGGATAAAAACTATCGAATGTCCTATATCGTAGCTCATACTCTATCCATACCAAATTTGATCCCAATTGGTTCAGCGGTTTAAGCGTGAAGAGGTAACAGACAGACAGACAGAGTTACTTTCGCATTTATGTGTGTTAAGTCCACCTATAAGAATTTTTGAGATGATGTCTCTCTACAGATTGTTGGGATCTCAAAACCTTTGTTTAATGTTATTTCAATTCGATTTCTTCCATTGAATATTATTGTAAAATGGGACAGAAAAAACATAAAGTTCTTGCGTTTATATTTGTAATATTAGTGGGATGATTGAATCCCAAATATACTCATCTTTTCAGATTGTGCCTCGCAGCCTCGCACCTACTTGTAGTATAAGCCAATATTAAATAAATGTAAATTTTCATAGTTCTAGGTGAAGAGAAAATGCACCATGAAATTTGATTTTTTTGAGTGTTGAAATAATCGTTTTTAGCAATACATACCATTTTTCTTTTACATAAAGCTTGGCGGCCTCAAAGGGATATTATAGAGCTGAGAATAAACCTGGTTTAAAATTTTGAAATAAAAGGTCTTGACAGACTGACAGGCGGTCAACTAAACCAACTTATTCCAATTTTTCTTTGGAGGAACGGATACCTGCGCATGGACACTCCTTGATACATAAACAGTTTAAAAAATATATTTTAAATTTGGAGACAGTGTATTATTTGAGTAATCTCAATAAGGCTTGCGTTGTTGCTAGGGTACTAGACGGTGGCGGCGATACATATATAGATAAGTATAAATACTTAAGTAAGGTTTGCCAGCGAGCGATGGAGCGTGGTATTTTAGGTGTTAGAAGAACTGAACGAATCAGAAACACGGAACTACGCTCCAGAACTCGAGTTGTAGATGTGGGTGTCAAGACTGCTAAGTTAAAGTGGGACTGGGCTGGACCTGTCTGCCGCATGCACAAGCAAGGATAGGCTAAAACGGTTACAGTGTGGGACCATGACACACCATGGAGGCTGCACGCCGGTGTGCAGACAAACCAAAAAGAAGATGGCGGGACTACTTAGTCATGTTCTGCTTAGGGTGGTGGGATCATGGTGTTTTTCATAGTGGTGCTATCACACAAGTGACAAGAGGCCTTTGCCCAGCAATAGAACGCTTAAAAAACAGCCTAATAAAATAAATCGTTCATAACCCAGAAGCTGGACCCGCGACCACCTGCTTCCTAGACAGGGTCATTAGTAGTAGTCTACCATTTACCACTGCATCTAAAAATGCATACCAAGCATCAGATTATTCACCTTTCCTGAAGATTTTACAATAACCGCCAGAACTTAAATCAGCCGCTCATATCCACCGCGACCGCGGATAGATTATAGAACAAGAAATAATCCTTATGATGAAGCCTTTCGATCAGTATAGTAAAACTACAATTTTTTTTTCTTGTGTACAGGTTCGATTCCCGGTCCAACCGTGTAATTATTTAAAAATCCGTGAATGCAGTTTAAATTGTTTTTGAAATAGAAATAATGTCTGCTTTCAGTAAAATGTTCCATCTACAATATTAAAGGTACTTTCCCTTCATATGGCATGGCCGTGGGACGCCCTGTAGATATTGATTTAACAAAAATTGGAACCCTTGGTTACTTTTTTCTATTTTTCCTTCGATTTAAATATCGAAGATATTCGCTAGCAGACGTTTCTGCATAATAAAAAAATAATTTATTGGTAGTTGTTATTTTTCCTCTATGTTCGTTGCACTCATTAACATATTTGGTCGTAGTTTTTTTAACCAGCGTCCTGCACCAACGTCTCGACAACTTAAAAGGTTTTTTCCTTGTTTCACAAAAACTAGAAGTTTTATATTAGCTTACCTTGAATCCTTGGAAAAATGTGCCGTCACACAGAAAATCTCGACGCAAAGTATCTTGCAAGGTCAGTCTGAAGTCAGCAGAATCAAGTTTACTTTCCTGGAAATTTTAATGTAATTTATAACACTAGATTATATTTTTAAACAGCTGGATATATAGATTGCGTCTGTCAGCGTACCGGTCATTATTAAGCCGAACGGTATTGCACGCGACGTCGACCAGACTCAATGATACTGATTCTGTTGAGGCTGGCGAGGACGCTTAATGTGGGACGCTACTTGCGTTGGTACTATTGCACCGTTCCTTAGGCTATGAATATTCTCCTAAGGTCCATACAAGTAAAATGCTACTCGAATTCGTTCTATACAGTGTAGGAATTAAAGTATAATCTCTTTTGTGTCAAAATCGAAGGAAACAAATGAAATTCAACTCTGTTCCAATTCTATAAAATTCAATTATTTTTTAAATAATTAGTACTACACGTAGGCCAGTGGGCCTTAGGAGGATATAGAACTCCAATAAACTTAAACACAGATACGTCACTACAACACAGACGTAGTCCTTTAGAAGTTTGCCACCTATAAGTCTACTAATTAAAACTAAGAACAAATCAAATTATTTTTTATGAATTTCGACGGGTTCCGCTGTGTAGTGGTGGCCGAATTGGTCATGGCGTCAGCCGCGATAGCTGGAGATGCGGGTTCGAATCCCGTCTCGAACACCGGAGGTCCTCGTCGTTTTTTATTAAGTATATGTTATCTATTTCAACTTTTAGTCTTCTAATTGTTATAATATATGTTAAGACCTTGAAAGTATACACTAGTGTTGGATCTTCTAAAGTAATGCTATCAAAAATGGCTGAATGGAATAAACAATTAAATGTAATTTTCTCCTCATCATCTTTTACTTCAGAGCTGTTAGTGGATTCACCAATCTTTGCTTTATTAGTTTTGTTATTTTTTCTTAATTTGGCTTAGATATTAATGGCACCTATATACCAGTTAATTATTTTATTTTTTGTTGTAATTATTAGAAAAATACTAACTTGGCCACGCCTAGGATAGAGTTGATCAGTACGTTTCTCTCCATTATCATCTTCGTTGTTGAAATAACCACGATCTGGAGACCAGCCTTGGCTCTTATACAGGGATACGTTTGAAATAATGTATTTGCTTTGTACACTAGAAGCAAAACACATAAGAAATGAAAGAGCCGTAAATTAAAAGAACAAGGAATAATGATCAAGGGTTATCCACCTATTACGTAACAGCAAAATCATTCCAACTGTAACACTTAAAGAAATTGGAAAATAGCGTGTCAAAATAACTGTCGGTGTCTTGTGTTGACGGCCCTTTTCCTACTTACTAAGTGAGTGTAGTGTGGAAACCTAATATTGACACTATTGCTGAAAATTTAGGATTTCCGGGCTTCCCCGCCCTGAACCGTTGCCGATGTCGAGTGCCGGGTCGCGAAGACCTGTGGCCCGTAGTCTTTGTCAGCTAGCCAACATGAACGGCTCTTGATTATGCTTCTCATAACGGGGTGAAACATATCGAGCAATATTCGATGTATAAAACGTTGGTACCTCACCTCTGTACTCGTTAAATCAAGCCGTGGTCACCGTCGCTACATTTTGTATGGAATGAATCACGTGATCACCCGGCCTCAGCCCGGGCTCGTCCCGGACATGCAACGGCCGTTACAGGTAATGGGAAGGGGACGTGATGTCCACGCGATATCGACGACTCGAAACAAATGACTGGATGGAACGACGGTCGGTTTAATGTCAATATTCGACTGTCGGGCTGGTCGGGCCCCGCCGCCTCGGTTTGTGCCCGGTGGGTCGACGGAAGGCTCGGGCGCGGAACGTCGACGTGTAGGAGACGCGACAGTGTAACGTGAATCATCCTTAATATGCCTTTCATTATCTTTATGATTACCATACCACTATTATGATTCAGTTAAAAGGTTATACGAGTGTACATACTGTTCAGTGTTAAATATTTCGTCAGCTGCAAGGCCGTTGAAGGTAAAACACAAGCCTTCTGCAGTCAGAACTGGGGCCAAATAACTATTTATATTCGAGTCATCAGGCGTTATCACTTTACCCCGCCATTTTAGATTCAAGAAAATATCTTTCATTCGAGGTGCTGCCTGAAACAAAAATTACTAACATGTGTAAATACGATTTTTGTTTTACTTAATTACTGTAATTCTATTATTGACTGAATGAATGATATCGCTAATTTCAGACCAGATAGTTAATAGAATTACAATTAGTAGGTAGCGTCTTCTTGGCTTGTTTTTTCTAGGTATAATTTTGCCACCATTTTTTTTTTATTAGACTAAAGCATAGGTAGTAGCCAAAATGACAAGATGCATCGAAATGACAGACAGCGGGACGATTTTTGAGTGTCAATTACTAGACTCGTGACATTTTCAACTCTGTCAGAACCGAATAAAAAGTGTTTTAGAAATATTTTTTTTTTTTTATGACAAAGGTGGCAAACGAGCAGACGGATTACCTGATGGTAAGCAATTACCGTCGCCCATGGGCACTCGCAACACCAAGGGAGTCACAAGCGCGTTGCCGACCTATAAGCGGGTTGGAGCTCTGGGAACCTTACTCACCATCAGGAACACAGCACTACATACCTGAAAGGTAGCAGTGCTATTATGGCTGTGGTCTTCTGTAAGGAGGAGGTACTTCCCCAGTTGGGCTGCCCCAGATTCAAGCGTGATGGTCATCGCTGTGCCCTACCTCTCATTAATGTTAGAAATTTATAATCGTTGGTATCGAAACTATACATTTTGAGCAAAAATATAGGTAAGAATCTTTCCAGTGCGATTATTTTCGACTTCGAATGCACGGCTCTCAAAAATCGGCCCCCAGAACCAATGAAAAGTCACTTAACCTCTAGCCGCCCAGAGATCAACACATGCCAGGCGAAATGCAACTATGATTAGTCATACTTTAAATTCAAAATGGCATTCAATATGAGACCTTTTTATAGGTCTGCGAGCGGCTAGAGGTTAAAATATTATCATTTCGATTTGCGTTTTCTATCTATCTATCTTGGATACACTCATGGGATATGCTTACGACGCAGATAACGGCTAACAAGCTTTCAAATGGTTAACAAAACGTTTAGATTCATTAATGCTCACCTGTAAAATATCGTCAATGAAATTCTCATCGACATCCGGAACCATATTGTTAAGAAGGGATTTGCAAATAAGATCAACGTTGCCCAGTTGTCTCATGAAAGGAGTGTCTTCTGTGAAGCTGGAATCAAACAAATAACAACAATGACGGATGGTTTAAGTTGACAGGTCAATAAAGACCATGCAGTGCCTATGTAGTAACGGGTCTGTATGAATCGCACCAACCCATCTCCTCCGAGTGTCGTAAGAGGCGAGAAAGGGTACTGATGGCTCGCAGCAGCGTCCGTCGAAACCCAATTTATTTTATGACAAAAGGTGGCAAACGAGCAGACGGATTGCCTGATGGTAAGCAATTACCGTCGCCCATTGGCACCCGCAACACCAGGGGAGTCACAGGCGCGTTGCCGGCCTTTAAGAGGGGTTACAGCTACTGTGGTCGCCAGCTCGCCTGCCAAGCGTGGCGAATACAACTACGGTAATACAAGTCCTATTTGGGGGAGGCATATGTCCAGCAGTAGAATACTTATGGCTGAAATGATCATGATGATGATTTCGTACTTCCTCATATGCTGCGCTATTTCTTTTTTCGTAGCGCGGTGTAAGTTCAGGTTTTTGGCGAACTTTGTGACTTCTAGCATGTGTTTGGTGTAATTGTATCTGTCTTGATTTAGTTTCGTCTGAGGGCAGACCGTGACTGCTGGAAATGGGACCTGTAAATAGATGAATAAATAATTCATCAATAATTGAGTTATATGTATAGAAGAAGCTAGTTAAAGTATGTACTCGTATTAACGCGATTTAAACTTTCACGGCTTCTACACATTACTATAGGTACACATAAACGGGACTTAACCGTGTATATTACTTTTAAAAGTCTTAAGTCTTAGTCTTGAGTCTTAATCCGAGACCACGAGGATAACGTCGTCCTCGAAACGTCGGAGGTAATTTTTAAAGATAATATACGAGGTTAAGACCCGTTTATGTGTAATAATGTATTAACATATCAACAATTATCGATAAAAAATGTATAACACAACTTAATAAGAAAGACGGGTGATCATCAGTTCTGTGTCCATGTGGTGCCAGCTGAGAAATGGCACCACTCCATCTCAAAATCAACAGTTAATGCGGTCGCCAACCCGCATGCCAAGTGTGCGAAGTGTGCCAAGTGCGACAATGAGGCCTGTGTCAACTCCATTTATGATGTCACAATTCATACTTGGTATCAGCTGTTGGAAGACATTTTTTTTTTTTTATGACATAGGCGGCAAACGAGCAGACGGATTGCCTGGTGGTAAGCAATTACCGTCGCCCATGGGCACTCGCAACAGCAGGGGAGTCACAAGCGCGTTGCCGGCCTTTAAGGGGGGGTTGGAGCTCTGGGAACCTTACTCACTATCAGGAACACAACACTACAGACCTGAAAGGTAGCAGTGCTATTATGGCTGTGGTCTTCTGTAAGGAGGAGGTACTTCCCCAGTTGGGCTGCTCCAGATTCAAGCGTGATGGTCATCGCTGTGCCCTACCTCTCATTGTTGGACGTAGTTTAAGGACATACCCGGGTCCAAAATAGGAACAAAATAATAAACAAGACATAGGAAGAAAATAAAGTACCTCTGATGATGACATAAGGTGTTCATTGACAGTGATGATGATGGAGTTGTTCTGCCACGTCAGCCAAGCTCTGCTGCAGGCCCAGACGCACATGCACACGCTGGCAATCGTCAGGATCGCCCAGAATATTCTGGAAAACCATAATGAGCATTAAAATATGGTTATTAATTTATGGTATACTTAAACTAGAGCGATATGTATTTCTCGAATGGCATAATTGTGTGTGACTCGAATAGCACAATTGCTAGTACACTGGGCTAGTGATCCAGTGGTTGTGGGTTCGAGTACCGCTTCAAGTCAAAATTTTTCTATTTTTCTCTCGATGTAAATATCGTAGATATTCGCTAGCAGACGTTTTTGCATAATAAAAATAAACTAGAGCGGTGGAGCATAATGTCGCCAACCCGCCTGCCGAGCGTGGCAATTATCACATTAGACCCTCCATGATGCTTGTCGTAGTTTATGGGGGAGACCCATGTCCATGGTATGTGTCAGTGGACATCCGTGGCTGAAGTGTATTAATATGTATTTGACATAGGTCTCTTGCGAGAATAGTACTTAAACGTAAAACCACACCCAGAAACTAACTATATAATTATTCATATATTCAGATATTTTTAAGGAGCGGTCATAATAAACATTTATATTGGCTTATTGTTTCTTTTATTAAGTTTGGCTTTGGTTGGCAAACTGGTAATATAAATATTTTTGGACAAAAATAAAAATCACATTAACTTACAGTAAACTTAATCAGGCTTGTGTTATTGGAACAGTCCAGATCAAACATATCGATACGACCAAAATCTCAAAATATGTATGCATGCACCTTTTTGTCTTAATAATTATTAAGATACATGTACATATTATGGCACTTTGACTCTATGGATATTTTTTGCCTGTATACTAGACAACATAATGAGTTTAATATACGAACATTTATTAATACACTGAGAAAAATGGATTGAAGAAGACGAAATAAAATATTATGCAAACATTTTTAAATACACTGTCTGTTACTAATAAAACAGTGCGCAACACTTTAAATAGTGACACGCGTCTAAATCTATTCTGCTGGACATTGAACTTAATTGTGCAGGAAACCTCACCAAAACATAAAGTACAAATGTCTTATATTTTATCGTGCACGTAGTATACAATATTATGTACACAGCACCAAAAAGACATAACGTCACTTATGCATAATAAAATTGTGGAAAAAGCATCATAATATACAGTGATCAATGCACTAGAAATTAGTGACGTCACAAATACACCATAAAATATTGTTCTTTGCGTAGAAAATTATGGTTCGAAGAGTTGCACCATGGCGTTCTGTGCAATGCAAGTATATATTTTAAACTATGCAGCAAGTTTGATAGTGCCCACCGTGCCAGTCGTTACTAGCGCTGGACAAAACGTGTGCGCGTTATTTCGTACATGAGCAGTTTCAAGCAACCAATCGTACCAGACTGACCAGACTGACTGACTGAAGAGACACACAGGAAATGGAGACAGTAAAGGCCCTCATAAAACAAAAGCTTCAGCAGCGTTAGTATTGTTAAATATTATTTAGTGTTGTGGTGTTGTTGGTGAAATTCGATATTGCATCGTGATTTTTTTCAGGTAACATAAGAAATGGAGTTAACTACGATAACGACAACCGGGGTGCTGCACAGCCACAGGCTGAAGAAAACAATTTTTCTGACAATTCCCCGAAGCGGGCTGCAACGCCTGCAAGTGCTGCAATTCCAACATTAGAAGAGGGCGATGCACTATAAGCAGTGCACTATAAGTTTTCTTGCTTAAGGCAATACGTTTTGATTCCTTGAACTATATTTTATATTGCGAGCTGCGAATGAGCTTGTGACGTCACTAAGTTGATGACGTCACGTTGAAATCATATTTTTTTGTGCACAGTCGGCAGCGTAACATTACGTGCTTGCATGATTGGTCAAAAAGATGTGCATTCACATAAGTTTATAGTGCCACATTTTTCTCAGTGTACTTAAATACATATATCGACAACACACATGATCAAGGAACAAATGTTCCTGATAAACACACAAATAACCTAAGATTGTAACTCATCTCCTGTTTCATACGCAGTTAAATTCTTCCGACTACTGACTTTCACTATTGACTATTAGGCTAGGAGCATAATGTTGATGATGTTGCCGTGTGATACCGTCTGCCTAGAATAGCACCACCAAATTTCCTCTTGCAGGTGTCGTAAGGGGCGACAAAGGGAAAAATCCTACGCACGGGCAGCAGCGTCCGTCGAAACCAAATCTACAGCTACTGCGGTTGCCAACCCGTGTTGCCCCAGGATGATGCAAGTCATATTTGTGGGAGGCCTGGAGGAGTCCAGTAGTGGACTGCATATGGCTGAAATGTATGTAATGTATGTATGTCTGTTTGATGAAATCTTACTTCTCAAGCTTGGTGAGTCCCCGCTCCGTGATGTAGTGCATGCCGTGCAGGGAGGATGTGCTAGTAAACTCCAATATCATCTCCCGCAGCATCCTCCGGCGCAGAACAATCTTGCCTGCCTTCCTCTTTTGGACTGGCTCTTCATAGTTTGCTCTCGTTTCCTGCCTAATCAAGATAAATACTATCTAGGGTCTCAGCGCGGACAAGTTCTCTGCAGAAGCAAAAGTTTTTGCAAAGCCAACGTAACCTATAACCGAACAGCTAGCGGCTTCCTCGCACAACTTATCAGCATGAAATGAGGAATTGCCGACATCCTTGGTACAAAGCCTTAACGGCCTTAGATTTAAGCTAGTACAGTTATGCTCGGGGCAGCTGCAGAGACGACCGAATCTTTGAAAAGGGCAAAATACGCGGGTCTCGAGGCCGAATACAATTTTGTACCTTTTGGCGTCGAGAACCTCGGCCCGTGGGGTCCAAGTGCCTGTACCTTTTTAAAAGATTTGGCCAACGTCTTATCGACGTTACTGGTGACCGGAGAGCTGGCAGCTTCCTCGCTCAACGCATAAGCATTGCGATACAGCAAGGAAATGCTGCCAACGTTTACGGCACCATCCTTTATTTTAGATAAATTTAGTTTTTAGTTATTTACATTTTTAGTTTTAGTATTTTAATTTATTTAAGTTTAATATTACGTATAATATTGTATTTTATGTATTATGTTAATAAGTATAGCTAGTACAGTCGCCATCAGATATATCGGAGCTGTTGAGATGGTTAGAACATGCACTTTATCTCCTTAACAATAGAGGCGTTGTTCAGATATTTGTGACCACCTTCACAGCTCCGATATATCTGATGGCGACTGTACTTGTAAAATTGCTGTAATACTTGTGTGTATTGAACAATTGTACGACAGATGTTTACATAAAAACATTACTTATAAAAAAGGGAAAATTGGTCAAAATTATTGAGATGTCTTACTCCATATCTGATGATGATGTCACACTCGGAGAAGCCACACAGACGTCCGCTGACCAGCAGAGGTTTTGTTGTGACTGACCTTTCAGACAAAATATCCTGTCTAACCGGTCTAATATAAAATTATTGGCATCAACCTTTCAAATAAGGTTCAATATTGTACAGAAGATAAATTTGGCTGTATTTAAGATTCATTTATATGTCCTTATTAACATAAGTACTAAAAATCTAAACATTCAACATTTTTAGTATTTTTTAAAGGTTGTTTATTGAATTTGGAAACCAGCGCCAATATTAGTAATACACAATGGATAATATTAAATTGGAAAGAGCACAAAGAGACTTAGGAGTTTTATTGGATAGTAAAATGCTTTCATTTGATCATGTATAAAAAATAAAACATATAAGAGCATTCGACCCATTTGTGCATTATAAAGAAAAATCAAGACAAAGACACTAACTTACAGACACACACACACACACACACACACACAAACACACACAAACAGGTATAAGAACAACAATAATGAAATCAGTATTTTTTCATTTTTTTTTATGACAAAAGTTGGCAAACGAGCAGACGGATTGCCTGATAGCAAGCAATTACCGTCGCCCATGGGCACACGCAACACCAAGGGAGTCACAAGCGCGTTGCCAACCATTAAGGGGGTTGGAGCTCTGGGAACCTTAATCACCATCAGGTACACAACACTACATACCTGAAAGGTAGCAGTGCTATTATGGCTGTGGTCTTCTGTAAGGAGGAGGTACTTCCCCAGTTGGGCTGCCCCAGATTCAAGCGTGATGGTCATCGCTGTGCCCTACCTCTCATTGTTGGACGTAGTTTAAGGACATACCCGGGTCCTGATTGTTTGTATTTAAGTAGTTTAGATAAATAGGCAATGAATATGCATGAGTATTAAAACTATGAAAGGAATCAGTGGGTCTGTTGATTTGATTTTAGGTTTTTGAAATAAAAATATGTGATACTTATCATAATCTGTTTATTATATTTTTACTAAATAATACAACTATTTATTTTGGCAAGAGCAATAAGGCAAGTATCAAGGTTTCGTAACACTCTTATCTGATGGTTGTCTACTTAGTAGCATTGCCTTTATTAAAAAATACTTATTGAGTATATGGTTTTGTTGTAAGGTAACTCACATAGAGAGTGAGAAAATAGGACACTCAAATCATTCATTTGTTTAACCTCTAGCCGCCCGGAGACCTATAAAAAGGTCTCCCATTGAATGCCATTTTGAACTTTAATTATGACAGACCATAGTTGCATTTGGCCTGGCAAGTTTTGGTCTCTGGGCGGCTAGAGGATAATGTGCCGGTGAAAAGGGATTTTTTTTCTTAATTTATGGGCAAGCCTCTTTTAAAGCTCACTTCATCGATATTAATACTCTCTGGTAGATTCATCGTACAAGGTCTTTACCATTGTATTTTTACAAATATCTGTTAACAATTATTTGCGAGCATATTTTAAAAATATAAATAGGAATCTAGCATCCGAATCGGTAACAATAATTATTTAATTGAACTTATAGGCTGCACAGTTTCGTTACTAGAAGCTGCCACTTCACTTTCTTTACTGCTGCTCCCAGAATTTAATGGTTGGCTAGTTTCTACAGTATCATTAGATAGGGTCTCATTTAAAGGAATCGCTTCCCTTTTATCAGCTTCAAGGTCTGGGAGTGGAGTTCCTCTGAAATGTTCCTCGATCTGCTGCAACGTCCGACCGCTGGTCTCCGGCAGCAGCACCCATGCCACTAATAAACACGCCACCAATACCACAGCATACACAGTAAATGTTCCTTGCAGACCAGCAACGGCTATCAAACTAGGAAACGCCTTGAGAATAACGAATACTGACCCACACTGCGCTATTAATCCTATACTTCCTCCAAGACCTCTATATTGCAAAGGGAACACTTCTCCAGCTATAACGAACGGTAGCGGTTGCATCCCCATGGACACACTTAACATCTGCAGGTTGATAAGTATACCAGGAATCCATAATGAATCGAAGGACAAATAACCCTTGCTTCTAGCGAAGACATACGCGCCCATAGCCAGCTGACTGCCAGCGCAGAGAATACCGACACTGAATAACATTGTTCTTCTTTTCACTTTGTTTATAACGTAAACAGCGACGCCGCTAAAGAAGAATCTCTGAAAGTCCAACGCCACCATCCATAAATGGGCGTTAATACCTGGTCCGAGCAGCAGCTGCAGAATCGTCACAGAATAAACTCCCATAATCAACCCCCCTGAATAAGTCATCATAATATACAGGGCAAACATGAGGAATATAGGTTTATAGAATTCTTTTTTCATTGTAACCGCTATGATCTGTTTAAGTTTATTCTGCTCGTTAGTCTTTCTTGTTTCTAAGAGCTTAACGCTCTGTATCATCTTCTCCAACTCTGGTATTTCTTCTTGTCCTCTATACCATATGAAGTTCTGTCTGCATCTGTCGTACTCTCCACGAGTTGCCAGCCAACTTGGAGATTCTGGTGAGATTATAGCTAAGATGAAGCTGATGGCAGCGAAGGATATGGAGTAAAGAGCTGTCATTTGGTAGCTGACGAGTGATCCGACGAGGTGGACGAATAGGAGCCCGAAGGTTTGGGCTAGTGTGGAGGCCGAGAGGAATCCACCTCGGTAGCGAGGGCTGGTGCATTCGCCAATGAAGACGGAGCGAAGTGGCATGAACATGCCGAACGACAAGCCTTGAAGCATCCTGCCTATTAGCAGCAACTGAAACAATTATTTGCACATGTAAAACATTTTTAATAATTTTAGGCGGGAGTAATTTTTGCACTGATACTTTATATGAATTTTAGCTGGGAGTCAATAAATTGGGGTACATATTCACAATTTTATTCGACAGTTTGCAATCTCCCCTCGTGTCACACTCAGAGCAGAGGAACCTTAGATATTCCGGCTAATAGTTGTGAGCTCGTAGGATTGTTAAGTCGACATTTTATTACCAATGAGGAAAGGTGAAAAAGTGTAAACATATCTTTGACGTCGACTGTACACCGCACCAGCTGTAGATTTGGGTCATATTGCAAAGTTTGCACCGTGAACCATAGATTATTGGTGTTGGTTTAATTATAACTGTTGTGAGCCATCCATGTTACTATTACTTGGTTACAAACGGATAAAATCATGTGTACTTATATCGCACTAGGCGACATGTTTCGGCTAACTTGTTGGCAGGGTCGCCATGCGATGTGGGAAGTAATTGAAGCGACATGTTACCTTTAAGACCTTTAATACAGTCCTCTATATGGACCAATACATGTATTATATACTAGCATCATAGAGTAGTGATTACACCCCGTTATCTAATGCTCATTTTGGGGGCAATCTAAAATAGTGATGTTGCTTTACATAATTAGACGATTCATATTTATCTACAAAAGTTATTTGTCAAACTAAAATCCTTCTTTAGGGAAAGCTATAGAGATAACACATTCATTCCTCTTTTTAATCAGATCGGAGGGCGACAATTATAAATATCGAATATCGTCAATTATTGAAAATCGTCAATTTGGGGTCCGATTTTTGAAATAGCCACCGAGTAATTTTCATAGAGATTCTCATTAATTCTGTATGGAAACCACTTGGTGACTATTTCAAAAATCGGACCCAAGACCTTTTGACATGTTATTGAGTCAGCAAGTAAACTTAATTTTCTATCGACTTAGATTATCGTAACTGCCCAATCGCTTGCCCCGAAACTGAGCATAAGATAACGGGGTGTAGTAGTGATACATAGAGAGTACACAAAGATTATACATACAGACATACAATAATGTATATTACTTATAAAACTACATGCACCCGTTTTCAAGCCGAGTTAGGACACTCTTGGGGTGCCCTCACCCTAACTAAGTGTCACTAACTGCCACCAAAAGGGTATTTGGTCTTACTTGAAACATGTCGACTAGTGCGATATAAGTTTATCCGATACGTGAGTTTATCGGTTTGTAACTAAATTGGAGTTGGTGTCCATAAGTATAGTACGAAAGTACCTCATAGGTTTGTGCTCGGAAGATGGTGCACCAGCCCAGCATCATTGAAAGAGTCACGACGTAGAGCGCCATCTTCCGGCCGCAATGTGTCATCAGAGCTGGCACCATGAAGTTTCCACATATCATGGGGATTGACGATACTGACGCTGAAATTTTTCAATCATAAGGTAAGTGAAGAATAATATATAATAAATAACGACCCGTGGCCTAGTGGGTAGTGAGCCTGCCTATGAAGCCGATGGTCCTGGGTTCGAATCCCAGTCAGGGCATTTATATGTGTGATGAGCACAGATATTTGTTCCTGAGTCATTGGTGTTTTCTATGTATTTAAGTATTTATATTTATCTATCTATTACATATGTATATCGTCGTTAAGTACCTACAACACAAGCCTTACTGAGCTTACAGTAGGACTAGGTCGATTTGTGTTGTCCCGAAATATTTATAAAATAAAAATAGAGATACATATACCTACAGATACTTATAAGAATGGATAAAATAAGATTGAAGAAAACAGTATTTAAACTAGAAAAAAAAACTTACAAATTAGCTACAATTTATATGCTTGCATTCAAATTTTGAAATCGGAGAAAAATGGAAATAAAAAATGTACATTAAACAAATGAGATTCTAGTAGGAGTAGTAACAAGGGTTTCCATTTCGAATGTGTTGTATGAGTAATTCTAGGATTCCGATGTTGCCAATACTAAATTATACCGATAATTTGCGGTTAAACCACAACCTAATATGCAATGTTGATGAAAGAATCCAACGGCGGAATATGATTATGATCATTAGCTACGATATGAGATACTGTGAATTATTTGATATTTGTTAAATTGATAAATAATGGAAAGAGGAATTTTGGGTATGTTTAGATAAAAAGCAATTAGTCTAATTATCGGCTCGTGTTTGCTATTAGCACGAATGTTTGGCCAAAGTCCTTTCCCATTTTAAGATAAAGTAAACAACTAAGATTGTTTATAAATTGAAATAGATGGCATATACTTACATAGAAAAGTACATGTCATCTTTATAATGTATATTATTACTTAAAAAGCAAAGCAAATCAAAATATTTCATAAGAAAATTATATGATTTGTTCTGAGTACATTGTTTATCTTAAAGAGAATTTTTAGATTTTTTAATTAATTTTTAAGAAGCCTACACAGAATGTCTTTATCTTGTCGGTTATTAAATTGAAAGTCGGTCGTAAAATAGTACATTATGATACTAGTGAAAAAAAATTTTTTTTCGACGAGGGTGAAAGTTGGAGCCCGAGTAAAACGAGGGTGACAATCACCCGAGTCTTAAAGAAGTTTTTACATGAGTATCGAACCTACTTTTTCATAGCAAGTTCCTTAAAAAGTGAAATTAACGCAAGCGAAGCGTGCGAAAAGTGCACTTTTTACGCACTAGTTAGGAAAAATATATGAAATTTTTTCATATTATTTTTTTATGTATTAAATGGTTTTTAATCAAATCATTCACACAATTAATAAATGGGTTAATATTTGGTCAGTACAGAAATCGGAATATCATTTTGTGGCACATTATTTCTTGTGTGTTTTATGTTATTTGTATTTCTGTCACATTTGTGTTGTGTCTACGAATAAAAATATTTATTCATTCATTCATTCATTCATTTTAACATTTCTAGCACGAATAATGCCATTTGGTCTGACAGCTGTGTCTGACTTGGTGACGTCACATATACACCCCGTTATCTAATGCTCATTTTGGGGGCAATCTAAAATAGTGATGTTGCTTTACATAATTAGACGATTCATATTTATCTATAAAAGTTATTTGTCAAACTAGAATCCTTCTTTAGTGAAAGCTATAGAGATAACACATTCATTCCTCTATTTAATCACATCGGAGGGCGACAATTATAAATATCGAATATCGTCAATTATTGAAAATCGTCAATTTGGGGTCCGATTTTTGAAATAGTCACCGAGTAATTTTCATAGAGATTCTCATTAATTCTGTATGGAAACCACTTGGTGACTATTTCAAAAATCGGACCCAAGACCTTTTGACATGTTATTGACTCAGCAAGTAAACTTAATTTTCTATCGACTTAGATTATCGTAACTGCCCAATCACTTGCCCCGAAACTGAGCATAAGATAACGGGGTGTAGTCACATACCGCTTCACCCTGTCACACCATAGCCACGTCATGGCCTTTGGCTCAAAGTTCTTTGTCAAGGTTCCGAGTGTACCAACCTAGCCAGGAAGCTTGTTCCTCAGAGACCTGGATAGCGGAGTCCGGGTGCTCCAGCTGTGGGAGCATTATGCCAGGGAACCCAAAC
Organism: Grapholita molesta; assembly: GCA_022674325.2. Classification (NCBI taxonomy): domain Eukaryota; kingdom Metazoa; phylum Arthropoda; class Insecta; order Lepidoptera; family Tortricidae; genus Grapholita; species Grapholita molesta. The sequence continues at coordinate 10,027,370 of CP053142.2, read as the reverse complement.
GCGCAGCCGCAGCCAATAACGCTGCTGCTCACCGCGGCTGTCACCAGGCACTGTAACAACCGTTAAATTTGTGAACCAAAATAGACTGTCACAAATTTGACCCTGCCTAGGAACCCGATGGTCCTGGGTTTAAATCCCAGTACATTTCGATACTAGTGAAAAAAAGTTGGAGCCCGAGTGAAACGAGGGTGACAATCACCCGAGTCTTAAAGAAGTTTTTACACGTGTATCGAACCCAATTTTTTATAACAAGTGCCTTAAAAAGTGAAATTTACGCAGGCGAAGCGTGCGCAAAGTGCACTTTTACGCACTAGTTAGGAAAAGGGCATTTATTTGTTCAGACACACAGATATTTGTTCCGGAGTCATGGGTGTTTTCTATCTATTTAAGTATTTATATGTAACTATATATTATATTATATCGTCGTCTAGTACCTACAACACAAGCCCTACTGAGTTTACCGTAGGACTAGGTCGATTTGTGTAAGATTGTCCCGAAATATTTATTTACTTATTAGTATTAGTTTTTAGTTTTCATTTAGATTTATTTTATAAAGAAAGTACTTTAATTATTTTTAGGTTTATTTAATGATAATCTCTTAAATAAATTCTCATATGGTAATACATTATTTGTGATAAAAAAATGAATTATAAGCGAATAAAATAATATTATAAAAGGCAGAATTAACGCTAAGTACTAAAAACAACTAAAACGGAATTAATCCATGTTTATTTATTTGAAAAATTACTTCCATAGTTCTGATAACGACGAAAAAAAGGTACTCGAACTCGAAGGTAATATTTCTAATTAAAAAATTAACCTACAAAATTATATTTATATCCCGTTAAAATAAAAGTAATGTACAAAATAAAGTAGACATACAAGATCTACTTAAATCAATGACAGAGTAAAAAATACTGTCTTTTTTATGCTACCATTGACACAAAAAAAGAGATAGGGTGAACGCTCCAGTGAATGAACACTTAAGAAATTTTTCACTTTTGAAAAATCATTTTTCAAAATGTATTAATAATTGTGATAATGTAATGTAATTTATTAAATCTTCATTTAATAAACAATAATATAATTTCTGTGATTTTTTGTTACTTTAATCGTTTTTGAGTTATACGAGAATTTATCAAAATATACCCAAAAACCTAGTAAATGAACAAAAAAATCGAATGAATGAACACAGTAAAACCCAGTGAATGAACATTGTTTAGAAATGTTTAGTCGGTATTAAAAATCATTTTTGAACGTTTACACACACAGAGTTTTTCTTCAGAAATTATTACTTATATAAAAAAATGAGGTAGGTACAGTATTCTACTCACCTCAGTCACACCTCTACCTACATTTTGGCCCAGGATTATTTTTAGTAAACTTACTTACGCGTTTATTTGCATTAAAAAAACACGCTATCAATAACTTCTGGGAATTATTCGTCGTTACGTTGTTCATATATAGAATTAGTTGAAATCTAGTAAATGAACACTGCCTGATTTCCATAGTCCATCTACTAAATGTTTCATGCCTATGTATGAATACCTGTGTTCCAATACTGGCTGAAGGTATCAGAATCGTTTTCTGAGCAGTATTTCAAAAAACCAGCTTAATACTATTACGTTAACATTTAAATTTAGGCAAAAAAATAAATTGAGCCAACACCAGTAAATGAACACATTGTTCATTTACTGGTTTTAGAACATTTGATAAGTCAGTAATGGAACACGAAAAAATAATAACTTAATCGCAGAATAAACGACTAAAGTGTTCATTTATAAAAGGTTGTACACTTATTTCAACCAAATAACAAAAGTTTTAACTGATAAGTATCAAATAATCATTTTAAATGTTGCTCCAAACATACACTGTTCTTACCTGGGATTTAACTTCTCCATACAAAACTTCAAAATTAGATACACGTGAATTTCAAACGCCGATCATATTAAAACCGGTCGAAAATAAATTTACCAAGTGCTGCCATTGTATAGAAAACAAAGTATACAATAAGAAAAAAAATACGACAAGTGGTAGAAATAGTTGTATTTCTTATTTTAGCCAAAAAACGAGATTTTGTTCATTCACTGGGGGGGGTTCATTCACTGGAGCGTTCACCCTATATATATAAAAAAAATAAACACATATGTAAAAACATACTGCATATCTATATATAGTATGTTCCTTTTATTGTTACTGATTTTAGTTTACTAAACAATAAGTTGACAAGCGACAATTGGAGTTGAAACCATTTAATTAGGGAAATACTACTAAATTAAAACAACAAGAAATTATAAACTTACTTGTCTCATGAATGGAGCGAACCATTTCTTTTTATCTGACATTATTATATTATTCTCGTCCTATTTTTTTAATACAAGACTGACCAGCGTTTGACGTCAGTCACACCTGATGGTAAGTGTCGACGATTGAGGGTGTAGCACGATGGTTCAGTAACAGCCTATTCGCTCTTGCCTTGAAAACACACAAATTATATTTTTCCGGGAATACAGACGAAGGGAGCGAATCCCAAGTGAACACACAGGCGCAGAGCACGGGCAATCGACTCAAGTGCACTAATGCATATGTTAGGTACTCTCTATTCAAATGCAGTATTAATGTATATTCGATTAACTATCAAATCCAAACACCTTGTAACGGTTTTTGTTAATTAATCATATCAATAAGCAACTTTACAGACTAAGTCATAAGGTTCGCAATGCATTGTATGTTATAAATTATTTTTAATAGTTCTATTCATTAATTGTATTGACATGGAGATATGACTAATATCGCGATTCCACCGCAAGCTGTTATAGCTTTGAACTGGTTGAAACAAATCCATAATTATTTGCAAAATTGATAGCCCTATCCAAACTGTTTTCTTAATAACATTTTACCATGAAGATTCGGTTGGGACTGTCTCAACCGATCTCGCTGGAAGCGTAAACTTTAATTTTATTCGACTCCTTTGCCCCTGATTATCTTCGTTCAAAATTCAAATTTATCACCCCACGTCCAGGCACTGATCTTCGCTCGTCTCGTAGTATGACGCTTAGTGTCCCCCGACATCGAACTGGTTTCATGTCCAGCTCTGTCACCGTCCAGGCAATCAGACTCTGGAATGCTCTCTCGTCTCTCTCAGGCAGGCTCAGACCAAGTCTGGTTTTAAATGCCAGTTGCGCCAGCATTTCCACGAAAAGCTTTCTTCATCATCCTCGTAGTAATTTCACACAAGGTACATTAAATGTATGTGTATGTATGTGTATTTTTCTATGTATATAAGGCCTGTACCGAAATGTTTTTTTACATACTATATTTATGATATTAATGAAACTATAATAACCAGCAAAGATATTTTATTTTAGTTATATTATGGATAGTGTCTATTTATTAAAAATATATACATTGTATTTTTTGAGAGTTTTGCGGCTGAATAAGCGGATTTTTCTCTTCAAGCCTGCCATTAAGTTTTGCACAGTGGTTTCGGTGACTTTGTTGGCGTGTTTTTTCCATTTCTTTTTAAAATCTGCCTCTGATGTTGCTGGTGAACAGTTCTTACGCAGCTCTGCTTTTACTAATGCCCAATAACGTTCGATGGGCCGTAGCTGGGGGCAATTCGGGGGGTTCATATTTTTGGCCACACATTGCACGTTATTTGAAGCCAGACACTCTTGTGTGGCTCGGGCATAGTGTGCAGTAGCCAGATCGGGCCAAAACAACACATCCTCTTCATGCTGCCGTATAAATGGTAAAATATAACCTTTTATACATTTCTGGACATAAATATCTGCATTTATGGTACCTTTCGTGATAAATGACCCAGTGCGTTTTCCGCAGGAACATATTGCTTGCCATATTAAATATTTTTCTCCAAACTTCTCCATAAAAATATATTTATTTTGATCGCTTACATTGCCCTTAGATTCGGTTGTAAAGAATTGATCACCAGGCAAAGTCGAAAAATCTTTTTTTACATACGTCTCATCGTCCATGAGAACGCATGCTTCGTTCAAATCGCAAAGCAGCTTGTACAATTTTCTTGATCTTGTAACGGAACTATTGAATTGTTTTATCGACTGTTTTGGGGCTTTTACTTTTTTATAGGACTTTAAATTTTGACGTACTTTCGTTCTCTGGACCATAGATGTACTAGTTTTAAATTTTTTTGCCACATCCCGCACCGATAAACTAAAATTTTTCTTATAAGCAGTCACTATTTTCTTTTCTAAAGTTTTACTTGACGGACCTTTTGGGCGTCCACTTCGAGCTTTGTCTTGAATTCTGTATTCATTGAAGTATCGATTAACTATATTTCGCACTGTTGCACGACTTACATTCACCATCTTTCGGACCGCCGCAAAAGATGAATCAGGATTTTCCAGATACGTTCGCAAAACATTTTCTCTCCGAGTTATTTTTTCGTCTTGCATTTTTAATAAAAACAATGCGTAGCCAAAATTAACAATGTCAATTGATACATCAATATGACACAAGCTGAATATTATAAACAGAAAAAAAAAACATTTACCAGCCAGTATTTTAGTAATATGCAAACTTTGTAAAAAAACTTTTCGGTACAGGCCTTATGTATGTTTATTTTTTATCAGTATTGCTCTTCCGTATACGGAACAATGGTGTTCCGGACATTTGGGAGGCGTACGCGGAGCTAGATCGAGCCAACGCGCAGAGGCCCTTTCGACAATTTAATGAAATGTAAGGGGTACACTAAGCGGATGTTGCCTCTCTCCGTATCATAGGATGCACACAGTATTGTTTCATCATTTCATCAGTATTGCTTATTATTATATTTTTTCTTCTCGTCTTTAAGTTAAAAAGACCCTGCACCTATTAAATCTTTCCGTTACTCCCGTTGGTTGATTGGTAGAGAATGCCTTATGGCATTAAATCCGCCATTTGTACCTACCTTCTTGTATTGTGCAATAAAGATGAAATAAAATAAAATAAATAAACTCAAACTATGTCCTTTCTCGTATAATATAATAAATGCGAAAATAACTCTCTCTCTCTGTGTTTGTCTGTCTGTTATCTCTTCACGCTTAAACCGCTGAACCAATTCGGTTGAAATTTGCTATGGAGAGAGTTTGAGCTACGACAGGGGTTCCCAAACTGTGCGCCGCGGCGCCCTGGTGCGCCGTGGAAAGTTCAGAGGGGCGCCGTGAGTCGATCATCTATTATTATCTAACTACAACGACGATAGATTCATGTTGTGTATGTTTAATTTTCTGCCTATCTCCCTCTAACTAAACTAACCTAACCTGACTTCTATTATTGTAGGTATATTAATGTAGGTAATTATTTTTTTCTACTATATCTTTTTGAAATAGCTAGAACAGGGCGCCGTGACAAAATACTAATTTTGTAACTGCGCCGCAGGTTGGAAAAGATTGGGAATCCCTGAGCTACGAGAAAGAACATAGGATAATTTTTATCCCCCAACCATACTTAAAAATGGGCATGACTAGCCGACGAAGTCGCGAGGAAAAGCTAGTATAAATTATAAATTGCTTAAGGTTAAGCCTTGAGCCGCGATAGCTGGAGATGCGGGTTCGAACCCTGCCTCGGACGTCGGAGGTCCTCGTCACTTTTTCTTAAGTATATCATCTATATTCATATCAATGGGTTCAGGATGCTGTTGGGTCTGCCCCGATTTTGCAGCGCGTCAGGTATGTTCGCGGAGGCGCGCACTGACTGTTTCGGTGCGATAATACGCAATAGAACTGCCTCCCTGATGCGTCGCGTGCGTGACAGTTCTAGCAGCCTCGTGCGCCTAGTGTTGGAGTCACCTGCTTGTGCCTTCTGGAAACACTGGGACGCTGTACATATGGCATCCAGAGGCTTAGTATATAATTTATTATAGTTTTGTTTTGATTTGTATTTTTAATTTTGTATAGTTGTAGTTAACATAGGCTTAAGAGAATGTATACTAACATTATGGACATAGTCTGAAATAAATTTATCGAATTGAATTGAATTGTGCGTCTTTTTCATCATTTAACTTTGACTTTTGACGACCGGTCTGGCCTAGTGGGTTCGATTCCCAGTCGGGGCTGTTATTTGTGTGATGAGCACAGATATTTGTTCCTGAGTCATGGGTGTTTTCTATATATTTAAGTATATATATGTATCTATTATATATATCGTCGTCTAGTACCTACAACACAAGCCTTACTGAGCTTACCGTAGGTCGATTTGCGTAAGATTGTCGCGAAATATTTATTTATTTAGTAACTACGTGTACCGAGTGTACAAACATACATTGCAACAGTTTATGTATAAGCACTTCATATACAGATTACTCGGGGACCTAGATAGATATCGACAGACGAGGTCGTAAGACGGTACTAAGATAATAACGATTCAATAATCGTTATTTTTCAATAAAAATATTGATGGCTTCTAAAATAATTTTAAATTATATTATAATAATAAAGTAGTAATTACTACTTATATTAATAATATGTAAACCATGTCTATGTAGTTGTGAAGAGAATTAAAATACAACTTACGTTAAAATTTGAATATAGAACGCCGACATGCGTGGTACGTTACTGCTGCATAGGCCAGGTGCTTTAGCTAAGTTTTTCACATATACACATATGTATTTTTAGTATTTAACTTTATATTTAATGGCAATTATTTCTTAGAAAAACATGAAAAAGGAAAATATTTATTTCCGACAATGAATTGTCTTTCAGTCATTAATTAAAGTAAAACACTCTTTATCGCTTACCAATAATGACAAAACTATAAACACTAGAATTTCACACGAATAAAGGTAGACATTGGGCGTTATTATTGCCAAAATGCGATTCCTTCCAGACAACCTTTGAGTGTTGGGTTAAACGTTTAATTTAACAAAGTATTTATAAATTAACTATATAAACGTTTTTCAGCCGTGTCATTTATAAAATGTTAAAATAACTCAAGAATGTAAAGTTGTAATTATTACAAACGATACAGTCTTTATTAATAATAATAACAAAAAATTTAATAAATAATACTAAGTCCCTATTGTAAAAATAAAATGAAATAAATAATTACTGCTAACTAAATAACGAATACCCCATCCAGCAAGTCCCCCTGCGGCATGGACCCCATAACGCTGGCTGCGTTACCTCTCTGTACCGCTCAACAATAATATGTTATTCAAAACTTACTTGTTTCAAAAATGGTGTTAACATCTTCATTTTTAGAATATTTATAAAAAAGACACTTAAATAATCCACACCAACAGACCGAAACTTTTCAAATAATAATAAAAAATATTAATGGCAGCCGCCCTTAAGCCATATCTGTCATCGACTGGTTATCGAATGATTAGTTCGTGTAGAAATTGGTCAAGCAATTACATAATTACATTATCCGGCTGCCACACATGACGGAACCCAAATAAGTAACGGTTCTGTATGGTTTGACTAATCTAGTCTATTAGCGTGGGCACATTAGCGTTTTTGTCCCGCGTTTTCTAGGCGTTCCCATATAAAATTGCACGCTGCACTTACGCACCGTTCACGCTTTTTTTAACCTTACTTAGTCTTCGATATTTAAATCGAAACAAAAATAGAAAAATTTGACTCGCAGCGGGACTCGAACCCACAACCACTGGCTGACTTAGTCTCTATAAGTATGTGTCGCCGAATCATTTTGCATTGCTAGAGACAGAAACCGCACCGCTCGTCGTCGGCAGTTCATTCATCCTCACACCCTGGAGCCTAAAGGGTCGAGCACTAAGCGGTTTAAGAGGAATTTCCTCCCGCGAACGCTCCGACTGTGGAATGAACTCCCTGCCGAGGTTTTCACTAGGGACTACAGTATGAGGTTCTTCAAAAAAACCGGCCAAGAGCGTGTCGGGCCACGCTCAGTGTAGGGTTCCGTAGTTTTTCGTCCGCCACGGTAAGTGTTCCCACTTCAGAGTTAAAAATGGGCTATTTGATACATTGTTGTTGACACATTAATATGAAGTACAGAACCCTAAAAACGGGCCCACAAAGAACGATGACAACTAAAGAAAGAGTTTTAGATCCCAACTAAACATGGAAAATTCGAAAAAATGTTGTCAATTTCAGTCCCACCATGAGTAGTAAGAAGGGGTTGTAACTTGGAGTTATAACCAGCCAGCGTCATTTGAAGTCAGTCTGTCAGTTTCAACCTAATATATGGGCATGTACGCTCCGACCCCATTAAATCAGAAAGAATCTTAAAACCGCCATGTAGGGTATGAGCGTTCCAAATTAAGTAAACTATGCGCGCGAGTTTAAAGTACAGAGGTGTAAGTTTCTTTTGACGTAAAAAATGTCTCGAATGCGTAAGTGATACTGATATAATATGAGAGACGTTCGCATTGGGCGATTAATATTAGTGCAAATTCTTATTTACGATTAAAACTAAACGCGGAATTATACATTAAACGGCAGCGCTACCGCGAACAACGATATTCGTAAATTTCAGACGATTATCTCTGTCACTCTCTTAACGCCTTAAATGGAGTAAAAGAGAAATGCTCGACTTATACGAACTTCGATGTTCGCGGTACCGGACCGGAAGTGATGAGTGTGTCTTGTCATTCAATAGAGATTTTGACAGCCATATCTTAGGAAATAAGGGCTAATTTATTAACAATTTGTAAGAAACTATCGCCTTAACGACTTTAGTGCTGGAATAATATAAAGTACCTATACTGATCGCAAAAAACCCTAAGATATATGCAATCCTGCGGCGCTTCCGTCTTTCTCGAGGAAAGCAGAGACCATTTTACCAAAACGCGTAAGATGTATGAAATCCTACGGCGCTTACAGTTTTTTCGAGTTGATAAAGTTTGTATGGGGGAACAATATTTCCGTTTTTTAGTATATTACTCGTTTTTTTTCATACTTTCTCACCGTTGAAACCTTCCCTGAGCTACTACAAATATTTCAAGACCAAAACTAGCCAAATCGGTAAAGCCGTTCTCAAGATATAGCGTGACCAAGAGAAATAGGGGTTCATTTTAATATATATTAATTTTTTCAAAAACTATTGAACCTATCAAGTTAAAAATAAGTTTCCTAGAAAGTTTATATAAAGTTCTACTTTTGAGATTTTTTTTATATTTTTGAAACTTGTGGTTCAAACGTTAGAGGGGGGGGGACGCACTTTTTTTTACTTCTGGAGCGATTATTTCCGAAAACATTTACATGATCCAAAAATGATGTTAGTAAACCCCTATTCATTTTTAAATACCTATCAAACAATATATCACACGTTAGGATTAGAATGAAGAAAAAAATCAGTCCCCACTTTACGTATAGGGGGCGTACCCTAAGAAAACATTTTTTTCCACTTTTTATTTTTGCACTTTGTCGGCGTGATTGATATATATATTACTACCAAATTTCAGCTCTCTAGTGCTAACGGTTACTGAGATTATCCGCGGACGGACGGACGGACGGACGGACGGACGGACGGACGGACAGACATGGCGAAACTATAAGGGTTCCTAGTTGACTACGGAACCCTAAAAAGGAGTGAATAGGTTCTTAAAGGGTAGGCGACGCGCATGTGAATCCTCTGTAGTTGCAGGCGTCCATAGGCTATGGTAACTGCTTACCATCAGGCAGGCCGTATGCTTGTTTGCCACCGTCGTGTATAAAAAAAAATCTAAAATTAAAATTGCCTCCGACGTTTTGAAAACGACATTATGTATTTGTGGTGTCTTCATCCGAGACCACGAGTATAACGTCGTTCTCGAACCGTCCGAGGTAATTGTAATATACAACCGGGTTATCTCTCAATACTAGGAAGCTTAACACATTCGCGGCCACCCCCTCCAAAAATGTATGGAAATGAACGCACATGTGCGTTGGTGGCAGTGAATGCGTTAAATCAAGAAAGCCCTTTCTGTTAAAATGTGTGAAAAAGTGACTTCAGGGGTTCAATGCATAACAATTTACAACTAATCATATGTGACGGTCCGCGGCAAAAGGTACCTTATGGCGGTTGGCGCTTACGCTATTGTTAACGACGCTTCAATACTAATGTGATGCTTCGCAACGTAAGCGCCAAGCGCCATAAGGTACCTTTTGCCGCGGACCGTCACATATGATTAGTTGTAAATTGTTATGCATTGAACCCCTGAAGTCACTTTTTGACACATTTTAACAGAAAGGGAGTTCTTGATTTAAGCTTCCTAGTATTGAGAGATAGCACGGTTGTATTTTAAAATTACCTCGCACGTTTCGATAACGACATTATCCTCATGGTCTCGAATGGAGACACCACAAAGACATAATGTCATTTTCGAAACGTCGGAGGCAATGTTAATTTTAGATTTTTTTTATACAATGACGGTGACAAACAAGCATACGGTCCGCCAGATGGTAAGCAGTTACCATAGCCTATGGACGTCGACGATCATAAGGTACCTTTTGCCGTGGAACGTCACATATTAGCGGAATTCTCTAATAAAAGGAATTGGAAAGGGGCTTCTACTTTTATTTTTGTTGTTATGCGACGAGCCTACTAGTTGTCATTACAAATTACAAGATTTTAAAAACTGGCCCAGAGAGATATCGTGTTTTTGAATCTGAAATCCATTTGTATTTTTATAAAAGTTCAAATATGAAATTGTATATGTACAAGCACATAGTACTCGGGGATTTACTGGGGCTAGGATTACCGAAAATAATATACATTTTCCCCTCACTAGCTCGTAAAGCGCTTGTTTATCCTTTAATACGAGAGGGTAAAAACGCATTTTATCCACTAGTGATTAAAGTAAGTTGACTTCTCATAGCTCTTATTGCTATGGTTTTAAAGTCTAAATTCGCGAAAAACAGCTCACTTGCCCCGGCGCGGGCGAGCCTCGCTAACGCACCGAGTTGAAAATCGAATTAGAACATTCGAAAATCGTACTGGCCACCACACCTTTTGTAAAAATGTTGAATGTATCTAAAAGAAAAAGTCAATGCGATTTCAAAACCTTTTTTTTTACATGTTTCACTTTCCTCGCTGTAGTGAGGGGAAAAGTTTTGTGTTACACACGGGTGCAATTGTAATTTACTTCTCGTGTATTGAAACACTCGCTACGCTCAGGATTCTATTTTAAAACCACTCGCTTTGCTCGTGGTTAAACTATAGAATCCATTCGCTTGCTCGAGTTTCAATCCCACACTCGCAGTTAAAATACAATTTTGCACCCTTGTACATATAACAAATAACTATTGTTACGTTTGACAACTAAATAATCGAAGTTAGGACAAAACAATTGCAATCATTTATTTCAATAATCATTTCGTCTGTACAATAAGGTAGTCAAATTATACATTTCTGTGAGACAACATCCATGCATTGCATAAGGGTTTTGTTTTCATTTTCTAATATTTTATTCTAGAACTGTCCTCAAATTAGCAAGATTAAATAGAATAACTAACAGTCTACCTTTAAGTTTACTTAAAGATTTTAAAAATAACGTATAAATAAATTTTGGAATAGTTATCTGATTACTTTTTTGCATTTTTACACTACGTTAATTTTCATTTGCTTCATTTATACTTGAGATATCTCCTATGTAGGTACAGTCAGCGTCAGAGATATGTGACCCCCCCTGCATACAACCAATCTATGTAGGGGGGTCACATATCTCTGACGCTGACTGTACTATTAATTTTGAACCCTGTCATATTTTGCTCCTAAAATATCCTTGCTGCCTCTCAAGTATTTACGCGCACATCTTTTTCTTCTCAGATCCATTTAGTGCTTCTAATTCTTTATCATGTTCCAGCTCATATGTTTCTCCTTTGAAATACTCTTCTATCTGTTGAAGTGTTCTGCCTCTCGTCTCCGGCAGCAGAAACCAAGCCACTGTCAACCCTCCTGTAATTATTGCTGTATATAATACATAAGTTCCTTGCAAACCGACAGCAGACACTAGGCCTGGGAAAGTCTTGAGAACTAGGAATATTGAAGCAGAAACTGCGACTAGACTAATGCTTCCCGCGAGGCTTCTGTATTGTAATGGAAAGACTTCGCCAGCTATCACGCTTGGAAGCGGAACCATGCCAATAGCAACGGATAGAACCTGCAGGTTCACAAGAATACCAGGGATCCATAGAGAATCAAAGGCAAGCCAACCCTTGGTTTTTGCAAAGAGGTAAACAGCTTGTGCAAGATGGCTGCCGGCACACAGCGCTCCAGTCGCAAACAACATTGTCCTCCTACTCATCTTATTTATCACGTAAACAGCACCAATATTAAAGAACAATCTCTGCGTATCCAATGCCACCATCCAAACATGAGCGTCGATGTCTGGTCCCATGAGTAGATGGAGAATTTTAGTTGAGTAAGCAGCAAAAAGCGTGCCTCCAGCGACGTTTAACATAATGTATACAGCAAACATGAGAAGAACAGGTTTGTAGAACTCTTTCTTCTTCACAGCCGATGTTATCTCTTTCAAGCCGCTCTGTTTAACTTCTTGCTCTTTCATCTGCTTACTCGCTTCTATCATCTTTTCCAGCTCTGGTATTTCTTCCTCCCCCCTCAACCATATAAAGACTTCTCTGCACTTATCGTACTGCCCTTGCGTGGCAAGCCAGCTTGGTGATTCGGGAGAGTATATTGTCATAAGAAGACTGATAAATGAGAAGAATAGAGCGATGAGAGCTGCGAGTTGAAAGCTGACGATGGAGCCGATGAAATGGATGAAGAGGATGCCGAAGCACTGAGCGAGGGCGATGGTGGTGAGGAAACCGCCACGGTTACGCGGGCTGGTGTACTCGCCGATTAGCACGGAGCGGAGTGGCATCATCATGCCAAAGGAGATGCCTTGGAGAATACGACCGATAAGCAGCGCCTGGAAAACATGAATACGTTTTATTCAGTCGATAGATTCAGAGTTTCAGAGCTAGAGGTATGGTATGGTGTGTGGAGCTACCGCGCGATACTTATGTCAAACTGAAATTCGAATTTAATTTGGGACAATCAATCTTATAATATTAATTTCAAGAAGGCTTGTGTTGTAGATACTTTTTTTTTTTTTTATAAAAGACTGACCAGTGTTTGACCTCAGTCGCACCTGATGGAAAGTGACGACGAGGTCGAGGGTGTAGCACGCTGGTTCAGTAACAGCCTATTCACTCTTGCCTTGAAAAGACCCAAATTATATCTTACCGGGAATACAGACGAAGAAGGGAGCGAATTCCATTCCTTAGCAGTCCGCATTAGGAAGGTAGAAGCGAATCGCTTCGTGCGAATGAATGGAATATTCACAACGTAAGGATGAAACCGCTCCCCTCGTCTGGACGTCCGGTGGAGGAACGGAGATGGCGGAATTAAATCGTGCAGTTCCTGTGCACACTCACCAAAATGTATCCTATAAAACACAGACAAACTAGCAACCCTGCGACGGTGCTCAAGGCTTTGTAACCTTACACTCAGTAATTCAGGATCGCCAATGAGTCTGCGAGCACGGTGCTCTATTGAATCCAAAGCGGCCAGCTGATACTTGGCAGACCCGTCCCAAAGATGGCAACAGTACTCCATGCACGATCGAACCTGAGCTTGGTAAAGTGTTAGAAGCTGTTCCGGCGTGAAGTACCGCTTCACCCTGTGTAAGACCCCAAGCTTTTTAGCAGCGGATTTCGCTTTGGCCTCAATAGTGGCACCGAAATTCAGCTTAGTAGTTAATTTAAGGCCAAGTAGTTCGAGGTGGTCCGAAATTGCTAAAGATACATTCTGGAAAGCAGGAGCCAAGTTAAAAGGGCTCCTTTTGGCTGTAAATAAACACGCCTGTGTCTTGGAAGCGTTAAACCTGACCAAGTTGGCTTCGCCCCACTCGTCAACGGCCTTCAAGGTCAGGTTCGTTCGCTCAACCAAAGCTTCCCTAAAGGATTCGGTCTCTCCACTAGTAGTTTGGGCCTCAGGAATATATTTCTCAGTCACCGTGCTGTCGTCTGCATACCCAAAGATACCGGGCTTTAGCAAATCGTTTATATGCAGCAAAAAGAGGGTAGCTGAAAGAACTGAACCCTGAGGCACTCCGGCATTAATTGCAACGCGATCCGATGAGCAACCATCTACTACGACCCTAATAGATCGCTGCCTCAGGAAATCAGAAATCCAAGAGCACAAACCAGCAGAGATTCCGTACGCAGAGAGTTTGCCCAGAAGGCCGCCATGCCAAACCCTATCAAAGGCCTTGGAAATGTCGAGAGACACGGTGAGAGCTTCGCCGCGTTTCTCGATGGCCTCGCTCCAAATGTGGGTAGCGTACACTAGAAGGTCCCCAGTAGACCGCTTTCGGCGGAAGCCGTATTGCCGGTCGCTAAGGAGATCGTTACCTTCAAGATACGCAAGGAGCTTGTTATTCAATACACGTTCCATAATCTTGCAGAGTATGGAAGTGATTGCAATGGGACGGTAATTCGATGGGTCCGCACGGCTACCCTTCTTAGGCACAGGCTGCACGTTAGCAAGCTTCCAGGCTTCGGGAACTTTTCTCGACTTTAGGGAAAGACGAAACAGGCGCGTCAAAACAGGAGACAACTCAGGGGCACACGTTTTTAAAACGACTGCTGGGATACCGTCGGGACCACTAGCCTTATTCACATTTAGACAGCGTAGTGACTTCAGTACTTCCCTTTGGTGAATACGCACCTCTGGCATTGATACTTCGCAGCGGGGCAAAGAGGGAGGCATGGCATTACCAGCGTCTAAATGTGAATTTTCCGCAAATAGAGACGCAAACAAGTTCGCCTTCTCTTCCGCAGTGTGGGCCAGTGAACCGTCCGGTTTCAGCAGTGGAGGTAGTGATGGGCGACAGAAATTCAACTCAGCCGATTTCGCGAGAGACCAAAACGCTTTGCTCCCAGATGGGTATGCAGCAAGTTTGGCCCCGACACGACGAACATGGAGGAATCGAGCTTTCTGCATGACCTTCTTGCAGTATTTGGCAGCTTTGTTATAGGACTGTTTCTTTACGTGTACATCCGGAGCTTTACAACTACGAGCATCGACCCATGATAAATACGCCTCGTGCTTAAGCGCTTCCGCCTGAGCACACTCAGCATTAAACCACGGCATATATGATAGATATATTTTTTTAATCTTTAAATAATTATATAGTTAACGTCCACAACCCAGAAACCAAATTTCCTTAGACACCCAATAAATGCCCTTACGGATTTGATCCTAAAAAATCCTGCTTCAGGCGGGCTTGTACTGATTAGGCTAGGAGGCTGTTCACGAAAAGCGGAAATAAGGGTGAAAAAGAAAGCTGTAGTGATACCTCGGAACTGGTGGCCAGGACAGTGACGATCCATCCCAGCATGACAGGCAGTGTGACGCCGTAATGTGCTGCTTTGCGCCCCAGCCGACCCATGATCGGTGGGGTCAGAAAGTTGCCGAAAAACATCGCTAACGCCATCACCGATGCTGGAATGATAGTTATGTTGATGTAGGTACTAAACTTATTCATTAAATTTATTTACCAGTAGGTAAGGGTTTGTGTGTGTGCGTGTGTGTGTTCGTTAGTGCGCACGCGCGTGTGTGTGCGTGTGTTTGTCACTGGCTGAATATATATCGTTTCTATTACAAAATTTCTCAAAAAAAAACCCAATACACTGAGAGTTATCATGCCACTCCTTCCTCGGCTCTAGATTTTATCAAATAAGTTTTTATCTACTATCAACTATCAAATAATTGAAATTTGCAATTTGCGCATTCAAGTTTTTATTGGCTAAAATAAAATAGCATTCGTCAAGTCTCATAAGCTGTTGACGGACTTAAAATCTTTTAGACTCCGCTTTTCTGGACTACAGTTTATGTGGGGCCATTATTTAGGCTTCATTCGTCATCTGTGTATATGTTATGGACCAAGTGATAAGGACGGGCATTATTTGTAATGCCCGGGCATTATGAATAATGACTGGCTATACTGGGCCAAGTGGCAAGTGACAAGCTAAACTTCAATATTTATCACATTGTCTGGTCATTATGAATACTGCTACATCGTCGTTGGGCAATTTGGTCGGGGAGAGAAACAAACTCGTGACACGTGTTAAACTGATTTTTTTTTCTTAGCGAGTCGGCTGTGTTGTGAACGCAAAAAACCTAACACTCCTCCTCGCTTCGCTCGTCGTCGTACCTACCGGTGACTCTGGGACTGAATTTCTGTTTTGCCCTAATATGATTGTCCAAGCTCAGTACTAATTGTATGAAAAAAATGATGGACCGGGGGTTTTCTCAAATATCTATGCCAGATGAGTTATTTATTATACATAATGCTCATTATGTATAATAAATAACTCATCTGTTATTTGGTCAATATTGTTAGCTTAGTATTCTGCCCAATAGGTGATAGACATTATTAATAATGCCCGGTCAACTTAATAATTTGAATATTTATAATCAAATTGCCCTCTGATATTGGGCGTTTTTCATAATGCCCGGGCATTTTCAATAATACCCAAGTTATCACTTCGTCCATGACAAATGAAAAATTACTGGTGTTTGTGTATTTATTTTTGCAGTGCATTATATTATATATATATATGAAAATAAAAGAGATATATACATATCTCTTTCATTTTCTCTGCTCTGTCTTTAATGGGCAGTGTTTAAGTGTGCTGTTTGTACGTTAGTCGCCATGAAAATTGTGCTTTGTACGAGTACTAACCAATCCAAGACTCCATTTCCTTGCTAAGCTTGATGGGAGCGTCAGGTTTATGCAGCTGTGGGAACAGCACCCCAGGATACCCCATCATACAACCGTGGCCGATGATGTTGCAGCATACTGCAGCTGTCACGTAACACTGTCAAAATGTCAAGAATTTCATCATACAATATGGCAATTGTTTTTTATGACAAAAGTTTCAAACGAGCAACCGGATTGCCTGATGGTAAGCCTATGGGCACCTGCAACACCAGGGGAGTCACAAGAACGTTGCCGGCCTTTAAGGGGGGTTGGAGCTGTGGTAAACTTACTCACCACCAGGAACACAACACTACATACCTGAAAGATAGCAGTGCTGTTATGGCTGTGGTCTTCTGTAAGGAGGAGGTACTTCCCCAGTTGGGCTACTCCAGATTCAAGCGTGATGGTACTTCGCTGTGCCCTACCTCTCATTGTTGGACGTAGTTTAAGGACATACCCGGGTCCAAATTGATTGTAGACTGAAAATATTGCATGCAAAGGAACAAGTGAGGTGTCTTTCGACCTGTTATTATATTACTTGACGTTTAGGCACTGGTCCCACAGCGAGCTACTAAGCTTAAGAAAATCGGTCCCGTGTAAATAAAAGAGAGATTATAATATATATTTATAGCTCATCGCCCGGCGATGAGCTACGATCGCCCGGCTTACTAGCTTGCGGTGGGACCTGTACCCTGACCATGAGTTGTAACTTTGAGGTTTTCGATAAATACAATCGCGATGCACAGATAGTAAACTCGATACTCGTTATCGAAAATCTCAATGTCACAACTCATGGTAAAGGTACAGTGCCTCCAGAAGTATAGAGCACGCATGATGGATGTAAGTGTTGTTTGTGCTGGAGAGTATATTGATGTACCTATTTTAAATAAATAAATAAATATTTCGGGACAATTTTACACAAATCGACCTAGCCCTACGGTAAGCTTAGTAAGTCTTGTGTTGTAGGTACTAGACATATATAATGGATAGATACTTAAATATACTTAAATACATAGAAAACACCCATGACTCAAGAACAAATATCAGTGCTCATTACACAAATAAATGCCCTGACTGGGATTCGAACCCAGGACAATCGGCTTAATAAGCAAGGTCCCTACCCACTAGGCCAGATCGGTCGTCGTTTTGTTAAATAGTTATTATAATATTGTAATTGTTAATATATAATAATTACTGATATTACAGAAAAAAAATTAAATAAAAGTTAAAAATATCATATAAACCCACGATCTTTTATTTTTTGCTCTAAGACTGGTAGGGAATGCCTCATAGCATTAAGTCTGAATTTTGTACGTTAAGGTTTTCACATATCATCTTCCTCGCATTGTTCCACATTGCCACGGCTCATGGGAGCCTTGAGCCCGCTTGGCAACTAGTCCCAGGATTTGGCGTAGGCACTAGTTATACGAAAGCGACTTCCATCTGACCTTCCAACCTAGGGTAAACTAGGCCTTGCATATGCAATTAAAGTTAAATAAATATAGGAACAAACTTACTTGTTTGACAAATGGCGAAAAACTGGTCTTCTTTCCTGCCATATTCACAATTTTTTATTATATTATGTTTACATAATTTCGCAATATTTATTTACCAACTCATGCTGTAAGTTCTTACTGTCTACTCTTGTGTGTGTACACTTGTGCAGGGGTGAACTTGGCCATATCTTATCATTATTATCACAATGAAGTATCGTATTAGATTAATAAGTGTTGTTCAATACTTATGATAACAAATCGTATATGTGACTTAGGTTAGGTTTTTTTAATACAACGACGGTGGCAAACAAGCATACGGCCCGCCTGATGGTAAGCAGTTAGCGTAGTTTAAACACGCCTGCAACTTAAGAGGATTTATATGCGCGTTGCCTACCCTAAAGGTTGTTGAGCTCTGGGAACATTACTCACCATCAGGAACACAACACTACATACCTGAAAGGTAGCAGTGCTATTATGGCTGTGGTCTTCTGTATGGAGGTATTTCCCCAGTTGGGTTGCTCTAGATTCAAGCGTGATGGTACTTCGCTGTGCTCTACCTCTTATTGTTGGACGTAGTTTAAGGACATACCCGGATCCCATACTTAAGTAACGAATATAATGAGTCGAATCCGAACCACCATGCAAAACCACGGCTGTCCCTATTTTTCATGCTACGTATGTGCTCTGATATCCTGGTAGCATTGTTGGATGTAGTTTAAGGACATACCCAGGTTCGGGTTAGGTTAATCATAAAAATACTTTTTTAAATACATATATCAAAACAATAAAAATTCTAACCGCCGGCTGGGCATTCAGGTTGGAGAGAAACCGCTCTACTGAGCGCGCCGCCGTGACCAGTAGTTATTACTGCCTTCTCTCTCTCGTCTCTTAAGATGTTGGTCGAAACTCTTCACTATAAGACATTCGGAGAAACAACTATCGGTACGAGGACCGCCGAATCATCTTCCCACATGGCGGTTACCTCGTAAACCAAGTCTAGGTACTTGCTGGACTTATCCTTCTCAGCCTTATTATTATTATTTGGCACCTATAGTGCCCCAGTTCTGGGAAAAGCCTCCCAACTTTTTCCACTCATATCGATTTTCGGCAGTTTCTGGCATTGGCCTTCAAATAGTAGTCTAGTTCATCCCGCCATCGCCAAATGGGTGTGTCAGCTCCCAAAAAATGTTTAGGCTCCCAATGGCACAAATCAATCAATCTTTGTGTGCTTCATCGATTGTGTCGATGATTCCGCCAACGTCGAGGTTAAGAGAGACACGTATTTTTCAGATTTGGTCCGGTGTTTATCGATGCCATGCTCACTTAAAGGAGAATCTATAAAATAAGACAAACCATTTAAATATTATGGGACGAGGCGTGCGTTGAGATTCCATCCCTATGTTGTGGATATTCCTTCAACCAGAACAAAGCGCTTTGCTTCTACTTTTCTGATTCGCACAGCTAGGGAGTGGAATTCTCTTCCAGCTGATCTTTTCCCGGAGCAATACAACCTGGGTATCTTCAAGTCGAGAGTGAATAAGCACTTGCTAGGTAAGCATGCTCCATCGTCGGCCTCATCGTCACTTACCATCAGGTGAGATTGGGGCCAAATGCTAACCTATCATTTATAATATCCTTTTGTTGCCATGGAAAAAAACATTTTTTTTTAAATTGTAGGTACAGAGCTTAACAAATGGACGCAAAAAATGTGACATATCCTCTAGCCGCCCAGAGATTAAAACTAGCCAGGCCAAATGCAACTATAGTTTGTCATAATTAAAATTCAAAATGGCATGCAATGAGAGACCTTTTTATAGGACACCGGGTGGCTAGAGGTTATGTCAATTAATTAGGTAATTCGTTTTAAAGCTACGGATTACTCCAAATTAGGTCATAGGGATTATATTTACATAATCATGTACTTAAATCTGAATGACTATTATATGTGACATTATCTATGAAAAGGGACCTTATTGTCGATGGCGCTTATGTCGTTGTTCAGGATGACGCCGTACAAACGCAACACGATTCGACGTAAGTGCCATCGACATTAAGGTCCCTTTTCATAGATAATGCCACATATAATGTTTCATGCTCATCAAATCAATGTTATAATCGTGAAGAACTACTTTATCAAATTCGTAACAGATTATTTTTATCGACCGGTCTGGCTTAGTGGGTAGTGAAGTGAACCTGGCTATGAAGCCGACTATCATGGGTTTAAATCCAGGCAAGGGTATTTATTTGTGCGATGTGCACATATATTTGTTCAAGCCTTCTTAAGTTTACCGTGGGACTCAATCATTTTGTGTAATGATGTTCTGTAATACTTACTCATTTCTTATTTATTTATTTCAAAACAAATAATCTATAAAATTCTAATATTTAAGAATAGAGGGTTGATACTTTGTTGTGCTACATGCAGAGGTCATGAAATAAGAAGAGAATCAGAAACAAGGAAGGATATCCATAGAAAAACTAAAGTAATCGATATAGTTCACAGGATTGCACAGTAGAAGTTGTGATTGCATCCTATAATGGAAACACACAGATTTCATAAGTTGACACGTGACGCGTGTCTTTTCGCCCAGGGGCCAAATATTGGACTGTCTTGTAGTTATTTTTTTTTTCTATGGGCATCCGCAACACCAGGGGAGTCACAAGCGCGTTGCCGGCCTTTAAGGGGAGTTGGAGCTCAGGGAACCTTACTCACCATAAGGAACACAACACTACATACCTGAAAGGTGGCAGTGCTATTATGGCTGTGGTCTTCGGTAAGGAGGAGGTACTTCCCCAGTTGGGCTGCCCCAGATTCAAGCGTGATGGTCAACGCTGTGCCCTACCTCTCATTGTTGGACGTAGTTTAAGGACATACCCGGGTCCAAATGTAGTGTACTAAAGTAATAAGTATTGTAGTGTGCCATTTGAAAATGTTTTTCGCCTCTGCATTTTTTTTTAAATTAAAATATCAGGCACCTGACGATAACCTTAAATGGTGAAATTGGTGACATATGGTTAGAGTCTGGATAGGTTTGGCCTTCTCGGGGCGCGACGGTAACAAGTCACGGCTTATTGCTTCCTAACATCCAAGTTTAAGAGTACAGGTCACTTCACACTGGAGGCATGAGCTGTGGATTTTTAAAACGTTTCTAAAACAAGGTTAACTTAATTTTTTAAATTTTTTCTGGTTATTTTTTTTTTCGATATTTAAATCGAAAGAAAAACAGAAAAATTTGACTCGCGGTGGGACTCGAACCCACAACCACTGACTTAGACTTGTCAAATTTTTCTATCTATCCCTCGTCGTATACGTCATCATGGGTGACGTGTAAACACATCTACCGCCAGCGTATTAAACAGTTAACGGCATCGAAGTCTCAATTTTCATTGAAAATACAGCTCTTGAGTTAGTCAGGTGAAAATTATTTGTATTTTTTTTCACACAAACATTAACGCAATAAAATATGGATGTGCCACGACCCCGCCGCTATAACGTTATACTTAACTTTATAAATCAGCGATTTATTCAAGCATTATCGTCTTGAATTGTCTAAATCTTTCAGTTGCCTAATTATCGTGGTTTTCGGCACTACGCCAACAATAAGTTTTATTAGCCGTTGAGTTGACAGCACGAGATTTGTCTTTGGTATCTAATTCTGCATTGATAGGTGAGATTATATTATCATTTATCTTTAAAACTTAGTCGATATCATTAATTTGTGAAGTACTTTCAGCTGCACTAGCTGACGTATTTATTTTGTTATGTTCTCTGTCTCTTTGTGAATTGTGTAGTTTGTAATTTGTGTGTTATTTTGATTGTTTATTTTTTATAGTTCTATCATTATTCCCATCTCCCGCAGGCGACTGCTGGAGATGGGAAAAATGCCGCTGGGCGACTTACGGTTGAAATGGTGAAGTATTTTTAATAACTGAATGATGTTGAATATAATTTACAACCACATTCAGTTGCTATTGAGCACTTCTCCTCATATATCAAAGTAAATATGATTAATTTATAGTATGAAAACACCATGTTGATCCGAGCATCGAAAGTATATGAACTGAACTTTATATTTGGATTTAAATACAATTCATTCTGATATGCATTCCAAAGAGTCAATAAATCAAACAGTTCCTTTAACTATCTATAAGTATAGATGGCGCTACTAGAGCGATTGTGAGATAAACAATAATTTAACAGGACACTATATCTTCTATGACACAATTGATAATTATCAACCTTGAAAACCAGAACATTGTGAACACCACTTTACTTCGATCTACAATTTTTATACCTACAACCATTGATTAAAAGGCCGTCTCAGAGTTCCTGCAATAAAAACTAAAAAACCGTGGAGTCGTGTTGTTAAACATTTTTGTAACATTTCCGTTGGTGTAATAATATTAGTTTACTACCATCTTTAATCTGTCAACAATGTCTTTCTTTTTCAATGCCAAGTTCTAGAATTATGAGGATTCTGGTATTTTTGGCGGAGCAAGGCAGCGAAGTGCCAGTTTGTGGGCTAGAGGGACGGGGTAGGGTGTATGTTATATTTTTTTTATTATAAGCGCCATTACGTAATTTAGTGATAACCTATAAAATTTATCGGTTATGTATTAATGCTCAGACTAGTCTGTGGGTAAACAGGTGATCTTAAAGTGAAAAGTCTGAATTTTAAGCCATTTTTGTAAAACATTATAATTTTGTTAAATTTTTTTAAATTTATAAAAATAGTTTTTAATTTTTCTTTTTTTTTGTGGTGTAATTTGCGTAGATTTTAAGTTATTTTGGTTTCAAAAGTGTGTGTTTGTGTAGGACCAGAAGATGTCGGTCACAGTGATAATACCAAGACGAGACAGTGAGGAGATAGCACGGAATAAGAATGCCGACGAAGGAAGTGAGGTTTGTAATTTCAATTCTATTTAAATTTCGTTAGGGTCTATTTTCCAATAGCCTTTTCGACAAATAAATCTGTAAATAACTTTCGGACATCTAATTATTATATACCTACGATTGAATACTCGGACCTAATTATGATAACTTTGGATTCAAATTTAGTAAATTTAAGTCTGTGGTTTAAAATAGTACTAACACCCTATGGCCTATGTAGTAATACTAATAACGTGTGTGTACACGCATCTCATCGTTTTATCTTAAAATTTCGAATTAAGTTTCATATTAATTCTTTGGACAACTACATAGACATGGTCCTTCAAATAAGTTTTCACCTACAATCATTAACAAAAAAAAAACACGCAGTCACGACTTATGTAAAAGCAATCAGGTATACTGGAGATAATTTTGAAGATCCTATTAGCGAGTAATATGAGTATAGTGAATTTTAAGATGGCACTTTAGATATACACGTGTAATATCGATATCGATAAATACAATATATAATATTAAAAATATGATTAAGAGATAGTTAAGAGTATAATTAACAATAGGTATACTTATCGCGAAGTCACATTTTAAGATAGTGTCAGTAGTTTCAAGTACTAGGTACTTGAATTGCGGTTTAGCAATGTGTTGTTCGGAAGTGCAATAACTATTTATTTCAATCAGGCGTCACTTTTATTCCATGATAATATATGAAATATGTTGTTTACTAATAAATAATTCCTCAGTAATAAACAATTTACTTCCATTAGTTTTTTCTTCTGCAAATTATATAAGCAAGCAAAATCATCATCGGAAAAGCAAGGATAAGGCCTCCCCCAAAGTGATCCATACTGACTAGTTATGCGGCACCCGCATTTAGAGGATTCCCGCGATCTTTATCAGGTCGTCTACCTTAAGGGGGTCTGTCACGCTGCGTCTCCTATGCTGCGCAAGTAAAGCATCTAAAAAAAATAACCTCAATAAGTGTTTGTCTGTAAATATATAGTTTTTGTAAATATATACTAAACTTTTCCGGGAGATTCTTTGACAAATACAGTACATGTAGTATCAAAACGATACATGCGCAAGCAATTGTCATCGACAGTAAACAGTGAGACAGCTATGTTTGTCTATAGCTCTGTTGTATTCGCACACGAATAAACTCCTCGCGCGATGTCGCGTGCGCATGTGACGCCTATATAAAAATGTCTTATATACATCATCCAATAAAGACGCGTCTGCGAAT
The DNA here is from genome assembly GCA_022674325.2 of Grapholita molesta. NCBI lineage: Eukaryota > Metazoa > Arthropoda > Insecta > Lepidoptera > Tortricidae > Grapholita > Grapholita molesta. The sequence goes on along the minus strand of CP053142.2, from coordinate 10,003,056 downwards.
AGGGTTTTCACTGCAGGATTTCATCGCTTACAAAAACTTATCGATAATACTGAATCACTATTTCTGCACTCGTCGATATTATTATCGTTTCCGGGATCACTTAACAACATATTACAATTCGAAAATGTGAACTTTTTGGTAGGTTTATACCGATTCTATAATTAAATAGTCGTTCAATAAGAGTCATTATTTACCAAGAATATTAGTATATACAGTCACGGAATAAAATTGTTGAGCCACTTACTCAAACTCAAACGTTTATTCAGTAAGTAGGCCACAAGTGCACTTTTACACGTCGAGTTTACAAAAGTAAAAAATAAAAAGGTTTTAATCTAACTTACCTCTGACCCGAGAAGTGGCGACCCGATCAACGACGCCACCATAAGCAAAGACTTTTACAGTTAGAAGAAAAAGAAGAAGTTACAGTTCAAGCTACTTTCTTTTTTTTATACTTACCTACTCTATGAATCAATGTGAAATTAACCTTAAACGGCTCACTAATTATATGCGTAAGTATATATCATCAATTTAATATTTTATAACATAACCACGCTCACCAAATCAAATCAAAAGTATTTACAAAAAAATAAAATTGATTCTTTATCACCACGAAAACATAGCTCCTAACACAACATTACGCATCAAATAAAATAGTTCAACATCACAAAAACTTTAACACCCAATCCTCTCCACACATCCCGTGTCCTAAGACCAAGGAGTGGCGGCCACGGCTGACCAAGCATCAGTTCCAAACCAAAACCAGCCGTCTCACAACGTTCCCCGCAGTCGTAAGACCATGTCCTTAGCGGAAGGCGTGTCTGACACCGACCACAGGCCCGAGGAACGACAAGAAGACAAGAACGGGAAGAAGAAGGAAGTCAGGAGAGGGCAGGTACGGTTTTGATAAGTTTAGGGGTTCGTGATAATTTTTGGGGTTTGTGATAATGTTTGGGGTTTGTGATAATTTTTGGAGTTTTTGATAAGTTTTTCGGTGGTTTGATTAGTTTTCTTGGTAAAAACGTATAAACAACATTATTTATTACGACGGTAATTATTTATTGAACAAAGTATTTAAGCCGATTATCGGAGAGAATCTGAGTCATCTGTAATTTGTAATGAATCAATGAATATTTTGTGGGAACTATATAAATAACTCCATAAGTAGGTAAATAATAAAAAAATAATAGATGAAATTTAATTTCGTGGTGAATAAAAAAAGAAAATAATTTACCTCCGTAGTTTCACAATTACGCACTTTTAAGATACAACCATGGTTAATTGTTATAGTACAGTCAGCAGCAAAAGTGGCTAAGCGTTTGAAGTGATCAAAATGACCTACACGTGCCCTTATTCTCTTGACAATAGAGATGTGTTGACCTCATTTAGAACACCTCAAACGCTTTAGCCACTTCTGCTGCTGACTGTACAGTGTTCAAATATCCGATAATCACCTATAATCTGTGCAAATGTATTTATATAATAATATTTTGTCACGTGTCAAATGTTTTTTTAAATTAGAATTTCTGTTAACATGCCGTCATATTTATTTTGTTTACCTTATTTTTATTTTCTATTGAACCCCAATATACTTAAAAGTGCTTGATTTTTTTAAGTTATGAATTATGACATAAGAAATAGATACATGTCAATTAATAAATAGATATTACAGGACAGTAAAGTAATACGTATCTATTTATTAATTGACTAACACTTTCAATAGTAAGAGGCTGGTTTAACCATTACAAGAATTTCAAAGATTTATTTATTATTTTGACAAGTTAGGTTAGTGAACGTTTTTGAAATGAGTAAAAAAAATAGGGAAGAAGTTTTTAAAGGAAATGGCATCGTTCGTTTGTAAGATGGTGAGTTTTTGATCAACTTTAATTAATTTCCATATCATACCAAGTGTTTTTTGTAATAACCAATATTTAAGTGGTGCCTATTCGTACCTATTAAGGTCGCCGGAAGACGCTGGATGCAGGTCGCTTCCAACCGCTACATGTGGAGGTTCAAGGGGGAGGCCTATGTTTAGCAGTGGACGTCTTATGGTCGAGATGATGATGATGATGATTTGTATCACTAGTATTTTCTCACTAATAATAAATGAAATATTTCATACGTCTTTCTTTGGGAATGAAATGTCTAACCACACAGACTAAGTATCTATTGCAGAGAGATTTGCAAGAGGCATGATAATAATAATGCCACCACCGTAGTATTAAATGTATGTATTATTTGTAGTGGTACGACCAAATGAGTCCTATGGAAGTTCAGTGCTGCCTGAGTTGGACCCATGGGGGTCTGTTCATGTGTACAGTCGCCATCAGATATATCGGAGCTGTGGAGGTGGTCACAAATATCTGAACAACGCCTCTATTGTCAAGGCGATAAAGTGCATGTTCAGTTATTTGTGACCACCTCCGCAGCTCCGATATATCTGATGGCGACTGTACAAGTCTCCCGAATCTCGGATATTTTTGTTTAATCTTTTACAATACAATCCAATACATTTTTTATTGAACACATTAAAAGAATACAGTACAGAGCCCTGAGTGTAAGTTTTTAACGTAACTTTCCGTCACGAATGCGTTTGCGTTTCCCATATAAATAACATTATCACTTACGCATTCGTAAACGTTTTCTTACGAAAAAAAGAAACTTACACTAGAGCCTCAGAAGCAAACAACAATTTACAGGATTATTTTACAATGCCGTAATGTCGTTGTTTTTTACCAAATATTTTTTTTATGTTTGATATATGGCAAGCGTCTCTGTCAAATTGTGATAGTTGCCAATGTGGTGAAATAGCCTGGCATTCATTGTCTGTAACTAATAATTATACCCCGTTATCTTATGTTCAGTTTCGGGGCAAGTGATTGGGCAGTTACGATAATCTAAGTCAACAAAAAATGAAGTTGACTTACTCACTCAATAGCATGTCAAAAGATCTTGGGTCCGATTTTTGATATAGTCACCTAGTGATTTCCATAGGGAATGAATGATAATCTCTATGAAGATTACTCGGTGACTATTTCAAAAATCGGACCCCAAATTGA